>FR997832.1:2665540-3278800 GCA_905475405.1 Schrankia costaestrigalis | reverse complement strand
AAGCGCAGGGCAGTCCCGTAACTAGGTCGCTGTGTGATTATGATTACACGGTTTCCTCAATATTATTAGTTGTCGACAAAGACCATGGTTTGCGGTGATCGGGCGACCGTCCACTTCACACTTTGTTGCGCCCCGTACCGACACAGCTCGAACGGTGTTTTCTATCGATGTTCATGTTTCACATCCGCGGTCCTCGCACACTCTAGAATCGGATACGTGTAACTCAATATTTTCGAGAAACTCTCTCCTTTTACCTCATAGATGAAAATGCATAGCGGAACGTTTCCTGGTGTGAGCTCCCGGTGAGTGTTCGTGCCACAGTTTCATTTCTATTGTGTTGACCGCCGCTTCGGCTCCACGTATCGGTCGTGTTGTAGTTCAGAGGGCAATTGCCGTTACGGCGCCGGTTTCTCACAATGGAAGCGAGAGTTGGCTCCCGTAAGTGTACTTTCCGCAGATTGCTATCGTGCACTTGGACCTCCTATACGTCCGCATACAAGTTCCGACAATGGCTCTATCTCTCATTATTACACATTTAAATATACGGTAATGAATATATGCTGTTACTATGTAGTTTGTGCCATGCAATACAAATATTATAATGCCATGGAAGTATTCATAAGAGTCAGTCAGAAAGTAGCTCAAATAAGGTAGTGTTAATAAAATTTAATTTCATTCGACCTTGCGATTAAGGTTTCTTTAAAGAATGGATTCATATTTATTTACCATTAATTGGATTCCTAAATTTCACGATTCTGACGTCATCCGTCCGAAAATTTTATCCGCGATTATTGAAAATGCCCAAATTTTTTATCAAAAACGTTCGTTCGCCCTCGATTTTAGGCTCGAGTATTAAGTTATTTATGCTTTGTCCATTCTTCGTCCATTTTTGGAACTACTTGCAATAAAATCGGGTAACAAGCCATGTCTCTGTCGTGGGTGACCACTTAACTTCCAAGTTTTCGTCGGAAAACTACGGATGTCACGTTGGAGGCCGTGATAATGATCTTTACCATATCCGTGAAGGCTGTCACAGTTTTGCATTTATTTTTGTTTAAAATGCCCTTGAGTTGCCATTAGATGCTTGTAAAATATTATATGATATTCATTGTTTGAATATATTTATAATACAGTTGTGTATAGTTATTATTTAGCTAAATTGAGTTATCACAGTTATCTATTGCCAGTCTATTGGTAACGTGAAATATCTAGTTCCAATATAGAATACATATATTCATCTAGGTTACCGCAAGATTCCGTGATATTTCAAGTCGGGAGCGCCCCGAGCGCGGTTGCATTACATTAAAGCAAGTCGACCACCCCGACATCCATACTATGAAAATTGAACGACCATTTATCGTTTACTCTCTAAAGACTTCAATGCTTGCCTGACGTATGCCATTTATAAGAAATCAACCTTTGATATAAACACCAATCAAGCTATTTATATCTAGCCTATCAATGTCTCTAGCTTTGATAATTGATTGACTCTAAGTTTCTTCATCTCGATATAATTTATTTGTTTTATTTTTATCAATTAAAGAACACAGTGCTTTTCTATAGGATATATTCCTAGTGGTTATTAATGGGCATGTTGTCTGTAATACTAATATAAAACAGGTACCTAATAACGCAGGAATAGACTAATATCAATTTAACCTCAGAAATATCTCTATTAACACTTGAATACCCGTTTTATATTTATACAACAGGAATGAAGCGCGATAGTTTATATTAGTTGTACAGTTTTAATAACTATTTAGATAGTACAGCAATTAATGTATCACGTTTCTCATTTGCTAATTAATCTGTTATTACGTACTTCATAGAGGCTCTACAAGTCTAGATTTTATGCACTTCACTAAGATCATCATCATCATCATAACAGCCCATTAATGTCCCGATGCAAGGACGGACATCCTCCCGTGACGGAGGGATACTTGGCCTACTAATACCACGCTGGTCAGACCGATTGGTTTACGGCTTAAATTCAAGTTTTCCTTCTTTTTTATTCCGTAAAGATAATATTGACGAATAGTCCCTTAGTCGGTTTTTACGACACCCATGGGATGAGATGGGGTGGTGACATATTGTATTCTTATTCCGTCACCACACGGATAACTTCACTAAGATGCGCACAGACAATATAAGTCGTCAGTCAAAGAGGTTGTTGTTGGAAAAGTTTCGTCAACGGAGACTATTGTGCAGCAGCCTACAGTTAAATTACACTAAGTGTCAGAAATTTGCATTACCATGTCCTGCCACATATAAACGAATGAATTGTTCAATACAGTTAAATGCCTTATGCCTGCTAACTAAATACAGTGACTGCAGCCTCTTTCGTAAGTGGGACGCAGTTAAGAAACTACTCATTATTTAAATTTCGTGTTATAATCGGTGCTCTATATGTTAAATATTCCATGGCATTTTTTCACTAAGGGATATACGTAAAGAATTTATAGTATAATGTTCATAATTATGAAAATAATGAACTTAAAAAAAAAGGTCAGTACCTAAAATGTACTCAAAAAGTGTGCTCAGTCTCGGGATATTGAATACCTACCATAAAGCATGACCTCACACCTACAAATCTTTCTTTGATTCATATCCAATAAAAAATCGAATTTATAATTGGTTCTCAATATCATGCAGATCCAATAAATAAAATTGTACGCACAATGACTTCATTTCACTCTGCCAAAAATCACAAAGGGTGTTAAATAAGTTTCGAAACTTTTTTTAAATATTGATCTTCATGAATAAACCCACAAAACCACGTTTTAGTACATTATTTCTGCTCATACAGTTCTAAGTTTATTAGTTATTGATATGTATTAGAATAATAATTGATTCAGATATTGTGATTAACGTTGCATTTCTATAGCTCTCTCTAAAAAGAGATATTACGTATTTAAAAATAAAAGACCCGTAAGTGCAAGCGAGATAGATATAGAGAAATGATATCGCTCTAAGACTCTGATGATAACACAATGACTATAGTTAAATAGATATTTCTACAACACGATTTGACTTTAAAGTACATCCTGAGATGCACGTGTGTATAAGGGCATGGGGCTGTCAGTGACCCTCGCAGTGCCGCGGTCCAGTGCCCATTAATTATTCTATTACAGCAATGGCACTCGTAATCGCTGCTCAAGCGCGCTCCTTTGATCACAACATAAGCTTCAATTCACTACATACTCTTCAAACGAACAAAATTGTTCAACCATGTTGTATAAAAGTTGTTTTTGTTAGCTTGCGTTCTATGCCAAGATTGATTCTATCATCCGTGTGGTGACGGAGTAAGAATACAATATGTCACCACCCCATCTCATCCCATGGGTGTCGTAAAAACCGACTAAGGGACTATCCGTGAATATTATCTTTACGGAATAAAATGAAGGAAAAGTTAAATTAAACCCTATACCAATCCGTCTGGCCAGCGTGGTATTAGTAGGCCAAGTATCCCTCCGTCACGGGAGGAGGCCCGTCCCTGCAGTGGGACATCAATGGGCTGTTATGATAATGATTCATTCTATCATGATTGTACATGGCAGTTGATGTATCTTCTCCATAACATTACGATGGGCTTAAATTCCACTAGGTAAATATTTTACATGAAACCTTGATAGTCATAATGCCTCTGCTATCTTGGAAAACTGCATTCTTGTATAAATTTCGTTTTTGTTTTCTTAATTTGCGACGCATGTATTACATTGTAGGTACTATTATCCTACTTAATTTAAAGGCGAAAGCGTGTGTGTCTATAAATAACTGTGTAATTATTTTAAGCTGAAACTTCTTTACCAATGTGTACATAATTACATATACTATGGAGGTAACTGTCACCCTAAATAAACTCATAGGCTCCTTTTATTGCCTAAAATAAATGTTATTGTCATTCCTGTGGGTCGAGAAATGGCGAAGCGAAGCCGCTAGCACAGCCAATACATAAAACCAAGACAAAGTTTGAATACAGTTTAAGTATTGTTGTATCATCATAACAGCCCATCCATGTCCCACTGCAGGGTGTCCCTTCCGTAACGGAGAGATACTTGGCCTACTAATACCACGCTAGCCAGACGGATTGGTATAGGGTTTAATTTCAAGTTTTCACGGATCGGATAGTCCCTTAGTCGGTTGTTACGACACCCATGGGATGAGATTATGTGGTGAAATATTGTGTGGTATGTTATTATTACAGTTTAAGTATTGTAGTATAATTTAACGTAACTATTCACTAATCACGTATTCATAATGTGTCGAACATTGATGTATCTAATAGCCACATAATGAGACGCGTTTCAATTCGCCTCGCATATACACGTACTTTACAAGCATTTAATAAAATAATGGGCATGCGTTCTCTAATGTCATTTGAATGGTTCCCTACGAGTACTTTGATGATTCGTAAAGTATGTACTGACGGAACTATTAGAAAATTAATGGTACGATGTACGTACTGAATGGGATACAACATGCTTTAATAGCTTTAGACGAGTAATATCTTATATGTGTATTGAACATCGAATGCAAAATCCGAATTAAAGCTTTTTTTCACAAAACAAAGATACCAATGATTTTGTCTTTTAGGACAACCAGGTTGATTTCGCGTAAAGTTGTTATCCCAAAATGTATTAACATTGTGATCAACTATGTGCGTACCAGAGTCGTTAACTGTTTTATTATAGACTTATTATAAAAAAATACAAAATTGATACAATAAAAATTCCAGCGATTCGAAACTCTTGCAATTCTCAATATAAACATAACATGAAAGCCGCTATCACGGTACTCGTATCGTTCTACCTATGTCTCGATATGAGTACTACTATCCGCATGCCCCAATTCGCTAAGTGCCCGCCTCAATGACGAATGAGGATCAACTCTTACATACTGATAAGACAATTTATTGCTCCTTAAACTACCACACTAAAATCATCAATTTGTTTATTGATAGTAAAATAGAACGTTCGCGAAAACGTTTTAACCTTAATTCATTAAATAAATCACTTGTAATTTATTACCTATAAACTGTAGATGTTTCTGGCCCTTTCTTTATGCATATAAATATCAACTTACACGAAAATATCATAGAAAATTAAGCTTATTATATGAGATTATTTATCTTAGACAAGGTTTAAAATATAATCAATGTCAATTATCAGGTATTTGCTCGTGTTCGAAAGTATATACTATTTTGTCTACTAATAGTCTGGGTCCAAGTGCCATAGCAAGAAATTTCGATATTCAAATACGACATCAAATAACCAAAAACTTACTAGGATAAAATTTCACACACATTTAATCAATGATTTCTAGTCTCAAAATAACCAGGATTGTTGAATACTTTATTTTCCAATAAAAACAATAGTGTTAAATATTTCCAAAAGAAAAGAGAACATAATCAACTTGATTACATTTCAAGATTGAATATTAAACACCAATAATAACCATTTGATCAAGTTTCTACGCAAAACTAAGTTGCGAAAATACAATGTGGCTTATAAAACGATTTCGCCATATTATTTACCATCGGGACCGTTTATCTGGCGCCTGTGTAAGTGAGTGGTTACCGCAACGTTTTGCGCATGCAAGCTCATTGCGATAGATCAACTTCTAATTGTCTTAATGAGCCCCATCCTTTATACGCTCAAGCATCCTGATTGGTACATCGTGCAATTGTACTCGAATATATGAATTGGCGTTACTAAAATAATTTGTATGAAAATAAAATGATATCAAATACACGAGGAATAAATTTTACACACCTATTAAGCACATTGTTGTTTGATGGCTGTAGTTTGCGAATGATTAGGTATATGATAACGTGGAATTAAATTCAAAATTCTTAATTACCTTTTTTTGAAATGGTTCCAAGTACTCCTAGGATTATAATAATCTTTTGTGGATCTTGTAAATAATTGTGTTGTATTCGAAATCACTGCTTTGTGCAAAGCACCGACATCCGTCTAATACAGTTCATCTGATGAAAAAGTTTGCAGATCAATAGATTCAAAAGTAAAGAAAACAATTGAAATCAACCATAAAGTTGTTATTATTCGATAAAACTAGGTTCAGTCACCCCAAAATGCATCCCAAATAATGTGTAACAAAGGAACCCGAGTTATGAATTGGTTCAAAGAATCTAACTTTGACAATAAAACCAGATTACGTTTTACATCTGTCGAAATTATTACTTCAACGGTTATATTTCAAGGTCTTATAATACAAAAGAATGATGCAATATATTCGTACAATGCCCGGAATTTTGATGAATGCAGGAGCATGTTTTGCTGTGGGTAGACTATAAAATTTAAAAAATATTTATGTAATGATTAAGAATACAAAATGTCACTCTGCACCAAATGCTTCTAGGGAAAAAATGTGTTACTTGGCTGTTGCTTTCTTAAGAGCTAATTATTTTTCGGCTCATCATATAGATTCTGGCCTACAATTATTTTTTATCATCTGTGTATGTGCGCATTTGGAATCCTGGCTCTCCATATCTAAGTTGTTCAAATCATTCATTCAAAATTGTTCTAGAACGTGGTAAGTGCCAATGTACTTATATTAAGGCGCTTGCTCAGCCCAGCCTAAAAGCGCGATTGAATATTATGCTACCTATTAGAATACAATAACAAGGTCGCATTAGTTCAATTCGCTCTCACATTAAACTGCAAATACTAAATGACATCGCGTGCTTGATATCTAGTTGGATGTCAATGCTGTTACAACATCACAGGGTTATACTATTAGTAGGATTGACATCTGAATGTGTACGGTGGCGGTGACCGATGCCCGATGTATTCGCGTTCGATATGCCCGTGCTCACGACTCGTAATTAGGAGTGTCAATGTCAGCTTGTGTGGGCTTCTTGCGAAGACCGATCAACAGTTTATTTTTTCCTTTGATAGATAGCACATGATTAAATAATATAATTAATGAGCAGGGTCTTGGGATACTGCCACGTTTGGTCTAAAAGCGTTTTCAATAGTTATGTGTTGTTTTAAATGACAATGGTTGAGTGACGAACAAGTCTGTTGACGGGGGTTTCAAAACCTTGTTTAATTAATTCTCAGTGACTTTTAATGCATTAGCAGGAGAGTACAGCAAACAAAGTTATATTACAAAAAAAATTGAATATGCTTTTTCTAAATCATGACTAAAATAGATTTGTATGTTTATATAGGTATATAATTTGGTATCAAGTTGTTTGGGCTTTTACGAAATCCTGCCTAAGGTATGAATAACATGGTTTAATAACAATAACGGAAGTATTTAGTGTTAGGTATACCTATCTCCATGAATGTTATTTAATATTTTAGAATAGGACAATGCCCATTGTGTAAATGAAGTAAATATAAGCCTATAGTTAATTTGCTTATCTCTAGGTCAATAACATAGACAGTTTAATTGAATTGATCTGAAATGGATATAATAATGTAGTTGATGTTGAAAGATTCATCTCTTGAACATAAATTTCTTCAACTATAGCGGATAGTATTCGTTTTCTTCGAAAATTTTAGCTTTTGTTGTTTCACCAAGTAATCGAAACAAGCATTTTGAAGAATAAATTTCAATTTCTTACTTTTAATGCATGCTTTATATTATGGTTTATCTTTGTTTCTGTTTAGAATAAAGATGAGACAGATCATATCGACGAAAGTTAATCTCATTAATGTCAAGGGTAGAGCAAAATGTCGCAGTAAACGGCTCTACGAAGACGTTAGTTTACAGATAGAAACTGCAATGTTTTTGCAACAACTCGTCGTAAAATGTAAATTGTCGGCACGTATTTGTTGTCCCACTGACACAGTGTATCTATCACCGAGCTCTGTGTCAAGATCATGCTCTTGCGCATCCAAATATTTAACAAATCGCCCGCGGCGTATTGCCTAATCTATTGTGTATCTTAACGTAGTATCGTTTACTAAAACAGAATGTGTAACGTATATGTGTTATAGTAAACTATATTATTATTGCATATCTGAAGTGACCTATTTTATATTAATTCTTAAACCTTTTGAAATATTTGCTTATCACATCAGGATTAGCAAATGGCAATTAATCCAAATATTACTAGAGTCCCTTTAGATTTGTTATTGATATTTCCAGACAGATGCGGATAACTCAAAACTACAATCCTTTATGCCTTAACATTAACCTGCAGCTTTAATATATTATAAAATGGAGTGGTAATCTGATATACAAATCGACAAGAATTCATCAACTTAACAGAGCTCGCAAACAGTCATAAATATTGTTTTATAGTTGTCACAAGCAATAGCTAGTTCCATTTCTCAGTTAGTCATACGATAATAATCTTGGTGTTCGAGTGGCTAAGATCTGGTCCTCGTTCTAACTACTCTTAACTCAATAAGGAAGTAGTAACATGGGAGGTAACTTAATAGGGATGAAACTTGTATTTATTTGTACTACTTACAAACGTACACACACACATAGGTGGCGAGAGATAGATAATGTTTGAAATATTGCAATTTACACTACCACGCACCATACCTGAGCTGATTTCTGTTATGACATTTAAAAAAAAGGGATGTTCATTTTGTCATTAGATGGTAGTGTGAATTTGATTTCTGCATTCACTTTTAGTTAAAATATTTCATAATAATATTTAAATGCCGTAATTTATGGCAATTTGAATTGGCCATTGTTATATGTCTAGTTTATTCTTACTTAAATACTGTCCAGCTCTGGCGCTTAAATATAAATGACGCAGTCACACGGATGTGTAAGGATTCTGAACGAATGCCTTGACCCAAATAGTGATTGCTTATGTTTTGAAAGCCACACACACGAACACACTTACTGAGAACTACTGAACGTAATAACTTATCAGATGTAGCATAGCGGTCTTTACCATAAAGGGGCCAGCATTACTTGTTGCCGTGCTAAAACTAGTATATTATGGACAGATCTAAAAATAATTTCAATTTGTAGGTAATCTATGATACTTTATATAACAAAAATGCAGCCTTTTCTGCATTACTATTTAATGTTATCGGAAATATAAAGATATGAATAATAGAATATTTCTAACTCTCAAAACATCGCTTTTTTGTGGCCATGTTCGCTTTTTAAAACAGTTATAATCATATGACCCGATAATCGTCCAGCTAAGATTTTCAATATACTTAGATAAGGATGGATGCTAATGTATAGTACACCAGGATGACTGATGATACGCTATAAATGTGATAAGAACACGTAATGAAGTTCCTAAATAGAGGGTATTCTTTGATCGGTTGGATGCACGTCAAATGTTAAATGTTTGTACACCAATGATACTGATCAAGTGTAAATCATCGAAATTAAATTAAAATCCCGTTCACCCAAAGTCTTGTTTGTCCTCAATCATAAAGAGAGCATTGGGTTGATGATGATGTATAGGAACTGTAATAAAGAGCATTAACTAATTTGACGTTGTAATCAATATTGATTATATGGCCGCCAATAATATATTATATCTTTCTCTCGGTCAAGAGCAACGTTTAATTGCGATAGTTATTGCTTTTTTATTGCAATTCATGTCATTAACTATAATATCATTATAGTGTACGAATGTTAGCACTGTATGTTATATGATTTTAGTTCTTCTCAGCTGGATATCTCATGTCCTAGAATGAATACGTTCATATTACGGTTTATTCATGCTAATGAAGTCTCCGTATCCGCGTGCTCCAGAATCCAATAATACTCTAGTATTGTGTGTCAGTCTGATGTGGATTAGTTCGTAATATATTGTCAGCTTATTAAAATTGATGCTTTTCCTCACTTATTTAGGTACTTGAGTTATTCGAAGTAAGTTTGTTGGTCACATAGAAATAGTATTAATGGTTGAATTGCCCTGTAAGTAAAAGAAATCGTTTGTTTGACATGTTATGAGCTTATCACTATACTTCATCAAAAAGGCAGTACGGATTGTTGTAATCATAATTGGGCACGTAGGAGATGCTACTGTGTCGAAATATTTGGGCAGGACCAAGTAAGCCTTACTTATTTGAAAAATATAATAATTAAAGAACTGTAAAATATATAAATACAAACCAATGACGTGACTGTCGCATACCAAACAATAGATGAGAATTGGAATTTCCCAACTGGCTACAATAAACCTCTTTAGACTTTTAAACAAGCTATTCGCGCCACGGTCGAATGCGAATTTGAAAATTTTTCAACGGTTTCTCGTTATGATTCTGAGCTCGACTACTTTGTGAGTCATTCGAGGTTAGTGTACCTAAAGGCGTGGCTTTTAAGCCTCTGCTCACTTTTATGCTAACAAATCATATACACCGTTGTATTTGATTATAAATTGCTTGTCTTAGACGAGTTCACTTTACGTAAAATGCACTCTCCGTTGCCAACTGAACGGACGTGAAGCCATCCGATATATTTACTGTTTGAACAGTTGTAACCCATTTCATTGTCTCCTAGCGATAACAAGATTCCTAAGCTATGAACAATAGTTCAAATATAGAGGTGGGAACTACGCTCATATGTCTGATCTTTGTTACTTTAGGCAAGAACTTAATCAGATAGACTTTTATTGCCATCAAACCATACCATTCTAAAATAAATTTCTTGTTTCATTGCGGAAGATTTAAAATGGGATATATGTATCTATCAACAAGGCCATAGAGATCCAACTATTCTTCGTCGCTGGAAAAGATTTCTGCCCTTAGACTTATAAAGTAATAATATCCGTCCGATCTGATATTTGCATATTAAACATATGATCCGAGAGAAAATTTGAAAGAATGCAACAAACTGTAAGACGTAAGACTAAATACGAAATTAACAGAACAGCGATGCACGGTCCAACAAAGGTTATTGTCGCATATTTGTCGCTGCCGCATTTCCCACGGCTGTCAGCTTTCCACCTAGAATCACAATCGAGGTATTATGTACGCGGTGCATTACACCTTTGTCAATAATTCGATGTACTTTCCTATTTATATGAAGTAACATTGTGAGATGTGACATTTCGGTTAGTATTGTCTTCTGATTTGCGAAAATGCGATAAGAGAAACAATTTGGCATGACCCAAATACGAGCGATATGTATTCCGATACGGAGTGGTATTGCGACGTCAGATAAATCTGTGTGCGTTGCCGTAATTGTAACACAATATAATATTAATTTGGAGCACGCCAACGCTGTGAGAGCCTGAGTGGGCGATCCGCTAAGACTCGAGGGCTATTCGACTCTTACGACATATTTGATAGTCCGTCGCCGATACGATCTCATGCAAATTGTCTACTACATTGACGGTCCAGTTTCATGCCTCCAAATAATCCTTAATGGTTTTTATTCTAATGTCTTAATAATAAGGTATTTTCCGACTCGTTAACTTATTACTTTTATAATTTTTCTTAAAAATTACTTTAGCTACCTTGACATATCAATCTATAGATATTACAATTCAGTAAATGTTGTATTGTCACCCTAGACTATTATTACAGAAATCTTTAGATTTCATAGGTAGCTATGTTATTTTTTATTTCATTATTTACTACGATGTTTCTTGGAAGAATCAGGACATTTTAAGTGCGCTTGCGCATACTAGTGCAATGCTTTGCGCTGTCGTAACGTATTGTCTCCGCGCATCTAGAGCGACGATCCGCGCAGTGTAGGTACCGACGCCTACCAGTAGTTGCGCAAATACACAAATCACTAAAGTGAAAACATATGTACTGTTTCAGTTTCCCGCTTATTGTCATATTGGCTTCGTTAGTCGCGTCCCGCGTGATTAAATTCAAACTCGATCTCAATAATTGGCTGCGCCACCGCTAGCGTCATGCGCACGCTCCACATTTAGTTGCAGCTGGTGTGTCGCAATATTTGCACGACTCTCACGAGAGACGTCGCTTATCACGGCGTCGTGATAACGTGCCGCGCCGATTGTGCAAACGATTGCGGCAACATACCACGAACACCGGGATCGGTCGCAACTAATTGAAATGTCCGCATCTTCACAGTGGGCGACGTTAGTCCGACAACTTAATTATGTCTGTAAACAACTAACGAATACGGTCGTTTCGTAACAAGACGGTGACCGCGGGAACCGTTGCTTGTAATAGTACAGTATACTTGAGCTAAGTAGCATCACCGGTTCCAGACTAATGTTACGTTGCATTGTTCCAAGTTACGTTATTCAGCTTCTATTGTACGAAACGATCCGCGCCTAATATACGATACGACCAACATCCATTTATTTAATTTTAGTTTCAGAGAAGTGAACTTCGCCGAAGCGGAAAGAAAGGAAGTCGTTGATACATTCACTCGTATTTGTTTACTTAACGTTCAGATTGTAGTATTGAATGGCGCCGTCTCGGCGTGTCCTGCGTCTTGATATTTAAAACGGCGATGAGGAAATTTTCAAGCCGATAAGCTGAATAAAAGGCTTGAGGTGTGCCGTATAGCACCCTGGTGCGCGTTGCGGGATACTCGGATAAGGCAACGACTGCGTGCGTCCGCAAACGCAATTAGCTGTGCGACACTACAGAGTCGCCCTCCTGCGACCCGGTGTAATGTCAACGGCGAGAGGCCAGTGAAATGTAAACAAGCCTTTCGTAACACACCTATGAAACACACGCTCAGGGTCCCTTTACTTGTCATTTCCGGGAAATAACACCTCAGCGCAACATTTTATAACTGTTAATTAATTATTTCATGGGTCTTGGGGCGATTCTCGAAACTATATTTCCAGAAAAATACACCGTGTAAGTTATATAATAATAGTTTACAGAATGATGTTAGACTATGTAGCGATTATCTCCCGTCAGATCTGCATACTGACGTATAATTAGCACTTTCGATATTGAAATTAAATATTCACGCTAAAATTGACGTACATGAGTAGTCAGTGCCCACGTGAACAAGTGTACCTGGCCGGTATTCTGAGAGCCGTGTGGGCGGCGCTTAATAGTTATAATTGCAATCGCTTTACTGACATGTCAAGGATGCCACTACACTAAAATGCGAACAAAGAAACAATAACATTCAATGATCAGGTGTCAAAGTCGAATGAGTACCGCGATATGTCAAAACGAACAATACATGGGCGTGAGGGTAGTTAATGTTGGCAGATTAAGATCAGTGGCAATTAGTTGGACATAATCGTATTAGAACTGACAATGGTAATAGCACGGAGCGACTGCCGCGGGGTATGCTAATAAATGAACTGTCGCTCTAACGCCATGTTGACCTTACGTTCACCGCTGCGCATGCGAACTTTTAGCTAATGAACTAAATTACTATTATAATAGACCACTATTTTAGTACTCCCGTTATGATTTATTAACCTTACAAAAGATTAACATAAATTCAAATAAATGAGCTAAGTTTAATTGCTTTAAACTACAAAATTGTGCTGAACTTTAACAGTTACTATTTACAAAATACAAGCAAGTAATTGAATCGTTGTTTGCTTTATATTTACGTACTTCCTATTTAGGCGGACACGTTGTGAACATAAAACGTGCAACACTTTCATTCTGTTCTAAAATAAACTCAATGACTAAGAAATCAGACACAAAAAATGTAAAGACTAAATAAAATTAAGGTTATATAAATAAATACTAGGCGATATAAGGAAATGTCGAAAATGCGACAAGGTCTATACAATACGTAGATATTTTTTATGAACGGCAGACAATGTCGGACATGGCGCGTTGTCGCAGGGTGCGCCCGAGTACCTGAAGGTGCGTCCTTATTCACAAGTGACATAAGCGTTTGAATAAAATATTATTGTAACAACAAACTGCAGTAAGCACTAATATTATTGTCTGTGATACAATATGCATTATATTATACTAATCTGTATTTTGGCCATTTGTTGTTTAGCCAAATATTTGTTCAGTAGTTGTAACGTAAAACCTTTTAATACATCAAATGTACAGTCAGGAACAGTAACATAACTATGTTGCATCTACAATTTCTACAAATATATTTAGTGAGGTGTTGAGCCCTTATTTAGCAGTAGTGAGGTTCCAAGTGGTTCTGTGTCCGTTCCACACCGTGACCCGGTTATTAAGCCGCCATCTACCGGCTGACGCCTCTGGCAGGGTTCCGTTCGTCATGGATCTTACTGCCCGCTGATCTGTAGATTGCATAGACGGTTATGGCTCAAGGCATGAATATTAACACTAGACTCTTTACCGAAGAAAGCAATCTTGTTTTGTACTTACTTACAAAAGACTTGTAATCGTCAAGAAAACCTTTCACGCGAAAAGGTGTTTCGTATATAAAACTAACACCTTTTTCGTTTTTTTTTATTGCATTTCATTATTCGCAGAACCAAACAGTCTGATAATCTTTCTTTTTATATACACGGAACCCTTGTAAACCTTTCAAATGTCACATCGTGCAATTTTTTTTCCCATCAGTCCGAGATAGTGTTGGCTGCTCTAAGAAATCGACGCTAATTGTGTGTTGATGCGGCGTTTTTGATGTTTTTGCTGCACCGGCCTAGTGTAGTGAAAGAATCTTCTGATCATGCCCACTGATTGTGTTCCTAAGAAACTGTATTAAGGTAACAACCTTGGATATTAAGGTCGTCCATGTTCTTGTGTCGGTTTTCTTGTAAGTCACGTGAGGTACGTTTGTAATGTTTATGATACTTCGCTTGATGAACATGATACTCTGGACATTCTTTAAGTTTTATTGTAAAACTTAGTACTTTTTTGTTAATTCTAATGATATTGTCTCCGATAAAATAATAATTAATATATTGATGTGCAGTTTTTATTGTCATCATATTTACTACCAAGTTTGCAATCACAAGTGTTTACTGATATTTCGGAACAATCATTCTAAAAACTGATATATTCCATTTAGAAATTGAGATATCTCAGTGCGTTAGATGATATTTGAATTAAGTGATATGATGCAACTGGCTAGGAATGTCTCGCCTATCGGCACTGTGATAATAGGTCACTGGATTAAAATGTCGTTCACACCTCTCTTAGGCTTTTGTGCTATTCTAATTGCTTCCGTACGAGTAACGTGTTTTGAATTTAACGTTACTTTCGTCCCTGGCATAATAGACTTTGACGTATATACCTGTAATTGAAAAACTAAAGGTAGATGACATATGTTTAGTAATTTAATGCAAGATAATTTATGGATTTCCAATAGTAGCCTGTTTTTATTGACTAGATTTTACTCTTTTTCCTGACATGTTTTTTTAAATAAGTTAATGCGAATTAAGTGTATAGTTTAAATTGTAGACCGTTTCCATTGAATAGAGTTTCTTCAAAATTTCCCCTGGCATATTTTTTTAAATGCCTTATTACACAGGTCTCTCTATTAATACAAAATAAGACAATAGATAGAAACTTCTTAGTTAGAAGTTGTTTACACATCTGATGAATAGTTAAGATAAAAGAAGACGAGTCGACGCACGGTTGATTTATTGTATATCTTAATTAAATATCTTCATATTTATTTTATATCTTTATTAAACGTTAATGTTTGGAAATTCTTGTAAACATCATAATTAGTTAGTTTTAGTGATAACTTGAACTTAGAACGTTTATTTTCTTTGAGATTTTTGTCTCGCAGTTAGAGACGTTTGCCTTAAGACTACCTAGTCTTAACCCTAGAATACTAACCTGCCTAGGTTATGGTATCAACCACATAGACGTTGAATTTAAAAATGTTAATAGTATCATAATGATTAATCTTTAAAACAAAATTTCAATGTCACTAAACATGAAAACTACATAATGTTTTCTCTGAATTTTATAAACAACAGTGTGATATAATCGTTTACACTGAATTAATATTACGAACTGATTACTATCGCGTTTTATGAATACATTATACACTTGAGATTATAAGATAGTACATCATATAAACTAAGTTTTGGTTTAATATTCATTTATTAGGTTTAATTCTGGGTACGTGTGCACCTACGCTTAGATGTAATGTTTTTCCTTTGGTGCGCTATCTTGAAGATCAAATGCAGCATTGGCGCAATAACGAGTTCGTTTCGTCCTTGTTCGATATTATTTCGCTACGTTCATTTGGGTTAGTACTAGACGCACGTTTAGTTATGAAATGATGTTCATTTTTAATGTAATTATAATAAAAAATAGGTATATCACGATGTTTTTTCATCTTAGTTACTTAATTATTTTCTGATATCTATTTATTTATTTGTTTTGCCAATATAACACAGTCCAACACTATAATTTAATTAAAAGGTAATGACTTATCAGACTGCATTAGATAATCAACACCAGCAACTAATTTGGTGGCGTATATTATCTGATGTCTCTATATTAAACTCAATTCCTATAATAAGTAACAATTAAGAGCCGACCTCCAGCAGCGTTACCGTAGTCATAATTGGATATAAACAATAAGATCGTGCGGGCTGAATTTACGACCCACAACCATTTTTAGTTAATCCACGTATTTCCCTTAATCATGTGAAATTGAAAACCATTTGAAAGCTATTACATACATGGTTTCTTAACCCGTAAACGTTGCTTTCGCAGTTTACTGCAAAAGGCAAAACAAATTAGTGTAGTTCGATTTACTAGCTTCCTAGTTTGCGAACGATTTCTCCCATAAAACCCACCGTGCGGCCGCCATTGTTCGTTTCGAAACGAAAGTAATGCTTATTCCCATTTTTAGTGTTCAGAACCTTTGCTCTTTGGCGCTGGCGTGACACCCGGCCACTTTGTAATGCTTATGCTTTTGACAATAGCTATTTCTCATCATGCTAAACTAATCTGTACCGTGTTATTGCTAAGGTTTATTTTAGTTTGAAAGATGTGTTGATATCGTGTACCAGTCTGACAGGCCAGAGGGTAGCCCTTTGAACTGGCCGCAGGCATCAGGGGCGGTACATACAAACCCATAAAATTTGCAATTTAACTGTACTAAGGCGCACGTTTTGTCTCAAAACACATTTCTAAGATGGTGTACTTTATAATGCCTCGATGTTGCAATTACAGAATGTACAACTACTACTTTTCTTACAGTATATTGTGAAATAACTATGACAAACTTTTTTTAGGGATAGACAAATCTCGCATTAGGGATCAAGCACTGTGTCACAGGGACTTTTACAAACATATTATTAAATTTAACGGACACAGAACATCAAGGGAGCGACGCCGGGCAATCATATGTCTAAAATTTAATGTTTAGGATTTAATTGGAACTGAGTATGAAAAAAAACGTAAGCTGGATTTGCATTAATATGTCGTCTTTAAAATAAGACTTATAATTTTAAGGTTTTCTTTTTAATATTTTTGTATATCAATGATTTAGACATGAAATAAAATGCTTGCTCTTAGACAAATCCTTACTACTTAGGAAATGCAAATACAATAACGTAAACGTGACACATTTATTGTGCTGCATTACGATGGAGAGGAGATGCGGCAATTTTCAAACACGCTCGTTTGGAAAGTGGATGTCGGATGTAGGATATTAAGCGCACCGTGCGCATGCGCATAAATCTTGAATCTTGGACGAACGACGGAGGCGCCCTCTTGTCGCGGTACTTGCGAGCACATCGAGTGCTTGTAATGGCATTAGCTCATTATTCTTTATCAAAAGATCTTCACGTGGGGAGTATATCATGTCAGTAGCGTCTTTACTTTAATTTAGGATCAATTTTGAACGCATGTAAAGTACTATGTGTATAAAAGCATAGCTTTGACCTACATCTAGTATTTCTTAATCCGTTGTAATAAGACATATTTTCAAAGGTAAATGAATGACAAATAGTACAAAACCAGAGCGTTGATTTCATGGGACAAACTTGAGAAAATTACCTATTTGAATAAACAAAAAACATTTTTTCGGATCAATAAATAACTTAGTTTAAAGAATTAGGAATAGTCTTTCATTACAGTCGAAACATCAATTAATTAAAATTTAATTAAGTTATCATTATCAAGAATATGTAACTCGTCAGCAAAACTAAAGCAATAGTAGTTTATTATGTTGCATACGTGCTGTCTCCGTGTGGTGACGGAGTAAGAATACAATATATCACCGCCCCATCTCATCCCATGGGTGTCGTAAAAACCGACTATGGGACTATCCGTAAATACTATCTTTACGAAATAAACAGAAGGAAAACTTGAAATTAAACCCTATACCAATCCGTCTGGCCAGCGTGGTATTAGTAGGTATCCCTCCGTCACGGGAGGAGGCCGGTCCCTGCAGTGGGACATTAATGGGCTGTTATGATGATGATGAATAAGAATATGTAACACGTCAACAGAACTAAAGCAATAGTAGTTTATTATGTTGCATACGTGCTGTAATCGTGCGGTAATCTTAACATTGTTATGTTGCATCGCGTGCGCACATATTATTAGCTCGCGACCTCATTATGTTCGTGTGTTGAAGGCTCCACTATATGCGAACTGTTAATGATAATTATAAAGGACTTTATGAACTATCTGCTCTTATTTCTTGTTACAATATCACGTAGTAAAAGGTTGACTAATTAAGGTCTTTGTTTCGTTAAAATATTTGAGGATTAGATGCTGTTGTGGTTTATGTATCCTCTTAGCTTGGTGACTATGGGACTGATTTATCATTTAACAATCAGTTTCTGGCTTGTACCCTGATACAATACCCTATACCAGCTCAGATGGCTAGGTGTTATAGCGAAAAGAACAGATGTACACTTTGTGGTCATTGTATACAAAACGCGGTAATTGTTAAACGAATTGTTCTTTAAATAATTATTCTAGGTCTTGGTTTGATTTGTATTTATTTGATCTTAACAAGTCTCAGTTAAGCGAAAAGGATACATTAATTAAAAACTGCATATCAACAATTTGTAAAACTGGCATTAAAAAATAATAAATTCCGTTATGCAGGCTCATTTTTCTCCCACACGCATATCTAGAATATTTTTGTAAAGATAATGTACATTTAATGTTAGTCTTATCTTAATGTTGATCAAAACATTAAATTTTATGAAGCATCCAATGAATTAAGCTGTAGCAGAATGTACCTATTTATAAAGATGGGTTAAGGCTTTCGTTGATTTAAGTCCGCAAAGGATGTATTTATGTATTACTATCCCCCGGTTTCCGAATGACTGATCAAGCATAAATCAAATAATCAAGTGTCAAAACTGTCATTTTAGTTCCTGAAAATGATAGTTTTGACACTTAATTAGTTGATTTTTACTTGATCAGTCATTCGGAAACTAGGGGTATGTATTCTAAGCAAAATATTCTACAAGCCATAGTACTTATAGTAAACTCTAAATTTTTTACTAATAGTCTCTAGTGAACTCTAAACAAACCTTGTATGTACCAAACCGTATGGCCAGCGTACTAGACCAAGTTACCCTGCATCTTAGAGTAGGCTTGTCTTTCCAAAGAAAATCTTATATAGCCTTTAATAATGTGTTAAAAACTTTACCGTGTACTAAAACCACATTTTAAATATTTCACACGTACAGATGGTACCATCTGAATATATTTATCACAATGAAATTCGTATTAACCTTTTGCGTACAATAAACGTTTAATAGCATACGACACCTTAACATTTTGGTTAATGTTGGGCAATTAAGTCAACTTTCTCAAATGTCAATTAATACGTTGTAGGAAGGAGACGGGCTTTTCTTGTTGCTTGCTGTGACTTTAACTTAATAGAGCTATTATATCGCCATTAATCAAATAGCGCATTACTTTCGTATAGGTCTGCTGGGATCAGGTTTTCTTTAGTGTATAATCTTACTGGCTGTAATAGAAAAGTTCATTGTACAATATGTTGGTAAACGAGCTTTAATAAAAAACTAAAAAGTTTTTAAAAATAGAATGTAAAATTATTTAAAATATAGGAAAAGAATGCAAAGAACTCTGGTAGTAAGATCAATTCTTAAGTGGAAGCTTTATCATGATCATCATCATCATATCAGCCAACCGCGCACTGCTGAACATAGGCCTCCTCCAAGTATGGCCACCTTGTGCGGTCCTGTGCCTCCCTCATCCCCTTGCTTAAAGGTTAAATTTTAATAGAAATCTTTTATAAACGAAATACAAAGTCTTTCTTAGAAATGTTGTATAAACCCTGCATTTGAGAGAGAGTTAGCTAACATTATTACCATTCGATACCGACAAATGCAAATGTGAGGAATATGTACGAATCGGATTTTTATCTATACCCGTTTGCACCAGTGGAAATGTCTATAGTACAACTCAATTTGTAAATATCCTACATATCTATGTGTTGTGTAACTGTTTATTACTTTCTTTATATATTCATCTAGTCTAGTTTTAGATTTACGTTCACGTTCCCAGTGCCGTGTACCATATGTGGTGCACGTGCATTGTTTTACTATTGTGTCTGCTGGCGGCACTGTGAAAGGGTTAAAATATGTAATCATTTTTCTTTCACATTTTCTTGCAACGTCTTCTAGTCCCATCATTAAGTAAGATAGCCATAGCTACAGCTAGCCTCTCTTTCTAAAACAACTGTAGCATTAAACGTCTATTGATTGACATTATTCTGACAAATAGAAACCCAGAGCTTCCTTCTAACATTTCAACAGTCCGTTACTTATCTATCCCATTGAAAATTACGCAATATCAATTAAATATATAAACCCCATGCAAACCCTGTCTTACTTAGTGATCAATGAACGAGAATGTCATTGTTTTACTTACAAACTACAAACTCAGCTTCAGATATTCATAACATTACGTAAAACGGCACGCACAAACTATACTATACAACAATAATATACATAATATAGTATACTAACTACAATATCGTAGGTACTTCCATTGTGTTGCTTCCACGATAAAGATTGAATAGGAACGGGCAACGCGTGCGCAACGGCCAGCGTCGAGTTTCCGGTATACTTGACCCGATTTATGCTTATTACACTTATTATATCTGTTTTTAATACATTATAGTACAATAGCATTTGAGTAAAATTAATTAATATGAAGAAAATTACTTAATAATCACATTCATTAAGCCTTTTCTCACGGGAAAGGTTCTTGAAGGTCGTCTAAGTGAGTACGAAACAACGTTGTACAGACTTAATGTTTGATTGATAAATTGTCGGTAGTCACTTTGCAGCGAATCGGCCGGTTGCGTTTACGCAATCTGCGTGAGCCAACAATGCACGGCAGTTGCGGAGGTAATTCTAAATATGAGATTTCATATTTAATCTAAGCAAAACTTTGTTACGTATATAATTTAAATACATCATTTAATGGTATAAAGATAATCAATACCCTTTGTAATAATCATAGCATGAGTGTCATAAAACAAAGGGTAACCTGTAAGATCGCAGGTATTATCTGTAGAAAAACATAAGAAATAGAACTTGACATACTTAAAACCCTTTACCAATCTGTCTGGTCAGCTGGTCAGACAGATTGATGTATGTTTTTTTTAGTTAACAGTCAACGTTCCTACAGTGAGACATTCATAATCATCATAAAAGCCCACTAATGTCCCACTGCAGGGACGGGCCTCCTTCCGTGACGGAGGGATACTTGGCCTACTAATACCACGCTGGCCAGACGGATTGGTATAGGGTTTAATTTCAAGTTTTCCTTTTTTTTTTATTTCGTAAAGATAATATTCACGGATAGTCCCTTAGTCGGTTTTTACGACACCCATGGGATGCGATGGGGTGGTGACATATTGTATTCTTACTCCGTCACCACGCGGTACAGTGATACATTAATTAGCATTATTATTATCATTCTGCTCGCGATATCTCACGTTCCATTTACGTATCTTCTTTATCTTAGAATCACGCTATGTTGTGCCGATGTTGCCAACCGGTCATTTCTTCTCTAAGAGCATTGTCTTGTTTAATGTTTTAAAGCCTGTCACAAATTAAGGTCACTTCTTTCTAAATTAACTCAAAATTTTAAATTAATCAATATTTATATTAAAAAAGGTATTTTGATTATTTTGTGTCATACATTTTTCAGAAAATATTAACAAGACGTATAGGTGTACATAGTAATAATTATATACTTTGCACATTATTATATAAGCATAATCATATTGCTATGAAAAATAAACTAGTTGACTCACTAAACTACTTAACAAAAGTAGTAGCCTATAGCCTTTTACGGTAAATAGTATCAAAACAAAAGGTTTTTCAAATCAAATCTAAGTTTCTAAGATAAACGAACAAACTCTTCAGTTCTACAATATTAGTATAGATGGAGCAGGTACTAAAGCTACACGGCTTGATTGTAATCGAATAAGAACTCATATTAGTCATATCAAATCGATTATAACCTTAACAGATATACCTATAAAAATACCCCGACTAACGTTTGCTCTCATGAGTCAGTTGAATGAACAATCTAGTCGCCCTATTCGCACGTGTTATCCAAACTGGGCAACAAACACGGAATCTGTTGATCTCGCTCTCCTAATATTTACATACATTTTACATACAAACGCGTGGCGATTGTCGCGATATATTGAGAATTGTAAAGTGTTTTATAGCATTTATTGACTGCCTTAGAGCTTACACTGGTTAAATCGTTCCGTTTGGAGCAAGAGGAGGCTAATTTATTACGTTTATCTGGGTTTATCTTACCTTTAAATATCTACTGGTAAATCGTACGGAATGAGTCAATTTCATTATTTAATATAGAATTGGTCTGTCACCACCCTTTTTCGTCCCGTAGGTGTCGCAACAAGCATTTAAGGAAGTTTTGAAATATCCTGTAATAAACCCAAGAGACCAATATCTCAAACTCAAACCTTACACCAACCCTCTGCCCAGCATGGGACTATTAGGCTAAGTAAAACTTAGTTACTTTACAGCCTTTCTTAAACGTGGAACATGTGAAGGCTGACAAGATTATACCCCCTTACTCATAAACGCCTCTTAAATTTAATCATTGTTTAGCGAATTTTTTATTAGTAAAACCAACCTTATACCAAACAAAGCCGTAAGAATTTAAGCTAATCAATTGACTAAAATTTAAGAGGCGTTTATGAGTAAGGGGGACAGAGTTTATAACTGTACCCACTTTCCTTGTATTATTATACTTAATCATACGAGTTTAGTCTTATGTGTTGATGTGTGTACACTATGTTGAATACACAATGCTTCCAATGAGGATTGAACTCTCGAAACCATGCCAGGTAGACTTCATTTTACTTCATCTACTGGTATAATCATCTCATAACAGCCCATTAACGTCCCACTGCAGGGGCGGGCCTCTTCCCGTGACTGAGGGATACTTGGCCTACTAATACCACGCTGGCTGGGACTGGAATAGGGTTTAATTTCAAGTTTTCCTTCTTTTTACTTCGTAAAGATAATATTTACGGTTAGTTTCTTAGTCGGTTTTTACGACACCCATGGGATGAGATGGGGTGGTGACATATTGTATTCTTACTCCCTCACCACACGGACATATAACACAGTCATATGTATAATATGCACGACATTTCCAAGTAAATCCAAATCGCTCGCAACTTGCAGCATACGCAGTACAGCGTTCGATGCGTGCGAGTGTTCAGTGCTTGTACGATGTAACTATGCGCCTATGTACTATAAACAAAATAAATCCACATGTTAGGACCCTGTTACCACTAGCCGAACAAGACGTGCGCGGACCATAAATCTGCTGGGAACACCGTGGTCATTTGAGCTACAATGCATCATTGCGGTACGTGTGTGGCCTTAACATGTACCCTGTGTGTTTGATTTTTTTGGACTACTCTCATGCTAGGTATTACTGTAGACTTTTACTGTATAACTGTGTATTATACTTATTGGTGAAAGCTTGTAATTGGCCTTAACTTAAACAATTTTTTTTCATAAACTGTTAAATAGCTGTAAGCTTTCTAAATATGAAAATAAAATAAAATAATCTCCGTGTAGTGACGGAGTAAGAATCAATATGTCACCACCCAATCTCATCCCATGGGTGTCGTAGGAACCGACTAATGGACTATCCGTGAATATTATCTTTACGAAATAAAAAGTAGGAAAACTTGAAATTAAACCCTATACCAATCCGTCTGGCCAGCGTGGCATTATTAGGCCAAGTATCCCTCCGTCACGGGAGGAGGCCCGTCCCTGCAGTGGGACATTTATGTGCTGTTATGATGACTATCATGATTTTCCGTGCAAATTTTGCCTTTTCAGTGTAAAAGATTATTTAATAATTTGCATAGCCCTATATAGCGTAGTGTGCAAGTTCGCAATTCCTTATCATTATTAATCTCGGTGCCCTCATAAACTCTTGCGCATTTGATATGCGTCACGGGCGTTATCGTAATCGATAGTAAGAATGGGTATTGTGCCCTGTTCCGTATCAGATGTTATGTGTTGATATTAAAATAAGGTTAACGTTTAAGACATAGGTAATATTCTATTGTATGGCACATAGAAGCTGGGCACTTATTGTATAAGTAGTAGTAAACAAAGCAACTAAGACTTCCCATGATTATTAGTTTGGTATATAAATGAGTTGATCCCTATGTTCGGAGTAGCGTAGTGTGGTTAAAGATATACATTTCATAATGTTAGCATCTGTTAGATTTCGTGCCCTTAAAGAAGAATAAAGAAGATTTAACCAAGCTGCTATCTTCGAAGTAAGCTTACTCACTCTCCCTCTTTCTCATAAACACCTCTTAAATTTTAGTCCATTGACTAGCTTAAATTCTTACGGTTTTGGCATAAGGTTGGTTTTGCTAATAAAAATCTCGCTAAATAGTAACTAAATTTAAGAGGCGTTTATGAGTAAGAAGGTCAGTCTCTACTGTTCACACTCGCTAAATGTCCCACTGCAAGTATATTTTATAAGTACAGTCAAGCATAAAAAATAATTTAATTCTAATTAACTCCGTTAATACATATATTTACCTCCACGTTATAGTGGAATAATACAGTAATCTTGTTTTATTTGCTCGTAATCAAAACGTTTACAATAAATTGTAAACAATGACCGATTGCGTTTACTGCGAGTACTACTGTATACCTATATCGAAGTTTTCTACTTGCCCTCGATTATGTATTCAAGTCTGTTTGTATATAAGTATATTATATCCAAGTGTTATTTATACTATCGTTATTGTGTAGTTACTAAATAACAATATATTATGATAATCTGTGCAAAGTTGTAATAAAAAAAATATTGAAAAAAATGCATATGACCCTGACTTTGTGCGTAAGAAGCCATAGGTAATTATTATGCGTGTGATGGAGTACTAAGAATACGAGGCATCTCATCCCGAAGTTGTCGTAAAGAGGCAGCTACGGGACGACTACTAAACGGTCTCTGGCAAAATTGTTCTAAAGGTCAAGTTTCGCATCAAACACTGAAGTGACCCGTACCTTCTGCAGTTAAACATGACGACATGTTAAAAGCTTAACCTTACATTAGTATATTACGCGTGATACCACCCAACAAGCAAAGTAGCGATAACAGGGTCTAAATTTAAAGCTCTAAGTTATATAGTAGCTATGTAAGATATAAAATAATACTTTTAAATGATAGTACGGATATAAGAGAGCTTGCTTAAGCACCAGCGATAGTAAGGTGATATAAAAGATATAGAACAATTACGCTGCAGCTTAAAGTTGTAATAAGGTGCTATAAGCTAGAACTTTACAGCTTTATTGCAGCTTTAAGTCGATTTTAACATTAAAAGCTCTTTTGGAGTGACTACTATCACTTGCTGATGTAAATGCTCTATTTAGGTGCTATGAATACCTTTAAGTGCTAAACATCACTTTTGATGTTAAAGTGGTTATAAAAAAACCCTCAAGCCGTTTAAGGGTTATAATAATCAATCTTATAACTCTTAATAGTGCAGTGATATTGTAGTATTTTATTGGTGTTTTAGCGCTTGAGGTGCTAGGGAAGCTTGAAGCTTTAGAACCCTCTAAGGGTGCTAGTGTGAACGTTATTTAGTCTTAAAGCGATATGCGAAATATTAAACCCTTCTATATCACCTTAATCTGTTTAACGAGGTTATTTATATTAATGAGCTTTAAAAGTCTACATTAGTGTTAATAATCACTTGAAATGTTAAAAAATTCCGTTATATCGCTTATGTGGTAAATTTTAACGTCCATCTTGTATATTAGAGGAGGGTTCCGCCCATCAAAATATTGATTAAAAAATATAGTGAATAAGAGATTTGGAAATACATAATAATATATTAATCTGACCCTCGGACTATTTAGAAAACAACGAAAAATAAATCTGTTTATTGGCATCATGGGGTCACAAACAGTCTGACTAAAATACTGGCTAGTTGGGACAAACTCCCTGATAAAATTGAATTAAATATAAATTTGGATGGTTTACCTATTTACAAAAGTGCCAAGAAAGAGTTTTGGCTAATTTTAAATATAATATTAGTCCATTTATAATAGGAATTTATTACGGAACAGGGAAGCCCAAGAATCTAGAGTTCTTTTGAATGATTTTGTTAATGAAATGGGGGTATTACTGGAGCAAGGGGTTTTTGATTGGACGGGAAAACTGATCCTATTAAAATACGGTGCTTTATTTGTGATTCAGCTACCAAGATATTTCATATTTTATACCCTTGATACATACAATATGAAGATAAATAAAATACAGTTTTAATCAATACCTTTATTTATACCTATTAGATAGGATCTAAGTTGCAACAATAGAAAGACATTAGAAACTTAAATGCAAAACAATAGTGATTCTCCTACATAACATAATGCTGAATTTATATTCTTCACATAATTTTGACTACTTTGAAAGCACATATCTATCTAACGCTGACTGTACTAACAGAAATTATATAAATCAATCAATATAAACCTCGCCAAAATTACTTAACAAATTCTACATACGAAATGCAGCATTAGGGTGCGTTTCCACCAGAGATGTGCGATGTAAATGTGTCGTGCGAGGATGTCTAGCTGTGCTGTGAAAATGCGCATTAATGTGTGGCGCGAGGATGCGTTGAATGGCTGGTACAGTATGCGCAAACCTCGCAACAGATCTTTCATCCACATCATCATTCACACATGCCTCGGACACATCCTTCGCTTGTTTTGTATGCGCAAAAATCTAGCTCCGCTGAGCCGTTTTCACTAGAGCTATGCTGACCGAGGCAAGGTAAATGAAGCGATTCTATTGGTTCTTTACAAACACATCCCTCGCTATGCATCCTCGCACCTCTCTGGTGGAAACGCAGCCTAAATGTGTAAAAATAGAGATCGCTCCTATTTGGCAAAGGTTAAATAAAAAGATTTTTGTACTTCACAAAACTACTGTGGCTTATTAATTAATAATGTACTAAGTAACAGAAAATAAGTCAGTCAATATGAATCGCGTTTACATTACTAAAATTGCACATAAATATAATACAAATCGAAAATAATATGTGATCAATAAATATTTGGCAAATAAGAAATATTTGGCAAAGGAGTAAAAATAAGATCCTAAGGAAGGTCCAAAGGTTTTAGTGCAGTGTTTTTGGACGGACGCTGGTTTCCTCTTCAGTATCACTTTGTGTAAGCATAATACTTATTTATTTTTCTGCCGCTTCGTAAGTATTTATATATGTTATTTCTTTTAACACTGCACGGTATGGAACACCAATGCGCCTGCGGTATCGATGTATCGTCGTTAATAATTTTTTGTGGCTGTTTAGGCCTTAGAACGCTATTGTGCTTCCATGTAGACGGTACTGCAATGAGTTGTACTTTATTTCGCTCTTTGGTCTGAATTATTTTAACCGGCATACTGAAATATAAAAATTAACTTTGCTGTAGTAATGAAACATACAAAATCCAAAACATTGAGATATAATTATAAGATTAGATCGACCAGGGGTCCGTGAGGTTGTAGTCTTTAACTTATTCCGAACAAAGTACGTACTTTAACTTTCGCTAGCACAGGAGAAAGATTGGTAGACAACATAACCCCCCTCGATCCAAACACACACCTACCTAAGAACTACTACCAGCAAACACCAGCAATAAAAACGTTTTTCATGGAGCCAACAACCGAAAGAGAAGTGAGAGGAATCATCGAATGCATGAAGAATAAACAGTCCGCAGACATCTTTCTAATAACTAACCGGATAGTCAAAAGATACATAGACATACTAACTAGTCCAATTACTTACATATGCAACTTAGCAATCACAAACGGCAGCTTTCCCACCGTATTCAAAACAGGACTAATAAAACCAATTTTCAAGAGCGGGGAAAAGAACGACGTTGACAACTATAGGCCCATCTCATTACTACCAACCCTATCGAAGATCCTGGAAAAAATTATTAACGTACGACTAGTAAAATACCTAGAAACTACTAAAACCTTATCTCCCTCACAGTACGGCTTCCGCAAAGGAACCTCCACATCGGTGGCAGTGTGTAACCTAGTTCAAGATGTAGTCACCACACTAGACGCTAAGAGTAAATCCCTAGTGATCTTCCTAGATCTAGCTAGGGCGTTTGACTCGGTCTCGATCCCCTCCATGCTCTCTAAACTAGAGCGAGTAGGAGTAAGAGGAATCCCACTAAGACTGCTCAAGGAATACCTACAAAACAGGAAACAGAGAGTAAAGATCGGCTCATGGGAAAGTGAAGAGACCAACGTCACATACGGCCTTCCCCAAGGCAGCGTAATCAGTGCTACCCTATTTCTTATCTACATAAACGATCTCTGCCAATTGAAAATAAGAGATAGTAGAGTCTTTACTTATGCAGACGATACAGCACTCCTGGCTCGGGGAGAGACGTGGGCACAAGTATTTAACAACGCACAAAATGGGCTGGATGCTGTGAACAGATGGCTTAGAGAAAATCAACTCTCACTGAACACCAATAAAACGAAATACATGCCTTTCGCCATGAAATCAAGCAGCCTGCCAACAAATGAGTACGTTTTAACTGTCCACAAGTGTCCCATGACACAAAAAAACAACACCTGCAACTGCCCTTCATTAAATAGAACTGATAGAATAAAATATCTCGGTGTCATACTGGACAATACTCTGACATTTAAACCTCACACTGAAACCCTTGCAACTAGACTTCGCAAGCTCATTTATATATTTAAAACACTTAGAAATATAGCTGACCGCCCAACTATCAAAACTATATACCTGGCACTCTGCCATTCCCTCATTGATTACTGTATAGTGGCATGGGGGGGTGCAGCGAAAACACACATGCTCGTGGCAGAGAGAGCACAGAGAGCAATATTAAAAGTTTCGGCACGTCTACCATATCGATACCCTACACAAAAATTATACCAGTTATGGGCAGTTCTTACAGTTAGGAAAACATTTATAGTTAAAGCCTTGCTTATGAAACACACGCAAACACACTATGAGGCTAACAGACACAACGATAAACGCCGACCAGATTTGATACACACTCAACACGCAACCAAATCCTCCTTCGCCCAACGCTCTTTCGATTTTATAAGTACATACATATATAATAAGATAAATAAATCGTTAAAGATATACACAATGAACAAATATAACTGCAAAGATACCATCATTACATTCCTGCTTCCTTTAGACTACATAGAGACAGAAAACCTACTCCATCCACCTCGCTAAACAAAGAAAAGTTAAAAACACCACAAATTCCAAAGACACAACTAACACAAACACACTTTAATACACGAACGAACACAACTCACCTTTCATTCACCCAGTACATACACAAACACACAACAAGGTATTAAACACAAACGCAAAGGCACACCGTAATTTGATTGTAACATAACAGTAATAGTGGTAAGTTAGAATAATATCGCTCTCACACTTAATGTATCGCGCAGCAGAAATTGTAGGGGGCCTGGTGACTAGTAGTACAGGCATAACTTGCCTATTTCTGGCACCAGTCCTTCACAAATGGAAGCTAAAGGTATCCACAATATACTGTATGAAATAGATCATAAGGCATCATTTGTGAAGAGAGAAATAAATAAATAAATAAATAAATAAATAAATTTAACATTATACGCAGAGGCGGGGAGAGGGGTAGGCGCAGTACCTACACCGCGCCGGTTACCAATATAATGAAATTAGGCGCGTATTTCAATATATTAGTTGAATACCTATATAGCTAGGTATGTAGCAAAACAAGTATTGTAACTACTACTTTATTAATTAAATAAAAGCCTATTTAGATTTCTCGTACTTATAACATCATATACCTACCTACTGAAAAAGATACAATAAACTTGATTAAAATCTTTTATGTTTTCATATTAGTGGTTTACGTATCTTACCAAGGAACCCAAATGTCTCAAATATCATAAAAAAACCTTTCAACGATATGACTTAAGGTTCTAATCGACGTAGTTGTTCAAACAGAAGAGCTAATAAATAATTTTATAGCACCGTTTTAAACTTATGAGTTCTAAAAAAGATATAATTATCACTATTGCCGCTAGCCTTGCATTTAAATTGATAACGCCATTATTGTTTACAAATATAACCTAAAAATCTTGATATACGAGTATCTTTTAATAATAATGTTTACTTAAATGATTGTTGTTTTCTTACAATTAAATATCTAACAATTTTTGATTACCCATTTGGAAGGAATAAGTACAATTAGCAAAATTACAAAAAAAAATCTAATATTTTTGCTATATTTTTGGTTTGAATATTTCTTAAAACGCCTTATTTTAAAGGCGCTTGAAAATTGAGATTAAAAATAGTATACATATTAACAGAAAAAATACAACCGCAATAGTATTTCACTTAAATAATCGCTAAAGGTATAATAAATTGTAAGACTTACCGTTTTTGTTTATCAACTGCCATTACGTACACATCACACTTAGATAAAATACTGAAGGAATAGGTACGTATAACATTACAAAAACCAAAGATTTTATTTACACTACTCCAGCGTTTTTGCATCACTTTAAGTGACATAATGATACCATACTACATCTTTAACAGAACTTAAAGTAATAAATACCGTTTTTGCAACACTTTAAGCGATATAAAATAACATCTTATAAATAAAATAGAACCTCAGGCGATTAATATAGACTTTGCAACACTTCAAGTGATACGAAATAGCATATTATAACTATAATAGAACCTTTGTATGTAACTAAACTTTTGTCACACTGTAAGTGATATAAGACGCATCTTAAAACTTTTATAGATCTTTTGGTAATAAACACAGTATTTGCAACACTTAAAGTAATAGAAAATAGCATCTTATTACTTTAATAGTATCTTGGGTAATGAATACGGCTGTTTAACTCTTAACTATCGCCATTGGTAAGAAAATACCATATAGTAGCATTGTTATGCCACTTATTTATCACTGTTGCAGTTAATACGAGCAGCTGTAGAACTTACAAGTGCTAACACCGGTGCCTAATTCGTACTATAAGAGAGTTATAGCACGCTATATCGTTAATTTTTAGGCCGCGCTATTGCTATTGGTGTTTAATTGAACAAATAACCGACTGTTATAGCGCTTATTTTATCGCTAAATTGTTAGTTGGGCAATATGCTCATTTCCCTTTATCAAATTTACTATCATATTAAAACAATGATAAACTTAAAATCGTAATATCAAAATATCATTAAAATGGAAATGTCAAACCTATATAGCACAATAAGTGGTTTGCCAACGTGATATTTGTCAGTATAGAAAATTGCACAGACCCCGTAAACGAAGTGTTGTGAAACTGCGCTGATATTTAGTATATAAACCTTGGCTGAACCAATCCTTTGTTCCTAAGCTCTTGTGTGAATGTAGAGATTGATGGTGTGGCCATGAGAACTGCGATAAACTCGAACCTAAACTATTAATACCTTATTTACTTGTTGTACTTTCATTTATTACTAAGCTAATTGTTGAATGTGACTTCGCGTAATCGTGTTTACTTATTAATCAGTATGTGTTTTGTTATTATAAAACAATCTTATTTTTCATTCTGTTGGCGCCAGTATTCAAGATCTATACTTTAAGTCTGTGGAAATGTTTTTTATTTATCATCATCTTAATTACCATAGTGTATTAATTAATGTGGGTAAATAGGTACTACTGCCAAGACTTGTATGGAGCATAGTTTGGTATATTACTAGAGCGCAAGCCTGTTGTACAGTGGTTTAGTTTTTCTTCTTTTGTTATCGTAGAGCTAATGGCTGTCAATTTTTCTGTTGTCAAATTTTATGACACCATCTATTTTGTATTATTTTAAAGAAGAATCCCAATTCTCGTAAATTTCACGTCCAATGCTGAAAATATTCTTCGTTTAAACGTTAATAAATAAATAATTAATATAATCGCAAGAATGTCATACAAACAGGTGACAATAATTATAAGTAAACATGTTTACATACTTCAACAATGTGCAAAAATGTTACTGTTATTATCGTCTTATTTGTCTAGAAAATTATTTTAGAACCATAACAACAAGGCTTGACTTAAACTGCACCTAAACTACCTTATCATTATCTGTAGTTTTTCTAATTTAAGCGCCGATTACACTAGACTACATGTAGTCAACTACATCATGTAGGAGACTACATCATGTAGGAGACTACATCATGTAGGAGACTACACGTAGTCTAGTGTAATCGGCGCTTTAGTGATAGAAACCTGTATATGATCAAAGGATCACTTAAATCAAAGGATTTAAGTCTTTACTTACGCTCTTTCCAGATTTACTACTAAAAATAAACAGTTTACTTAAACATTAACAGTTATTTAGTCTGCGTATTCTATGGCCTTAGTAAACCGTAAGCCGTACACAAACAAGCACATGTCAACTAACTCGTGTCTGTCTTTGTTCCAGGTAAGCGTCGTGTGGACGTTTCTACGAATGCTGCTGATCCCGCCTTTGTGTCGCGGAATCCTTATGATTGATCACCGGCTTATACACGACTTGAAGTAACGTTTTCACTTTGGTTAATTTTAATGTTATATTTGAATAGTGAAGCCCTATTCGTGTTATGTTTTCGCATAGTACAGTTCGATTTAGTATCTCCATTAAGTGACGTTTGTGGTCACAAGTATGCCAATTTTGATATGTGGTAACGATGATTTAAGTAAGATGGGGTTTTTATTTTACACCAGTGATATAGAAGGTAAGTAATATAGTCTAAACTGCTTGACTGAATTTGAAGTACGCTATAAGACTAAAACTAAGCTATTGTACTATGAGTACCAAATAACTGATTATTAATACATAGATACAAACATACTGAGCAATAAATATACTTTTAGTATGTTTGTCTCCTAACTAGTCCAAACAAACTTCCTAAGTCAAACTTATTACTTTAGACTTTTCCACCTAGACACCTATTTTGAGCACTCATTTACTGAACTAAAGGATGTAAGCTATAACTTGTATATCTAAAACTCAATTTTCCATTAAATACGTACTCTATTAGAAACATAAAACTACAACGTAGTCGAACATTAAGGATCTTTTATGGTGAACAGTTATATCCGCGCCGGTAACCTTATACCACTAGAAACTAATACCATAATTATTGCTATAATTTATGTAACTAAGTCAACTACTTTTAGATTGTACTATATTGTTGTACCTAGTATCGATTTAGTATAAAGACTTATTGAGATTATGATTTATTGATTATTATGGTTACATCTGTTTGTTAGTACGGGCATGATTAATGATTTTATAGCAGCATAGATGATACTTGGCTGAATAGTAGGTATCAATCAGTCTTGAAGTGTGCCGTATTATAAAGGGGAAGTCTGCGTTCTTGACGACCTCTGTGGCGCAGTCAGTATATTACATGGCTGCTACGCAGAGGTCTCGGGTTCGATTCCCGCTCAATGCAAATCTTTGTGTCCATTAACATGATTGCTTGCATTGGTCTGAGTGTTTTCTATGTATATAATATGTAGGTATTTGCAAAAAAAAGTATTTATGTATGTTTATCCGTTGTCTAGTACCCATAGTACAAGCTTTGCTTAGTTTAGGCCTAGGTGGCGTTGTGTGAATGTGTGAGGATTATTTATTTATATGTACACTATAGTTTGTTATCTATTTCTGTCCAAAATTCAAATAAAAACTGCATGACTAAAAACAACGTTGAACAAAAAGTGTGTTTGTCATTTTTGACCAAATGCCCCTTACGGTTTAAGAAACCAATCAAATTAGTACGAAATCTTAAGATACAAGAGAGACGTCACGAGCTTATATAAAGAAATAGAGACTGACATAAGCAAGGTAGTGTTTTTAATGTCCTAATGTGAATTGTAAACAAGAGACAGCATCTTTAAATACATAATAGCTCTCAATTTTCTAAAGAAAAGTTTATCTGAACCACCACACAGCGTTCAGATTTAGGTTTCGATTAATCAATAAACTTATAAATACAACGTAATTGCATTGACCGGTTATTGGAGTTATTATGTCCAGCGCCTCGGGCTTCGGCTATCCAGTTGCTACAACTAGGGATATACGTCCGCGCCACGAATCCCCCCCACCTACCATTACCCCTCTATCTACGGAGGTATGTAAATTTTCTCTGAATAGTAATGAGGTCCTTGGGAATGCAAAATGTTGTAGAAAACCGGGCTGGACATTTTCCTTAATTGTTGCGTATCGAGGAAACTCTTAAGGTTACAATGTAGTTCTGTCAATATCAAGTTCTTAATTAGTACGAGGCGATCTTAGTATAGTTGCTAGATAGAAACATAAACGTAGTAGTAATCGTAACACAAGGAATTTTATTACGTTTATGCACCAAGGTATACCACAATGCAGTTAAGACACAACAAAAGTAATGACAAACATTCTATTCTCCATTTGTTATGACATTCACTTTCGTTAATTGGTATCAGACGTTAGAAACATAAATGAGTATATTCAAGGAACATATTTACACAATACCCAATTAATCTACGAACTGAGTTAACCTTGCTGGAAAGTGAAAATGTTGTAATTACAATAGATTAAGTCAATAACACATCGATGTAGCAAAAAATATCTAATAATAATTGACGTTTATATGAATAGCAATAGCCGTGTGTTTTATGGAGGCATTCAGCTTTTATTTTCTTTCCGGTGAACGAACACGGCCTATACGATGGTACGGAGAGCAAGCGCATCTCAGAACGGTATCAACGACTTGCGTGCGAGTGGTTATGCAACGCGGACGACGTCCTTGCGGTGCGGGCGCGGGACGGGGGACGAAGGCCGCGCGGGCCGACGACCCCGCTCTACGTTCGGTAACCACCCCGCTTTTTATTACAAGCAACCCGCCTACGGAACCTGTCCGGACGAGTTATAGCCGCCGATAAAATAGACGTACTTTAGCCATGGAATCGCAAATTCTATCGACTTTTTTTTTTTACTAGGGACATACCAATATATCGAACATTGCACACATTTATATCATTATACTGTGTATTTTAATGTGTTTTATTATTAATTACATTCGTGTCTTGTCGCGACGACTTTATCTGATAAGGAAATCAAATAAATGTAAGCCGAAAATGGGTAGGTCTGATTGCTACAAAAACTAAACGTTTGTGTAAAAAAATATGATTTATTATAACGTCAATGATGACAAAAAATGTAAGATATGAATATCGGTTTTAATAAATTGATTAGCTATAGGTGGCCTTTATTGCTTTGGGTTTACGTTACCTTATTAAATCAATAATAACTATTATTATAACTCTGCATGTGGTGCCCAAATAAGAAATACATGGTCATCTGCTCATTCCGGAGTGTCGTAAACCTTGACTAAAAGAATCTATACGCAAGTATTCTTTGTTTGCGCTATACGCAAACTTCTCAATTCTTTTGGATTACTTGACAAGTTACCTTTCGTCCCTGTATTGTCCCAGTGGATGTTTTTACAAAGAATAAACATCCTAGTTTGTACTATAATAATTAATGTTATAAATGTATAGGTACTTGAACTGTCAGTAACTTAATACCATTAATTAGCCGCATGGCTTATTCTGTATTTAAACTTATTGTATTTATAGTATCGGCATTTGTTTTACTACATTTTATTCCTAGCATTCGTCCTAGACAATGATTGAGCTGGTTTGCTGGCCGGCGCATCGTTCCTTGCACAACTCGGCGCCACAATAAATTACCTATAGATATGAACTACGAACATACAAACACTCATGTTCGTGTATTATTTTTTTCTTCTCTGTCCCTTGAGTATTTATTTACAAGTGTTGAATATACTGTAATACTGCAAGTTGTTGTTGAATATATTATGATGAAGAAGACTGTATCATTGTAGTGATGTATGGAAATGTTGTATGTATGTGTATGACTTTGTCGTGTTATTAAAATATGATTGTCACGTTACGTGTACGTTTGTTGAATTTTTAATAAATTCAAACATTTTTAAATATTGATAGTTTCGCTGAGATGAATTTGCTGCCGTAAAATTAAACCAAACCAAGGTCAAGTTTATGTAGTGTGTGATTAAATAGTATGAAATAATATTTCTTTATTGTTTTAAATCATAAGCCCGATTTACACATCGACAAGTACAGTAGCGAGTTAAGTAGTAAGTTGTTGATTAAGTTGATTTAAATAGATCTCCATCCTATTTTTGACGAGTTAATCTATTCAAATCAACTTAATCAACAACTTACTACTTAACTCGCTACTGTACTTGTCGATGTGTAAATCGGGCATTAGAGGTTACATTTTGCTTTTCATCAGCACTGCAACAAACACTTATTTGATCGTCTATTTGACAAAATTATGTCATCAAAATAACGTGGAACCTAAATACCAGACTAGAGTGTGCCAAGTTCGACAAGAAAATAAACCTTAGGATAATCCCATACATCACTTCATCCCAACCAATATTGGTGACATTAAAAACATTTTCAAAGCGTTAACTAAATCAATGTCAAATACATCAGCAATGAATCACCGAAAACATACTGAGAACTGTTTTCCATCGTGTTTTCGTTTCCTCTGACTGATTTAAAGAGATATATTTATTAGCTCTAAAGCCCGATTTACCCATTGACAAGTACAGTAGCGAGTTAAGTAGTAAGTTGTTGATTAAGTTGATTTTAATAGATCTCCAGCCTACTACTTAACTCGCTCCTGTACTTGTCGATGTGTAAATCGGGCTTTAGTACTGAAAGATTTCAGATACGTCTTATTCAATACTGTTTAGTTCAATTTGTTTTTAATATAATTATGTAGTCGTTATTTTAGTAGTGTAGGACGCCCCCCAGCTAGGTGGACCGACGACCTCAAAAAGGTCTCTGGGTCGGACTGGATGCGAAAGGCGCAGGACCGAGTTCTGTGGCGCGTGTTTGGCCTATGTCCAGCAGTGGACTGCGACAGGCTAGTGGATTGATTGATATTTTAGTAGTAACTGGTGTCCGCGATTGCGTCTGCGCAGTATTAGTATTTAGAGTACCTTATAATAATACTAGCTGACCCGTGCCCACTTCGTTAGGCGGCGAAAAAAACGCGTCACTTTTTTAAACATATTTCATTACTGCTCCACTCCTATTAGTCATAGCGTGATACTTTATAGCCTATGACACTCCCCGATAAATGGACTATTCAACACAGAAAGAATTTTTAAAATCGGTTTAGTAGATCCAGAGATTACCCCCTACAACGTCACAAACACACAAACAAACAAACACACAAACTTTACCTCTTTATAATATTAAGTATAGATTATAAATACAATATCTTTGACGACCTCGGTGGCGCGACGGTAGCGCAAGCGACTGCCGTGCAAGAGGTTGTGGGTTCGATCCCCACGCAGGACAATAATTTGTGAGATCCACAAATTATTGTCCTGGTCTGGGTGTTCTTTGTGTCCGTTAATTGATGTTTGTAAAAGGTCACCGCGACACAGGGCATGATCCCTAGTGCGGGAGTTGTCTTTTTATAACTAAAAAAAAAAAAAAAAACTGTAGCCTATGTGTCATTCTGATGTGTAAGCTATATCTTTGTGAAGTTTTATTAAAAACCTTTTAGTCCTTTTTACGTTAAAGAGTCACAAACATCCTTCCTTACTTGCAAACTTTCGCGTTCATAATATTAACTAGCTTTTGCCCGCGTCTTCGCTCGTTTTAAATTCGGGGTAGCACTTTCCTAAACACAGAAGAAAACAAAATAAACCTATGTTACTCTCCGTTCCTTTAATATCTCCACTTAAAAAATCACGTCAATACGTCTCTTCGTTTTGCCGTGAAAGAAAGACAAACAGACAGTCACACTTTCCTATTTATAATATTAGTATGGATAAGATGTGTTGATACTTTGCCAAATACTTCGGGGTTTTCTTTTCGACATAAATTCGAGTCAATATCAGTATTTTCTCAATATGCCTGTATTACATTGATGGATTTATTACTTTCTAAAGATATCTTGTTTGACTTCTTCGTGATGATAAAACTTTACCAATAAAAGGTCGTCATCGATTTAAATCGATTGCCTCTCATATCCTTAATATAAATCATACTTTCACTGTTGGAAAGTGATGTAGTGTCATATTCATATCCCTGCGCAATATACTTAAGTATCAAAATTACTTAAGAAACGCTTTTGTTTAAAAAAAAAAACGATATAAGGGAAGCCTGATGTGCCTGTAATGTTAGATTTAAAATATAAACATTAACTAGAATGAATTAGTTTTTTTTGTTCTTATTTTTGTTTGCTCTTGCGACATACTTTGAATAATGTCTTTGTACGAAGATGTCATTAAATTTAATAACTGACATAAGTACGATTATCCCAATAATATTATAAACAAACGGCTTGCCATATAAATGTAGAAATATTATTATATTTCGTCATTCAATGTATCAGATCGTGTATGTTAACATTACATTCATACAATAAACTTTAATTCAAAAGTATTTATGAGTGAATCACGAACAATGATTTCGTAGACTTTACCTTAAAAACGATTGAAATTGACGGTAACAAGCTTCGTCGTTCTATAATATTATAATAGCTATAAAATAATTGCTTTCAATCAGTTACGAACTATGAACATAGTACGTCAATAACTTACTTAATAACTGAAACAATAAGTATGATGTTTTGGACCCTATTCACATATCCTGTAACTGAAAATATGTACTTCTATTGTTAACAAATTTTTACAAATCAATTATTGCTTGCACAAATTTCCACAAATATTTGTAAAAAATATCTTAAAAATTACGTGATATCTTGGATAATGATATCGTAAATCTTGGATACAAAAACACACTTTTTATTGTTTAAATCTTTAAATTAGCATACAAAGAAAGAAAGGAATCTGGCAGTTTTACTGAGAAGCGTCAAGAAAACCAGATATTATCAAATACTTCAAATGCTGACAATACCATATACGGTATTAAGTCCATTGTTATTCTTAAATTAACACACTTTTTATAGTCAAACAAAACAAGTTTTAATTTTATAATATATTCACCCACCATTTATGGGGAAATAGCAAATATTTATACGATTAAGTAACTATAATTCTGTTATAAATTCCACACGTTATAAAACCGTTTATTTGCGAATAATATCGACGCGATGGTTTTTAAACCTATTACGATGCTGTTTCGATTCCGATTTCACAACTAACAATGTTGTGTTTTTTTTTACGAAATATGTTTTTTTTTCGATTTCAACAATTATACTTTTAGAACTGGACGTTATATAAACGAATAACAGCATAATAAAAACGAAGGACGTAAAAATCATTGTCCTGATATGAACAGTTTATTTTTGTGTGACCGTTAATAGCTTTTAAATACCGCAACTAAGGTTTTTACTATTCTTCGTGTCGAGGAAATGATCAAATGTTTTTGTATTAGTATAAAACCGGATATAGAAACTTTTGACGATTGACAAAACACATGAACGCGACCGTAACCTGATGTCGTTGACAGATATTATCTTACAAACTTAATGGTTCTGTCTCTGTTAATAACTGTGACAAGAATTTGAAGGGTTAGCATCAAGTTACTGCTTTATTCGTGTTTTATGTTGCCTGTGTAATTATACGCCTTTTTATATGAAACATTATATAAATGGACCAAAACGTTACGTGTAGGTTTAAAATATCCGAAGTGAATGCTCAATTCGATAGCATATTTCTCATGGTCATTTAAGATCAACATAAAATTTTCGATATTGCTTTTTATATAATAATCACATGGGTTGTATTTAATTAAATATTAAGATAAACCACGACAAAATACTCTTAGCGCTTACATTTTAATTAAATATATTTATTATTGCTAGCTTGACCAAGACAACTGTCCCAAAGATATGCAACTCATATTGCTTGGTACGTTGTTATCGAACCACTCTCAGCTTTATATTTATGAATAGATTTGTTTGAGACATTTTATCGATACATTTGCCTTCTCAGAAGTCTTCTTGTTCATCAAACATATATTTTTCTCACACGCCTTCTATGATCCCAGCCATATCATTAACTTCGCATTCGAATCCAATTAGGTGTCTAAAACGAAACATAAATCCTTTTTAATTTGAAAATGATTTGTAAATTACATTTCTCAACACATGTTCTATAGGATTCGTCGCGGTCTCGTTCGAATACCTGGTTGTGTTGCCACGCACATCTAATCCTAAAGGCGGCAACTCTTTGTCGTCTCGATTCTGAGTAAAAAACATTAAAATTCGTTTGCCGAACGTTCGTGTTCGTCCGGACGCGGCGTCCTTCGTGCCGGTACAGGAACGGTCGGCCTTCGCCCGGAACGCGCTAAAAATAGCCCTGCGCCCTTGAAGCATACGTCGAACAGGATTTATCGACCGCCAGTCTCCAACTCCAGACGGTTTTAAAATACGTTTTTTGTTCAACTGTCAATTTTGAATCGTATTTTGTACCATTTTTGGAAATAATCACATTTTATAGCGCTTTCTTAACTCGTTTATTGTAAGTCTTTTCATATCAAATACTATAAGTATTAAAGAACTATAAAAGTTCCACCCAGGTTGTTGTAAATCTATACCGAATGTATTAAATATTATGTACAATACATTACGTTACCAAGAAATTGTCTACATTACATTAAAAACACGCGTATCTTGAGATACGTCATATTTATAGCTCCTGCATACAAAAATGCATTAGTGTTACTTACCATTATTACTGTGAAGGTTATAGTTTTATCATAATAATGGACTCGCACGAATTATATTGCTTTACGAATTTATATCTTATTCGTATACTTTTATAGTTTTATTTAATTTAAAGTGTAGATAGTTGATATCGGCACACGTGGCCCATTAGTGTACAGAGTACAGATTATATTGAATACGCATCAGTAATGCACATCATACACTGCGCCCGCGCTCCTCATACAAATCAACTATTTTTACGTGCCAAATATGGCTTTTTGTTTTTAACGACACATGTGGGTGTTATTAAGCTTTAAGTAATAAATAGACTCACTGTTGGTAGTTTATTTTTAGACGGTAAAAAATTAAACTAGGTCTTGTTTATCTTGTGATAAATGTTCATAAAATTTTTATCCTAGAGTATCCCACAACTGTGCCTTCCGTAAGCTAAGATTAACAGCGTGACCTGACAAAACCACACACCAAGCTTGAATCTCGGCGTGTCTTGGGGAAATAAAACCACAGTTTTACCACAAAATAATATAACACGTAATTATATACTGGCACAAACTTGTACCAATTCTTCTTACCTCTGGAACATTAAGTTAGTATTGTGTTATGGTAAAAAAGAATGTGTTTGCATCTTTAGAGGAGGCACGAGTTCTAAAAACTTTACTATACCCCTTCCAGCGTAAGTTTAGCTTTTTGACAGTTCACGTCCATGAAGTTTCGTTATACTTCTGAGTATTTTTCGAACAAATTATATTGTATTTCATGGACGTACCCATGTTTTTTTCAGTTACCATGGTTACTTAGTGATGGACACTCATAACGATTACCACCATTATGAAACAAATTACAAATAATCGGAAAAAATTAATGCTATGAATAAACCTGAACTCTTCATAATAGGTTTATAAAATGTAATATGATATTTTAGATTAGCTGTAACCCGCGAATGTGTCACGATAAATTATGTATTTTAAATAATACCTAAGCTAACTATAATTTTATTATTTTAAGCTATAGGCTAATTCTCTTAACATAGAAGAAAGAAACACTAATAAAATGATAATGTAAGTTGATGTAAGGATCCAAATGTGTAAAATAAAGTAATTTGAAAAATCGCGAAATCGCTTACAATCGAATGGCATTACATTCGAGATACTGCTGAACGTCACTAACGTCAATCTGTCAAATGTCGTTAAATATAGTGGAAAGGGTATAGACTACTAATTTATTGGGAAGAAAGAAGATGTCAAAACCGTATCCGATTTTTGCTTGAATCTTATCAATCAATCATCTAGCCTATTGCAGTCCACTGCTGGACATAAACCTCTCCCAACACGCGCCACAGAACGCGGTCCTGCGAATTTCGCATCCAATCCGATCAAGAGATCTTTTTTCTTTAAGGCCTACGCAGACCGGGACGGCATGGCAAGGGATTTTAATTTTTACTAATGGAAATTCAACCGTACTGTTACAGAAATACGACATAAATTGCTATGCTTTAAAATTATGCCGTGGCATTGAAAGGGATTTTATCGCACGGCATTTTTCATTTTAAAGCATAGCAATTTATGTCGTATTTCTGTAACAGTACGGTTGAATGTCCATTAGTAAAAATTAAAATCCCTTGCCATGCCGTCCCGGTCTGCGTAGGCCTTTAATCTTTTATTAAAAACAATAATGATACTCAATATTTAGCTATGGGTATTATTTACCAAACACAGAGTTTAGTTTATTAATACGTTTTACGTACCTATACCTGGTGCTATCAATGCTAGTAGGGCAGCTCATTATAACGCAGCTGTAGGCGTTACAATAGCACTTGCATTTCCAGATTGATTCTCGTTTAGTTCAGAGAAGCTTCACTGGTTCGCCCTCGCAGGCATTCTGTGTGATCAAGTTGTGATTGAGTAATTGTTTCTTAAATAGTTTAGGACCATGGTACCCCATTGCTGTGCATAGCATAGTGGATAATACTCATAGTACTCTTGCCTCCCTATAATGTTGACTATTCAAAATATACTTACTACTATTCTTAAATATTTAACTTTTAATAAACATAAAAACAGAAAGACAAAGTTAAATAAGATTTTTTACGTTACATTCTCACGTTTCCCCAATTCCCAATCAACGTGATTTATGCGCCATTAAGTACAAAATGTACTTACTTACTTACTTTAGAACATACAAAACTAAATGAGTTTCGGCTTCCCGCAGACACGTGGCACGTTCCCGACTCGTTTCTAATTTATCCCCCACACAAAAATATTAAGGGACATTGTATTAAAGCTTTTGTTTATTGAGATGTGAAATATAAACAGTGCACACAAAGTATTAAAGCGTAAACAGGGAGTGCATCACGTGTGAGGGGCAATCTGCGCCGACTTGCTGGCGCCCGCCGTGGGACTTATTTGTTTAAACATCACTTAACGTTAATGCAAGCCCGCGAAATACATAAACTTGTTTGTGATTGCGAGATCAGCATGTTTCCCCTTGTTTATACTATAAATAATACAACGCTTATACAATGCAGATCTTAAAGTAAACATTGTCGAGTCAATACACGTGATTGTTACCTAAATGACAGAAGTAACGGTTATCTAAATACTTCGTCTATAATACTAATGTTATGCGTAACGGTCTTTGTCGTTTTACCATAATGAGCAAGCGGCGGCTGTAAATTAACCGTATAATGTAGAAAATATTGGTCACATCGTCGGTTCTGCCCACACGGATAAACGATTAATCGGTATTATTGAATCAAACATTATTGTTAGCTTGAATCACGTGCATTCTCTTTGCTATGGTGACAAGGTGCATAAATCAAATTGCACAATTAACGCATTGCATACATTTAGAATATTGACATACATTTATGGATGAGTTATAATGGTTATATCGAGTGTTAATTGTAATATGAAGTGATCGCCGTTTAATTCGGCGTGGGCGTCTGCATAAGTTAGCTCCTGTCGGAAGTGTTCGTAGCTTGAACAATGCCGACCGGTAGGTAATTTAATTAAGCGTTTTATTGCTAAACAAGTATTGTATCTATGTATTGAAATTAGATGCCTTAGTAAATATAAACCAACTTGGTTTAGGTTTTCATGTCCAAATGTTCTTTTTACACTCCTAACATTTAGTGTTTTTATGTTGCGTGTAATGTGTTTATTCTGTAGTCCTATTTCTTACCACTCTTAATGAATTTCGTCCTTTGGCAATACATTACCCATATCTTCGCTGCTATAATAAGACGTAAGAAGATTCTTGCTTACTGCTTTATCGTTTAGTTAGTGGTCGTTCTAGTGTCAAGAGTAATTGTTCAAGCCCTCCATAGGACTCTAACGTGGCTTAATGATTGTGTCATTAGGACTACTAAGATACTAAGTATTGTTAATTGAATTAATTTGTAACTATTAAATTTTTCTTATTAAAAATAAGTTGTAGTATGATCTGTGTGGCGTAGGCGCACACACACACGCCACATACAACGTATCAGATTCCTAACTGTACCTCCACACGGTTTACTGCCGGCGCGACATAGATACAGAGTCGAAACGACTATAAAAATTCAATTCAACCTATTCTAAAATTCTTTTTTTATGTAAAAATGGTATGACATTGCGTAAATGTCTCGTTCATGGTGGCGCCTAAGCCTTTGTAAGTTATGTTTATATTAGGTACACAGCCACAAATAAAGAACTTTCAAGACTTTTTTTTTTAATCTCTATTAAATAAAAGGACTTGGTTCACAAAATGAAGCGACCATGTCGTACATGTAATACTACGCTACAATACTACCGTATTTTCATTTTACTTATTACCCATACTTACTTAATACTTATCTAACTTTTAAGCCAAACTAAACTAATTTATACAAAGTCTTTGCTGGGCTTGAAACAGGATCAGACAATATCTTGTCATCAAGTATTTTGCATCTACAAATTTTTTAAATTGCATAGGAAAATACAGAATTATTAACCCGACCTAGATTTTTATTACTCTCCTCTTACAAGTTCTTCAATCTGACGTTGTCAGGATGAACAATATTAGGAAACCAGCTTTGGCGGACCATGAAGATTGAAATAGATCTTCTTGCGTGTTTTTACTTTTCTGTAATCTCTCTTAACGTCTTTTACAATAACCCAAAGGAGACACAAATACAAAACAAATATAAACGTTTGACTCCACATTTCAAAGGCTTCATTATGCGATAGAGACACAAAAAATCAATGACAATAAATTACTACAAAAAAATTAGCTTAATCTGATAAATTGCTCTACTTAACCTGCAAAAAATAGCCTGACATCTAAGTCAACCTACACTGACTAAAATGTGTCGATGCCAAATGTTGACGACATCATTAATCCTAGTGTGAAGTTGTAATCTCAAAGTCACGATTCTAACATTTCAGTGGTATTAAACATTTTGTTATTGTGTATGACAGTCATAGGACTGTCATACACTTGATCGATATGAATCGGGACTCAAATAAAGAGATTAAGGATAGCCTCAATCTCTTTATTTGAGTCCCGATTGAGTAGGATATCGCTAAGAGTTTTAATAGATTTGCGTCAGCTAGCATTCTTAGTTTATAAATTTTCTGTTATTTGTCATTATTTTCTATCGAATAATCGATATCATGTTTTTTAATACATATTGAGAATGTATGAAATATGAACTATGCATTTAAATAGGGTTTGACATGATATGGTCTATTTATATGGTAGTATTTATTTTAATAAATAACAAAGCCAGACGCTATTATGACTCATAAGACAAAATCATAAACGCCACATACTTACGACGTATCTATCAATATTAGAAATAAATATATATCAACCATTTATATCTATTTATTTCAATGATATGCCAAACGTGTAGTTAATCTATGTTTTGATGTCAAGTGACCTTTTAAGAGTATTTATAAAATGCTTAACAAGCTTAGCTAATATTGTTCACTTTATAAAAATAGATTTAAATGGTCGAATGACGTCACGACAATTATAAATTTATAATTGCTTGTCATGCTGTTCATATTTTGTGATAATTAAAAACGCTATTTAAGTTATTGTCATTTATTTAGATCAAGTAAAAAATATAAACGGGCGGCTCTTTGAAAATCATAGGCTTTAAAACGCAAGACATAATAGGCAATAAAAAATTGCATTTTTACAGAATTGTGTTTATATTTTTTCACCAAAGTAGTTTATAACGATACAAATGTATTTAACTTTAATTCGCCAATAACTTCTTCCATTTAACCGATACATCACTCGTCAAGTTATGTTTTGTGGCTGAAGCTTATATGTTTAGTAACCATTAGCCAGTTTTACGGGATTTTTAGATAGTATGTTGTCATCTCACGGATATACAACTGAACTTAACAACTATAAGACTCCACTCTTTTCCACAAGATTACATTTTCCTTAAGATTAGATACTGTGGGAAAAAGATGGACCCGATAAAGAAGCTTCACGGTTAATGTTGTAATTAAAGAGTATGCCGCGTTTAAACTAATGAGGTTAATAATATGATTAAAGTAGCAAATTGCATTAGGATGATACAAGCTTAGGATCTTAGTGCTTAGTATTAAAAGACATTTCATTAAGGGGTTATAAAACTGCAAAGTTGGTAAAAAAAATCTTTTTCTAATGTAATATATTATTATAAGTATTATTCGAGCTTTTTCTTAATTTTGTATAAAATCATTTGTTTATATTCTCTTAAATCTGAGTTATGTATTCCTTTATAAATTTATAGTTTATTTTCTTTTTTGTTTTATTATTTTTCTCAATTTGACAAAGGAAAGATAATAAATTATTTGTCTATTACAAACATTTATCAAACGTTTGTTCATATTTGTAAGAGATATTAAGAAACAAATTCTTTACGCACAAAAGCTAGGAGGTACCAACACTATAAAAAGTAACTTATAAAACCGCCTCAGTAATTGAACAAACAATGTAAAAGTTTTAAAAATAGAACATTTTGTCCTCTTAAACATAACGAACTACGAAATGTAAACAACGCTGACATTTTAACTTATTAACTATATAATAAAAACTTGACATTTACTTTAAATTAATTACCTGTCAATTACAGAACTATTCCTCAATTATATTTTATTCAATTTAGTCTTTATTAGCATAATCTAGGTATTAAAGTTAATGTTGTACTTTTTGTTGTTCGTTTTAGTCGATTAAATATGTTAATGATACCACTTCCTTTTATGCCGAGGATAATAATATAATAGGTCAAGAGATGTTTTCTATCAGTAATAACGTAAAAGCTTTATACGAAATTCTACCTAATTTAGATGAAGAGCCTTATCTACAGTAGGATCAATGCAATCTCCATTGAATATCCCATATATTCTCCGGTTTTTATTTTCATTCTTTAGTATTTTTTCATAGAAGTCTCAACAAAGTTTTACACGTACAAGTTGTTCATAATAAATTACATAATATTTTGAACTGATTTTTTTTCCTGTCAAATATTTTCTCGAAATAAAAGTTGTATAAAAAAACATATTTCGCGATGTTTTCTTGTCATCTGTAATGAAAGAGACCCCTTCAACATGCATGCGTTCAAAACTCGTCAGACAAGGGGCTGTTGCAACAGTAATAGGGAGGGGTGGTAAAAATTAATGCGCTGGTAGTGTTTTAAAGCTCCGTACTCATTTAACGTCAACGGGTCCTTAGGGACATGCCGGAATTACGGGAAATGTTATTACATTTTAGATATTAAAAACGTGGCTTACGATATGAAAGAAATCCCTATTTCTACGTGCACCCTAGAGAATAATATGCGTAAATATAGCAATTAAATATAGTACTAGTACTAAACTGTATCAAAAAAATATTGTGGGGACTTTAATTTTGTATTTAAGTTATCGTATTATCATTCAGGTCTTTTCCTGATTTCAAGGTAATCCTACTTAACAAATGATATTTTTTGTGCATTATGATAATAATTTAGTAAGTAGGTTACTTTGTAATAAACATTATATTATTTTTCATCCAGAAACCAGGTTAAATTACTTGTCAGTAAGCATTGTTAATTTTTTTTTAAATTACGTCATAAGAACATTTTAAACTGTTGGGTGTTTTTAGATATTTATGTTCCTGTTTTTCCTGTCTAAGTCCTAACCATATGAATAAGGACCTTAAGTCGAAGCTTTCAGCCTAATGTGTACAAGTCTTGTCTCGGTTACTTCGATGTTTAGGTCTAGACAAGGGGTGAGGTGTTTGCGTTGAACCTACAATGTGAACTCCACGCTAAAAACGATAGCTAAAAAAAAAGTCAAAGTGTGTGCAATGCAGTCTTGTTTAAAGTTTGTTTATAAATGTAAATCTTAAAATATCAGTACCAGTGTGTTTGCATAGTGTAGTGCTACCATTGGATGTCCAGGATTATCGTTCGTCACCGTTATCTTCCACTACATTAGCCAAGATAAGTGATAATTTTGTACCGTTAATTCAAATTATAATTCACCGGAAGATCAAAATTGCACAACTATCTGTCACATTCAACTGTTGTGTCAACTAACCGGAAACAGATATTTTGCACAATATTTTGCACGATATTATGCACAGTGTTGCCAGTTTATGAATATTTACCCAAGCTGTGCAAAATTATAAATACAGCGGCAGTCGTCGGGCTCTGTAAACGAGCGTTTTTTCTCGACATCTTATTTTTATGGATAGAGATTGAAGATTATTTATTGTTGCGTATATATTTAATTACAATGCCACCCTCAAATACTGCTTGCCCTGGCTGTAACAAAGCTTTTAAAGCTAAAGAATGCCTAATATGCCATGGATGTAATCGGAAGTATGACTTGGAGTGTGCTAATATTGCACTCAAAAAGTTTAACGTTATGAATTTAGATCAGAAAAATTCATGGCGATGCCCTGAATGCCGATGCAAGCAGCCGAAAACAGACAATACCGATACGCCAATTCGATGTTTTTCGAATCCACCTACGACGTCGTCACAGTTGTCACCCGAACCAAGCAATATCACACAACGCATGAAACCGATTCGCGGTTCTTCAGAACTGACGGAGGATACTGACAGCTACCTTACTGAAAGGAAATTAAGATCCATACTTAAGCAGGAAATGTCGGCAATCATAAAATCCAGTGTTGACAGCATCATCGCAAACCATTTAAGGCCCATTTACGAGCAAATCTCGGGGTTTCAAGAGTCATTGACCTTTTTTAACAACTTGTTTGAAGATCTCAAAAACAAAATAGAGGAGAAATCCACCACCATAACTGAGTTGATAAAAGAAAATTGCGAATTGAAAACTACCGTTAAGGATTTGTCAGGCAGATTAGGGTCTGTGGAACAGACTATGCGTGAAAGCAATATAGAAATAGTTGGCGTCCCCGAGTTTAGGAATGAAAACCTGAATACTACAGTACTTCAATTGGTGAAGACAGTGGATGGCTCCATCAATGACGATGACATATTGCACGCTACCCGAGTCTCTAAACTAAACAATCAAAGCGATAAACCTCGTTCTATTGTTGTGAAACTTCGCAGTGCACGAAAACGCGACACTTTGCTTGCAGCTGTCTCAAAATATAATAGAAAGAACGTGAAAGACAAGCTGAGCTCGCAGCATTTAGGATTGGGAGGACTTAAAGTACCAGTGTTCGTTGGAGAGCACCTGACACCAGCTAACAAATCTTTACACGCAGCTGCACGTAAAAAGGGTAAAGAGTTGTCCTATAAATTTGTTTGGGTTAGAAACGGTAGAGTATTTGTACGTAGGGACGAGACAAGCCAAGCGATCTTGATTCGTAATATGGATAGTTTAAGTTTAATAGTATAATTGTTAAGTTGTTTTTATTTTAATTCTTTTATTGTCTGTGTGTATAATATTTGGTAATGCTGTAGTAAATAAAATATCTTATAATGCTTGATATATTTTATCAGAATGTCCGTGGTATTCGGACTAAAACTAACGACATTTACAAAAATATATGTTTAAATAATTATTCAGTTATTGCTTTAACAGAAACTTGGCTTAACGCCAGTGTATTTAATGGTGAAATTGCTGACTCCCGCTATACGATATACCGTAGAGATCGATGTCTGTCAAAGGGTTCTAAAAAGGACGGTGGTGGAGTACTTATCGCTGTATCACGTGATATTCCATCAGCTCGCGTTACATCATGGGAAAGCGACAGCGAAGACCTTTGGGTCACACTTAAAATCAAACAAAACAGCACTGTCAAAAAAATTGCTATATGTGTTGTTTACTTACCGCCACCTGTCAGATTGGAATCACTTAATAAGTTTCTTAAACACACATCTGATATTCTTAACCATGTTGGCGATGTTATAATACTAGGCGATTTCAACCTTAATTTTATTAAGTGGTCTACAGACTCCTCTAGTCATTGTTTAATGCCATCAAATTATGATTGTTCTTTGGGTTATTCTCTCGTTGACTTTATATCAATGAATAGCTTGAAGCAAGTTAATAATGTGCCTAATATAGATAACAACTTTCTAGACATAATTCTAACCAACCTACCAGATACCACTGCGACTGAGCCTATAAGTTTGATCACCAAAGTGGACTCCAGGCATCCTCCTCTGCTAGTTACTTTGGTCACTAATGTGGACAGGGATGTTCTTGAACCAAACCAGAGAACTGATTATAATTTTTATAAGGCTGACTACGACAACATTTTGCTGGAATTGTGTAGCATCGATTGGTGTGAAGTATTTGCACATTCGTCTACTGTAAATGATAAGGTTTTTAAATTCTATGACTTACTAAGAAGTGTTATAGATAAACATGTACCCAAACGAAGAGCAAGGTCTTCTAAGTACCCGCCTTGGTTTGACTCTGGACTAATTCGCCTTCTATCGGAAAAAAATAAAGCTAGACTTAAATATAAAAAATACAAAAATCCGCGAGACAAACTTGAATACGATTTACTCAGAGACCGCAGTCACAAACAGATAAAGTTATCGTACAACAATTACCTTTCTAGAATAGAAGCGAATATAGCAAAGAATCCCAAAGTATTGTGGAGTTTCATAAAAGACAAACGTAAAAATGACCTTTCCCTACCTAGTACAATGCACTTAGATAACTTGAGCGAGGATACAGGGTCCGGTATAGCCAATCTTTTCGCGAATCATTTTTCATCTGTATATAGTAACATAAATTCTAACCATAATATATTACGCTCTGTTACAAACGCACCTCAACATCATACCATAGGCAATTTGCACATTACAGAAAATGAAATTCTCTTGAAAATTAAACAATTGGACGCGTCAAAGGCTGCAGGACCAGATGACATACCTCCTATTTTTATTAAGAATTGTGGTTCCACTCTTGCCTTCCCTCTATATTTAATCATTAATCATTCTATTCGAGATGGTGATTTTCCTGACGAATGGAAGAAAGCTCGTATTATACCCATATTTAAGAAGGGTGAACAAAACAATATTAAAAATTATCGTCCAATCTCAATTCTGTCCTGTTTTTCTAAACTGTGTGAGTCTCTTATATGCTCAGTTGTTACACATCATGTGAATAACACTATTACAAATGCTCAGCATGGCTTCAAGGTCGGTCGTTCTGTTGACACAAATTTGGTTTCATTTATTTCTGACATATCCGGTGACATTGATAAGGGCAGACAAGTCGATGCAATCTATACAGACTTTTCTAATGCCTTCGATAGAGTCAATCACAGCCTGCTATTAAAAAAACTTGAAGCTCACGGAATACATGGTAACATTTTGAACTGGTTCCGTTCTTATCTTTCAAATAGACCACTAACGGTGTCGGTAAAGGGATATAATTCACAAATGTACTATGCTACATCAGGTGTACCGCAAGGATCTCATCTTGGACCTATATTATTCTCCATTTTTGTTAATGATATATCTCATGAAATAACACACTCAAAATTTTGTTTATTTGCTGACGACCTCAAAATTTATCAAACGGTTGCATCTCAATCGGACGTAGATTTAATACAGAATGATCTTAATCGCATCCAAGACTGGTGCCGAGATAATGAAATGACACTAAACGCGGCAAAATGTTACCACATAAAGTACACAAGAAAAAAACTTCCGTTCCCTTCGAAGTATTACATGGAGAGGACAGAATTACAAGAAGTCCCTGAAATAAGAGATCTCGGTGTTACTATTGACAGCAAACTAACTTTTATACCACACGTAAACAATATCGTAAAAAAAGCAGCTAAAATGCTCGGTTTTATTAAAAGAAACACAAACAGCTTTCGTTTAAAACAAACAAAGATGCTTCTCTACAATGCTTTGGTGAGAAGCCATCTCGAATACGCATGTGTAGTCTGGTGTCCGTCGTATGCTGTACAATCGCAAAGAATTGAGGGTATCCAAAGAGCATTTACTAGACATTTGGCGTACATATCGTCTGGCATTTCGCATAGGGCTCCATACTCAGATAGACTTGAATTTTTAAAAATGAATAGCCTCAGCCATAGACGTCAAATTCAGGATCTCGCTTTCCTCCATAAAATCCTTAACGGTGGGGTAGACTGCAGTCAATTACTAAGCAACATTAATTTGTCTGTGCCTTATAAAATTCCACGTCATCCAGTAACAAAAATTCTTTACGTTCCATTTTGCAGGACCAATGTTGGCAGGCACTCGCCACTGGTTCGTATTTGTTTAGAGTACAATACATTGTGTGGGCGCTCGCATGATCTTGAGCTTGATATTTTCCATGACTCTATCAAGGTATTTAAGCGTAAGTTGGCGCAGATAATTTCATGCTTATAAATTGTTTTTGTAAATTGTTTTCTTAATTATATCAATTGTATTTTTATTTTTCTTAAATGTAATTTAATTCCTTTCTGTTATTTTATTTTTGATTCTTATTTTATACTGATTTATTTTGTTAAAATTACAAATTCTATTCCAATATAATAATATGATAATTCTGTGTTATAATTATAATAATGTTGTGTATGTCTGTAATTGATATTCATATAAGTTTATTATTTCTAAGATTCATTGTTAACAGATTTTAATATGTATATTGTTGATGTACCTTAAAATAAATAAATAAATAAATAAATAAATAGCTCCGTTGTAATTTAACAGAAATATGTCTGTATTTTATGCTAAACACGGATTTTTTAAAGATAGTGTGAATTATGTATCTGTTTATTTTCAACGCAAAATAAAATAATTGAAATAGTTGATCAAATTAAATATTTATGTACTAGATATTGTTTTATATGTACATACATACATAAATTCACGCCTTATCGCGTCCGGGGTAGGCAGAGACAGATTATATGTTTTTGATATTTTATTGTTAATTCTTTCTAAAACATTACAAATACATCGAACTATAAACAGTACACGTTACATTAATTTATATTATTACTACATCAGCTGTAAATGGGTTGTTAACAAGGCATTACTTTAACACCTTGATCCGGAACCAACCTTTAATCTTACAAAATAAAATGAAATAAAAATGTCTTAAATAAACATATTGCGAACGTTATCAGAGAACAATTAATCGTTATCAGTGACCTTGTCGAGTTAAGTGGTGATTATGACGCGGCGTCGGCGACGCGGACACTACGTGCTATATCAACGATACCACAGCTATGAGAAACAGAGGTTTTTAATTAATTCATTGATAAAGCTGAAGTATTAAATTTCGTATTTATTAAGCCTATAACCAATTCATTACAAAAGAAATAAAGATTTTACACTAAGTCTTAATTATCAGCCAATAGACTTCCACTGCTTGACATAGGCTTCTTCTAAATATTGCCATTTTACACGGTTCCGTGCCTCTCTTATCCATCAGTTTCCCGACGTTCCGGTCGCAGGTCCTCTGTCTACTTAAGGGCGAGGCTATGCGTACTCTGCGTCGCCATTCCAGAACCTTTTTACTTATGAATACTTATTCATTAAAATTATGTATGTCTAAGAAACTCTAAAACAAGTTACCATATAAAGGCAGGGCAATCCTAAAAGAAAAGCATAAACCTTAAACTCTCAAACAAAGAAGACAACGATAATAAATCACAGACTAAAAAGAGTACCTACCTAAAATCTTTAACTAGTAATGTTTTAAAAAGTATTCTCAAGGCTAAGATAATTACAACATCATGTAATTTTAGAACACATAACTAGAGTCAAAGAACTTTAATCAGCAGATAGTTTGTAAATAGAAAGAATATCCGGGCATGAAGGTCGTATTCCTCTGTTCCTAATATGTACAGCCGATAGCAATATTATTTATGCTTTCTCTGTCTTTTATGGAGCTACCGGTACCTTTCAAGTCAATGTTTTTATTCTGATTGAATATTTTGAATTAGGAATTGAACCTTGAGTGAAATGATAGACAAAACAAACATTGCAGTTTATTTTAATCTTCATGCTGGTGTTTTTTTTTATTGAACCGCAGCTTATGCCTTGCTTGATTACTGAAATGTACTACAATTAACCTATTATTTACAGTTGCTTCTATATTGCTCAAAATAAAAGTATCTTATATAAGCCGGCGGAATATTTTTTCTGATTTTGAATAAATAGTTTCTTTACAATACATCTGATTCACTCGACTGGTTATGAACAAAGTAAAATAAATCCTCATAAATATTTTTCCGAGACAACGCAATAAATAGCCCATCACTATAATATAATAGGGTACATTAACAGCTACTTAATGCGAATTGCGGCAGGTTAACGAGCTTTTATTGAATAAAACACAATGAGGTGAAATGATCAAGCGCCATACTCTATGGTTAGCAAGGTCGCTGAGTCAGCGACGCACGCGGTATCTATAGAATACGTTCCTTGTCTATTGTTTTGTTGTACGCCATCTTTGCTTGATAGTAAGCTTGTGTAGATGTTTCGCGACCTTGGATTAGACGTAAATACATACGTTTTATTGTTTATTTACTATTGTTTTAAGTTAATTACGTTTTTTTTTTACTTTTGGTAGTGTTTAGAGGACGTGTAACATTGTAAGCTATAGTGCCTATTAGGCTTTGATATACTTAACACGAAGATTGGTACCTACATTAATTGCAACCAGTGTAGTGCACTTTAGCATCTTTTTGACATCAAGCCCTAGCATTCTTTCATACATCCATGTTCCATACATCTTTGGTGAACAATCAATACTTACAATGAAGGTATGGATTTCTTAAAATCGAGTCATAATTTTTTATTGTTACAAAAAATGGTTTTTTAGAAGTAACCTCGTACTATTTACTTTTGTTTAACTTGCAATGAAACTTAATTTGCATTTTAATGGCCGTCGACGCTCTATTGATTTTGAATAGTAATGTCCAAATATTGCCATTCGTTGAATTGCTGTTTATTCGAGAAGTATTTCACAAGTATCTGTTAAGATTGTGAAAAAAAAACTTAGTTTCAATTGCCTGTGTGATGAGTGATGATTGTACTGACTAAAATTTGTACTGAGTACCATTCTCCTTCCGGGGATACGATCCAAGAGTCAAGCAAAACACCGATAACACTCCGTCAGGTGTGCATGTTAACTTTAAGCCAGGTTTCCCACCATATACCTATAATTAATGCTCATCCGTACAGTAACAACAAGTAAATAGAAGCTCTACAAAAGAAAAAACTCCTTCTGACAAAGTTGATCCTGGCAGTAGGACGTTTAGTTTACAATATAACCTAAGATCTTAACTTAATCATACTGACAAAGCTGATCCTTGCAGTGGGACTTCACAATTTAACTGAGATCTTAACTTAATCACAAACTACACAGCAATGTATCATTACCAAGTATATTTCATTCAAACATTCAACTTCTTTTTGTATTCCACGAGAATGTCTGAATACGTCGTTTAAACTTAATTAGCTGCAGTACTTTTTGTTTTGTCCTTTAATAACTCCAATTCAGTACTTTTTAATAGTACTTTATTACGTTTATATGAGTCTTTATTACGCTCGCTGTTTATGTAAAGCATTCTCATTGAAGTAGGTAACGACTAAATCGTCCTAGAACATGTTCAGTTAATTAATTTATCCTAACACACAATGTTGGATGATAACTTCCAACAAAAAATATATTGTTAAGTACTTTTTTAATTATTTTAGTTGAAATAATTTTAACATATAGATAGAGTAAGGTGTCATTACATAGATCGTAGTTTTATTTTTGCTAAAATTAAACTAAAGCTCAAAAATACATATGTAGCGCCTCGTTATAAACGTCAGTCGTTTGAACGATAAATAACATTGTACATTAGTAATGTTAAAACAATACAATGTACTTGATGTGTTGCTGTGTGTACAGTGTACATGTCATGTACACTGTACACACAGCAACACATCAAGTTAAACATTTTTATTTGAAATTGTGTCTTATTTCAAGGTATTAAGGTACATGAGTGTCTAGCTTGATTAGTTGCTGTGTGTACCTAGTACGTAATTACGTCCACGTATTGACAAAGTTGGAACATGAGTTAATGAACGCGCGACTCAATATCGTATTGGCATCTACCCCACCACAAAGGGTTATAACAACATTTCTAATCGTCTAACTACCAGTTGACTCATGCGAAAGACCCTCACTAACTCCGCCCACAACCATACGCGGACATGTGCATACATCACACACATTTTTATCCCTTTTAAGACATTATACGTGGGAATATATAAAGAATATAAACATGGCATATTGCCAGCATTATAACAAAGTATCTTGTATTGCACCGTTGACATTTAACTATGTGTTACTAATCTGATTTTATAAACGATTACTGTATTGAATTACATTAGCGAGATGTTGTAATGGGCAGTGAAGTCGAATGAAGTCGCTATGGTAGTATAATGGTCGTGCGCAACAATGGCGGCCGGTCGGGGTGATAAATCGGACGCTGGGTATGTCGGCGCCGACTGCGCTGTATTGTTATACGTTGTGCAACAGATACTGCTGCCTTTGTTATGTCTCAACCTATACCTAATTACAGACCTTTGTAGATACGCACTAGTGTAACACTTATATTCAATGGTACTCGACATGACCGATCATACGAATTGTCTGTGGCCTATTTTACTAATATGTGTTTTCACGTTATGGTAAGTGCGTGTGCTTGCTACTGTAGCACGGGTTTTACTGCCTTGAAACAAGTGAACATAAAGTAGCAGGAATCCTTTACAAGTTAAAGAGAAAAGTTTTAACAAGTCTACATTTTTTATCTTTACCTTGCAGAATGTTACTCTGTTGAGCAAGTTACAATTACTAATACAAAAACGCCCCTACAGGATTGCATTCTAAATACAGGACAATAATCGTTCCTCAATAAATACTAAGTAATGGCCTTTCCTAAGTCATTGCACACAAGGAGCTTTTAACATAGCAAATATTTCAAAATGGCGCCATCGAGCGCGTTTAACAAATAATTAGCGACGTTTAAGTGCGTACGTCGCTTCCCTTAACCGTTTCTCCGGAACTATAAAATTACGGCAAAGGTATGCCGTATGTTGTCTCGACACAAGGCAAAAACATGGAAGATAGCCGGACGGATGAGCTAAAAATAAATATCCAACGACTGATGTTTATCATGAACAGATAAGTGCTCAAACTAATCTAATGTTCAAGGTATCAAGTAAATCTATTTATTGTATTTTTATTTTGTTGCATCGACATTTTTTCTTCGTCTTCAAATGCAAGTTTATAACACATTCCTTGATTTATGTTGACTATTTATATTTGGATGTATTGTACGCAAATTAATGTACAGTATGGGGACATTGATAATGTGATTGGCTTTTAAAGAAAGACAGCAAATCAATGAGTAAGAAAAGTACATCCGATTACTGAAAATAGCTGAATAATTTTAACATAAGTTTTGAAAATTATCACATTAAAATGTATCTTATGATGTTCAGCATAAGGTTGAAATTGTAAAAGATTGAATCCCTACTTAGGGTAAGGTTGCGAGTATTGGACCACTTAATTTCAAACAGACCTGGTATCTAAAATAGAGCGTGAAATAAAACAAAAACTGTGTAAACGAGTAGTCTGTATATTCAATTAATGGTAACTAACATAATTTAGTTAATTTTATTTTGTATATAGTCACAAAAGAAGAAAATAAAACTTTGTGATGGTTTCCTTGTTTGAACCACCGTCTCTTTCATCGGACCACTAAGTTGCTATAATTGGACTTAGGGCATTATAGGTGGTTGGTTCATTCAAGGTGGATGTAAAAAAATTAATAACGTAAAATTTGTTTTTATCAAAAATCTTTTATTTTCGAAAATAAATATATAGTTACATTAATTAGTCGACTCTAATTATATTTCTTTATTTAGCATGTATAGTCACAAAAATATTTCAGGTATACGTGAAATCTTCTCTTTAACGTCGCTTTTAGCACTCGAAACATTTTGATTACCTCATTCAATCCAACTTCTTTTTTCCCTAAGCTAGTTTCATACTCGCCTCTCTCTCCTCCCCTTCTTGCGATGCTAAAATAAAAAGATTTGTTTTTTTAAAAAACACACATTATAGAAGTTCCCGTGATTGGACTGGTTCAATGAAAGAGCATCGTCCCAGTCCATTGATAGAAACTAACTAACATTCACTGAAATATTTATTTAAAAAAAAAGTAGCACGTTACTCAACAAAAATATACAATAGTATGTATTCTTAATTACTGTACTATACTAGTAAAAATAAATCACATTAAAATAATTAATATAACAGTACTTACATGCTATTATTTGCCACGTAAAAATTATATTCGAGGTCCGAGAAACAAAGCGAAGTACGTCCATCCCTCATGCTGCCTGCTGCGGTACTGGTGGTTGGAGGGCGGTGTGGAGGGTTGTAAAGCTATCGTTTCGATCCAAATATCGGGTTCAAATATGAATAGATCGCGAAATATTGAAGTGGTTCAAACAAAGCGCTAGTCCAATGATCGCAACCTTACCCTACTTCTATTTGACATTGTATGTTTCATCATGTCATAATAAGTGACACTGGTGACGGAAACATTGCACTTCGATAAAAAGTCATTGCAGTGCAACAAAATATAGCACTTATTGTTAACGTTATAATATACAATTTCAAAATTATCAATAAATTATAATCTCACTTTCTCGCTTCCTCATTGATGTCTGTCTTTCTTTAAAAACCAATCATATTATCAAAGTCCTCATACTGTAAGTATTTGTCATTCTCTCACCACATTCCAAGTTTGTTTGTATATCCGATTACTACCAGACTAAAAACCTTTTCGTCATTGCAGTTGTTATAGTTTCAATTAATTCTCAGACTCGGGGTCTTACAGTATGACAGCTACGGACTACTAAATAAATACTTAATCTAATAGAAACGTGATCAATAATCACGTCTATATTGTTGCTGTTATTGTTATAGGCGACCTTTCAAACACTAAATCCTTATGCCAACTTGCGCAAGGACTTCATAAACGTATGAACGACCCATTTCGATTAGATTCTGGAACGATTGTTACCGATCCGATCACGATTCATTTCGCAAAGGTGAAAAATACTCCCGAGTATGCCACGACTTGTCATTTCGCAGTCACGATTCAACAACGACCAAATGTCATCTTGTTCGGATATTTTGTTGAATGAAACAAATTGCAACATGCGAAATATCGAGGTCTTGGAAAGTATCGAGGTGTTGCTATTAATGTACTAGTCTGGGTTGTGAACTTCAAGCTTGTAGCTCGATGATAGGTAATTAGTTGATAGTGCAATCTTAAGTATAATTCTTTACTTTTAGATTTGATTAATAATTACATGATAGTTTACCGGCCATGTTATAAGATTACAGTGCTATCTCAATGACTTTGGTAAACATTACCGCGTACCACAAGTTCAGTAGGGAAGGCGGTAAGTGTGTGAGCGCGAGGTCATCACATGGCTCGCGAGAGAGGACAGGTATTCAGCCCGACTCACTACACTATCCATTATTCCAATTCTTAAAGGCTTGCGTACGTCTTCAAATCAGTTAACAAGCTTTAGACGGAGGAAGCCCCAATGCCCTGGAATCCTAACATTCTTTACATACTTAGTAATACTTCGTACAATTTATTATTTGTGATAGATAAGTCCGTGTAGCTGGTTAAACGATAACCCGTTCCCTAAAGGTCGCCATTAAATTTATTACCGCATTTATATGTATTAAAGCGTTTAATTAAATAAAGATTTCTTTTCCTGGCGTGTGCGCAGCCGCCTTGCAGATTATTTGCGGCCCTGCGGTGGTATTTAGTGTCATTTAAACTCGTGTTACATGTAATTGGGAATATTTATGTGTAGTCGGTTCCAAATCGATGAATATATCACACGCTAAACGTTTAGTACTGACTAATATTTGGATAGCTTCATGTAACTTTGTAATTAATGCGTTCTTTGTTAGGGTTTTACATTTAGAGACCAATATTAAATGGCTATTCAGTGTTTGTAATAGTGAAACGGTAGATAAACCAGGTTTAGTACAAGCCTTACACCCAACGAGTTGTACAAAAACAAATATGTTAGCAGGGACATGCCTAGCAGCCATTAGATTCTCAATTAAGCGATGTACCTCGTCGCGATAATTCGCCGTGTCGCTTCCTGTTTGCTAATGACTTGGAACATTATCCAGAGCCATGTGAACGTTTAGTACTCGTACCTTCATGGTCTTCACTATTATAACTCCATTAATGTCCATTGTAAGACGCTTGCCCATTGTTTAGTTTTACATTGAAGAATGGTGCGTTAAAAATTAACTTATGGTTTATAGCTAATTGTGAGAAATTGATAATGTTTCCTTATTACAAAAAATGTTGTAGAAACTTATGTTGTATGTCGGATTGGTATAAAGTTTGGTGTCAAATAATACTTCTTTGTGTTACTGAATAATATCTACCACCTTTTATGATAACCTCATTTTGACAGTGTTAATTAATTTCTTTAATAAAGGCTTGACCACTTAGTGATCATGTCGCCCTATTTATATTATTTTTTTTATTTTTATATTTGTATTTTGACAGTGTTGTGACATTATTTTCTTACCACTACACTATTTATAGTAGAGTAGTAAGTAGCTACAAAATAGCAATTTTGAACTTATTTGTGCAGGTATCCTCTTATTTACCCTAATTTCAAATATGTCGCGTGTAAACGTCATTTAATATTTATAATTAAACTTGAGCGCACAAACTCTAGTATACGTTATGAATGTCGCTTGTCGTAATAGAATGTTGGCTGATGACTGTGCGATGCCATAAATTTACACTTTCTTGAGATTATCATAGTTTACAATTTTAGTAATACGGTCACATCCATCTTGGCGGTTGTCATCTGCGAGTACATTTCCCGGAAGATGTTTTTTAGACTTTCATAGGTCTTATTTGAAAACTAAAGCTATGATGCTAAAGTGATTAAAGTGGTGGGCAAGGCATTTAAGGCGTAGAACTCACGGCAGTTAGGGTAGAAAGGTTCCGGAAGACACAGGATGAGCAGACCCCTTACAAGGTGGACAGACATGCTAAACATAAAAGCATATAAACAAATTGGTGACCACTCCAGAATTTACCTTGTCAACAATTAATTACTCGGCCATTCAGCCACTAATGATACGTGGCTTTCTAGCAATAAAACGTGACCCTTGCAGGTTTACTTGCAATTTGACGACCTTTGTGGCGTATTAAATAACTATCATGACTGCTACGCAGAGGTCTAGGGTTCCGTTCCCGCTCAATGCAAACCTTTGTGTGCATGAACATGATTGTTTGCATTGGTCTGGGTGTTTTCTATGTATAATATGTATGTATTTACAAAAAAAAGGTATTTAAGTATGTTTATCCGTTGTCTAGCACCCATACTACAAGCTCTGCTTAGTTTGGGACTAGATGGCGTTGTGTAAAAAAAACATTGTTCTAATGAACCTCCTGCGATGAAAAACTGACAAAAACTTGTGACCGCGACAAATCTTATAAATGCCTTTACTTAAGATCGACACGGGTGGTTACAGTCTTTTGTTTTAATGTAATTTTCGGTAGGTCGTTGACGTGAAATAGTTTATCTGCAGGCATGTCAGTCGGGCTTAGTTTTTGACTTATTATTCAAATGTTATCGTTTATTGATACAACCAGCTATCTGCGATCTTGAAGCATCTAAGGCAGATAACATTCTATGCGTTTAAAGTAGTAAAATTTAGGCAAGACTTAAGTGTGCGATATCTAAAAAAAACAATGACTTCAAAGCATATCTATGTTTGATTGGATTACAAGACAATGTAAGAAAACTATAACGACCAAACCTTATTACCTTTATTTAACAACACACAAAAGTCTTAGTAACATGCACAAAGAAAGTTTGTGACCTTTTACACACAAACGAATCAGTACACACGGAAACAAACTATAAAAAGTCACGTTAGTTTCTCGCATTGGAGGACAGCCCTGAGGCATGGTAATTAGTGATGTGCCACGAACGCGGCTCATCAACGTTTACCATATGCGGCCTATGACGCGTTCGCACGCTCCAGATTGTATGCGCGTTCGTAATATAAACCGCCTTATGTACGATTTCCACCGAGCTAATCGCGTTGGAAAACATTTCACGTTGACCAAAGGAAATTGAGTCTTGCATACAGTTCTTAAATTTCATTTTTGCATGGAGGAAGAAACACGCGTGTTAGCCGCTCCAGCCGGTCGACTGCGCACGTTTGCCATGCTAAAATGAAATTTAAGTCTTGCATACAAGGCTCAATTTCCTTTGGTTAAAGTGAAATGTTCTTCGACGCGCTGGAATGGAACTTTAGTAATACAAAAGCGGTGAATCCGCTTGCGATAATTAGAAACGATGCGTAGGTACACGCGCATGAGATACGTGCGTGGAGACGTGTTAAATACGTACGAGAATCTTAAGTATTGAGGTGTGAACTATGAATGAATTTCTATAAAGGTTTATTGCTAAAGAGAAGCGTGCTAGGGTAACCTATATACTTAATTAATAGGAGCCACGAGATAAACCTTTTTTTTCGTACTTTTACCACCTACTTACCAGTCCTAGTTGGGTACCACATGAAAAGCAGCCTTAGTGCATTTTATAACAACCTGGAATGGGATAGGTTCGTGACTAAAGATGGAATGGAATTGGTTCTTAATCCGTCATCGCACTACTTACATATACAGGGTGGCTTCGAACACCTACTATAATAAATTTAAGTATGTGAAAAAAATGCATTTTAGTCATTTAAGACATAATGTTTCATAGAGATATTTACTGCTTAGGACCTACAGAATCGATATTTATCAAAATCGGTGACATGGTTCCTAAGAAAAAATCTTCGTATGACTTATAGTTTAAGACTTTCCCATACTGACCCTTTTGAATGAGCCACCCTGTATATCTATCGATTCAATCCACATTAAAGTATAAAAATGTAGCAAGGAAGACTTCAATTAAAATACCACTACTATGAAAGTTTTATTTAACTATAACTTGATAACTCTGTATGCAAGCGTCCAATCCCGTTTTATAATTGACAATAGTGCGTGAGTCGGTTTTATCTGTAGTACCTACCGCATGCCTAGGCGCATTGTTTTACTCTCATTTACCGCGATCTCAGATAACATCGGCCGGCACGGGCCCAACGATAAATTTAATTAAACTACCTGTCGCCTACCAACAGATTATGTTATCTACAGCAAAATACGCACAGACACGAAGCGAAAAAATAATGAACAGAATGCATAGATAAACTAGAATTAATGCTATATTGTGATCATAGATTCTCTCCCTACACAACTTAGTGTTACTATGTAGCTCGTTATAAAACTGCATACAGGATCATTAAAGAGGTTATAACAAGGACTATGATGTGTATTTTATACGTAAAGGAGGATTTATAAACATTTGATTGCGTTAATAACATTTTTATAGCTTTTGAAATCATATAAAGAGTAATAAGAATGGAGTTGTTTTCTTTTTATTGCCACAAATAATATGTACTAAGATTTCTAGAATATTGTGAATACTTTATTATAGTCCAGATTAAGTACCGTTGTAATAAAATGTTTATTGATAATTATATATACTTTACGGGACAATTTGGAAAGTTTGTCTTTGAAACAGCAACAAAATATATTACTGACTGAATACACAATTATTAATTTAACTGTTGTCTACTAAAATGTTCTACACGAATGCGCTCTCTAAATATTTCAATACTGAAACTAACGAAGTTGGAAAATTAACGGCCGAAATTGAACAATGCGGGATCATTGAACATTCATTATGCGTCCGCGCATGTTCCACGTTCAAATTTATTTTTGCCGCTCTCGACGTCCCTCCTCTAGTTCATTCATTTCCGGCTCCTGCTAATGAGCACCACTCACTAACAACGTTTGTTACTTAACATTCATTTTAATAGGCAGACGTTGTCATCAATGGCAACCAAGTTAAAATGCTTAGTTTTAAATTATATTCTTTTAAACGTAACCAAATAATTTATACCCGCGTAGTCTCAAAACTTCGTACTGTATAAATTTACATAAAATACCTATATTTAATTATTAACATTTTTAATAGCTTTATTGCTTTATGGATATATGAATTTGGCGATGATTATATACTAAGATCTATATGATTATATTATAGAACTAAATTAACACAAAAGATTGACGAAAGAGAAACTTTTTAGAAATTCTCGTTATGAATAATAAGAATATTGTTTATATTACAACGTCATTTTGAATCGTTGCGTAATCGATAATCGAAACAAAGGCGATGGTCGTGGACGGAGGCGATTCTAATCGATTCATTACACAGCAGTCTTGGTGCTTTTTGTCTGTTGCCATCGAGATGGTTGACCGAACATTTGAAGAGTTCATTTACGTTACGACTACATCTAGGGACACAAAAAAGATCATAGAGGAAATTCCTCAATGTTTAATGACCTCGGGTATCTGTAGGAAGGTTTCAAGGATGCATAGTTATGATTAATATTAATTTTCGAACAATAAAACGGATTGACAATGCCCTAAAAATCAAAATATATGAAAAGTGCCATTTTTATTTTCCAAAGTTTCAGTTAAATTTTATCGTATATGGTTACAGATCGATTCAAACATTAATGACTAATTTTACCTTCATTCATAAAAATAATAGTATACTAATCAAAGATAAAATTAATTAAAAGAACTTTTAACATTGTACTTATTACCTTCGCAAACATATAAAAGCATTATATTAAAAACATTTCTAAGTAGTATTGCACGATACCGTTTCTGCAATAGTACCCTTTGTCTACGACATATGTCAGACAGTTTGAACGCGTTCGGCTTTTCGCCCAACCTTTGGCCTTTCGCGCGAGTCACGACCAACGCCAACCTTGGGTATTGGCTATTGGTGATCAGGAATGATATCTGTAGTCTTTCTAAACGTGACTGGTCCCCGGCCTTCGGTCGGCACACCCTTTTAGATTTGCGATACAGATCTATCGCTCTTGTTTATGTTTAGCTTTTGTTTTGTATTGTGTATTGTGGGAATCAGGTGGAATTTTCGTTTTGTATTGGGTTATGAAAATTTGCTAGTAATATGCTATTATATTAATCAAAAACTGGAACGTTTTGTGATGGGTTTGGAATATAAAATTCACTGTTTTATTTATCTACGGTGAGAGAAAGAGAGTCGCAAAATACTAGCCATCCCTGAAACTCAAAACAAACATTAAACCCTCTCTTGCAAACTTTTTCTTTTCTCTAGAGTAGTGTCTTAAATTGTATACATGATTAATGTCTGGCTTTATATTAAGTACCTTACCAAATATTAAATATTCTACTTTTCAATGGATAGAGCTGAGTTTATAAATAAGTGCTTAAATACTACTATCAGATTTTGATTTCTGTTAACATAATACATATAAACATTTATATAAACGTAATATTACCTACTACTTGCGCTTAATTGTACAATTAAGGTGTAATTAAATGTACATACACTTAGCTTAATGTATTCTCTGACCTTAGTTACTAGTTATATATGAAAACTTATGATAATTAATTATAAATAGTATATTTCTATAACTATATCTACATTCATCATCATAACAGCCCATTAATGTCCCACTGCAGGGATGGGCCTCCTCCCGTGACGGAGGGATACTTATAGCCTACTAATACTACGCTGGCCAAACGGATTGCTAAAGGGTTTTGTTTCAAGTTTTCCTTCTTTTAATTAGGTAAAGATAATATTCACGGATAGTCCCTAGTCGGTTTTTACACCCATGGGATGAGATGGGGTGTTGACATATTGTATTCTTACTCCGTCACCACACGGAGTCTATACTAATAATAGTTAATTAAGAATAATGTAGATATAACTATATCTACATTATTATGAATTTATCTTTGAGTTGAAGCAAATATTTTGTTTCATATACAAACAGTGTAGGTTCGTTTAACTGATAAACTTTTCTTTCTATTCTATTATAGGAAGTAAAATGTATTTAATCTACTTTCGTAGAAGTTCCTCGGAGAATTATGCAGCTGTTAAGGAATAACACCCCCTCTTTGGCTTTTAGTTCTAGTTTTAGCACAGAAAACCAATTTCACTAATATAATCAATCACTCGTTCAACTGCTTAATTCAAACAAGCGTTTATAATTAAATCATTGCCTTAATTAGTGTTCTTAAAGACAAATAAAAAGCACATAAAATATGCCCTTGACTGTTGAAGAGGTGGTTTACATTCGCGGATACACATTAGTAACGCTTCGCGGCGTCTTGAATATTATACGTTTATGCTCCGTTCTGCTTTGTAATAAAACATTAAAAATATACGACACATGAGAATTTATAATTTAGAGTAGGTACTATGATGTTTACGACGCAAAAGGGCCGACTCGACCAAGGCTCAATTTCCTCCATCTTTATGTTTAACGCAGACGACATCTGTGGCGTAGTGGTTATATAACATGACTGCTACGCAGAGGTCTCGGGTTCGATTCCCGATCTATGCAAATCCTTGTGTGCATGAACATGATTGTTTGGATTGGTCTGGGTGTTTTCTATGTATAATATGTATGTATTTACAAAAAAAAAACAAGTATTTATGTATGTATATCCGTTGTCTAGTAAGTACCCATAGTACAAGCGCTGTTTAATTTGGGACGAGATGGCGTTGTGTGAAAGAGTGAGGAATATGTGAGGAATATATAAGTTTTGTACTGAATTTCGTTCAGTTGTTAAAAATGCTAAAAACCTAAATTTCAACATTCTTTAGTTGCTGTCTCCAAACCTCCTGACTCGAAACCTCTATATGTGAGCAACACTGTCTACAGGCTACACTAGTCATTTAACATTAGCTGGTAGGCTTATAGCAACGTAGTTTTCCATATTAGCAAAGCGTGTCACCCCGCATATGGGTTTCAACTCTACATTTTGGCTTACCGTGTAATCTATATAGTATCCGAAGGCTTTCCGCATATTTAGCCCCGTATAATTATTTCCATTGTGTGCTGTATCTAATTTCAGCATGGGCGTTTAATGGTTCACTGATTACTGACTTATGCTACTTCTCTTAGATTCGATACGGTACTGGAACGCGGACGTAATTGAACATTGTCTATGTTTTGACAATGCATAGAGCCTTGAACTTTGCTTCGATATTCAAGTGTGACAAGCTAGCTGACGTCTTTTTTAATTAGTTTAGAATTATGAATTGAGGCCACCAGAACCAGAGTGGCCCAGACCCAAAATACAAATATGTGGATATCTGCCAAAAGAGTTTATGCGAAATTTTAAGTTAATGTAACTTAAAAAAAATATATGGACAGTATGTTTAATATTTGTAAAAATATGATGTAGTTATTGATAAAATTTGGATAAACTATTAAAACAATCGGTATTTTACTTATTTACCATTTTATTTGGACATGGGCCACTATGGCATTTAGCATTGACAATAAATTTAAAAATAGTGTAGTGGGTTGGGCCACTAGGTATGAAATTTATAACCTTTTCTTTTGATTTAAATGCAAGTTGGCCTTTTTAAACTTAAATAGGATAAATTAAAATTAAAACTAACTTATTTACTGTGTAATTTTGATTAAATTAATGTTTTATCTTAATTTTTTTTTCTTAGTTTAATTTTGACTTTAGACTATATTAATTTTAGCTTATTTATAAACACTTAGCGCGTCTTAGGACAATCTGGTATGGTTATTTATTTAATAAATAGGTTTAGTTTAGCCTTTTAAAATAAAAAATAACATTTCATTTACGTGGGCAAAACCATACATTGAATAACACGTAAACACTGCACTTAGACAACTAGTTTCGAATCGTTTCCAATCCTATTAATAAATATACTAGACTATTTTTGAATGTCAGAACATTGTAATAAACTAAATAAATAAGGCTTCTAATGATAACATCGTACTTTTGGTGATTTTTAGGCCTACATACAAAATAATGGATAAAAAGTGCCAATAATCGAATGCAAATATTAAAGATTTTATTAGCCAAACTATTGGAGTAAGTTATATAAGTTTTTCTTTTTTATGACTTAAACGCTTGATTTTTTTTGAAAAATTGGCTCAATATCGAATAATTAGACTGACGTAGTAAATGTTCCGAAGGATACATAACATAATATAAGACTGGCGTCTCAAGATCCTATACCAACACAGATTAAAAGATAAATAAACGATTTCTGTGACGAGGTATAGTTCATGGCTGCTAAGCAGACGTCTCAACTTTATTAATTTCATTAACTTATTGATTTAAATTTTATTCTACTTAGTCTAAGTTTACACAGTTAAAAATTACTAAACTTTGCCACCGCTGTCTAGGTAGTAAAGAAGAAAGAATATTTACTACAAACTCTATTACTGCATTTTTCAGACGTCAGTTTCCATTTTACATTTCAATTTACAAATGTTTACATTCGTCTCGTATTAAATAAATCAATTGTGAATAATAACAAAACATTTAAAACTCTGGTTTGATTCACTCTTAAACTAAGTTTGCAAGCTGCTGGCGCTGGCCAGACGGATTGGTGTAGGGTTTAATTTCAAGTTTTCATTCTTTTTATTTCGTAAAGACAATATTGACGGAAAGTCTCTTAGTCGCTTTTTACGACACGCATGGGATGAGATGGGGTGGTAACATATTGTATTCTTAATCTGTCACCACTCGATTTTTTTTTTATTATAAATTTCCAATTAAAAAACTTACTTAAGCTAGAGATTAATTATTGGTAGGTGTTCTTGGTATTACATAGTAATAAATTACTGAACCTATTCTAATAAAATTGCCATGAGACTAATCTGAATGAAAACTCTTTCTCTTTCTTTCTCTCTTATCAGTTTATAATTGACTGAGTTATGAGGTTCCAAACATGAAAAAAATATTCGAGTCGGATAAAAAGAAAAGCTTAGTTACAGGAATTTGATGAGGGAAAACTACAAAGTAATTATTACAAGTATGTAATAATTACTTTGTAGTGATAAGTACATATATTATATCTTTGTAGTCTGTGATGGCCTAATATATACTTAATTTATAATCATAAGATCATATATTATAGTTAGCTTCTTACCCGTCTGTAACGCCCCTACATTTAAAAACGATTTTTCAAATTAACTATTCAAGACCCGCGAAAAACTTCATACCTACTTACATTGTTTTACTACGGAACTCTAGAAAGATAAACTTGCCATTTAAGTCAACTTCAATGTAGTCAGTGGATTTATTCTTAATAACACTCATTGTAACTCCAGCTAGATCTATCCTAAACAAAAATACTTTAAATTATGGTAATTTATAAGTTTGAATTAGTTGCCACCAAAAAACAAAAAAATATTGACTAATAAATTGATATTCTTCCCTTTAAACTTATTGCACTACTGCAAACTTCTTGAACGCTTACGTAAAATAATGACAAATTTATACACGCTTATTTCTAAAAAACACTATTCAGTTAATAATAAGTACAAAAATAATAATCTCTACTCGTAAAAACATAAGTTTCAAAACCAGAGTAACTCATGTCACATGAGCCAAAATGGCGCCGAAAACCATAGTGACCCAAGTGATCTGGGTCACTGTGCTCTATCGCTATTACTTTAAAATTCGAAATGGCAAAACTCTTTTTTATAACGCCATCTATGATTTTATTTTAAAATTAACTTAAAATCATTTTGATTATAAACTTAGGGGTTTTAAGGGGGCATTGCCGTGCCTAACTCATAAAATCAAAAATTGTGGTCTGGGCCGCTCTGGTTCTGGTGGCCTGAATTCAGTCTTCGTGACCTGTATTTTTAGTTTTAAATTTTATTTAATTAAAAACAAAAGCTTGTTTCTTGTTCTAGCAGCAAAAGCAACTATATGAACTTAAATCTATGTAGTATCTGTAGTTTGGTGCCTAGACTGTTTTAAAAAAAGCAAACTCACATAGGACTAGATATTGTCACATAATATTCTGTCTCTATTTTCATAAATAGGAAGAAGTTTGGGTAGTAAGAACGTCCGTTAAGAATGCGAACCACTTCCGCCATATGGTGGGCGTTACCAGCGCGGCTCTGCGTCCCATTTACGACGCATGCGTGCTGTCGCGGTTACATGCGGTTGCTTTTATCTAAACACATCACTGTAACCGGGACCCCATACAACAGGACCACACGGATCTTCTTTACAAGTTCATTGCATCCAGATCACCTGTTTACATACGTTCATACGTTCCTATGTCGAGTTCTCCCGTGTGGTCCATTCACAAGAAGCGCAAACTCGTACGTTTAGCCGCGCCTTCCTTGTGTTTATTCAAAGAATATTGTTCTTAAAAACTTGTTTATCCAACCCCATATGTTAACGGGCACTATAAATAAAACGTGAAACTGATAACCGGTTCACTTTTAACATCTAGTACGACAATTTGTCCTTGAGTAATTGATCGTAAAACACTTATTTTTTCTTTTTCTCACAGGTAAGAAATTTTATTGAGCCACACAACACGCATCGGGTGAACACTGGACACAAAGGTATAGTGTCAATAAATTGTATATTTTACATCGGTTTTGTTGACTTAGAAAGGCCCACGGCATATTATATGCCCTCAAATAGATGTCTACCTTGACATTATAATACGAAATAAATATAAAACCTACTGATCCATTTCCCAGAATACTACGACTTGAATGAATTTGATAGCCCAGACGTCACACAACAATGTATTATTATAAATTATTATCTATCTCATTTACATAAAAAGTCAATATAATAAATAGTAGGAAAGAATTAAATGAAACTTATATTATTGTATTTATGCTTTATCTGATTTAATTTAGGAAGTGTGTTCGGGTTTCTTTCGTCAATAATGTGGCCTTGTTAAAAAAAACTATGTTTGTTTATGCTATGCGGTCAATGTGGTCGCTCTTCGAATCATTAATCAAACTTGTCTATAATAATCGACGTAATAATGATCTGTACACACGACTCACGACACGAAAATAAATATTATCTTTGTGTATCAAACATTTTAAATCTATGATATTAATGAGTGATCAAAATTGTCGGGCCTTCTAGATAGTTGCAGTCACCGATCGATATGACGGTAAGGTACGTTGACGCGGTCATTCCAAAGATGAGTGATAGCTTACTGTAATTTCATCTAAGCCTATCCATATTGCTTATGACACGTCTTCATACCAGGGTTGATTTCAAAATATACAATAATTGTTTCGAGTACAGCATTTATAAAACGAACTGTATTCTATGGCTTGTCCTTGATACTTTCCATAAATAGATCGAGAAAACAACTTGTGTGTTGTATTTTTAGTGTCGTGTGCATTAAATAATGTTATTTTATAAGTTTCGAGAACTCTACTGTTGCATATGACATATACTTCTAAACGCTTCCAAAGACTTGAAGGATCCACCACTTACACAACAAACTTATCACTATAATGTATCATTGTGTACAAATGTATAACTATCATTTGTACAACAACAATAATACCAGATTCAAATCATCCTTGACCTGATCTCCGGCCACCTGTCTAGCATCCTTCCTAGCCAGACGTGCGCTTGTATGAAACAATAGCTCCTAATGCCGACACCGGGCGAACAATACAACTTAATGGGCCCCAACACCACGCATCAGAGAACGATGAGCCTATTGTATCTATGCTTTTTTAACGTTGGCCTTCTCAGCATATCTTCCCTTGGTTATTTTGTCTTTAGAGATGCATACAATAATAAATTTAAGATTAGTGATTAATGCTTAACAGAGTAAAACGTTGCGGAAATATGTATATTGAGTCCCTGAATTTTATAAAACAGTATCTTCTCCCTTGCTCTACTTTAACGAAACCTCGATCGGAATAATCCGTGATATGCATTTCGATATTTCGCCCAATGTAAAATTGATTAAACAAAAATTCCGATGCAAAATTATGGTTGATTTATTTTTGGAAATAAATTTTAAATACTTGTAGGTCATCGTGAGCGCTAATTACAACGTCTTCCGAATTTCCTGGCCGTACATCCAGCCAGCTGTCAGGTACGAACGGATAATTGGTAACCAATCATGGTGAAAGCAAGCGACGGGCAGTCTGCCGCTCCTCGATCATTGCACGTCATAATTTGTCCCCATTCGAGGCGATGGCCTACATTATGCCCGCGCACCTATTGTCCGAAAAGAAAGGCAATCCAGTTTACGTCTTCTGCTGTTTACGATGAGAGTTAATTAATGGTTGTTAATCAAAGTCACGACCGAGCTGTTCTTAAATCATAAAATTTTGGTATCGTTGTGAAATATTATAGTTTCTTATATGTGTCTACATTTTACTGCATATTCATTTAAAGCAGCTGTTTGGCCATAATATTGCCCCTTTACCTTCCAAACCCTCAAGAGGAGACTCAGAATGAAACTGGATTTTACTGAAAGTGGAAATAAACAACGTCCCTACTTATCCTTTCATTGTCACTGGGACAGCCTAATAACTTTGGTATCGACATACTTATTTATATCAACATACATTTAAATGGTTAGCGGTCTCGTTGACTGTCCGTCGTATATAATTTCTTTTAACTGCAACCATTAACTTAACCTGTGATTGTGTGGTCCTTCACAATTTTTTCCAACAAAACGCCTTGAAAATAAATGGGTGTCATAACACAGCCTCAAATTTCGGCTATATTTTATCATTTCGATCAAGAATACCGTTACATTATAGAATATTTTCTTTCTTTTTGTCCCCGTAAATAAATCCGGTTGTGTATATTATTACCGGCGGTTCTGTAAGAACGTAATTTAGTTGTAAGTTGACTCTTAATCTGATGCAAATTGCCGTTTGGTTACGTAGCGTAAAAGACATTTGAACTTATGTTTTAGAATAGTTTAGGTAATAAATGTAGCCGCGATAACTGATAATTTGATAATATTGCACACTTTTTCTATCAAGACGATAGGTATGGAAGCTAGCATGATTAATGAGTCCAGACTTTTGCTTTGATTCTTTGATATAGAGTCCAATTTTCGCCTTAGTACTATTGTCATTTCTGTCTGCCAGATATACTTGTGACGCTTGCCCACACTTATTACTGCCTTTGTATTCTCTCTCTATTGTCTTAACATTAATTGAAAGCAAATTAATACGGAAGACCAGCCAAGAGTATTGTGACGCAAATGTAAGATGTACAGTTGTCAACAGCAACAGGTTTATAGATTGATTGATTGATTCATTGATGTTCAATAATTGCTTTAACGTTATACAACCCACAATTAAGAGTTGTTTTTTTTTCAAACGTGGTCATTAATCCTAATAGATATGATGTAAGGGGTCTTCTATCTAATAGTAGTTTGCCAGGCGTTCTTTCGTTTCATCGGGTCAACTTCCAGTGTGTTATGTATTGTTATATAAACATATAACGGCTATATTTATAGCTTATCTATGCCGATATTCGCGGAGAAATCTGTCAGTTTACAAACATTTTTAAATAAAAAATACATTATATTTATTTTGTACGCCGATATTATACATATTTATTCATGAAGTTTTGGCGATTAAATAGAATCATCATATTTTTATGTATATGGCAATATTGCAAGAGAAAACTCTACAATTATTAACTCGTTATATGAGTAATAGATTAATTTGATTTAAACTAAAGTCAATTTGTTGTTATATTATGTTTTCACTTTTAAGATATGCTTCCTGTCAGGATATTATTTGAGAGATAAATGACTTATTATAATTATTTTATGAAATATACATTTCTCACGTGTTTTAGATACAATCTTAACGATACTTAAAAACTTAATGTTTTCAAATTTATATACTTTTTAAATGTTTGAATAATTATTAAATAGGTGGTTTACTTCAAAATGCTTACTTACGTTATCTAATGTTATGTGACTGTCATAAATGAGTCAAAATATGGGCAGAGTCCTTACTCGCATAATTATAACCCACATTATACACAGCACCTCTTCACCTGTTACCTATTTCTCTTTTCATCATAACAGCCCATTAATGTCCCACTGCAGGGACGGGCCTTCTCCCGTGACGGAGAGATACTTGGCCTACTAATACCACACTGGCCAGACGGATTGGTATAGGGTTTAATTTCAAGTTTCCCTTCTTTTTACTTCGTAAAGATAATATTCACGGATAGTTCCTTATTCGGTTTTTACGACACCCATGGGATGAGATGGGGTGGTGTATTCTCACTCCGTCACCACACGGAGTTTTTCTTTTAATTACTTGAAACTATTTTGAATGATGTAGGAGCGCTTGATCTATCGCTGTGGCGCATCTAAGTGTTACCATAAGAAAAATATAAAACTCTACGAAACAATAACAACAGTCAAATTTTAACAAATAATCTAAAATCACCTAAACTTACGAAAGCAATTACATAACTTTATAATATTTAACACTTTCATGCTTTCTTAATTAATTATATAGTTTATTAAGTTTAATTAACACGATGTTACATTTGTGAATAATTTGAATAGGATGTATCTATGGGGTAAGTAATAGTTACCTTTTGGTGATTAAAATACGGCTTTATCCGGATAAGTAGAGTGATAAAAGCAGGCGAATTTGCGTAGAACTTTGCTGGATTTTTGGGTCTTCATTGTATGGCCATAGGAAAGGAAAAGCCTTTCTTGCCATTTTCCTCTGGTGAGTCAACGTTACTTGACGCAATATCCTCGTTGCTGAAAAAAGCGACGGTCAACAGATCAATCAATCAACTAGCCTATTGCAGGCCATTGCTGGACATAGGCCTCTTTCAACAAGCGCCACAGAACACGGTCCTGCGCCTTAAATAATAGCCAGTCAACTAGTTTCCATTTCGACAATAAACAAGGGCTAACGGATGAGCCTATGCTCTAGATTATCATCTTTTCTAAGTAGAGGGCTAGACGATTTGTAATTATAGATAGTATTGTAAATAGATAGAATAAATGAGAATTATATACGTATTAGGTAATTAGTAGTCTCCACTTAGAACCACTACTATAAGTAGATAGTTAGAATAGTCCAGTATAGTTATCTTGGTATTTACAGCCGCTTAAACTTCCCATCTGTGCCGAGCAAATATTTTTATTAGTCTGCGATCTAGTTGATAGTTCTTTTCAATCTACTAACCTCGTTGAAGAAAACCCCGTCGCGTTCTTTCATTAGTTTACTATTTAGAATAGGGTCGCCATGTGTTGTATACAAAATACGGATTATACCATTTCATAGAAAATGTTGTAAATGTTGTAAATTTAGATCATTGTGCCCTTTTTTCGCGAAGAATTAGAACATTACATTTAAGTAAAGTATTTCTATGATAAGAAATACTTTACTTAAATGTAATGTTTTTTTTAATTGTTTTCTTTAATAATTTGAATTGATTTTTATTGTTTCTTACTCCAATCAATCATAATTAGTATGGTTTTATATGCATTAAATGCCAATAAAACCAATTAACATTCCATAGACAAGTACCCAAAACAAACAATTAAAAAATCTGTTGATACTTAAGTTTGTACAGATGAATATTTTTTGGGTTTCAGTTGTTAGGATAGGAAACTCCTGAAAGTATTGTTTTTTTAATTTTTGTGTGAAAACCTTACACAGGTTCGCAGAATAAATCTACCAAACAACACGGTCACGTGCTCTTTAGCTACACGAATTATTTTGGCACTAAAAAATATTATGTGACTGTGATACCTGGTAACTCTAATTTAATTTAATTATTTATATTTGTATAACATATACATTACAAATTATACAAAAATTAGTTGGTTTGTTATTAATAAGTGTTTAAATTAATATTTTTAACTGTAAAAATATTTATATTCGATTAATTAGTCGTCGATCGTTGGTAAGTAATTGAACATTTTAAATCGTATTGGGGAAACATCTCGTTAGTTTGATCATGCATACAAACGAGAATCGATTATTTGATTATTCGATTAATAGAAGTGGTTATCAATACAGTATATTGATTGCTAGTTTAAATTCCTCAGTATACATATTTCCATATTAAATATAGAAAAGGATAAGGACTGTATTTTAAATTGGAATTTGTTTAACTATTTCTAAACTTTAATAGTTTTTGTTGTTTTTAACGTATTTTTTTATAAATAGTTGATTGGAACCGAGGTCACATACTGTTTTGACTTTTTGACCAATTTAATAAATTTTTAGATAGAAATATGTAGAACATACTAATGAACCATGGTCATTGGGTATACTCAGTTGAGTGAATACTAATTGCCTTGAAATTATAATTTAAACGTAATTTAATAGTGTGTTTTTATCGGTAATGTTAAATTAAGAATTACTTATATTTAAAGGAAATGTGTAGGTATATCCAAAAACATTATTATTGGTATAATTTAACCCTCAGGAGCAGTTCACCAGATTCTCAATGATTTCACTAAACACAGTTTAAATGTGTTTATTTCCAAATGGTTAGTTTTATGAATTCTTCGAGGCCTTCACGTAAACTGCGGTTACTAAGAAACTGGGGGTTTTTCCAAGATATTAACCTAAAAGTTCTGAAACAGATTTCGAACATAAAATGTTTTATTTAACAGACCAACTGTTATTTTCGAATAGATTATTATTTATACTACAGAAGAAATATAATTGTTTTTCTGCATGTTACCTTTACCGTTAGTATCAAATTTTGTATTTTATCTCATTGTTTTGATTAGTTTAAGATAGTATCCGAAAACTTTGTTTGAACATACAGATTAGAACTAAGGGTATAATTGTAGAATTATTTTCTAATTAAAAACTCTACTCCAACCAGACGGTAGACACCACCGATAATTACATTTTTATTATTAATATTTAAAATTGTAATAATCCCAAGCTCTATAATCGCTTAGAACTCAACATAATATTAAATATGAATACTTATCCATTTGTCGTTGTGAGCGTGGATTGCAATTTTCCAACTGTCACACTTTTATTTTTATGTCACTTTTGACGGCTCATTGCGTAAAGCCCATACGTCATTTTGAAGACGAAGCGCGTCCAATTGACGTCGCCCACGCATGGCAAAGCGTACACACATTATTTTTGTTTGTACTACATGATCTATAAGAAAACTACCAAGTATCCATTTATAGCTTTTAATTATTTTTCGTTTTATAAGTAGGTCTACGATCGTAATGGACATTGGCATTGTGGTTATCACTCATGAACATTATTGATTGTAAGCTACTTGTACTTGTCAGCAGTAATTGTTGTAGAGTTTGACAAAATTATTAGAACATAATTATAAAACTCCAAACAAACCCTACGCCAATACCTTTCTTATATCTAAATGCCTTTCTGAAGGGATATTTTCTCTTCATCACAGTCCAAATCAGTGCATTTTCGGATCAACTAGTTGATCCGTTTAGTTGGTGTTAAAAATGTAATTACAAAAATGAATACGATAAAAAATAATGTAAACTGATTTAATTTCATCTTGGAAGGGTAGCAGAAAAATTCATATGGAAAGAATAGGACCGCACAAAGTAGCAATATTCAAAGTAGGTCTTAAGCCTGATGTGATGTTGAAATGTAAACATTTATAAATTGCCTATGTCATGGTCGTAATTAAATGATGTTTTCAAAAATCAATCAGTTTAATGTAAACGATGTTAAGTATTTAAAATATTTGTTATTATATTAAACGACGGTGAAGGTAAAATTTGAGGTCGTGACGGTCGAATATAAAATTACCAAATAGTTAATTAACGAGAGAATCGTTAGTTCAACGGTATTTATTGGTAAATGTAGTGGAAAGATACGATACGTTATGCGACGCGGTCAGACGACCTAGTGGTTTGGGTACTTGCCTGCTATGTCAGAGTTTTCGGGTTTGATTCACGTCAATGACTAATTATATTACGGTTAGGTGTTACGTATAAAAGATTTGGTTTTACCAAAAAGTATATAGATGTGGTTCATAGGACAAACTCTGTTTCATTTGTGACTCAATGACAATTATAATATGTAAAGAAATATAATATCCACTATCCTCGTTTGTTGTTAATGTTGATTAAATAATTAATCATTGTTGAGCTAGCGTTACAAACATTAAAAAAAAAAGGAAAAAGTTGAAATAATGCTATGAATACATTGTATTTAGTATTCTTTTCACTATAGTTTTTAAACTGGCCAACCCAGCCAATGAAATAAAAAAATAAATCTCAGAGCAAAACATTCTGTTACTCTATTTAAATTAAGAATTAAAATGACAAGGTTATTTTCTTAGACAAGTAATATGTCAACGGTTGTTCATTACTTTCGAAGTGACAATTGTATGCCAAGTACATCAGTCAAGTGCCAAAAATAATAAAGTAATTATATTCTGGTCACTTATACTTGTAGTACAACTCATTAGGGTCATGGTACGAGCTTTACAAATGGTTGATCGATGGTTTCAAATAACGGTTCTAGTTCGGTGCAAGCGCATATGATGTTAGGGTTGACTCTTTCTAAATATATCTAAAATATTAATGAAGTAAAGATGCAGAGCAAGCAAAATACTGTTTCATCCTATGAATGTAGGAAATGCCAATTATGAGAAAATTTACAAATACTACCGCAACGAATGCAAAAAACGAAATACTAGGCATTTTTAAACGAATTGGTATTAAACCCTATACCAATTCGTCTGCCCAGCGAGGTTTAAAGTTTCCCTCTGAAGCCTTACGGCGCCGGCGCGGCTTGACAGTGCCCGGCATTGCTGTCATCCTAATTTTCCACTTAACATCAGTTGAGATGCTAGTTTAGTTGCTATTAAGAAATCTCTTCGACAATATTATTACTAGTAATTCGAAACGAATTGGTTAAACTAGTTAGTCAATTAGACTAACTAGATAAAGATAAGATAGATAATATTTTATATAATCTAAATAAAATAAGATAGTTTATTTTTATTTAGTAGTTAATTATATACGATATGCACTTTTGCGATCCTAGATATACTAAGTTTAGAGGCTGATTACAAAATGGTGGTCAGTCGTAGCAACCTTGTTACTTGCTTAATATTAGTGTTGATTACTTATATATCCATTTAATACCTAATGTAGAGCCATCAATCTAATTTGAAAAGCTTGATATTTATTTCAAAAGGTCGACTAGCTCAAGACTCGTTAGACCAGAAGACCAGGTCTTTTTACCTAGAGCCCACTCTAAGCAAAAGTGTACGGTGGTAATTGCAAGATTAGGGATGGCAACGGATTGGTTTTACTATGGCATTGCTGAAGTTCATAGGCAGTGATTACCACTGACTATCGTGTGGGCCTCTAAATCCTCTGCCCCCTTAAACAAAAAACACCCTCAAACATATTACGCTGTTATCAAAATCACACGTTTACACAAAAGAAGTGAATGAATCACAATCAATGACAGTTGAAATCTCACTTACATATAATATTTTCGCTTCGAAATAACTACACATCGATATATACTTTATTTATCATGTAATAATATAAAACCTTCAAGATATATGAGTGAACACTTACTGTAATGATATTATTAATGCCCACATCGGACTGGTAGGCATGACATTACCATTCGAAAATGAGACAGCTATTTCATAATTATTTTTGTCATTCATTCTGCCAGCGCGGCGGTTTGGTATTACATTGTAAATAGGTTTTTATAATATTGTTTATGCTTTGTAATGCACTTGTGTTTAAGTTAACACCATGTTGGTTTACTTTGTTTATTTTTGCTTTGGTTTTGAATATTTACTTCCTTACGTCTATAAGTATGAATTTTATGAAGTATCATCATATCATAACAGCCCATCAATGTTCCACTGCAGGGACGGGCCTCCTCCCACGACGGAGAGATACTTGGCCTACTAATACCACGCTGGCCAGACGGATTGGTATAGGGTTTAATTTCAAGTTTTCCTTCTTTTTATTTCGTAAAGATAGTCTAGCTAGACATTTAGCTCTTTAGTGTCACAAAATAGGAAGGGTCTGCAGTGACAAAGAGTAATTAGTCCTACAATTATCTTGAGCACCAGACTGGTTAATATATCGGGGTTTGATTCAAACTTCCTTTCTGTAGGGATGACATTTTACTTTTTGAAAATTTACCTTGATATTTATTCATTGTTACCCATGGTTTGTTTAGTTTGGTACTAGGTGGAATTGTGATTAGATGCGTAAGCAATACCATATTATATTTTATATTAAGTATGACGTAATTAATCCCAACCCTCTCTTATTTTCACGATTGTTTACTTGTAGGAAATCATCAAACATTTTTAAAAACCTTCTGAGCTACTCTTTGAGCCCTAGCAAACATAGCTACAGAAATACCCAAGTACCTATTTTACCATGATTAAAACTCGAAACTTTCAATAAGGCTCTATGTCTATCAGATCTCAACGTTACATGCATATGGAAGTTACACACTTTACAAGGGTCCTTACCTTTGTGTAGAAACGAACGTCAAAGGAAACAACATGCCTATACTTTAGTCTATGAACGAAGGAGTACACTTGTGGGGTGACGTCATAGGCTTATGTAACTGTTACGTCCTGATACGTAGTTGGGATTGGGGAAATGAGAAAATGTTATAAATTATTTTGATGTTTAATTAATTTGATAACACACATCACACATGTACATGTATGAAGATTATTAAGTGTACCTACGTACTTGATTTTATTATATCATACTTATTTATGTAGCCTCTTTAGGTATGTATATTACGCCTTCGTCACCCTTAGACTTTTCAGGGTTATCGGTTCACAGCTTCTTTTTCAGTACTTTTCTAAGCCTAAGGCTGTAAATTTTGCATGCTGTTGTTTGCATTTGATTTCTATAAACTTAAGTTTTTTTACCTTCTTGTTTTTATTTACGTCACCAATTTGGTTGTGCTAGGAGAAGTTCTTGATGGTAGTCAAATAAAATATGTAAATTCGTGACCTCTGACTATAAGATTATAACCTATTTGACATACACTTCAGTATACATTATAAAACAACAAGATATTTAAAAAAAATGATTAACGATTGTTAACACTAACAAAATAAATAAAAAATATTTTCTCGCACCGTTCGCAAGTTTACTCAAGTTCATTAATATAAACATATAATACATAATATGCAAATATACATCGCATTACCGAGTACATTCATAATAATTGCCGTGTTTGTGTGAAGAAGGCACGGAGAATTCATGTCATTGTCGTTTATAAAACCTGTATATGTAATTTACTACATTCAGCCAGTTAACATACTAACAAGGAGTTTCATCGTTTAAAAGAAAACTGTTTGGTGTTCAGGAATATTGACAAGTCATATTTGGGTTACATAAAGTTTTAATAATTATTATTTCGATAATCAGTAATAATTTTTGCTTATTTAGTGACCGTTCATGCGTTGCAGATCTTGATTATAATCATCAAGCAATTGGTTACTGTTGGGCTTATTACCTATTTCTTTGATCAACCTTGTTGAATTATCCTCCAGATAAGGCTAGGCCACTCGAAATGTACGGAAATTTCTTATCCCTTAATGGCTAAAGGGTTGAACTGATTTGAAAACAAAAGGTCTTATAGCCATGACATGTTGCTAGACTATGCAGGTAAACAACATTGAAAAATATTTATTTCAAAACCTAATTTCTAGTAATAGTAAATCTAATTTACAGGTATACAGTACAAATTACAAAATCAATTCAATCACAGTTTTTTAAAGTATTATTGTAACTGTAACTTTAAAACCCGAAACAAATATTAAAGCATTTGGCAAACTGTGGGAAAAATATAAATCATAATATCCCGTTGCCTGCCAAAACGTGGAATCGTGCGTTTACACCAGCCAAATTGGTCATTGTCATAGTTCGTTGATTGATTTGTGCAACAACGGCGGAAAATCACGAAATTGTCCGATAAATGCCGAAGTCCTGTTATGCAACACCGTGGGATGGTCTCAGCTTTGGGCGAACGTTTAGAGTAATTATTTTTATATATCTTCGCGAAATTATTTCATTATTCGGTGTGAATTTTTGCTTCAATTACAGTCTGTGGAAAGTAACAAGATTAAGACAAAACGTGTGTTTGTAATGCCATAAATAAAAGTACATTTGAAATAACACCGTAAACATTTTAAATTATTGAATTTCTTTTGTTGTGTGATTCACGTTTCAAGATATAAAATATTGTTGATTAAACAACCGTTGAAAGATCAAATGTAAATAACATATGGTTTTGCTCATTGAATAAACATTAATTTTATTATAAAGGATGGTCAACGGCATTGTCGGTCACCTGATACTAGCTGACACAATACCTGCAAAGGCTTTAGTCATTTATTGCATACGGCTTACGACGACTTGCGGAGAAAAATATTGAGATTTAGATCTTCACTCCCCTTAAGAAAGGTATTATAAAGAAAAGGCGATATAAGTAAGAGAACTGTCAGACGAGCTAACCTATGTTTGTAAAACAGAAACAAAGCCTTTCTGCAGAAATGGCAGCCGATACTTGTTATCGACGTTTCCACAATGTGTAGGTAAATCACTTAGCACACGGAACCTATTACACTCTCTAGAACAAAGGCTCACTTAGCTACTCTTTATTATAATTACGGATAAGCAAACTGAATTACTTTTTTTTTTGCAATTACATACATATTATACATAGAAAACACTCAGACCAATGCAAACAATCATGTACACAAAGATTTGCATTTAGCGGGAATCGAACCCGAGACCTCGGCGTAGCAGCCATGTTATATACCGACTGCGCCACAGAGGTCGTCAATTGGCTAATATGATGACGATGACCGACACCATGATTATCTTCATAGATACCTTTTAACCACTCACTATTTATAATGCCTACTGTTGGAAGGTGCACAGACGTCTTAAGTTTTGGATTTCTAGCTTTTTATAAGCTTGTTCTTGCTTTAAAGTGATATGAAGTCTATCATAGTTATTTTATTTTAGTGTTGGCTCACGTCGCTTGCATCAGATCTGTGCAATAAAAATGGTTGTCAGTATTCGCAATTAATTTTCAACATCGTCCACCTCAATTACGGTACATAAAAAGGCGTATCTTTTATAAATAATACACTAGTACTGTTAAGATAGATGTCTCAATTAAGGCATCATTAGCGGTACCTCCGAGTACGAGTATAAGTACGTATTCTTGGACCACATTCCTGTCAAGGCAGGCTCGTACAAAGTACCTACTTCTTTGGGACAAGAGTCACTGTTCGTGTTCATATATAGGAAAGAGAGAAACACGCCTGTTTATGGTATATGTAGCTATGTACAGATGATATAAATAAAATGGAATTTTATAAATATGTTGCTAAGCATAAAAAAGCTCGAAACAGAGCAACTTAATTATGATATTTATGTTGATTTTCATTTTCTAAATTGAAGTGCACAACATGCATTTTGATGGTAACTGATTAACTCTAATCAACCTTAAAGTATGGCGTATATCCGATAAAAAAATAATAGAAAACAATAAAAAATTGATTGTTGGTTTTTGTTGTATTTTTTGCATTGGTTTTTGTTTTAAATTCATGCATAGCGTTTGTGATTGCAGAAACAAAACATAAATCGTGATCCCAGATATCCGGAAATCCGATTTTTTGTTAGCACAGATTGATTGTGGCTTTTAAACCATCGAACATTGCCATTATTATTAGTTTGTTTGCTTTACAACATAACTGTGGTCACTTTTATTTTGATAACTACATTACCATCTGTGTATCATCATCATCTTCATCATCATCTCAGCCAATTGACGTCCACTGCTGGACATATACCTCCTCCAAATATTGCCACCTTGTGCGGTCCTGTGCCTCCCTGTGTATATCTCACTATATAAAAAAAAAATTGAATTTAGGTATTCCCCATTGCCAGTAAGAGAATTTCCCAACTGCTCTATTTTCTTCTAATTATTTTGATTCCTGAGTCGTACTTAGTATTTTTGCGAGGTTCTGTTGTGCCGTTGTTGAGGACAAGTGGGTGGTCATCATAACAGCCCATTAATGTCCCACTGCAGGGACGGGCCTCCTCCCGTGACGGAGGGTTACTTGGCCTACTAATACCACGCTGGCCAGACGGATTGGTATAGGGTTTAATTTCAAGTATTCCTTCTTTTTATTTCGTAAAGATAGTAGTTACCGTTATTCCCGTAGTCGGTTTTTACGACACCCATGGGATGAGATGGGGTGGTGACATATTGTATTCTTACTCCGTCACCACACGGAAAAGTGGGTGGTAATCCCAATAAAATCACTTCACAAATCTCTAAAATATTGTGTTATTAAATTCGTGACAGAATCATGGAAAGCTTTAAACTTTTAAAAAGCCTTGACCTTCAGCGATCCCTTTAACTCTTTGTGTGTCATGCTCGGTGATTGTCGTTATTGTACCCGCTGTTGTTTACATAATATAATTAAAAATTAGTCAGTACTGGGAAAGTCCCCATTTCGTCATCAGACATTGTTAACATCTCATCTTCTTGTACTACTTTAAACACTCTTATAAAACTGTACATTTTACTTCCAACTTCCATGTATTTTTTTAACCTTTAAGCAAATTTATGTAGCAAAAGTATTAAGGACAACAAAAGCCTTATTTTTTTAAAATTTCCGTCCTATAATAAAGCACAAGTTGGAACATTAATCTACAAAATTTGACGAGATGTATGACCGTTGATCACGCTAACCGCTTAACAATTTTATTCGCCAATTAAGTTCGCGTGAAGAGCTCGTCTTTAATATTATCTTCTTAAATCATCATTGTACGGTAAAGGTTATTTTGAATTTCTTGTTTTCAAAAGATGATGTTGTCCTTGTGGTGATGAACTAGGAAGAGAAGTACAACTTAAGAGAGGATAATGTAATAGGCAATTGAAGAGCTGTCACTTAACTATCAGCATTTCTAGCAAATGTGAAAAACGTGATAATAATACCAATTCATTCTGGTGACAGGTTTTACTAAAACCTATTGGTGACGGGTAACACAGGTTTTAGTAAAACCTATTTCAGACACCATTTTCTAATTAATATTTAATTGAATTGATACCAACCCGTTTGGCCAGCGTGTTTGCATGTACATTTAGAAGACCCCTGCCTGCAGACTGCCATTTCATGAGCTAGTATTGAAGTGATTATTTTCTACGAGATTTTTTCAATACGAACCCTGAGTATCTACTGACATTAGCATGGTTATAATAACAACTCTACACCAAAGAAGAGCTATATTAGTATTTATATTGATTTCATAATGGTAAACCAACAGTTATACATGACTTTATGAACTGTTGTGATATGAATGCCAGTTATACAGGAGTACTTACACAACAGTAGCTATACCTACTCATTTGTTTAGGTATTAAACTAAAGGTAAACAAAAAAAATGACAAATTACAAGTCACGGATGGCATCTGTGGAAATCCGACCGAATGAAATAACTGTCAACATTGTTGCTGCGCTATCATGCAAGGTTACTTTTCCATTTAGTTCCCAGCTACTGTTTACCTTTAGTGAAATACCTAAACAAATGCAGTATATGTGAAAACATGATTATTATTATCATTAAAGTATGAATCAAGTTTAAGAATTATAGTAGAGTGCTTATATATAAATCGTTCACAGGTGCTAACTTCTTGATCGCGAGGATGTGGTCACACCTTCATTTTTTTCACCATGTCTTACTCGTTATTATAAATCTTGTTTGATACAAGAACTAGTGGTACTGTAATAAAATTAATTACACAAATCGTAACAAAGAATTCATGTATTTTTATGATGTTTAAGTTTTATTAATTTTTCGTTTGATGCCGGAATAGGTTTATGGTCATTCTTCCCTTCCGCCCTTCTAATTGCCTATTAATGTCTCTACAGTGGCACTTTAATGGGCTATTACTAATGAATAAATATCAATTATGAACGTCAATAATCGTTAATTAAAACAATTTTGATTGATTTGGAATGCCTGCCCAATCCATTAAACTATAACATCTTCTTATATTTTAATTCATGAACCACTGACAATTCACATACTGTTTATTCAGTGAAATTTAAACCACACCTATTTTTTTCTTAATTGTTTTCAATGGTTTTATCTAAATAGAAGTTATCGATTTTTAATTTACTACGTCCCTGCGCATCAAAAAGACGACGTACATTTATTATCATTAGGTACTTCATATACGCATAAAACCTTTTGAAAATAGCATAAATAGAAATAGCAAACCAAATAAAATCGTATGAAAAGCTTTTTAATATACCTTTCTTCGAGATAATTCGCTTGACACTTCAACCTATACATATTCAAAGGCGCGTTACTTACCGTCTACATACGAGGCACTGTTGTATCAACAATGTAAAACGAATCCCGCTGCGTCTGCGCATGTTTAATTACTTACATGTCACTTTAATGCAGGTTTTAACTCGTAATGTTTGTTGCTAAAACATGTAAGAATGTTGCCATAGTTTATATTACTCTCATCTCTAGTATTTTATTAGATCTGTGGTAATTAATAAGTATTATGAAATGTAATTATGACAGTAATTGTAATTGGTTTACGCATTAATGTATTCGAATGAAGAACGTTTTGCTTTTGTTAATGTACAAGTGAAATATCTGACCACCATGTTAAAGTGTTCCTGCAACATACATTCATAACATCCATACCTTAAAAGTGTATAATCTCTATAAAAAAAAAGCAAAACAGACACACTTATGCTTATTCAAACTGATAAGTCCACATTTCTTTATCCTTTGTCTTCGTGTGACAAATAAGCAACGAGTCTACACTTTTTTTTTTACTTGTGGCATCTCGTCCACAGATAACTAAAGCGTAGTAAAACAGAATCAATCATGTAGATAAGCGGCCTCTTTGTTCCAACGTGTTCTCAGTTCAAACTGGGAGGCAAAATATTATCATAAGCAAGTCGCCCGTATGACAAATGTCGGCCTGTGTGTCACGCGGATGTATCAGACGGATTGAGATATTATGAACATTGTTTTGTGGTTCAAGTAAGGAAAAACATAAAAAGTACTCATCTTTTGTCACTTCACACTAACTTAAGTTATCATTTCTGCCCCTCTTCAAACGTGTTTTAAAGAGAACATTACGTCCAGGGTATGTAATACTTTGGATTGACTCTGAAATTGCCATGCGACGTTTATCAAAGCCATTAAAGTCCCACTGCAGGGACAGGCCTCCTCCCGTAAAGGAGGGATACTTGGCCTTCTAATACCAAGCTGGCCAGACGGGTTGCTATAGGGTTCTATTTCAAGTTTTCCTTCTTTTTATTTCGTAAAGATTCACGGATAGTCCCTTAGTTGGTTTTTACGACCCCTATGAGATGAAATGAGGTGGTGACATATTGTATTCTTACTCCGTCACCACACGGATGCGACGTTACTTACTCGTATAATTAAAGACGCTACCGTCTGCCTATATAGTCTCTCCTATACCAATGCGTCTGGCCAGCGTGATATAAGTAGACCAAGTATCTTTGTGTTGTTGATGTAGGATGACACAGTGAAAAACTGCTTTGTTTACCAAAGTTTTTTTAAATAGTTATTTACTAAACGCTTGTCTTGTATCACTCAAATTGGTTGTTATCTTGATATATGCGCGTGCGCTGCCTATACAACCCCCCTTTTTTTGTGAGCACCACGTAGGTGGGAACTTTTTATTGTAACCCATTGGTTAATAGTCCTTGGGATACATCGGGACGCCCGAGGGGACCCATTGTCTTATTTGTTTTATTTATTGTTTTCCGTTGGTTGTAATTTAAAAGTCGAGTGGGTTTTTTGTGCGTCTACCCGAATGTAATTAACACAATGGTAGGGAACAGTGGTTTGGTTTTGTTTTTGAGAACATATTTATTTTTTGGTACAATTTGCTTTTGTATGGAGATTTTTGATTTACATTTGATTTGTTATTATTAGTTTTCATCGTATGAATCAATTGAGAGCACACACAAAATTTTTAATGCTTTGTTTTCCAAGTATACTTTATGAACTTTTTTAATCAATACCTCTTTTTAGACAATCAACATTTAACTTTTTCTGATTACTTATACTGACTCTAGTCCTATTTTAACTATGTATGTTTTATTGTTGCAGGTATGGTTCCATGATGATAGCTGATCTTACTCAACGTTGCAAAGAATGAGTAAGAAACCAACATTTAAAAAAAACTAGGGAGGTGGTAACACCTCTTATTCTTAATCCGTCATTTAGCGTCATTTTACTTTTAGTTATTCTTTATTATATTAGTTATAGTTTAAAAGGAACACGGCATTCTTTACTTTAACGTGGAGCGTGTATGAGGTCCTAATCTCAATTAAAATGCAAAACCTTTGGAACCTTTATAAATTTAAAAATAACAACTCAACAATTTATTGTTATGTTATAATACTTCTTTCCAACAGACTTGTTATCTCATGATTAATTGCTTCGACGTAATTATTAGAAGTTTTTACCCTTCTACATGTAATCGATTTACCGCATAATATTTATTTCTCTATCGGAGGCGCAGTAGGAGGCTGAATGACATCCATATTTCTATTAAATTGTTTCTTTAGAGCGGGTTTTACGGTTTAATTTATGTTAGCAAATGGTACCGAAGCGAGGCAGTATAAAGTAGGCTCGTATTATTTGTCTATTAAAGGGAAGGAATTAGATGGCAATAGCTTAGCTTTACTCTGTGGTTAAAGTTCATGAGAGTTGATCAGTACTTACCATTAGATGAGCCTTTTGCCGTTGTCTCCCCTCCTAACAACAATAAAACATTTTTTTTCATGACACATACAACATTAGGCTATTTATTTATAAACGGTTGATGGATAAGGAATGGAATGCATCCCTAAGTCAAGCAGTTATTTGGAACGAAAATTTCTAAAATAAATGTATGCAATAATACTTATTAAATAAGTTACCGATAAATAGTGTTACTCTTTATGAACTTATTCCAAAAAAAATAATAACTTATGTTGTATCCTTTCTTTATAATTAACTTCAACGACAGCCATAATATAATAACCACCTAACCTACATTTAAAAATACACATACATAAAATAGAATCCCCATACCACCACGTCTCCGCTTCACTATGAACAGTAATGAGAAAATTCCAATTCATTATTAACTTGAAAATCCGTAAACCATTATTTATCCCTGGCAATTCTAAAAGCTCATATATTTTATACTCAACTCATTAACATTTTTCTCATTCATTCAAACACTCGTCGGCTTACTTTGACAGTGTGGTCTACATGATACCATGATATACAGCATATTGTGGGAGGATTATGATTTTCCATTAATTTTTAGTGGTACTCAATTTATTATGGGAGTATTAACGGACCTTACTGGTTCTCGGCAAAATGACTGATCCCGTACGCCACCTATTTCGGTATGGTCGTTAAGAATGATGGCTTTACAGTTGACTTTCTTTCATCATAAAATAGCCCTGTTTTTATATGCAGTAACAGTACATCCACGCTATACATGTATGTGTACATACACTCAAGTGATGTGTGTGTGTGTGTGTATGTGAGCATTAATCTATAGATCAAGTAGTCCCATATTAAAATATAGTATGATAGTCTGTTTATTAGGAAAGGGATTATAGTTTTAATTTTTTATCATCGGAGCAGACTATATATAAAAACAGTTGTATAAATTTATAGTTTTTCTTGCTGTCGAAATAGTAGGGTGCAGTCTATATCTTGTCATTCAAAATGTTGCTAACATTATACGTAATCGTGATAAACATATAATATGTTTCTCTTACATGTAAGTTAAAAATTTTATTATATGAGTTGTAAATTTTACTTTCTGACTTTGACATTTGAATTTGCATAAAACATGATCATAAGCGCACGAGTATTATTTAATTGATTGAAATTTTTTGATTAAAATGTGAATATTTCGTATTGAAATAAAAAGTAGGTCCACATAACACACATACATAATTCACACCAATATAAACTGCTCTTTAACTGTCTGTATAGTCTGTATTCATTGAGGAATTACAATTCATGGAGATGAGAGTAAAAACATCATCATAACAGCCCATTAATGTCCCACTGCAGCGACGGGCCTCCCCCCGTGACGGAGGGTTACTTGGCCTACTAATACCACGCTGGCCAGACGGATTGGTATAGGGTTTAATTTCAAGTTTTCCTTCTCTTTATTTCGCAAAGATAGTAGTTACGGTTATTCCCTTGGTCGGTTTTTACGACACCCATGGAATGAGATGGGGTGGTGACATATTGTATTCTTACTCTGTCACCACACGGACGAGTAAGTAAAAACATACCGATTTTAAATCTCGTGCTCGCTAAACTACCTTTTAGTATAACCATGTGGAATTCTTGTATATATCGGATTTCCCTTACAAATAATACTATATATAGTATTTTCCTGTTGTTTATAATATGACATGTCATTTTAATTATGTACAGAATGTTTGTTGTTTGTCGTTAATTAGAATTAATGCAAATTGTGAGCGGTTTAATTGCTCTCACGTTTTTAATGTGGTTTTGCTTGTAAACATAAACGACTTACTAATATCTAACGTGATATAGTACTTCCGATAGTGCCTTGTTAGTCTATTTGTTATATTGCCACTTCTCAGATTGTAGGTTTATTACGTTTGAAGCACAATAGAAGTAGACCACTACCCCATTATTCAATATAGTTTAGATAAAATAGTACGATGGATTTTAGATCCCTGTTCCTCAGTTTAAAAAAATAATCTAAGTATATCTATCTTCCTTTGGATTCTCAGATGTGTTTTTTATAATGGTTAAAAATTATATCTCTAATGTTTAAAAGTTATAAACGTAAGTTCATCCAGACAGAGTGACATTACCTTCGAATTAATAAACATATTATTATGGACACTTATGTTATCAAACCAGACATAATACTACGTAAAAATACTCGGAAAAATTATACCATGACATTGATATTCCGCCGGCTTCCTCCAACCTAACAAAATATATGTAAGAAAGACATTACACGATACTTTTTTCTAAATGCATACACTAAATCATTATGTAGAGACACGTACGGTTTTCGTCACAACGCATCCAAATTCGGTTTATCGCGACACGGCATGCGCACGCGCATAGCGGCAATGAACTTGCGCACAGCTTTGTATTACGTGTAATGCGTCTTAGACATTCACCCTTTTAATAATGCCGACTGTTTATGTAATGTTAATTAACTGATAATTTGATTTATGTATTATATAAATAATTATTATTGTGGTTAATTTTCTTTTATCTTTGTTTGCAACTGTATAACAACACATAAATTATGGAAACATGAAAGTAAATATTGTTTTTATATTCATTACTACTAGGAAGGATACTTACATTGTGTTCATTGTTGTAACAAAAGAAATGAAAGGACAAAGTGCGGCGCATTTTTACGACTAATAATCAAAATTAAGGTGTGAATTTAAAATGACATTTTACTTCCCGTAACACTCAAAATAGGACCTTAAAGAAAGGATTAAAGGACTTTTATTTGATTACGCGAAGGTAGTTGGTGCTCGATTATTTCTTTCTTGTTATGTCAAGGGTAAACAGCAATGACATTTAAATGGGGTATCAATGCGTGTTGTGATTACAAAGTGTACATTACTGCGCGTGACCGCGGAACGAATTCATGATTTACCGACAAAACCACCAATGTATACAGTTTATAATTTTCGCAGATTGTTATGCTGTAGGCATTGATTTACAAAAAACCAAAGATACACACTCCACTTCCCAAAAACGTCCGCAACAAATGGGCGCATTGTGCACTTTTCAACCGACTTCAAAAAAGAGGAGGTTCTCAATTCGGTTGTATTTTTTTTTTTTTTTTTTTTTTTATTTTTTTATTTTTTGTGTTTGTTACCTGATTTCTCGAAAACGGCTAGACCGATTTGAAAAATTTTTTTTTTGTTCGATTGGGTATACTTCCCATTTGGTCCCATTGTCACCAGATCTGGATCTGGATGACGGGATCCTAGAGAAATCGAGGGCATCTCTTGAAAATTGTAGGGACGCATTATGTAAAATGTTGTCATATACGTGCATCTCTGACGTCACTACCAAATAGTCAAGAGTCAGAACTGGTCTGATGCTGGAGACCACAGAGAGTCGAGGGAACAACTCAACGGCATATAGCAGCTACCTTGTGTTTGGGCTTATTTTAATTGTATTGATGAAAACTTTACGAAACTTGACACAAACATGATCTGATGATGAAGAAGACTGAGGGTCGAGGGAACTCCTCAACGGTATGTAGCAGCTACCTAGTGTTTAGGCTTATTTTAATTGTATTGATGGAAACTTTACACAACTTTACACAAACATGATCTGATGATGAAGACGACTGAGGGTCGAGGAAACTTCTCAACGGTATATAGCAGCTACCTAGTGTTTGGGCTTATTTTATTCGTATTAATGAAAACTTTACACAAACATGATCTTATGATGAAGACGACTGCAGAAATTTATTTAATACGAATCTTAGAAATTGTTATCAGCATGGTTTTTAACCGACTCCTGTTGAAGTCGGTTTTTTAATTAGAAAATTATTTTAAATTAGTATCGCGTTGTTCTACCGGCAAACGTCAATCATTAAATTTTATTGCTTTATGTGCATTACTTTTTAAATACAACTTTATGTCATGCGTGTAAGATTGAATTTGAAAAAAGAAATATGTTTACGATATTACTATACGTATTTATTGCGTATGTTTAATTTGGTGACACTTTTGGCTGTTAGTTTTGTTTGAAAATGTGCATCTAGGGTTTTTTATAAATCAATGGCTGTAGGTCAAGAATAATTTTGGATCAGATAAGCGATTTTTAATATTCAATTTCCTAATTGATAAACCAAGTTCAAATTATGGCTGTTTACGTTTAATAAAGTACCTTTCCGACATTTTTTTTTCTATAAAGTAAAACGTTGCTACCTAGTGAATTGTTACTATAAAACATAGCAGTTATTCATGGAATTCGTTGGTCACTTACAAGGTGACGAGTGCTTGTTTGTTTGAAGTCAATTACATACAAAAAAATATAAATAACTGTTTAACCCTTTTCTTGACGGTGTGCATTGTTATGCACATATGTAGAAATTAAAATCTACAGAGTTAATTACTAATGAAATAAGTTCATTTTTTCCTTGTGTATAACATCAGTATTCTACTGATTAAGATAAAAAATATTATGATGTTCGTGGCTAAACTGAATTAGCAGTAGAAAGCAAAATAGTGAACCGACGCCAGGCGCTTGCGCACCGTAAGGTAAATATTATTGTTTTCACTTTATTTTTTGCATTATTGCCCTAATAACTAGCTATTATAATGTAATATATTATATTGCCTATTCGTTTATGCTATTTTTATATATTTATATACGATAAATAGAAACTTATGCAACCGTTTTTGTGTATGTATCTTTAAATGCACACTGCCCGGGCGTCATGTCTAATGTTTTTTATGGCTATGTACATTTAAAGATACGCTGTCCTTTTACCGCAATAATATTTACGATACAAAAGTATCTCTGTCTGTTTGTCTTGGACGCTTTCACTTAAAACTGCTAAGCCTATTGTGATGAAATATCGTGTAAAAATAGCTTGAACCCCGGAGAACGATATTATGGGCTTTTACCGCGGGCATGTTTCTAAATTTCCTTCTCAATGTAGGGTCTCTTTGCATTCTCTACCGCATTTATCACGGCGAGTGCTCTGAGGAGTTGTTTTGGACATTGCCCGCAGCTGAATTTCTCCACAGAACCACTCGCAATCGACTATCTTACCATCGTCATCACCTTGATGGTTGGCGGTCATCCACTGTGCGAGTTTCGCGAAACTTCCTACCGCGAACAACTGTTTTGTGGAACAAGCTCGCTGCGACGATATTTCCGGATGACTTGGGGAGCTTCAAGAAACGAGCGTACTCCCTTTTAAAAGGTCGGCAACGCATCTGTGATTCCTCTGGTGTTGCGGGTGTCCATAGGAGGCGGTGATCATTTACCTTTAGGTGACCTGCTGGCTCGTTTGCCTGTTTGTTTGATTTTGTAGCTCATCTTTTGAAGATGAGCTACACAATCATGTGCCACGCAATCGGTCTAATAGCACTTCAACATCACCGTTTTACCATCTTCCTTTGAAAATCTCGACCTGTTGTGTGATAGTGATACTGAGATAACTACCATTACAAACACAGGTAATCTTTAAGATGCTTCCATCAATCACCATCAACTTCTGCTGCATCCCCGTTGATTCTATCTCAGTATCCATCATTGCTTTGGCAACATCCTACTGAAAACTGTCTGCAGTCACCTAATTCATCTTCATATAAATAGCTGATAACCTAGTTTCTCCTGTGGCTGTAACCTCTCAATCTGTACTATCTCCGCTAAGTATCAGTATCATGTGTTCATCCAAATAAATTGTTTTTCTTTCTTTCTTTATCGCCAGTGGCTTCTACATCAAATTTAAAGTTCTTGCTCTTTTAGCCGTTACTCGATCAAAAAGACCAAGGCTAATTATTCATCATTCTCCTCTGCCTCTCTTCTCGCGCTCACTTTACTCGTTATGATCAGCTTTTCCAGGTTATCACCCCTTTTTCTAGTAATGTGCCCAAAAATCTCCAAAATTCTTCACAGGCAGTGGTGCTGAGCCTCGTCGGTAATCCGTATTCAGTTTCCCAGGTCATAATCTTCAGGGATTTTTATAAATTTATCTCTCGACGAAATACAATTTTATTATTAATTACATTTATTTTATAATTGATCACCTAATTTTGTTAAATAATGCGAAGTAAAATTTTTTTTTTGTTATATTTAAGCAAAAATTGATATTTTTTTATTGAATGTGATTATGGCAATGTGTCTTTAAGGATACGCTCAATTTGGAATGTTATATTTTGTCGACTAGGCAATGTGCATTTATGGATACATTAAAAAAAACTTATTTCGAACTGATATGGATTTTTTTTATTATTTTTCTACCCTTCTTTAGTACCCATAGAAAACAAATATGCAAAAAAAATAATAAAAATCGAACATAAAATGTCTTGCCAAGAAAAGGGTTAAGTATAAGTAGGTAAGCTAAACAAACGCGTCTTAAAAAAAATTACGACAACACTGGCCCAGTAAGTTTTCTACCTAGATCAAGTTTGTAAGTTCTAGTTTTTTATATAAAATATCAATTTATTTCAAATTAGATCTCACTTGTCATAATGAAATGTTGTTTCTAGCTCCAAGTTATGAGTTTACTTACTTTATTTTCTATAAATAAACTTGGTACTTTTTTGATAAATACGTCTTCTAATGATTTAATTTGACTGCTTTGTTGATTCGTTGTTAAATGTATTTCGAATCTCACGTAGTTTATTATTTTCTACATCTTACCGTACCATTACCGTGCTAGGACCGTGCTATGAACGTGTCAGACAAATAAGTATTCTTTGTATTAAAACGTATAAGACTATGCCCACCAGACCGTTCCGTAAACGTCCAGTACCGTCGTTGTTTTACTTTACGTACCTGATATGGTCCTAGCACGGTCATGGTATTGTACGGTGTAGTGGGCAGACTCCATAACACTGTATCTGGTTAAATAAATGCATGGTTTGGCTCTTTAATTTGAGAACGAATTATCTTTGAAAATCATATCCAGAAGCACATGAACCTTAATCGGAACACAAACATTCATTCAACCCATCTACATAGACATACACGTACATAATAACATAATCACACATTTGACACAACAATGGTGGCAGTCATCAAAACGCTAGGTTCAACACATGCCACTAAAAGCACCGTTCTCTTGCACGCTCAATAGACATCAAAATAACCGCGAGTATGAAATGTCATAGCAACACCATTTTTTTTTCTCTCCCGTTCTGAAATCGTTTCCGCAGTAAGAGTGCGTTGACCTGTGTGTTGAACGCTTGAACCCCGAGGTTCACGACCGTTACATTCAGACGCAAAAAAATTTAAACGTTTGATGTGGTCGGAAGTTAAGAAGGGAGCCACTCAGACGTTTGATGGTAATCATATTTCGGAACTCTGCACCGAGATTTGTTTCAACAAATTAACTCAAATTGTATAAATCAACTTTGAATACAACGGGGAATGAATTTGAGAAGTTACGTATTCATTCAGCAAAATTTGCATCGAATTATTATCTTCGTATTAATCAATTTTAAGTGAACCGGCAATTTAGATTAGCTTGAAAATGTTCTTGTAAACACGTATTATTGAATGTAAAAGGATTATCGCGGCATGCAATTTATCTTATTTTGCTTGACGTTTAGCACAGGTCACAATGCGGTCACTAGGTGATTGGTAAAGCACTGTCGGTGGCCAATGTAACCTTCTTGCTTTTCATCCCAAATCCCGTTTTTAATATCGAAGTTGTGTCTGCTTTATATTTCCATTTCATTGACGGTTAGATTCTCAATAAGACCACTTGTAGAGCCGAAACCACCTGTAAGATTCGTTCGATATTTCCACTACGTTACGTATTACAAAATTAAATGCTATTTTTAGTGTAGCATGTGAAAAGCCATGCTTGCTAAATATTTTCGCAAGACACCACCTTTGTTTCGTATGCATTGTTTGAAGTTAAAACAGTTAGTTACTGATTAATTAGCACATTGTTCTTGCGAGCGATTGATATAATGTTTGAACTTTATATTGGTGTAAAATGCTAAAGTTTTAATCCGTTAGCCGAAGCATGCCATAAGTATGAGTTTTTGTTTGCGAATAAAACAATGTAATACAGTTTTTGGGTCGTGTGTAACATATTAATGTAACGTATATTGTAATATGTTAAGTAACTGAATTGTTTTTGTAACTAACGGTATAAGTACACCCGGACGTATTTATGGCTCTGCAACGGTTAGGAAGATTGTTACAATACTTTTTTGAGATATCTTTTATATTTATCTAAAACCCATGTATCTTTTTTTACTTTCTTGTCAGAGCAAACTTAAATGCGAGTGTTTTTCAAATTTAGGTACCAGGCACCCACTAATATTGACCATCTTGCCTCACCACTTGAGCACAAATAGGTACCTAGGCATATTTTCAATAACAAATGTTATGCATTACGGTGGATTAGTAAATTAAGGAATTGGTTACAATACCGATTTTCTTACAAGTATTTAATTCGTTACGAAGATAAACTTACTTTCAACTCCCATGTTTTCTTCGAACACAGCCATAGAATGATTTATTGTTCTGTATTCGTGATGTACGCTGTACTTAACCTTATGTCCGTTGTAGATATCAAAATTTATTAGTATTTCTCGGATAGAGGTTTTCACTGAATATTCATGATCATTTTTATGATCTGTACTTTATTATTTCAAATGAAAGTGCCATTACCGAGACGAATAATTAGGAAATTCTTCAGTTTATGACAGTTGTTTTCCGAGATGATGTTTCACATAAAACGCTTTTGTTTCCGCATTCAAGTAACCGCTAGCCTTTTGCAATTTTCATTTTAAACGTCTCAAACATAAAATTTAATTAAATAAATATACAGTTGCGATATAAATGATTACTCGGAGATTTGATCTGTTATACGTAACGTAAACCGTATAATGACATGCGAAGTGACGATGATAAGTGCTGCTTGCACATCGCTCTGTTAAACGATTTCGACGAAACGTGTGATTGGACGATCGCGAATTGATAATGTTACGATTTATTGACTGAGCTCTCAACACGTGTGCCAATAAATCTTGTGTGTGTACAAAAATAACTAACTGCTTGAACTTTTTGTACGTACAAATTACATGCAATTGATTTTTGCAATCTTTGAAGTTTGTTTTCCTGTTGATCTTAATTTCATGACAAACGGTTGTAAAATCGTTGCTAAATATTGGCTGTGGCTAGGGAAATTACAGGGGGATTAGAACAAAACAGTTTTTGTCGCAGGACAGGCAGCCGCTTAGCTATGCTCTCGCATTGCTGATATTCATGATTATAATCATGTAAACCGTTTGCTTGTCTGACGCCAAAATGCAATAAAAACAATAGCTTACGTCTTACTCTTCAACGTCCCCAACATACCCTACATATAGCTCCGGTATCATTTACCACCAGCTGATTCTTATGCCTGATTGCAGTTCTTTGAAAAACATCTCGCGCCGGCGCCTGTTCGCGCTCATGTAATATTTATACGTCCACTGTTGATTATTACTTACCGATCGACTAATTAATAACTTATTGCGCTGAGAAAAACTATAGTCTAGACAACCGTAGAAACTGATACGTGCTCTGTATCTGTGACGTTGTTTTTATCTTGAAGAAAGAAATATATAATTTACGACACACTTCACTGGTATAGAAAATAGAATTAATTATAACTGTATTGTATAGTCTACTGTACCCACTTGTTTTTTCCTAGTCTTATTACCTCTTTGATAGTTTTTTTTATGCTTTCCCCAGGAATGGAGGCAAAATTGACTCCTCAAACTACGCTGACCATGTCAATTGGCATTATTTTGAATTAATTACTCACTTACTCGGACTTTTTAAGCAAGAATGTTGAAATATGATGAGGAGCTCAGTAATGTTTCCACAATACAGAGTAGTTCACAAAATTATATAGTTCTATTATTTTATAGTTATTATGAAAGGTTTATTAAAGTCTGGGGGCCATTCCCGCAGCACAGCATCTATTCCTAATGCACGCATTGCTTCAAGAATAAAACCACAATCTTGTAACACGATCAGCAAGTACAATAAGGAACCACATTAATGGAAGGGCATTAAAATAATAACACAAGGGGTTCCACCCTCATTTCTATCGCCATCGAAAGTAACAAGTGGTTGCTAGGGGAAATACAATATTAACATTGAACGTGCAAAACTTAAAGATGATAATCTTGAAATGGGCCATCAATCTTCCTTGTTGTGGGGAGATTTATGATGGATAGAAGTTTGTGACAGTTAATGGTAGTATGTAGTATGACACTGGCTTTTAACTTGGTACAATGGAACCTCTTTGGTGGAAGTGAATTCTTCTTTTGACGACGTTGGCAGCTGCGATATGTGGTTACAGAGAATTAGGTCGCGAATTAAAATTTTGCGCAGTCAATTGTTTACGCGATCCCCTTACATATTGTCTCGAGGTGTTATTTGTGCCCGTTCAACTGTTACAAGTGACAGCCAAAGAGAACCCTAAGGTTCAGACGGTGTTGTATAACTACAACGAAAAAGGAATATAAATCCGAAGGCAAAAAGTCAATTTTACTACGGCAATTTTTTTATTGATGTATTGGGCACCTTGGAAATTTCGAAAGATATAGTTGTCATAAAAATGGGTGTCTAATATGAAAATTGTAGATTTCTATAAATACAAATATCCAAACACAAAGAACTGTCGTTGCTAACCTATTAGATAATTATAGCGGTTAGTATGATTCTATGTTTATAATATAAACAATAATTCCTTACATATCTATACAATTATTATACTCTATTATTGCTAGTGGTCGCCATACTGTATAGGGCTGTTGAACGTAAAACATAGATCTTGTATTTGATTAATCGTCTGTCAAACAAGAATTCTATCGGTTTCATGGAATTCATTACGCTTTTGTCTTTCAAAGTAGCTTGAATTATGGAGCTGACAAGAATTTATAATATTTCCTAAGTCTTTTTACTACAATAATGTCGTAATAGGCGATTAATTGGTCCCATGTTCGCCAGACAGACGTCTAGTTTTCTGTTTTTAGCACTAATTGTTTATGCACAGTATCGGTCTCTTTTGTAAGTTCAGTTTTAACATTTTGTTGACGCATTTTTGATTTTGAAGCATGTTTTAGTGGACCTAAAGTATACGATGAATGTTGTATGTGGTACCCACAAGCCTCTACTAAGAAGTTTAATACTGTTATAACTACTCTCCTAATTACGCAACTTAATTACTACTATATAGCATAACCTATTTCGTTTCGTAAAGCATCATCATCATAACACCCCATTAATGTCACACTGCAGGGACGGGCCTCCTCCCGTGACGGAGGGATACTTGGCCTTCCTACACCACGCTGGCCAGACGGATTGATATAGGGTTTAATTTCAAGTTTTCCTTCTTTTTATTTCGTAAAGATAATATTGACGGATAGTCGGTTTATACGACACCCATGGGATGTCATATAATTTTGACAGCCCTAATAACGCCATGTCGACGCCTGCCACCCTGTCACGATTGATATAAATAATATATCTTGATTTATCTCCGATTATCTTCATTATGTAGTTACATACATTGAAGAATACCACAATAAACGTATGATATACATAAAAATCTGAAAATGATATCGTTTATTGTGAATGTTTTACATAGCGATTGTAAATTATATGTTGGATAGCTTTTGTTCATAATATGTGTGTACTTTCACAGTATGCAAAGGAAATACTATGTAGGTACATAGTAACTTCCCTAGATCTCTTTAGTAAAAGCAATGTACCAAATAGCCCCTAAATAACAAGGCTATGGGACTTTATAGCTTGTGTGTCATGGTGACGCTGACGAGATCTGAGCAGAGGCTTTCTGAGCTTTATGTGAAGAAATTGTCAAAACACATAATGCTTATTTGCTTTACCCTCAAAAATATTTTATTATGCCACAAACATGAAGATTTCGCTATTCATGTCTTCTGCACTGTACCTACTACGAGTATATGCGGTAAGAGGTAAGAGCAACAAGGTGACTACAAACTCAAATATTCTAACCTAATGAAATAAACATGTTTTATCACCGTAGTAGTAACATGTACCTTTTACACACAATGTTTCTGTGTTTACTCATCGTACACAGTGTTAAGTTAAGACGCACTTTTGTTTAGTAATTGTCTATGGGCGTGAGAATCGGGTCTAGCGGACACTGCGGAGACGGCAAATTGACTTTAGTTAGACCGGTTACTTACATTAAACTACCTTTGACTAGACACTTATTGCTTGTAAAGTTAACTTGACTTTTATGTCTTTTGTTTGCAGTTCCGTGTACTGTTATTTTGTTCGTAATTAGTTACTTCAACTAAGTAAATCATCTAGACAGAAATCTTATGCAAATCGCAATAGAAATTGGCTATATTAATTTTCTTTTACAATTTGAAGACATGTAAGCTGATGTATTTGAAAAATATGTATTTTAAAAAGAAGTTCTTGTTGTATTTTATCAGGGTTATTCATTAAAGCAAAATTTTCACAACGATTCAATCAAAACTTTTGGTACATAAATATATAACTTTAGGTACCTATAATATATTGATATTGGATTCGATATCTGTTTCCCCACTCCGCAATTTCGAGTCTTACAAATATTGCATACATTTCCTTGCACTCTTTTGTTTCTCGATTAACAAAACTCATTGGTTTCCTATTATTATTGTATTTAAATATAACCCTGAGAAGTTTTTAACACATCATTGTTTAACTTCCTTTTAAGTCATTAAGATAAATGGTCAAGCGGGAGTGACCCTCGAGATGTGGTCGCAAGGCTGTCTCATTGACGATGATGCTGCACTATTTGGACCACAAGCATTTTATAAAGTGTGCCTTAATATTGTTACAATGTAATATTTCCAGGAAACTTGTTTTGAGTTTGGGATATCTTGTTTTTGTTTTTAAGCCAAATAGGTTATGTTAATTGGAGTTCTAGGTAACTTTCATAATATGCAACAATTGTTTATTATGCTTTTTTGAGGTATGTTTATAATTTAATATCTCACTACACTAGGTAGATTAACAACAAATATTTGTCTAAAATCTAAATCTAAGTACTAATAAAATAGTTCTTCAACAAAGATACTGGTTTCAACTATAACTACACAAAATCATCTAAACGCCATAACGTTACCCAATTAGCCTCAAACTTTTTATACAAGACGCTATCTCCTTAGGCTATTGTTACTAATCTTTATAACGACTGCAAATTGTAGGTTTCGGTCGTCTACCCATCAATGCGAACAATGTCCAATTGTATCAAATTAGTATACAATCAACCATACCTTAAAAAATCTTGTTTCCTAACGCATTTCTCGGGAAATCTCATTAAAAATTCTATCTTCCCTTGACCCAATCCATTTCACAGCTGCAATCCGTTCCAAAATCGCATATAATTATAATGTAATGGTATATAGAAATTGTTGGTATAATTGTTACGGCTTCTCGCGATTGTCGTACTTAGGGCTGTCACTTACCTTATTACATTATTGGGTTCGTACTGTAAAGATCCGGGTAGTACACATGGTTCTCCTTTAAATGTAATAAAAGTTAACTACCCAAACAAAATAGGTGATATTTTGTTTGCTTAGTTAACTTTTAGAAAAAAAGTAGGTACTAGTAAAGAAAATTAAATACCGAGATCGCGTGCTTTAATTCGATTAGAGGAGCTCTGCAGTGGGACGTAAATGGTCATAACAATGAAATAGTATCTACTGAAACACAATTGCCTTGTTTTTTATTTTCTTTAGAAAACCAAACCTCATATATATTTTACTTACTTTGGGTTATTTCAAAACAGCAATTATTATGTTGTTAAAACGCCTCCAATGGCGTATTATGGGCGCTTTACAAAGCTCTTTAAATACTTAATATACCCTAATAAAAATACAGGCCATTCACAATCATTAAAAGTTCAAAACAACTTAAATCTTCGCCTACGCATATTGTGTGATGTGGATTAGGACTGAATACCTTTTTAATTCGTTCTAAAATAACACTATAAGCACTAAACACAAATACGCCTACATCTAGAATAATAATTTACAAATAATATGATACTACGCATGTCGAAGTAAAAGGCTGATTTATTTAAATCTAACAAATTAAAATATGCTAGTTTATTTACTTGTATAATTAACACGCAGTAATTGTGTACTTATTTAGACAAAAACAGTTTTAATAAAATTTCTGAGTACAATTACAAACAAAAAAGTATTGTTTTGAAATTAGGCAAGGAATGGTTGTAGTTAATTAAGATTACAATATTTTGATCAGGCTACAAAATATAATAACAACAAAATAAGTTCCAAATACTTCGAAACGAAGCTTCAGCTTTAGAAAACAATCGACAACCCTATTTTCCGTTGGTTTCGTGAACGACTGCTATCATTGTTCGTGGGTTGCTCGCGACCATTTTTCCCATGACCCCTCGTGTTCCAGATTTGTGGAAATCATTCAATGCTGTTTAAAACGAGTTTCTTTCTTATTTTCTTTGACGCGCCACTATAATGCGTTTTAGTTACGCTTCAACAGATACTGCATGTTTGTGAACATACTGTTAACATATATTATAAGTTTAATGAAGTCGAACTAATGACATGGTGTTTTTTTATCGTATGGAAGATCATGATTATAATCACTTGGTGTTAGTGATAGCTTTGGAGAAAGCTTCTATACCGTGAATTGGGATATACGAGTACTAACGACATTTTTATCCATTTAATCTCTATAATATGTTGACCGTAGTTATAGTTACATACGATTTTATAATTATTAAGGAACTTTTCATAAAGATTGTTTTATCATTATTGATTAGAAAATAATAATGATAAAACAATCTTTATGAAAAACACACTTGCTGCCTATGTCTATTTATTGATTTCTAGATACCTTTATAAAACAGCTCTAAATTGGGAACAGTTAGACAAAAACGTAAAATTATCTTGAAAGCTGCCTCTTATAACTTTTGCTCTTTGGTAACGTAATAAAAACAGTGCAGACAGATCTACATAAGTAGTACGTAAAAAGTAATACAACTAGTAAAATACTGTCTATCTTATTCACAAAGGATGAATAACTTCCAACTTATCTGTTGATCCATACATTAAGCTCACAGTCTAAACGTAGAAATGCATTTAATTAATAATATCTTCAATAAACGCATTACTTTATTATCTATCAGTAAATACCTCTTCACACTGAAACAAGCGCGTTTGCGTATAAGTTACGTTTATGCGTCCGTTAGTTAATTATTGTCACTTTACTGTCTCTTGCAGATAGTTTCATGTAGGTAATGTTAAGATAAGGTATGGTTACTAATTAAGACGATAGAATATGTTGCATAGGAAGTGTGTAGTGGTAAGTTATGTCGACTTTTCCCTAATCAGAGGGACACTGATCCTGTAAGACCTTACTAAGTCATAAAGTAAAATAAAGCTCGTCTTTGAAGGTTTTTATTGCGATTCCATAAGCTCACATATACCACTTTGTTATTAGATATCGCTTCCAATATACAAACTATGTTTCAAATATTATTTTCTAAAACCACCTTCTTTTTTTTTACGCCATGTGTAAGTCGTAAGGTGTGGTAAGACCTTAAAGACGACGTTGCGTACAACGGTATTTTTAGCTGATAGGTATATACTATGGCCAGGTCACGGGAGTCGCATACGGTATGCGTGGGTCGTCTCAATGGTCGTCGAATAAATGAGTGTCTTTAAGACGACTCTACGATGAATGGACCGTCCATTCATAAGCTAGAGGTAGTGAAAAGTTCTTTGTACATAGATTATTTGAGACAAAGATGGCTACTATTACATGTGCTGATAGATATTGATTTAAAAATAGATTAGGTATAGAGAGGCCATTTTGATAGTTTGAACTGTGTTGTTTTGAGTAGAACCGTTGAGAGAAATGCTCTTTGTAGCGCAAATATATATCGTAAACTTTTTTATTAGTTTAATATAGTATCATTAAACTAATTAAAAGTTTAATTTTGAATATAGTATCGTAAACACTACACAAACTAATTAAATAGTTAAAGATTCTTTGACTATATTAAAGCTAAAACCATATATTAAATTATTTGCATGGTGTAAGATGGTTGCCCATAAAACTAACGTTTTGCAAAGATAATAAAATATAATTCAAAATAACAAGTATAAATCCTTACATATTCATACAAGGTCTATTGTTTGATAAAATTCAGATGAAGAACAGTGTTGGCAAGTGGGGATCCGTCGTCTCTGCCTACCCCGGACGGGATAAGGCGTGAGTTTATGTATGTATGTAAGAACAGTGTTATCCAGAAGAGCTGATCCGAAACTAGATATTCTTTGTGACCTTTGTTAAAAATTTGCTTAAGCAATACAGGATTATTTACGAGTGTGGGAGTTGCCATTTAATATAAACGCTAATAAATAACAGTAGTGACCCGAATCTATACAAATTGTGAAGTTGTAACTCTTAAATATGTCATCATTTATTCATATTACCTAATTCAGAAATATCAAAGATACAAAGAAAATGCAATAATATTATGTTTATGCGCCCACGCACTTTGCATAGAATTGACCGATTTTCTTCATTCAGAGGCGAGAGGTTAGTTGTTAGACTAATAGGCACTGTCAACGTTGTTAATTACTTTTCTTGTAGTAATACGGGATCGATCATTAATCATATTATTACACGGTCACATTACCTAGAGACCTCGCTGGAATGCGAACCTCGCGTCCCGTTCTCCTTTCATCCCCCGCGCTCGCCACGGGCGCATTTGTACGGTACGTCCGACTCGACGTGACGTCATCGACCCCAGGTCTCGAGATAATGTGACCGGGTAGTAGGTTCGAAAGGTGGAGAGGGGATTTATAAATTATCTGCCTAAATGTCCCACTGCAGAAACGGGTTTCTTTTAGTGGCAAAAGAAAACTTGGCGTAAAAACAACCTTCTGCGTTTTTGGGGTTTTCTGAAATAAGTTCAGCTGGGGATATTTTATATTTAGATAGAGACCATCACAGGCAACTCTCGGACGATGCTGATCGCCATAATCTCAATCGTAAATTTTAACGTGGTTAAGGCATGTTACCTAAACACCTACTATAAATCATCGCAAAGTTAGTCTGTTCGTTGTGTCAAAGCCACTAACATTCGCACCTTAATCGTTGACACGTGTGATGTTTCATGACACAACACCATACATGGTGATATTGCTATCAATACGTATAATTGGTTAACGTCGGACGCACCGGCGCTTGCACACTGCAATTAAATTACCATATTCTACATGGAAATATTCATACCGAATATAGAAATACTTAGGTATAACAATGGTAGGTACTTTATATAAAAATATCGGTACGTACTAAGAATGAATAAGATCGATAATAACTCCATGCATCGAATAAAAAAGAGTAATATACTGAAAGGGGACAAATTTGAACAAGACTATTAGGCTACCTTCATCTATCTATTTCACCTATTGGTCCATGCAGCAATAAGTGGCGGAAGGAAAAGAACCAAAGTTTGTGTTATAACTAAAGCTTAAAATAATAGGAGATGGCCTTACATTATATTTAATTAGATGATTGATGTCCATACTTTGCTGTTATATTTTTATTTACAGCTATAACTTTAAGACAATTAACGTTTGAATCTCGGGAGAGGATATATTCCAGATGTCTTGGTTACACTAAAGTGTACCCGGCCCCATGCCTTGATTATCCAATAGTCTCTTTCCTTCAATCAATCAATTAATAAGCAGTCCACTGCTGGATATATATGGCCTCTCCCAACACGCCCCACAGAACTCGCTCCTGCGCCTTCCGCATCCAGTCCGACCTAGAGAACTTTTTAAGATCGTCGGATATAAATATATCTCGGATATCATGTCGCACCAAAAAGTTCGGAAATTATTTCCTATACCAAACCAATATGTTGTGGAACAAACTTCCTGCACATGCGTATTCTCCTTCGTATGATATTGGGTCCTTTATACGTATACTACGTTTCTTCACATGCAATTCGGCCACATAGCCAATTTAACGACGACCCAGTCAAATTGGTTTTACTGCCATCTTTTACCTTAATTTTTAGGCTGTATTTGCGCTTTCTAAAACAATTTGAATTAAATGTAGCACACCCAGGATAATACCTACGCAAAAGACTTATTATTAAATGCCAGAACTGATTAGTTTACTGCCTAAGTATAATTGAACATTCAGTTCATGTAGTTGCCCACCTAGATTGTGTCTATAACATTAATAAAGCTAAGTATAAAGTATGGCGGCGGTAGATGGGTCTCAATCAGCGCACGCGAAGTGTCGGGTAATTGAGCTGATGAGTGCGCAAGTTCATGGAACACATATCTAGTAGCCAGGACGTCTACAAACATTGTTATTGAAACATATTAACTAGTGCAAGCTGTTATTTACACAAATAAGGTATGATAAGAATGCTTGTTCAGTTGCAACATCCTTTCTGTGAATATAAATAAATTACATCTCATGATCGGAGTCCGATTTTAATTATTGCTTACATATTTTAGTGGTAAAGGGCAGAATTTGACACGGAAGAGTCTTTCGCGTACAATCGAAACAAAAAGGTTTTACCTCAATATCAAACGTCAATACTTATTGTCAATATTAACAGTTCCCATGTTAACAGGTCGTAGATAAGAAATACCGCTGAAATAAAGATATAAAGGAATGATCAGCGTTGGATAAGGTTTTTCCAGCCCCTAAAGTAGCATTGTACTTGTTTTTGACTTTATCACTTGTAATAACCTAGAAAATAAACAAACTTCACTAGCCCATGAATGAAAAATATGTTCTATTTTATCATACAAGTTTGTCATTGAATTACCCATTAATAAAACGAAACCAGTTTTATTAAATTCCATAATATTTGTTGGAATTTCATTGATAGTATCAACGAGCGTATTGAATAAATTCACGGGACATTTTTATGACATAATTTATTCTATATTTTAATTAATGTAGTGGCTTATGTTTTGAAAGACGAAGGTTTATTAAAGCCCATTAATACGTCCAACTGCAGAACCGCCTCCTCAAGTGATGATGGGAAACTTGGGTCAGATTAAAGAGGGATTTTAACAAACTTTTCTTATTTTTGTAGAAAAAACATCTCCAAAATTGCTCTCGTCCCATAGAAAGAAAAGGGTATCCGCCATGTATTTTTAACCGTTGCCATGCGTACAACACTACTTCTCATAATAAAAAAATCATTTAAACAGTAATTTACGTTCTGTATCAAGTGATTTCCAAGTGATTTAAAGTGAACCTAAACTCGTAATGTAGAACATTTGATGGCATGTCTCCGCGTCACAGAGATCAATAAGAAACGATACAGTCGCGACTCTGTGAGGTCGTAATCTTGTATAAATTGTGTCTGCCAGGTTCGTCTAGACTACCCGTGTGGTCTAGCGACGAATATAGACTTTAATATGCAATGTACTATTTCACTGTTCACTTGTTTTAAGAAGATTAAACAGGTCCCGATAAATATGTAAGCTTTTATTGGAAATTGAGTTTACGTACTTTAAATTAAGGGTTAGGCAGTGAGCATACGAGGAATGTTATAAAAACTTGTCAACACTGTTAAGAATTTTTATATTGTGTGTGACATGAGTGCAAGAATTACAAAATAGAGCGGCTGAGAAGGAACCTTAATAATCAAATTTACGTCTCTGAGAGGCGTTCTTGCACTCATGTCACAATATAAAAAATTAATTTTGTACAGCTGAAAACTAAAGTAAAAACAATACACCATTTTAAACTTATAAAATCTACCTAAAACTAGATTCAGACAGTGAAAACTGTATTGCAAACATTTAAAAAAATATGATAAAGTGTTTGTGGCTAACCGTACTTATTCATATTAACTTGGAAAGTAACAAAGACTATGGTGCCTTAAATCAGTTTAAATGTTCAAAGTTATACGTTCCAACTCTTTGCAGACGCTTAAATTTGGCACGACACTACAGTTAATATTTCACCTATTACTGCTCTGGAGACCTTCCAATTCGGTATGTAAAGTTTTTTTTTGTATTTTTTTTATATTTTTATTTTAAAGGTTTATTAATTATAAACAACTAATTTGAGTATTTTTGCTTTCCTACTTGTGGTTTATTTGAGGTAAAAAGTTAAAGTGAGTAATTCGACCGCATCTATGACGTCACACATGCGGTCGAATTACTTACTTTGGCTGTTTACTGCAAATAAACTGTAGGTGGGAGGGCAAAAGTACTCAAATTTAGTTGTTTTAGTTATTGAGCAATGAAAGCAGAAACAAACTTCTGTTGAACCGGGCGACACGATGTCATTTAGACGTCAAATGAAAGACAAAGTAATTTATGTAATAATTGTAAAAATAAACACAATCTTGCGTTTTTTTGCGCTAAAAATATGATTTTATTACTTATCGATCTAAAATCTCTAAATGGTTTTGGATTCAACATTGGTAAACTTTTACTTTACATACCGAATTGAAAATATTATAACACAACAGTTCTTACAAACGAATAAAGTTCACTTATTTCAAACTTAACATGTACAATCAGACCTTTTATAGAAAATCTCTCATATTGTTATTTTTATCTATACCTTAAAGGGTCAGTAATAACACATTTGCATTGATTTGCCAACCCACCGTCAACAATAACCGATCGATGATCAAAAACGGCAAATACGAGGTGGACTTGATTGTGTACACTACCTTAGATAAGGGACAAGGATTGGATGGTGATTAAATGAAGTGAGCGATTATGTAAATGAAACCACTTTTATCAATGAAACGGAGACTTAAAACATGTTTGATAATTAGTGCTGTATATTTTACCTGAGAGGAAATACCTATGATTTGATTTCAATATAAATGAGCTGAACCCTATTAGCAGACTTACAAGATGGAAAAGACTTTTGGTGATGGAGAAATAATTCTGTAACCCTGTTCCCCTGTGTGGATGAGGTCCTTAGCGTAAAGGCCGACTTAACTGATAAGCTTATATCAAATATTAGTACTCTCAGTTTTGGTTCATTTTAGTGGGCTGTTATGATTGCGCTCACCTTTAAATTCGTAAATAAATATTCAAACTAGTTTTTTTAATGTAATCCTATTGTTTTGAAGCAAACTTGGTATTCTTATAGAATCTAGGTCAAGCTCTTTAATAATAGCTATTCAGTGATCGTCCCTTCAAGGCTCTTCCAGATAAAGGCACAGACATTTGAATAAAACTGATAAAATCTGATTAAGCCTTCAACTCATTAACATCTCATTCAAAAAAATGTTTACACTAACAATAAATTCAATGATATCTAAGAAATTCTTATTGAGTAATTTAACGATGACCTTTGAAACTTATGCTTTAGTGTTTAGCCGCCTTAAACATGTACCTCATTTATATAAATATCATAATTTCTTAGTAATTTATTTATTATAGAATAAATTATCTGAATACTACATCCAACCTTTAACGTTGACAGTCAAATTCAATTACGGAGCCATCGTTACATCTTGTTAAATTGAATTTATGTAAACAGATTTCGTCATTATGATTGGATGATGAAATGCGGTCTTATGGTATGTTTACGTAATTATTCACTTTAAATGTATGAAAATGTTTTTCCCATTTAAGTACTTTTATTCCTTTCATCATATATCAGACGCCATGACTTGGATGTCGTCTTCATTAAGCAATTATACCGATTCGTCTTTAAAGTAATTATCGTTAAGTTTTAATACAAAATTCAATTTACTTGGTCATTAACTGTTGATATTTTGGTGACAGATTCTTTAATTGGGGTATTCTTTCTTTTAAATTAATTATAAGACAAAAATAACTTGTATAACTTTAATTTATCAAGTCTAAAAAATTAATACTGTTTCGCCAGAGGGCTTTGAGGTTACCAAGTTACCTGTGTCCACCTATTTGGTCACGCGTGGGCGCGGTGTAGTGACCGTTGTTTGCCCACGCGCAGTGGCATACGTTGCGACACCTCTACCTCTATTGAAATCATTATTATTAACACATCAATCTGTGTACATGCGAGGCGATTAAATCTGGGATTAACATCGTGTATTGGAATGTTTCAAATTGATAAGATTGGTTCTGGATTAAATGTTTTTCTACTATAGACCACCAAGCAATAACAATCTGTTTACTACATCTAGTGTGAAAAATATTTTATCTGTCTTTATTACACTCCCATAGCTACTTCCTACACTACTATTGTGATCTTTATCTCGTCTTATTTATCAACCATTGTATTTTGAATGTAACTCAATTTCTCTCATAAATTGAGTTATCTACATTTTGTCGTAACAAAAATATATATCTAAATAAAACCTGATCACTTAAACATCAGTTTTATTTTTGATTAATAGTCATACAAGTTTAAATATATGTTTTACAGCCATTACTTTCAAAATGACCCCAAAAATTTAACGATACCTTCCCACGGAACGTTTTGATTTATTAAGATCACTTTTTTTTATCTTTTTATATCTTGTGAATCAAGTTTTGTTTCGCCAATCTCGAAACACGTTTATTATTTGTCTAATATTTTTGTATCTCTTTTGTTTCAGGTGAGTCACCAGTGTTTTGAAGTTTGTGTGTTCATTATCACACCTTCATGGTTTGTTTTAATCTGTTAGTTCCGGGTACATTGCGGTAAGGAACATTTGCATTTATTTTAATAAAGCTACAAACAGATCAGCTTAGATTGGTATACGTTATAAATGGCTAGTAAAACCATTTTGTCTAGAGCTCAGAAGGCCACAATGATATACGCAGCGTAATTACAAGTACAATGAACAGTTTACTGTAAACAAACGAGTTGATGTGAAGGCACAGCACGTGTGGGTTTGAGCGCCACTGACTGAATTCTATTTAATTGTAAAAGCAATGTGTGCTTCATTAATATTGTAAACAGTTGTTGGCGGAAATGCTAGACGTGGTTCCATTTTGTTTTCATTTGTCTTTTCTATGAATGGTTTGTCATTTATTTTTGATATTCGGTTTAGAGAATATACAATTCATGCCTTTTCTGTCATACACTTATTTTACAAGTCTCCTGTGATATACATTGACTAGACATCCGCAAAGAGGGTTACCTTTTGTATTTTTAAAACTACTTCACGAATTACAAAGCAAATAATTAACAGTAGTTAGAAATTCAAACTGTTAAATATTACTATTTGCTATTCGTTGTCACAAAAAACCTGTTTATATTGTTGTCTATCTAGGTGTAACGTATACCGCCTCTATGTGAAGGGTCAAGTTTTTTTACCCATGTTGACCTCCGCGTCAATGAGTCACCGTTTGCAATTAAGTAGGGCTGTTACGTGTTAACAAAACTGAAACTCTATGTTTGTGTGGAACTTCATTCTATATAAAACAGTCTGTAGTACCAATAAAAAATTAGGTTATTCTTAAGAAAAATCACCTTGTTTCTTTAAATATCTGATAAAAATAAAGATATAAGGATTATGTCTGTCATTTACTCAAAATCTATACAAAGAAAGACGTCAACGAATAAGATTAAGCGTTTTATTTAGTGACAGAAATGTCTAAATATCTTTAACATATTGCGTTAATTTAAATAGTATTTTATTATTAAAAATGTGACAACCCTACCACCCTCTGTGTAGGTAGAAACCTCTAACGTAAATATTGCCAATTTTTATCGATGCGCAAACAAAGCCCCGAGTCATTCCTCGTTCCGAACCAACCGCATATCAAATGTTTGATCAGTACAAACAATTAGATGGTCGTATCTTTGTTTTTTATGTAAAGAATGGATTTTTAAACAAATAACTAATAAGAGTTGTAAAATACCTAGTTAGCTCATTACTAAATATAAACAATACCGTTTACGTTAATAGCATTTTGGTCTTTATGATTTCATTTGTGCGGTGTGGAATGTATGTACAAAGATATTCCATGTTCAAATTTATTTTAGCACACGCTTAGGCACAAAGTAGCTATAAAATCCTCTATGATCATACTAATATCCTTTCTATAATTTATGGACATCGTTTCTATACTTTGAAATAGGATTCTAAACATTACTCATCGGGGTCGCAAACTAATCCGATTCATAAATTGTGTATGAAACGGATTTAGAAATAATCGGTTGATCGATTATTATAGGAACCTTGTAGTGTCAACAGGAATAGTTTGAATGGCTTCCAATGCTATGGGGAAAATTCCTTTCCGATCATGTTACAACAGTGAACATAAGACGCGGCACGTGGCGAGGAATTTGTCACTACTCGCCACCACCCGCCGTCGGCTTTCACTTTCCATATTAGAACTGGGCACGCAGTGTTTATTCTGGCGCAGTTCGACGAACCGAAATTATGTTTAGTTAACAAATCATGACCCAACAGGCCGTCAGAAGTGACCGGGAATGTGAGATTCGTGCAAGAATGATGTGTACGTGGATTAATGATCCATAAATCCATTTGATATTATTGAATGCCCGAAGCTGAAATCAGTTTGATGCTGAAAGTTGACCGCTCGCCTCGTCGGCATCCCATTCATGCGAAGGCCGATCGGAAAATAAACTATAAAACTAACGACGTCGCGACGAAGCCAACCCCGGCTTCCGTTATTCTAAAATTAAAATAATGCACTCGAGCTCAGACGCACCGGATTCGTTGCATTTAAAAACTAAAATAGACTCTCCGCTAGAGAAATTAAGAATAAAATCGACAAAAGTCTTAGCGGGAGTCGTCATCATAATTAAGGCAAGTCTTGGCTATGTGGCATTGATGATTCACTGCTTGCTCACTCTAAACGGCGTTTTGAGACTTACTACAGACGCCACTATAACATCTTGAAATTTTGCCAATGGTAGTTTCGCAAGCATTATCGTAAAATCCAACAGCGTTCTGGCAATGACCCATATTATTGTCGTAGATCACGGTCAGGGAAATACCACTAATAGACGACTGTTTAGGGAAACTATTTAGAATTAGTGTTATACACTTCTATCGCTATTCGTTGTTGAGATAAACATGTAATTTATTGTTCCTTTGATGAAGAGCGGCACGCTGTGGACTGAATACTGATGTGCTCCGCGTGCAGTTAGTAAAGTCTACACTCAAAATGCCCTGAGAGTGCGGACTAGTTTTCTATAAAGTAGATGCAGAGAAATTGTCGTACAATTGATATCAACCCACGTTACAATAACTAATAATGCTAAACATGGGCAAAGGTTCAACTAAAAACAATACTCGTCCCACTTAACCAGATTGTGCAAGTAATAATTTTCATTCAAGTATAATTTTGTTTGCACAGTTGTCAATAAATTTAAAATGCAGTGCTCAAACTAATGTCGTCAGAGAACATTATGGACCCTCGCATTATTGCAAATAGCACGCTAACTCTGCACGGACAGTTGCGCGGGCGCATCGTTATCATAATATCCATTTCCGGCGATATCGCTGGCCCTCCATCCCGGTGCGTCAACCTCGCAGATGATTTATTACATCTCATTACGATTCGCCATTAGATATTATATACCATAATCGATACGATGTTCCTCGATAGCTACTATTAACTCGAGCGTGATAGGAATCGTGGACACCAATTAAACGGCCTAGAATCAATCATCGCCTGTCACATGTGATTAAACTAACTTGTAAAGGACAAATAGGCGTCTAGCGTTTGTAGTTTAGTATTTGTCATTCTTAATAAACCCATAATAAATTTTATAGTACCCATTTATACCTATGTGGCCAAGGATGGCAAACAAATACAATTTTCATTACATTTGAGTTATAGGTACCATTTTCTCAGTGAGGTATAGAGGGTTATTTTTGGATCACAGAAGTAGAGTTAGTAATGACCTATCGAAAATGATCCATTGTGTAAACCTAAATGAAGCCATTAGTAGTCTAGACAAGGTGTAGCTTATTCCCTAAATTGTTTCTGTAAAAAAGTTGTTTAGATTGTCAACTAATTGATTTATTCCATGAGAAAATGGAAGACGCATTTATTTTTACATGTTCAATTTTCCAAACCTAGGTCCAGAATATCTACTGGTGTTGGAAGAACTAATTGCTAAGCATATTTATCCAAAGATTTAGTTATCGTTTCTTGTATTGCACAAACGTCTAATCTACCTAACCCTTTCACTTACATGAATGAACGGCACTGACCTATATATTTGTTCTACATTTTATGCAAAAACAAAAAATGTTTTACTAATTTAATTATACGACTATTACTACTGTCCTAAAAACAATAACCGCCAACTGTGTTGATACAACAATGGGTGCTAGTACAATGGTGTGTAACCTTGCGCTCTTTTGAATTGTCGCACAGATAGACTCAGATAGATCTGCAACTAGATATCGAATATCGATTCATCGATTTCATGTACACGCCGTGTTTGGTCTGGGAATCGAAGCAGGTCATGTTCGAATTATATTGTGTTGTTATTTAGGGTTGCTTGTATTGTTGATTGTTTTAGAACTTTTTCAAGAATACGATACCTTTGCCTTGATTTGAAGTGTTCGTGCAGGGTAATTAAACTTGAAAGCCTTGTTATGGCATGGCATAAGTCGTCTTTCTGGTAATATAGTCATGAGGTGTTTTTATGTCATAGAGTCATTACCAGTACTTACTTTCTTAGTCGCGTAGCGACCCATGCCAATTATATAAGAAATATTGAGCAAACAGTAATCTGAATTCAGTGTCCAATATTCTTTCCAATATAAATACAGCCAGCCCTAACAAAGAAAACTCTCATTTTATCAGATCGCGACGCATTTAGAGTAGTTAGTATAGAAAACGTAACGAACTCGTGAGGTCAATACATGCAAGATCGTTCTACCCTACGAAAGGTTATCGGGAGAAAGTTGGTACCACCGTACGAAAACATCTCTTTGTTGTGTGTTAGACCAGTTACTGGCATTGGAACGTACCACGTATATGGTCAACTGGTCAAGCAAGAGGGACAGGTTTAAAATATATTGATAATATGTTCGTTTTTTTTGGAGACAACATCCGCTCTTCAATTAACAGTCAACCGAAAGTCAGAAAGACAATTCTTGGATCTTACAATCGATTGATATGTGTGTGATTTGAATCTATGTGTGGGGATGCAGTAAAGAATCTATTCTATACGTATGTCAGCAACTGTCAGTTGAATAAGCACAATAAAATATTTCAAAATGGAATTTCTACTGATGTAGACAGATGTATTTACGATATTTTTACACAATTGGCACAACAATGTATTTTGTGCATGATTATACCGTTGTTAAAGAAAACAGAGAAATGTAAAAGCATGGATAATAAGATGACCACTAACCGGATGAAAGTTAGCATAAAAGTTTCTTAGGTAAAGATGAGCGAGTAATAATTTTCACTGCAACATTTTATTTCTAGGGCAGTATAATACTTATATTTTAGTAACAAATCGTAATGTAGTATGCGAAATATTTTCTTACTTTGAAGAAGTCTATTCCAGGCAATTAAGTGCTGTGATACATGGGATAAATATCCCTAGTTAAGCCCTAACATTTCTAAAATGATGTTCTCAATGAGGACCTTTAACATAATAGCCTGGTCATCTAGCATAATGAACAGGTTCTCAACTTATTGATGATTATGTTACACATGTAATGAAGTTGGATTAGTGCTGAGATGTGGACTATGATTACTTGTTTAAATTATGTTTGTGGATTAACCAAGGTAATGATGATGGATCGCAATAGGCGTTCCTCGCAATTCATTTCATTACTACACGATGTTATTTTGTAATCTGCTGATAAATGTTCCGGGTTTCAATGATGATTCAGACTTTGGAATAAATGAGGTTAATTAAGTATTGCCAAACGTGGTATTAGTAGGCCAAGTAACCCTCCGTCACGGGAGGAGGCCCGTCCCTGCAGTGGGACATTAAGGGGCTGTTATGATGATGATTAAGTATTGCATGGTCTATATTAACTTTTAGAAATTTTAGTGGATCAGTCGTTTGTTTCTTGTTATGCAGTTTTGGTTCAGTTTATTTTGAGTCTTGGCGTGATATTATTGCATTGTTGGACAGGTAACAAGAATGCCTGTTGTGATATTTATGACGTTCAGATAAGACTGAAATAGATTTTGAACTGAATATTTTGACTGCCTCTGTCATTAGTTCAGTTAAATGTTTGCAAATATACAATTCATAATAACAGCCCATTAATGTCCCACTGCAGGGACGGGGCTCCTCCCGTAACGGAGGGATACTTAGCCTACTAATACCATACCGCTGGCCAGACGGATTGCTATAGGGTTTAATTTCAAGTTTTCCTTCTTTTTATTTCGTAAAGATAACATTCACGGATAGTCCCTTAGTCGGGTCCCTTAGTCCCTTACCCATGGGATGAGATAGCGTGGTGACATATTGTATTCTTACTCCGTCACCACACGGATAAAACAATACTTGCGGATATAAGTACAATTACTTGCGAGTTTAACAAATGAAGTTGGCGCTGCTTTTTAGTAGTGTCTTTGAATCGAATACATAGTTGTAAAATCCAACTGCATTGTTCTTAGTTCTGGGGTTTACTTTTTTATATGTAATTTATTATTCGATATCGCCAAGCCGAGCTCATGGAATGTTTTCCCATGAATGCCTTTACGAGCTTTATAATGAATATTATAATGTACGTTAATTATTATAAAGTATAATTCACACGTGTAAATAATATCGGAAGCAATTAGCAATGGCGCGGTGACAATCGACACTATTAGAACTAGATACAACCGGTTTTAATATTACTCACATAAAGCTACACAATGGGAAACATTGTATTGTTTTTAAAGTTTAGTATAAAAAAAATATAAATATTCCTTACACATTCACACAACGCCATCTAGTCTCAAACTAAGCAAAGCTTGTACTATGGGTAGGTACTAGACAACGAATAAACATACTTAAATACTTTTTTTTTGTAAATACATACATATTATACATAGAAAAGACGCAGACCAATGCAAACAATCATGTTCATGCACACAATGATTTGCATTGAGCGGGAATCGAACCCGAGACCTCTGGGTAGCATGTTATATAACCACTAAGCCACAAAGGTTGTCAGGTCGTCGTCGTCGTCATTATGTTAGTTAGGACTTTGCTACACTTGGTACTACTTGTCTGCTGTAGGGAAAAGGGATTGTCCATGTCCTTATTTATTTCAACAACGCGATTCAATTTTCCGCTTCAACAAAATTACAAGACATTAATGGGCTGTTATGATGATAATGATGTTATTTTGGCATTTAATTCCCTTCAAAAGATTTTGGTGGTAGCATCTAATGGAAGCCCAGGCAGCGACTAGCCATCACTGTAAACTCGAGCGAAAGTTTCTTTACACGGTTAATTAATCTCGCAATGATCTACTTTGGTGTATTTGTGTATCAATATAGTTTTATCATAACTACAATAACTTTAAAACTAAACGAACTATTAGTTTTAATACCCAGTATTGCGTTAGTAAGCTTACTGTTAGTCCCACCTGCAATTTTATCATTAGCAAGGAGCACGCCTTTATGTTATTAAAAGTAAATGAGTTCTAGTTGCTACTAAGAACTTTAACTAGACAAATGGGTCACTTACTGTAGGATGGTCTAGATCATTCGCAAGGAAGATCGTAAAGATAAACTCGCTTACTTATTAGAAAATTACCATATTTTTTGTTAAGTAGGGTAATACACTGTTTAGTTTCCGCAGGTAATATCTTTATGACAAAACTTAAAACTAAAAGGATTAGGGAGTTATAGTAGGCATCATTTATCTACGTCCAGAAACAAGCTCATTCTTCTGTCATCAGGAAACGCCATATTTATAAAGAAGACCGTAAGCTACAATATTTTTATAAATACATGCCTCTTTTGATTCGGCCCGGGTCTCGTTTATATTTACTCATACGGCTAAGCAACCGTTCTATAATGCATTTTACACAGTGACAATAAAAATGTACGTTCTCACAATTTTAACACATCATAAAAAGACTTAGTGAAATAGATATTATCTTTTATATATTCATGCGCACTTGACATCGATATGAACCTGTTTCGAGTTTTTTACTCTTGAACTTCAAAACTAGGTATTCAATTGTTTACTAATGAAGTCAGTGGTAGTACTTGACTGCTAAGCAGAGGTCTTGGGTTAGATACACGCTTAAGCAAAATCTTTGTGGGCATCAACGAACACGAATAATTGAACTGACTTATTTATTAATATTATCCGTGTGGTGACGGAGTGAGAATACAATATGTCACCACCCCATCTCATCTCATGGGTGTCGTAAAAACCGATTAAGGGACGTTCCGTCAATATTATCTTACGAAATAAAAAAGAAGGAAAACTTGAAATTAAACCCTATATCAATCCGTCTGGCCAGAGTGGTATTAATAGGCCAAGTATCCCTCTGTCACGGGAGGAGGCCCGTCCTTGCAGTGGGACATTAATGGGTTGTTATGATAATACAAGACGACCTCTAATGACAAGTTCCAAGGAATTATTTCGAATAAACCTATACCTACTACTATACATATCCTCTCTTTACCCTATAGTGCCTTTTTACAGCAGAAATTGTCTCATCATACACTTAATTTGATGATATACACAGATTACTTGACAAACGATTTGACATGCGCATAATCAATGATCATCTCGTAATCTGCATTTCGGAAACCCAAAATGGAGTTTAACCTACGAATGTTACTGATTTGATAGTTGCTCTGGCAACGAACATGCTGATCAAATCAAAGAAGATAATCGAAGTTTCGGCAACTCAAATGATAGTTGACAAGAGTTTTGGCATTTAATTATTTGATTTTTTATTTGACATGCGTTTCAGAAACCGGGGGTCAGTCGTTTAAGAAACAAATGAATTATCTATATAAAAAGGACACTGGGAAACCACCGATCATGAAGAGACTATTTTGATCAGTTACTAAATTAGAAAACAATTTGATCGTTAAATTGCCGGTATATCAAAAGCGATGGGCGGCAATGCGTGGGTGATACTATAAATAATTGGTCCTAACGCTTCCGCGGGTTCGCCCTCGCGCCTTGAAGCTCTCGGATCGTTTTAGCACTGATAATGACTTATTGAGACTTGTCTGATGCTAATGGCTATATTAGTCTCAGATCACTGCTTGTGTCATAAACGTATCATTACGCGTTATTCACCTTGAGATCGTGACGTTTTCGTCTTTGACAAGGACGTTAGTTGTATTGCTATGGCGAATTGATTTTAAATTTATGGTATTGGCGTTTATTAATTAGATATTTACCAGGTCTTTTTAGCAAGAATGTAGGTCGTTAACACCGCTGTCTCCGCTTAAAACATCTGCAAACAGCAGTGTGCTAAATATAACTGTGTTTAGGTAGAAGGTACCTACGGTGGCTAGTAAAATAACAGACTTAACAACTTTTAGATCTTCTAGATAAGGCAGTGACTAGCTTTTGCCCTGACATTTCTGACGACCATCAAGTAGAGTATTTGCTAAGTGTCAATCATCATCATAACAGCCCATTAATGTCCCACTGCAGGGACCGGCCTCCTCCCGTGACGTAGGGATACTTAGGCTACTAATACCACGCTGGCCAGACGGATTTGTATAGGGTTTAATTTCAAGTTTTCCTTCTTTTTATTTCGTAAAGATAATATTCACGGATAGTCCCGTAGTCGGTTTTTACGACACCCATGGGATAAGATGGGGTGGTGACATATTGTATTCTTACTCTGTCACCACACGGAGAGTACACAACGCGGTGTATAAAATTTATTGTTATTTATATTGTTTAAATATATTATGTTTACTTGTTTTCCTATTGTTCAATGTTAAGGCTATGTAAACCTTGATTATGACGTATCAACAACAGACCGTGATTACACAAACATAATTAAATTAAAAATACTCGTCATATTTCTATATTATTATAAATTATAATTAAGTGTATTACCTTTTTCCTTTTGTAATTCCTTTAATATTAATCAGGTCAAAACCGTCCAACCGCAATAATATTATGTCTTTTCAAATAGTTTAATAAATGAAGCATTTTATCATGTATATTATATGTAGCTGTAAACAAAAATTAACTTGCTTGTCACCTTGTCTTGGTCACCACCTAAATAATGATAATACCTTCCTTTGATTAAATTTCTGGTGCAATTGGTATGTATAAAAAAATACTTAAAACATTTCCCTGTCTAGACACTTGTTTTATTTGTTTAATGGAGAAAGAAAGAACATACATTAGAGTCATTTTGGTAGGCCTTTTAAAAAAAAAAAAAAAAAAAACATACTTAAAACATTGTATACTGCAAAAAAAAACAATTGTTGACCTTTAATTCAAATACCTTTGGGATGAACTGAATTTGTCACCATATGCGCTACTCATGATTAATTTGTAGGTTTTATATCTTAAAATGTCTAAAGCAATTGCTACAAAAAAATCTTATAAGTGTAAATTAACAAATACATCTTCACGTGCAATTGAAATGTTGTTCACATATTTATCTCAATCAAGAAGTCACCTTCAAAAGTTCAATGTTTGCGAGGCATCTCGTTTGACATAGCACAACTTGCGAGACCAATTAGCAGTTACAGTAATCCATTGTTATCTGTTGTAGATGAGGTTAAGTTCCTATCGGCGGCACTACATTTCCGTGATTGTTGCTACTCATACATTGTAAGTGTAGGCGTTTTGATTACTAGTCGGCTCTTGTATACATGTATAGAAATATGTAATTAATCAATGAATCATTTAATAGTTGTCGGGTTGCTTATGATGTTTTAAAAGGGCTCTTTGTGAAACGAAAATGTCTTAGTGCAAGGAAGAGACTCCTCTAAGGTGGAAGGAAAACTGGGACTAATCATACCATACGGATAGACAACTTGGTACAGGGTTTTTTATTCCTTTACAGCCTTTCCTTTCCCAATACATAATTTTTGAGCATCTAATGGTCACATAACAAGTATTTTTGATTTTAGAATTTGTTTTGAAAAGTCTCTTAGACTGCACATCTTATTTTACAGTAGACCCTAGTGCGTGTTGTAACCCTTGTATGTGCGATACCCATTATATATCGACAATCTGTATTTTAGCATATTGCACCTGGCAAGATTTAGAGCAGTCGTGTTTAGCTTTCGAACAGTTTGCAATAAATACCTAATTTCCATACTTAAGCGTCAGCTGCGCACGCGCAGGGGACGGCGCGGCAGGTGCTCACACCGATTGTGGAACCTTTCCCCCTCCACCCTCGCTATGTATATGACCTCGCTTGTTTAATATTAGGGCTGACTTTTATGTACTTGGGCTAAAGTAACGTGGTGGACTCACATGTTATAACACAAATTCACATTAAAACTATAGACGTATCTAAAATATTTTGAACCTGTTTCATTTTATATAACAATATGTGATACGTAAAGATTTTGTTAACCAGAATTTTCATTATATCGAGACTCGAGATTCGAGACGGAGCATTGAAATTTAACTTACATCTAGTTGGCACTCCTATCCAACGACTACAACTTTTATTACGAAAGATTAGAGCCACACCAGGTTCTGTATTAGTGTCTACAGTTAAGCATAAAGTATAAGATATAGACAAAATGTGGTTTCGATCAAATTCCACCAATGAAAGATAGCTAAACAGATTTTACACTGTGCCTGATAGGCAGGCAAAGCCGCGGGCAATAGCTATTAAGTAATAAACGACACAGTTAACATTATTTCACCAATAAAAGAGCTGCCGGAAATATCATACAAGACACTTGAGGTAAGTGTTGTCAAAAGGTTCATCAAAAACGAAATAAAATTACGTAAATCACACTACACAATAATTGTACGTTTTCATCAAGACGTGTGACGTTAATACGATGCGCATATTTGGTGGTACTTTATCCCATCATCTCGGTACTCGTTCAAGGTACCACATCCCTGCTTGTTGAGAATTTTAATTAATAAAATTTGCATCGCTGGCGCTGTATGCGATTTACATTTTGTTTTAAACAGCGCAGCTTACAGGTTGTGCATTCGTATGTTCTTATGCTGTTTTTGTATCAACTGTTGTCTAGAATCTCTTTTAATTTTCGTTTCTGTAAAATGTCATATCCCAGTCATGATCTAATGTGTAACTTATTAAATGTACTAGTTATATAAGTAGAGAAGATATAGTAGGCCCTCACCACTCCCATTTCTAGTATTTAGCATTCATAAAATGCCAATTTACCAGTTCTCTTTAGCAAGAAATCGTTAAGGTCAATTCTCAATTCTCAATTCTCAATTATTTATTGCGTTTCACAATGTATATACATAGATCTAATGGTTTAACAGAAGTATCAATTGTGAACCCTGTCGGGCACAGCAACGTGTAGAAGAGAGGAGGAAGGATGCCAAGTAAACAATAACTATCAGAAAATACCGTTTCTATTGCAAGATTGTGTGTTTCGTGTTGTCATTAGTGCTTGTTTTGGAATTACCAATTATAAATTAATAAAACATAAGGGATTAATATTAATGGTGATAGTTCATAATTTCATATTTATTTAATTATTTTAATTATATTTTTACTGTAATAATACTTAGAATTACTTTAATTTAATTATTATTTAATTTAGAATCAATTATATTATCCGAATGTCAATTTAACTCAACCAAATGATTATAATGTTAATTCAATTGTATCATAAGATTATAAAGACATTCCAACAATTATTTACTTTTATTCTCAATATTGTCATTATTATATTTATTTTTTAATATATTTATTTTTATTATTTCATTACATATATATAAAACAAAAAAGAACAAAGAAAAAATTATTATTATTAAATTTAAATTAAAATGTTACGTTATTATTCTGTCTGTTATTATTAGGTCTGCTTAACCCACCTCCAAACATTAGTGTAAACTTGTTACTGTGATTGGGTGGAAAGGAAGAGTTGACGAAGACATGCTTTCACTTTCTTTTGAGACACTACTCACAAAAAAAACACCTGCGCATGATATAATTCTAATTAAAATCTTTTGCACACCCCTCATACAACCTACTATAAATATTTCAGGTTAATACATTTACTTATACTAAATAGGCACTTACTCTAATGATTACGAAATATAATAAATCTAAATTGGTATAAAAACAAAAATATACATGTGTTGTATCCCAACTAATTATAATTAAAATCAAGTTTTATGTGATTGTAAAATCTAAATTACTTTGATTTTAATACTAATTAGTTGAACAAGCGAGCCAAGACATAGTTCAGGCAACCTTATAAATTTTACTTGCTGTCTAATTTATAGATCGGATAAGTAAAATAAAGCACGAGTCTAATTGCTAGGGACTTACTTTACTTGTACAAGTTAGTGCTTAGTTCGTTTACTTGTATTAAATTAGTACACATTTTAACTATGTTCTTTGTTATGTAAACCTGGTCCTAATGATATTTTTTTACCAATAAAGAGGGAAACATTTGGCTACTCAAACTTTTTACATATTTGGCCTTGTTTTAAAATTTACTTCTCTTGTAATGATTATCTAGTCTCTAGTAATCGACATTTTTTGTTAAGTATAAATGAGCAACTTCTTTTTTAACTGCACTGTCGCGTAAAATTATGTCTAATTTGGTAAACAGTGTCAAAGGAATCCCCTTTATGGGTATAAAATTATCCTGTTAATTATCTTAATGCCAAGTAACAACAGTAAACAGTCTGCTTAAGCTACATAATCTTATGTATGAATCAGATAATAGTTATCTTGTATGCAGGCACATTGTCGTTTATCTTTCGTTCTAGTTTCTATGTTGGACTGACTCAAGATTCGACACCTAATTATTACTGTATCTTGTAAGTTTAAACAGCAACATTCTCTTAATCTGTTTTAAATAAATTTCACCTTTACGCTGCTGTAAATGTGAAATTTACCTTCATCAGGGAGGAGCCAAGTATCTTTCTGTAAGAAATTTCTGAGAAGATTTGGTTGTTTTTTACTTAATTTTGTATTTCATGCCAAAAAAAGTTATGAAAAACCATTATCGGTATTGCTTAGACTTAAAGTAATGTGTCTATAACTTGAAGATATCTTTGATTTACATAGTTCAGATCACAATACACATTTCTCATACAGCTATATAATAAAAACTAACGTAGATAAATAATAGTTACGATTATATCACAATAGCCGACCAAACGATATGTCTCCATTTGCGGCCACGCCTTCGTGCTCAGGCGCACGTTGCCCCAATAACATTAATAACTTGATACTATCCTGTATGAATTTGTTGCTACTAAATGGGCGGTTAGATGCTGTGATTCTAATATATATTGTAAAACTTTCATGCCTCTAAGGCAATGAAGAATAAGCTTTCTTTGCTTACAGTAACAGTGTTCCTAAGTACTAGCGATTGATGGATCGGGCTTGCAATTTATTACAATGAAGTCTTGTATTGTTAAACTCGATACATGCTAGCTTTTTCTACTTTTGATGGCATCTGGTGTAAATACAGACAGGAAAGGCAAAGCAGCTCTGTAGTTGTCCCCTTTTGAACTGGAGAGATGACAGGTAGTATCACACTTGCAATCCCTTTTTTAACATTCTACCGAAGTAAAGTTATTTTGATAGAAATGTAAACAAGCGGCATGGAACAATGCAATATTACACACAAAAGTACCTACATCGGAAGTTGCGTCTCTTACAAACATTTAAATAAGTCAAAACTTAAGTTGTCATTGAAATTTAACTAAGCATTTAAATTTTCAGTATTTAAAACGTTAATTAGTAATTTATAATGATCGTCTTTTGTCTAATTATTATGGAATTTTAAGCAAATATGTTGTGTTTTCCCTTTTACGGTGGCCATTATAAAATAAACTATATATAAAATTCTTATTTAGTGTTTGCAAAACAGCATAATTATGTACAAAATACGGTTTGTTTACGTATGTGTTGATTTGTTATGTACAAAATATTCGTGCGTGGGTTTGTTATGATTTCGTACAACATTAATATTGACACGTACTTGATGTCATGTATAAAGTAACACTTCTTGTTATGGTATTTTAAAATATATTTATTTAGTTACATTATTTTATTTTTATGGTTTTGTTAATTTTATTATCTTTAGTAAAATAAGTCAAAATATAACCTAAATTCTCTTATTTAAATAAAAGTTATACGTAATTTAACTTTTCGTCCAATAAAAACAATATATATATAATAGCTTCGATATTTATAGATTTTTAATCAATACCTGCCATACATTTACAGCAACACTTTCTAAGTGGCTCGATGATGACATATTAAATAATCTATCAAACGATATCAGAATACAAGAGCTATATCATCGTAGATCGATAACAGTTGAAGTATCAAACTCATAGATATTGGACCTCATCCATCAGTTGCGCAAACTAGATGGCATCGCGCTGTTGACCAACCTCGCTCCCAAACTGTCGGATAATGGCCGCACAGATAAAACCTTTAGCAAAAAAGATAATAACACTGCAATCTACTTTATTGCGATTTGATTGGATGTATTTCTTAAGTGTATGAAACTAAAGAATAAAGAAGCCTTCGTAGAAAACCAATCCATTACTAATTATTATTAAAAAAACCTCAAGAGAGAAATAAATTATTATTACTTTAACTAGAAATTTATTACACTTTTATATTTGACCCCTAAAGAGCGTCCATTAATCGTAAAAGTAGTTATGGAAGTAGCAATAGGAAATTCGATCTCTAAAAGTAATCAACTCGCTCAACTAGGGGTGTAATTCATTTGGATTGATGCACAATGCTATTGTACCCATTTCTAATTTAAAATTTGATTGCGAAGCATGCGTGTATGCACCCTCCGTGGCTTGCTTTGTCTAGTGTCGTGCGAGTCACGCTGACTGGTCTGTTGACCCCTGCCTCTAATGCCCATTTGCATCTAGTAACATAAGGGAGCAGTAAAGCTCTACATACAGTTATAAAATTTTATGACTTCCGCAGTTTGCTCGCCTCTGCACTATATGTCAGTGCATGATCTCGTTTCCATTCGGACCGGTCTTATCGACGTGTGCATAAATATAGTTTTTCTTTTATAGTAATTAATAGTCGGCAAGGTCGCCACGTTTTGTCATATTCCATGTTAATGCGACAGCTAACCTGCTTGAGACTAAGTTAAACGTCTTGCGGACAGTAATCACGACCAAATCGGGCTCGCTATCGACTACATCGTCTTGATGCCATTTCGTCCATCAATACTTACCGTAACCGCTTCTAGATCGAACCTTTTTAGTATAAGAACTAGACGCCGCGCCGGCCCCGCGAGGGCACCTGTACACGTCGCCTTATTTATAACATATAAAACATACCACGCGTATTTGAAACTTTTATGACATTAGCTACGGCTTAGTCACGATCCAATCGCTCGTGCACTGATGTTCGATTTAACGCATTATCTGTGCGAGACGATTAAGAAATTTGATCGGGATGATGGATGATAGAGGAGGCGTCCTGTTACGCTGAGCGCGATCGATCGAGCGTGTCGATAGCCATCGGCAGTGCGGTATCTGGTGCGCATCGCAGTGTCGGCGCCGGCGATTGTGCAAGCGCTTATGAATAATTACAGCCGTGTGTATCGACGTACGCGCACTTGTTTCACTGTCAAGGACGCCTTTTCGCTTTTAGCCGGTCATCGCCATCGATCGGAACGTTGCGCAACGTCGGGAGTTTCGCTGTCGGACCCGTTGCGCCACGCGCCGTGAGAAGTGCATGCAACTAATGATGCGTTGCTCATGCGCCAGCACAAACTAGTTCACAAATCACTTTATTATTCAGAAAGTGAGATAGAACAAATGGACGAGTCGCCATGGCGCTTCACTCGACGTTTATTGCGGGACCCAGACGGAAAGTGAATGCCGTGAGTTCAATGGATCCGTATCAACCAGATAGTGATTTATAACGTCCACCACAACTCTCTGCGATGGGTTATATGAAAAAATGAGTGTTTTATCGAGGCGATACTACCGAGATGACTCGCATATTCATAAAAGTGGACAGCCCCTTATAAATATTGGTTGCACTCGAGCTTTATCAAACTGATAGGGAGCGGTAAATAACGAATTACTAAGTCCCTATGTACAAATTGCGTTCTGATTGTGACTGATTGTGTCATGTTAGATGCTGAATTAAAATATAGTTTTAATTATTAAAAATAGGTAGGTTGGTAATATAAATAAATATTGTTTCGTAGTTTTATGCAGAGGCATAGTATCTACTCAGAACTTCATATCTTAAAAATCAGGATTCAAACCAGTCGTTATATGTCTGCATGTGTTTAAACTGTTTATTTTTGAACATAAGTATATCTTTTGATTCCTCAAGTAGTTGGTGAACACGTGCAAGATGCCACCAGCCCTACTTTACTTGTTCGCCTGTAGCTCATCATTATACTTATATCAAAACACAAACCGCGTCTCCAGTCGTTGTCCCGTTTTTGCCCACTATGCAGTTCAGCTGTTGTCGGCAGGTGTTTGAATTTTCGGCGAATTTGGGACGGCATTCTTCTTCGACCGTGCCAGTTCTTGCACGATCGGTAATCACTGTAGTTAATACCGGCTTTAAACGGACAAAAAATTATACAATCCTTTAAACATTGTCTTGGAGAGGGGGCCAACTTGATCATCATTTTGAATAAGTACTACTAGCCATGTACATGGGAATGAAATTTACCTACGTATGCATATACTTACTATTTTTATTAGGGTTTATTGTTTTATAAGGTTTAAATTCTGCTAAATGCATATTTTTACTAACGGACTATCTGTGAATATTACCTTCACATAGAAAGAAGGAAAACTTGAAATGAAACCCTATACCAATCCGTCTGGCCAACGTGGTATTGGTAGGCCAAGTATCCCTCCACCACGGGAGGAGGTCCGTCCCTGCAGTGGGACATTAATGGGCTGTTATGAATTGCATATTTTCATGTAAATAAAGTCTTCAAAATAAACATTAAGTATTTCTTTTGTTTCATCTACATTGGCCCTCTCTAAATAGCCCTTAGGAGATTTCAATTGCGTTTTTCTTGCCTGTGCACAATATTCTAGGTTTTATGATTACTGTAACAAAGAGGTAATGAACATTATTTTGAAAACTAATTAGTTTCTTCTACAAAAATGCACAACTTTTTAGACTCCTCCGTGACTTACTGTGCCTTTTTATCTACATCCTTGAAAGGACGTCAATTGGCTGATATGATGATGACAAAAAAAAAGAATAAAATTAAAATATCTGTATCCATGCAATATTGTTTTCGCTGTAATAACATACACCACGTAATAATAACAGATGGTCTATGCACACACTCAGGTCAACCTGAGAATTGACACACTGACACCGTATCAATAGTGTGTATTGTTCTATGCCATACATACGGTATAGAGAAAATATATTGTCTCTAAACATTATATAATTTTTCAAATATCTGCATGTCAATTTTCGTTCAATTTAACTTTAGTTGTCAAATTGTCACACAATAGGTAAGACAATTTGACGACTTAAGTTAACTTAACTGAATTTTTAACGATTTTAAGGTGCGAGAATTGACATGCTGATCATAACCGACCTGAACTTTAATATTAATAACAACGAAATTATTACGCTTTCTAACTATTTTTCAACTTTATTTATGATCGCAGATTTGTAATGTGAAAAAATGTTTTTTATTTTACTTGTGTGAACTTTATATGTAGCAGTTATATGTTATGTTTCTCGACGTTATTATACATTAATTTTTAGCCTCTAGTATACCAAAGTATATAAATAGTATATATTCCTGTCAACCCTCGTTACGCCAATCAGAAATTATCAAGGCATCCAATTTGTCTTTATCAGGAACCCATCATGCGGTCTAGGGAATCATACTTTATTCAAAACAAGTCGGTTTATATAACAACACCGTGTAAATAATTTCAGTAACTCTCGGTACCCCTAAAACGTTAATAAATTAATATAATGTCACGAGCCATTACACAAAGTTAAGATGGGGTATCCTCCCCTGGCTTTCTCGACCTATTTTATTTATCTGGGCCACTGTGGCAGGGTTTATCGATCGACACTTAAACACGCCCTTTTAACCATCGCTGTCTATCTTTGTAAAACATTTTATATAGGTACTTGAAAAACAAAGCATTATGCGATTTCGTTGTTCAATTCTTCCGCAAGAATAAAGTATAACAGTCTGTCTATAAACCTTCAATTTGCAGATTTACTCCAGACTAGTTGGTATAAGGTTTCTTATAAATATGCTCAGCTGCGATGCCGCCCGCATATGTGTCTCATTTATTACATTACAAGCAAATTACATTATAATACCAAGGAAGAAACAGCAAAGCAAAATGTAATCAACGAAATATGCAACAAAATTACAACACTATCAATCATTGTATAATCAAATTAAACCTATAAAACAGCATGTAACTGTAATAAAGTTTGAAAATAGCTTGGCCCCCTTACCGTGACCCCGGGGAGGTCACTCGGCCACACTCTGTACACCCTCGCCCTCCCATGCCCTCACGTGACCTCGGTTCACCCCTAGCGCGTACCGTGTCCTCCACGTATCGACATTGGCCTCAATACTTGTATTGTTTTATATAATATACCTCGCTCTAGATACTCAATTAATAGCTTCAAGTTACGCGATTTTTGTTCGCGTAAGTTTAATTACTTTTATTATACGTAAAATTTATTTGAATTAATGTTAGTATTACGTTGTTAAGGCCTACGCAGACCGGGACGGCATGGCAAGGGATTTTAATTTTTACTAATGGAAATTCAACCGTACTCTTACAGAAATACGACATAAATTGCTATGCTTTAAAATGATGCCGTGGCATTGAAAGGGATTTTATCGCACTGCATTTTTCATTTTAAAGCATAGCAATTTATGTCGTATTTCTGTAATAGTACGGTTGAAAGTCCATTAGTAAAAATTAAAATCCCTTGCCATGCCGTCCCGGTCTGCGTAGGCCTTTAGTTATTGAATGATGATTCATTTACACTATACACGTGTTTAGTAAAGTAACACAATAGTTGATAAACAATTTGTACTTATATAAGTATATGAAAAATCGTCCTTCTACAAAATCAGTCTTTGTGAAAGTGTATTCACTAGTCAAAAGTCATTTCTTTAATTGCTACACGTGTCATTACTTAAAATAGCGCAATGTCGATTGATTACAATCTCAGGAACCTACTAAATAACAAAATTTGTGATTTTACCTACTGTATCTAGTAGGCTGAAATAATGAGGATGAATAGGTGCTTCCATCTAGTAGCGAGAAATGAAAACTTTCGAAGTTGAGACGTTTGCTCATGCCATTGTTATTGTTTTAAATCTATTAAACTGTAGTGAGCTAATACAGGTGTTTAAGATACTATTGTAAGATATAACTACATAAAAAATAGTAAGAGAAGTTAATCTCGAATATAGAAATAAAACTTCTTTAATGGAGAAGGCTTTTAGCATGCAAAAATGCCTTTAATAGTGAAACATGTAATTGTGTAATGTTAAGGATTCAAAAATAAAGTTAAAAATAAAAAGACAAGTACCTACTACTTTATTTTCTTTAAACAATGCACTTAACTTATTATTCCACGTACATAAATAACTGTACGTTATTACAGTAGAACAAATGTTTTGAGTTAATTAGTGTAAAATTTCATATGAACTACGTAACGGCGACGACATTGAAATAGTTACGTGGGAAAATATTGTTATTTTGTACACGTGTTTACTAAGTTAATTTTTAATGAAACTGTAGAGTTCGGTTACTAGACGAAGAATTGCTTATTTTTTTAATTTGATTAACTTTAATTTTACATCTGTTGATCCTTGCGTGCAACCTTTTTGTTGTTTACAAAAGCGCCAATTACACTAGACTACATGTAGTCAACAACATCATCTAGGAGACTACACGTAGTCTAGTATTAGTGTTCACTGAATATTCCAAGACTTATCTCAAAATAAAAATAGGTCAAAAATATTATATTACCTAGCCACAAAGAGCTGATGTTACGCATAAAATTATTTTGTAGATATAACTCCCATAATCCTAAACAGTGGCTATCATTACAATTAGATTAATTAACAAATCAGTAACCAGGACAAACAATAGCTATAATTCTTCGCCTTCGATGTTGAAACGTATTTCATTTCTTTACAATTTTTAAACAATATCATGCTCCAAATGTTGCGATGTTTAGTAATATTTTTATTAAAAACTTATAAAAGTGTATCGCGCTATGTGTGAGTCAGTTTATGTAGAATTTTAGCGAGCATTTGATTCATGAAACCACAACAAGGGTGTTCACTGAGTGATTTGTGTCATCACTGCAAATATGCGGATGCAGTTAAACTTAAATTGATGGTATTGCATCTTTTTCTGTAGTGTTTGGTCTTATTTATAGATGTTTTACAATAATAATAACAAAATGCTTCTTATACTGACCATGTAATCTTTTGAGTTAACAAAATTGCTTACCTGGATTTTTACTGAAATGCTTAATCAAAGTAGTTTAATAAATTAGTTATGAGCTAGAGTCAATTAAGATACCACTTTGTATGCTTTCCTAGTAAATACTTGACAAACGTACATAACGTCGGTACATTTAAATAATTTGTAAAATATCCAACGACAAAATTTTAATGAAGTGTCATCAATTGAGTTTCCAAAGGCACCTCGGCCTACAACTTTCAAATACCTTACGTCTATCTGTCGACCGTGGCTATAGCGAGTTGCGAGTATATCTTGATTCATACAAGTTCCTATGGCGTAGGGCGCGACTGATACAGAGTACTGGCGCCAGAGAATCTCCGCGCTAATTATTGCACACGCACGTAATACGACTGAAAGGAATTTCTGAGACACATTTTGATCTGAAATTAGTGTCGAAGGTATTCCGAAGTATATTGCTCATTATCTTGAAAGTAGATTAGAAATTACCATTTCTATGCGAACTCTTTAGAATGTTTGTCCTATTCTGCATCGAATTTTATAAAAAAAAAATATTAAAGTCACCATTAAAATTTTCGAAAAAGCACAGTTTGTCACTTGCTATCATTTTGTTGCGGCCATTAACATATCAATACATATTGAGTTTCTTCATAAAATAGTTCGAAGTTATTCACAAAATCTATAACTAAACAACTATCTAATAGATCACTCGGGATCCCCTTTAAACTTTGTAAGCTTGGCGTGGCACCACTTCCATCACCTGAGCGGTAATTATACGTGCTAAAGCCGCCTAATGGCTCTGTTTGATGTGTTTATGAGTAACACTATGTCTTTAACGGCGACAGCGCAGCGTAATGAAACTGCCCGATTACAATGACGCTAATATCACATTTGCCGACGAACGTGATTTAGGGAGTCTCGGCAATTCTGGTACGTTGCTAGGCTTTCGAATGCGTTAGCTTTCACACCCAGTTGTAATGTTTATGCTCCCTTAGCGTCGTATTACCTAACGCAATAGACACTATAAACATAAAGCACATTGCATAAGTTACCAGAAACTTCTTCCTGATTTTGATCTTATTTAAACTGCCTTGACATAAATTATACCTAATTGGATTCCACAGAAAAGTTTCTTAAATGTCCCTTTCTATATTTTTCAGGGGAAAATTTGCATCGGTCCGCAAGATTCGTCATCTGGTCTCTGGCGAAGAGTACGCGGCAAAATTTATTCGTAAGCGACGCCGGGCAGCGGACACTACACGAGAAATTTTACACGAAGTCGCTGTCCTAGCTCTATGCGCTGATTGCACACGAGTCGTTAGTCTACATGAAGTAAGTAAATTCACTTGAGAAATTCTGAATTAATCCATTTAAGGGTAATGGATTAATTCAGACTCTAAATATATTTAACTCCACTATTTGAGGTAGCTTGACCCATAGACTTTACGTACCTTACGTACATAATTGGAAATCTGCTACAAGAAGGATTAAAGCTGCTGAATTAAGATTTTACTTGTATGGTGTATATGTTTTAAAAAAGGTATACCCCTGAATATGAAGTTATAAAATAAGAGCAGCTCTTTACCAGGCGCGAACAAATTACTAAGTATTCAATTATTTAAAGGCTATTTATATTTATTTCCAGGTATACGAAACACGTTCAGAAGTTGCAATCGTATTAGAATTATGTGCGGGAGGTGAACTACAACGTCTCTTAGACGAAGAGGATAGGCTATCTGAAGGGTCTGCGAGACGGGCCCTGCGCCATGTACTAGAGGGCCTGGCGCACCTACACGCCCGTCGCATAGCTCACTTAGACCTGAAGCCACAGAACCTACTGCTCACCACCGGGAGTGAGGAGCTGCTTATATGTGACTTCGGCATCAGTCGTGCCATACACCCCGGAGCGCATGTCCGCGAAATATTAGGCACTACGGATTATGTCGGTGGGTACCTTTTATAAAATATCACATTATTGATACGTATAGGCTTATAGACGGAAATAATTAGAATAGATGAAACTACCAAATGTTGCAAATACTCTCACACTAAGAATCTTACTTCGAGGAGATGTTGTCCGATCAGATTTTTCTGTTCATTATTTAAAGTTTGCGACTAAAGGTATATTGAAATATTAACTTTAGTATTTGACCGCGCAGGGTGGTAATGTTTGGAGGAGACTACATCCAAAGCTCACTTGGTCATCAGTTTATATTTTTGCCTTCTTTTTCTGACAATGTTTTAAAACCAGGACTGATTATTTACTAAACGATCCAATATTTTGTCACCACCTTGTAATTTACTCATGAACTTCTAATTTTTTATTTTGATTGTCTGGTGCGAAAATAAGCTAATTATCATATATTTTTATTATTTGTTAAGTCTACTTTTACCGTAAATAGGCACTAATCTTACCATTTTTTTATCTTCAGCGCCAGAAATTCTATCGTACGAGCCCCTATCCCTAGCAGCAGATATATGGTCGGTGGGTGTCCTGGCCTACGTTCTGCTGAGCGGGTATTCCCCCTTCGCCGGCGAGACGAAGCAGGAGACGTATCTGAACATAGCGCAGTGCCAGCTCACCTTCCCCAAGGACCTGTTCCGGGGAGTCTCGCATCAAGCTATACAGTTCATTAGGGAAACACTTGTCGTTGATCCTTTGTAAGTATGGCAATATTTATTAAATTATGTCTTTTTCTGATACACAAATGATAGGAAATACACATATAAATAACTTTTAATATGTAATACGATCAAAAATTCAAGAGTAAATTTTTTAGAGATAGAAAATACGAAATAAACCTGATAAAATGATAGTAACAATATAGGGCTGAAACGAAATCAAAAACAAACTGCCCTTCACGAATTTTGTAAAGCACTGCTTTGCCAAGTTTAATGATTTGGATTAGGACAATTTTTTTAAAATATAATGTAGTTTAATTGTTTACTTTACCTATTTCAGGGGTCGTCTTACAGTGGAAGAGTGCCTGGAGCACCCCTGGTTGAAAGACGACGCGGACTTACCGCGCGCCATCGTCGGTGTCGGGTTCGACGTCAGCGACATAGCACACGACGAGGATGACGACGAAGATGACGCCGTCAGCGTTAACGGAGTCACTACTACTAATGGACATAACGGGGTTAATGGCGTTAACGGAGTTAATGGCGTCAACGGGGTAAATGGAGTTAATGGAGTCAACGGAGTTAACGGTGTAAATGGAGTCAATGGAGTTAACGGAGTCAATGGAGTGAACGGAGTCAATGGAGTAAACGGAGTTAATGGCGTTAACGGGGTTAGTGGAGTTAACGGAGTTAATGTCGTTAACGGAGTTAATGGAAATAATGCAGTTAACGGTCACAACGGAGTAAATGGATGCAACGGTACTAATGGAACACATGATGAGGACAAAGGTAAGCGAACTCTTTAAATATTTAAATTAGTTATTGTATTTTATACGTGTGGTGACAATATGTGACTGACTAACCCATCTCACCCCAGGGGTTCATAAAAACCGACTAAGGGACTATCCGTGAATATTATCTCTACGAGTAAAAAATAAAAAGAAGGAAAACTTGAAATTAAACCCTATACCAATCCGTCTGGTCAGCGTGGTATTGTAGACCAAGTATCCCTCCGTCACGTGAGGAGGCCCGTCCCTGTATTCTTGATTTTGTATCGTTGACTTGACTCAAGATTTTTTCGCGAACCTCCCTATGTTATTGATATATTGACAGATATGTAAATCTGAATTAAAATTGGGTGGACCAACGATGTCAAACTGTGATATTTAATACAACAGTATAAATATAACAAGTTGACAATAAAATGTACTTAAAAAAATTGCGCTTACTAAACATTGCGACAGTGCTTGGTACTAACAAGAAAAAAGCGGTATTTTAAAGAGTAATTTAAATAAAATATGACTTTAATAGACATAGTACTGAGTCAAATGTCAACATTGTAAGCTAGAAATGTCAACATTGCAGGTTTCCATGGGCGGCGGTGATCGCTTACCATCAAGTGACCTGCTGACTCGTTTGCCTAAAATAGATCAGGGTAAACATTAACTCCTACTAATAAGACGAATATTCAACTTGATATTTTACCATGTTCCAAGAAAATTATAAGTAATCTAATTTATAACCAATTTTTTTTTTTTTTACAGAATCATGTGTAACTCGTTCGACGATATCAAGTAGCACAGAGGAACGATCCGACAGATCGGAACGATCGGATAGATCGGAACGAGGTTGTCGCGTGAAGCAAGTCCACTTGCGCGGCACTTCACCCCCGTCCGGCGACGCGCCTTCCACGCCTAAGGTGAGACGACATGAAGCTAGCGACAAGTGCCTACACTAACACACAGGTTACTAACAGAACGTACTAACTAACTATTTATTCTATTTAGTTACTGCTTACCTACTATTTATTAAAGGTCTTTAACTATTGGCTGATACAATGTAATGTAGATCTTTCTCTTTTATTTTGTTTTGTGTGTTACTTTCTGAGTTTCTTTCTTTTCTAAGTGGAAACTGTATCGTTTACAGTAATGTAATCTCCAGCTACATACACTGTTTTGATTTAAACTTAAATTTAACATTTAATAAAAGAAGTAAGTAATCCGTTTTAGCAGTGTTGTTACTACCATATTTATATCATTCCAAAAAACCGACTGAGTGAGAGTTCACAATAATCTTGCTTCTCTCCTTTACTAAAAAGGCCCGACGGTTTTAATTGGAATATTAATGAAGTTAAAACATACATATTTTACTAATTTAATTTATAGTTAGGACGAAAGAGTGACATTTCGTTTTTCTTAGTCCCTCACCACATGTTACTTAACCAACAACTAACATATTAACTCAAATACTAAATTATATGTCAGGTGAAGGTATAACTTAATGTCGCGTTTATCTTTGTTTTCTTATGTAGTGAGCTTTCGTTTGTTTTTTGTGTATTTGCTTGAAGCTTCAGAGTGATTCGGCTCAGCAATAGAACTGCTTGCTCTGACCTATATGGACTCGCTTGCGCCATTCCTATCGTTTGTTATAGAGATCGCGGTGAGTTCATTAGCTTGTAGTGATCGAAACCTGCGATCATCTATTTGAATGTTTGATCGAATTGTGTGTGTTTTTTTTTTAATATATACTACGTAGGTAAGAGGCTGTAGTATACTTCAACTTTAGTCATTAACGTAAGTTTTACCTCTTGCCCATGGCCGAATTAGAAAGTTGGTTGAATTGCAACTGAGAACCGGAACATTCAGTATACTCACAATAATATAGACTACGGCCTGGTAAACACGTCAGGAAGGAAGATGAACGAAAGGGGCTTTGTATAACATTTATTTATTGAGGTATAAGTCCTGTTCTAGTTATACAGGAACCTTGGCATTTTACCTGGCTATCATGGCCTAACGAATTGGTATAAGGTTTTATTTTATTGCAAGGTTTCATTTGTGATAATTAGAAATTAAAAACCTTTACTAAGTAAAATGCTACTTCAAGTGCATTTTATGGTCAAATTATGTAGACAGTTTGTATAAATCCAACCTTTGTTCTTTTTTTATGGTAACTACTGCCCTCCATACCCATCCTCACTTAAACCCATTTTAGAAATGTGTCCTATTAACTATTGTTATGGTACAGGTGTCTCGCAAGTCCCACCACGCGCCGTCAGTGCTGGCGCTGTGCAAGAAGTTCCAGCCCGACTACGAGAAGCCGGCCAAGCTGCACCCGCCGCGCGACCACTGCGGCGACTGCGACTGTCCGCAGTGCGGCGCCGGACTGCGACTGCGCGCCGTGCTGTGCTAGCACCGACTGCAGCACGACTGCATGTATATACTAGCCTAGGAACTGTACAAACTGCATAATGTCCGGCGAGGAGGCGCCGGCGCGTGTACATAGCTAGGTGACGCCGGCGCCCCCACACATACTTAGATAATGAATTGTTACTGTGTAGTATCTAAGTGTTCTGCGCTCGTATAGAGCGATGTCCACTGTTGGGACCAAGATGTCGTATGTAGTGAGCTATACATATCGTTGTATTTGTACAATATACAAAGTTTATCACCGCGTGTGACCGTGTTACGGGATGTTGCTTAGGTAGGTAAATTGTTTATACGATTGTCACGAGCTCAAATGTTGCGACTTAATATTACTTTGTAAATGTGCTTAGTTTATATACTAGAGTGTTGATTATTCATCCAACATATTGAAAATTTACATTTTTACATTATTATTAATGTAATGTTTCATTCATTTTGAATTGATACATTTTAACCATAATTTGTTCAACTAAACATTACCGATACATTATTTTTCAAACTGTTGTGATCAATAACTCATTTGTAAAAAATAAATTATTGTGATATAAAATTGGTTTTTGATTTATTTGATTAAACCCTAACCCTAGAAAAGAAAATGTCTATTCTATAAAATGTGGAACGAATTTTCTGCATGGATTCTCACGGTAGACCTACAACCTTGTTCGGACAGTGATACACCGTTTTCCACAAGGTGAAAATATTTGGAGGAGGCATATTATGTACAAAGGCCGTCCATTGGTTGGTGTGATGACAATAATTGCATCCTACCTAAAGGTTGAAGAATTATGTTTTAACATAATCTAAAATTTAATCATAATCGTTTTATACGACTGTCATGGCGACAACAACGACAAGAGAACTTCGTACTGCCTCCTCTTGACTGCTAAAGTAATAAGGGGAAGGAATCATGATGAAATGAAAATATATACTTAGGTTGTTATTGGAGTTTTCGTAAGTATATTAGGTTATTCTTATTACGAATTATCTTTATGTAAGTAAATCTGTCAGTTACTATTTTATAATTTTTTGTTTGAAAAAAATACCAGTTCAATTATTTCGGTAAATAAAGACAAATTTATTCATTCTACCTCCACACTTACAAAACGTACAGCAAGAAATAATACTTGCAGAAATATCATCAAGAAAGTGCACTTATCAAAACTTAGTCGAAAAAAAAAACAATTTTAGATTAATAGACTCTGACGACGATTTAGGAATCCGACCTAAACAGATTTCGTCGTATAAGGACAAATTCTTTAGATGGACAATCTGTGTTATGGTTTTGTAATGGTTGGGGACACGTTAACGCGACGGTCATCGAACGTGAACTAAGTTCATGTAAATGTAGGTGAATGAATTGCTTAAATGGCACGTGTTGGCGTAGACGCTGACTACGCATAACGTGATGTACGATGCAATCAATGCACTGTACAATCTGAGTAGAATACCAGTGTTGCGGATATTTGTTACAGGAGTAGATCAGCTATATATTGCAGTCTCCGAAAACGGGTATTTTAATTGAATATATAAAATAAATGAAACACAATTTGTAGAAATACATGGTTTATTTCTAAAACTACAAAACAGTCTTGCTGTACAGTTTACATTATCTCATATACACACATACGTACTTGTTGGCACTCTACTGTGGCGTTTATATGTACAAATATATAGCAATTATAAATGTCACTTTATGGGCAAACTAAATTATAACAAAAACGTTTTAAATGAAAATTGCCTTATAACCTTTAAAAATAATTTCTTACAATAAAATTTATTTAAAAAGTCTTTTAAATAGTTAATAATTTTGTCATTATACGATTATTCCTACATTTATTGATAACAAAAATGTATAATAACTACTTATTTCACATTATTAAAATAATTAACTATACAGTCAATTGCGTTCTGGACTTTGAATGAGATTTCTGCCAATCAAAGCCTCGAGCTCAATTCAATGACGGATAATATTAAAGATTATTAAAGTTAAGTAAACAAAGACATATACTTTATTTTCAGCACGAAGTTATCGGCCTTTGTAGACAATCTTTTTATAACAAGCATTCTAATTGTACTTATTTATTAAAACTGTTAACTATTTGTAACAATAAACGCCACATATTCACAAAATTAAATTCATCAAATTAAAAACTATATGATTTGATTACACACTTACATAATAAAGAGTAATTATTAGCATATTTACAAGCATTTGAGGTATTTATTATACACCTCCATCCACTACAAAATACATAAACATTGTTCCGATCGATAATCATTTATAAAATGTCGATTGAATCGAATACAATAACAATTTATACATAATTGGAGTTTTATGTTTCATTACTTATCTAGTTTAAAATATACCCCCTTACTCATAAACGTCTGTTAAATTTAGTCACTGTTTAGCGAGATTTTTATTAGTTAAATCAACCTTATGCCAAACAAAACCGTGAGAATTTAAGCTAATCAATTGACTAAAATTTAAGAGGCGTTTATGAGTAAGAGGGATACTATTTAACAGCCAAGTACTTTTATTAGCTGTTAGTACCATGACAGGATAAAATAAAAACTTTCATATATGTACCCTTCATCAGATCAAAACATATATTTTGTTATTTTCATACTTAATATTTTTTTTTACTAATTACTTACATTATAATTTATAATAAGCTTTATTATGATGGCTGAGGGAGGCACAAGACCACACAAGGTTGAAATATTCTGAGGAGGCATATGTCCAGCATTGACTGATATGATGATGATATGAAGCTTAATTATAAATTATTATGTAATTAGTTGTGAAAATAATTAAAAACATTACTTTTATATACACTCAGTGTTCCTCTTCTTTACATTGATTATGCTATAACTACTTCTAGGTTGTCATAAATTCTCACGTGATTACAGGTTCAATGTATACGAATTATTTCATCATAATACTACAGTACATCATAACAGCCCATCAATGTCCGACTGCAAGGACGGGCCTTCTTCCATGACGGAGGGATATTTATATACTACAGTACGTTTTGACATAATTTTATTTTAATAAAATACACTTACTCGAGTGTATAATATTCACAATTTTTGTTCAAAAGATGACGCTAATTATTATTTTAGAAAATCAATTTGACTAGATAGTACTAATACAAATTTGGAATAATGTATAATTAAAATATTTAAAAAATCATATTCATTATATCACATTCATAAGCCAGATATCGCCGTCTAAAGTATAATGATTGCCACTGCACTAATTATAAGCTCTATTATAAATTACTCCGTGAGGTGACAGAGTAATAATACAATGAAGAATACAATGAATTACCATCCTGACTCATTTCAAGGGAGTCATCGACAAAAGGCTCATCTCCATAAGTCTAGTATGTTATCTAAATATAAACTTTATTCACAACGCCAATGATTATTAAATCATAAATTTATATAATTAGCCCACGTCAGACCAGACCAGCAAAATTATAGCGATGGAGGGAAGCTATTTCGTGACTACCATATATTCGCGTTATCTAGAAAGGTTTGGTAGTGCCCGTTTGGATTGCTAGGCCACGGCACGCTAACAGAAAAAAAATTGTCAGGGATTTTGTCGAAATCTCTTTTTTCGATAATTGATGACAAATTCAGCCTTTAATTTACAAAAAAAATTAGATCTCTAAGTCAAGTAGTTGCTGAGATCTCCGTGGCCGCGCAATCCTCCGTGTTTCGTTCGCGCGGCCACGTTTAGACCCCTATAACTTCTTTATTTCTACTTCGTTTGTACCATTCGTTTTCGACAAAATCCCTAAAAAAAATTTTTCTGTTTGCGTGCCGTGGCCGAGCAATCGAAACGGGCACGGTTTGGTACAGTTATATCGGCATAACATTTATGAATTTTGTTAATTTGAATGCAGCCTTGCCAACGTAACAAAGAGACAATCTTATATTATTTAAAACATTATTAGTAGTATTGATCTTATTTATATCTTTCACAATTTTATTACGTCATAAATAGCTAATTTATAACATATTTATATTCAAACGAATACGACACATTATTTTTTTTACAATTATATTTAATAGTATACAGACAGTTACATTTTCAATTATGTGGTAATAAATGACGTTTTATCGTAGCAACTAATGTGTTAAAGTAAGACTTTATGTTAGCATCTAATATACTAGCTGACCTGTGCCCACTTCGTTAGGCCGCGAAAAAAACGCGTCACTTTTTTAAAAATATTTGATTACTGCTTCACTCCTATTAGTCATAGCGTGATACTATATAGTTTATGACACTCCCCGATGAATGGAGTATTCAACACAGAAAGAATTTTTAAAATCGGTTCAGTAGATCCAGAGATTACCCCCTACAACGTCACAATCACATAATGCTATACCGGGGAGAACTTTTACACAGTTGACAGACGACCGAGTAGGGACGGCGGAAAAACGATGGATGAAGGAGGCACAGCATCGCGTAAAATGGATAGACTTGAAGAAGACCCATGTCCAGCAGTAAACGTCAATTTAGCTGTTATGGTGATGTTGGAACAAGCTTATGAGTTACTTAGGAAATAAATTACGTATTTATCTATTTTTGAAATTACATTAAATTACCACACATTAAAAATATTAATACCAGAACTAATCCGTTTAGGAATACATACAATATACTATATCGTAATCAATAACTACAATATAAATATTTTCATTATAAGGCGGTGTTCGTTACTAATTATTGCTTAACCACAATACACTATAGAACTAAGAACTATTTTTTCTATCTATACTCCAGTCGTAAGTATTATAACCAATCCAATATCCTATTTTCTTATTGTCCAGCCCGTAGACACAATAGTAGAATGGAGGCAGGAAAAGGGTTAATATTGAAAATTTAAAAAAATGTTTTTTGTATTTTTACACTCCTAATTTCTGAAAATGATAGTTGACAAGAAATTTGACACTTGATTCGTTGATTTTTACTTGATCACTCATTCGGAAACCACGGGTTAGTCAAAGAAATTTATTACGGCCGGAGTTTATCTAATATTTTAGTACATAATATATGAATATCGAGTATTTATTGATATTTTAGAATTTACTCGCCATCTAAGGAGGCCCAGTTTATGTAGGGATATTTAAAAGCAAGTAGTTACGGATAAAAAAAAAGTTTCTAATTTCAGAAAAAAATTAGCACCAAATTTTACACCTTACCTTTCTGATATGAATATTATAAAGGTTCACAAAATCTTTTTTTTTATTATATTTTTTAACTGTATTATCTATGTCTTTCACTAGTTACCATGAGCTGACTCACGGAAATTTTTAACGAGTAAACATTTACACAAGACAACACAAGCAATTGTGAATCACATATACAGCCGTCCTGCGTAGGTTACCTTTCGACTAGGCCAAGGCAGTCTATATAACAATAATTAGACGTAGACCCACTTCATAATCACAAACCTTTTCTTACTTTTAGTTAACAACCGTGCTATCAACAACTCTAGTTATATTTAGTATCAGTCCTTCATAGTTATACACTATACAGTACATAGTACTATCGAAACAAATGAATCATGACCCATCTTGCTCACTATTCGATTGAAATTTCATACTTGTGTAAGATCTATAATTCACTTACAGCGTTTTAAATGTACTTTTGTCTTAAGAAAGACAAATTCCCGCACTAGGGATTAGGGGGAAAATCAATTTAACGAACAGCTGGTCTACTCTTGAATTTAATTCCGATCGATCGGGATTGGAATTATGACGTTTACCGCTATTTCATACTCTTGAAATCAACACTAGCGCCAAATTGTTTTCAAATTAGGTGTCTATTTGTTAAACTACATGAAATTGTGATTGAATTAAAAATGGTACTCTTGAATTCATTTTGACAGCTGCGTATTGCGTTGAAATTGTGTTCGGATTGCTTGTAAATTGGTATTATTCCAATAGCAAATAAGTAACATTTTACATATTGTTTTGTGTTTTATGTCGACTTGCGAATATTAATACATCTTTAATATGACTTATTAGTAAAGATATCATTTATTCTACTTAAAAAAACGTAGATTGGGCTTTAAAAGAAAGGCAAACTAAACCTCTATTGCGCTTTGTGTGTTGTATCTATGTACCAAATAAAATATGGCGCCCAATGATAACGAACACTGTTTGACAACACAGATAATTTATTTGTTAAATATATATTATTATGATAAATATTCAAGCTTTACTTGGTCACAAAGCCACACAAAGCTTTTTAATCTAGAAACACTAATATAGAATTAATAGAATTATTCTAGAATATATCGCACCCTCAGTAATATAAGGGGCCAAGTCAAAATTTTAGTAAACTGAGATTTTAAATGCTAAGGGCATAAAATGGAATTCTTTACCTGTTAGCGCTGACAGAGCGAGAAAAAGGACAATAACGACTCGGTAAATATATTTGTGTCCCTCTCACACTCCTCCTAACTTGAATGCACGTTTTTCAATTACTTGTAATTCATAGAATTAATGCAAATTTATTGTTTTCTCTTATTGCTATTTATAGTGCATTTACCAAAGAACAAATCTGCCAAATTTCACATTTATAACTTAAATAATAAACAAGTAATTTGAAAAAATAGGTGAAATATAGGAACCCAGCATCTTAAATTGTGCTTTCCCAAAAATCAACTTTTTTGGATTGTGCCCTTATAATACTGAGGGTGCGATATTTACTTTTTTACAAGTAAGGGGAACCATTTTTATTACAGACTTGTCTTTGACCCGTCTCATTCAGCCACAAGCAACACAAAATTTTTGAAATGCTAATTTCTCGATCCGAATAATCATAAATAATTAAAAAACGTATATTACAATAATATTTTCCATAACTTGTATTTATTACTATTGTTAATAAGCAGATATCGACCTTAGTAATAATATTTTCTCAATTTAGTATGACGTTGAACATCACTTCTCCAATGTCATGTGTTGCTAACTTCACACTTTAAAGTATAATCGTGAACCAATCCCAATTTCAATCCAATGTTGACGAAATTGTTTTCAAGAGTACGAAATCACGTGACTTTGACATCGACATTGTAATTAGATTGGTATTAGATTGAAATTAAAATTATGTTCAAGAGTAAGCCTACAGAAAGAACTTCCTGACTCGGTACAATAATTTGGGGATCGCACAAAGAATTGTCCCGCGCGATTAAAAGTGATTAGGAGCGTTAAAGGGGCTCATTAGCGCCTCCAATTAAAAAAAATCATAACTTGAAAATCTTTAGACAAGGCAATAAAGTATTTTTATAACACATTGTCAACACTTTTAAATTAGATAAATATTTAAAAAAACGGCCCTTTTAATTTCAATAAATAACTAAGATTGTAATTTTAGATTGTGCATTTGAATGACAAAGGAAAATAAGCCTTACTAGGTCATGATAGGTTCGATAATACATTAAACATTCAGTCAGTGTCCGTTGAGCATAAGTGGTGTACTTTTAAGGTCCGTGAGTTGGTCGTGGTACTCAGAATATATTCGTTGCCAACGTAACTGTTTCACTAGGAGTGGCAGCATTTCTTCTAGGAGGTCGTGCTTCTTTATACCCTGTGGGGGAAAAGGAAAGTGTTAAAATTTTAATAACATCCTACTAATATTATAAACGTTAAAGATTGTAAATATGTGTGGATGTTTGTTACTTAATCACACTTAGGGTCGTAGCACATATAAAGTAACGTAAACGGATAGGGACCGTATCAACTCCAGCCGTTCAGTATTATTTGTATGAATCTCCTTACTGCAACACACACTAATCGTAATCGTAACGTAATCGGATTTTTGACCTTTGACACCGAGGAAAAAGGCGAGGCGGTGCCGATCCGTTTACTTTACGTTATATGTGCTACGACCCTTAAACGTATGGACCTCTCAGGTTAAATTTTCGTTCGGCAACCTGGATAAATATACAGGCTATTTTCTATCCTGAAAACAACATCACGTGGTCAGAGTTCCAACATTATTAAATGCTAGTATTTAATACTTGCATGCATGTATTTTAAAGTAATATTTATCAGCAATTCTGCGTCGCGGTAGGCCATTTAAGAGGTAATGACATGAGCTGGACAGAACACAAAAATATATAAAAGGGATATTAACGAAGCTGTGACCTTGCATCACCAGTCAGCTTGCGACCACGGCTAGTGCAACCTGTGCCGAAACGTCAAGTAAAATAAAGGTAAATAAAATGCGCGTTAATATCCCGTTTATATAATATTTATATTAATGAAACGCGATAGTTTAAAAGTTATAAAGACACAAATACACTCGCCTTCATTGACCATAGACAGAAACATGTGAAAGTCAGTGGGGGCGTACTTTGCCCAGCTGTGGGATGATAGAGGCTGACACTAACACTTATATTTATAATGTAATTCAGTGTGTAGCTTACCAATATAGTAGCTTGCCACTTTTTAGGTGTAGACGTGTGATGACTGGGACCCAACATGTCGTCTAGTATTGTACGTAATTGATCTTCTGTACCTGTTAACATTTGTTAAAAATAATATGAAATAGGTTGAATTCTGCATTCAGAATAAGTAAATTAATGCCTTGGTGGCGCGAGCGACGGTCGCGGGTTCGAATGCTACGTAGGAAATTTTTTGTGTCCATTAAACTGATGTTTGTAAAAGACCTGTGCCACAGTGCATGATCATTAGAGCGGGAGGTGTCTTTAAAAATATCATCATCATCATCATAACAGCCCATTAAAGTCCTACTGCAGGGACGGGCCGTCCCGTGATGGAGGGATACTTAGCCTACTAATACCACGCTGGTCAGACGGATTGGTATACGGTTTGATTTATTTTTTATTTAATTTTATACATATTTAAAAATAAAAATATGTATAAAAAACACATAGTTTTTTTAACTCTGATTTGATAGGTTTAAGACAGTATTCAAAATTTAGTTTTTGTATATACCTACTTACTCCGACTATAACGGTATAGGTTTTAGTGTTAATTAACTCACCATGTTGTACAAGATGTTCGAACAGCGACGTGACCCAGTGCTTGTAGTCTTTAGCTAGCCGTAGATGTAAGCACGACGCTACCTGCGCCTCTAGCCAACTGCGAGCGGCGCCGGAACTGTAGCTACTGAAATATACAGGGTTTATATGATAATAATGGTGCTTTAATTTAAATACAAGGTAAGGTTCGAAAAGAAAAAGGAAAAAATTGATACTCGAGGCGGGAATCGAATCCGCGTCTCTGGACTATACGCGTCCAGCGCCATGACTACTAGGCAACCCGAGTACCCGTCTTGACTACCAATGGTTTATACGGCGCCGGGTCATCAATTTTTTCCATTGTCTTTCTCCTTTTTCGTAGTTTTGTAGTTATACCTAAGCTTTATAGGGAAAAAATTATATGTATTTTAGTACAGTCACGAGCAATAATATGTACACATTTTCGCATTTTGTAAACCAGTTATCTAAAGTTCTGCCAATCCAAAATTGAAAATTCGAAGATTAATTCAAAACTGTACGGAACCTCTTCTAAATTACGAATTCATTTTGATATTGTAATGTCTAGATAAACGTGCAGATAGTTTAGAAAATTTGAAAATGTGTACATATTATTGCTCGTGACTGTACAAGGTAAGGTTTTTACTGCAGTAAACAGGAACAAAAAAAATGTAATATCCATACGTTTAGGAGATATGACCATTTTAACTTTCAATTTAGACTTTTTCGTCTTGTTAGAATGAGTGGAGTTTAATATTATAAGGATGATGTATTTTTTTACGATTGGCTTCATCCGTAAAGCTCGATTTACACATCGAATCAAGTATGAAGTAACCCTCTCTCTCGCGTCTCGCCAACTTAACTCGCCAAAAAATAGGATACACAAGAGCTTATACAATATTAGAAAAATTTAATACAAAAACATGTGAAAAATTTATGTTATTCGGATTATTTGACACCTTGTGATAAGACAAGGTTGAGTAGGCCATGTATTCTGACTTGGACCCTATATGAAGAAATTCAGTATTAATCTTGCCATGAAAGTATCATGTATATTCACTTGAATTAGGTACTCATCTTTCTTGGGTAAATGAATACAATAATAAAAGTAGGTAGTAAATATAGTTACTTGTTATTGAAGGGCGTGGTCCTGTTGCGTGAGACCTTGTGTCGGTGCTGCGTGTGTGTGCCGCCCGCGCGACACAGCGGGTCCGCCGCGTCCGTCCACACCACCCTGCCACACCACACACAACACGACTTACGAAACACATTACACCTATTTTACTATGTATGCTGTGTTTGCCGATTAATATTGTACACAACCGACTAAAAACCATTGTGCTTGTAACTTGAACTGTAGGTAGGTATAAGTGTTACAATTGTAGACAAATCAATAAATAAATAAATTTAAAGTCACAACACTGTATTACTACCTGTACAGGATTTAGAATAGAATAATGTTTATTCGTATACATAAAGATGATAATACAGATAAATAATTGATCCATTACATTTTGCCGCACAGCGATGACAAATATGATACATTGAAATATTCAAAATAAGCGTGTTTAAGTATGTGTTTCAGAGACATACTAAACTTTATACTTATAAGGCTAAGAGTTTTTTTTGCAAAAGCATGCTACCTTACTATCGGATGAACGGAAAAAAGGTGGTATATAGACGTAATAATGGCATAAATATAAACTTACCAAGCACAGAGTTGTTTACTGTAGATGTAACTCTTGCCGTTACTTAATGAGATCATTGGATTACCTTCGTCAATTAGAGAACAATTCGTCACCGTCACTGGAAAAAAAAAAATTAATTATAATTTCTACATCCTTGTCGACTCTTTACAAGGAATCAAGTCCTGTGCCGATGGGCCTTTTACAAAATAAAACCGGTCAATTGCAAGTCTGACTCGTGCACCGAAAGGGTTCCGTACAAACCTATTTGTTTTCTCGCCAAAATTCTATGACGTCACAACTCAGCTGTCAAACCTTCTATGACTTCACGACTAACCTGCCAATAATTCAGTGACGTCACGCATTATCTGCCAAAATTCTATGACGTCGTGTATTTAATAATTAAAAATAAATTATTTGAAGTGGAATACTCAGTTAACGCTTCACGCGCGCACCGTTTACGCTCTACACAGCGCCTGGCCCCGCCCCGACACCGCGACCTGCCGGGAACACGAACATGAAGGTTGTCGTGGGAACAGCAGGAAGAGGTTCCCGAGGGAATTCCGGGAAGAGGGTCCTGAGGGATAACCGGGAACAGGTTCCCGAGGGATAACCGGAAAGAGGTTCCCGAAGTAAAACCGGGAAGAGGGCCCCGAGGGAATTCCGGGAAGAGGTTCGTGTATCGCGATCATGTCTGAGACCGAGGCGGACTTCAATACAATGCTCGATGACCTTAGTAGTGTCTCCCAATAAGTGGGTTTTAAACATGGACAAGACCTAGATCATGGCAAATGTCCATGTTACACCCACTCTTATCACGGTTAGAGGCGTTACAATCGAAGTTGTAGACGAGTATAATAACCTGGGACCAGTAATAAGACCTGACCTAACATGTGACCGATAGAGCACTCAGGATACCGGGTCAAGTGGGGACATAATACGAAGAACTGACAAATGGCGATGGGACAGAAAAGTTCTCGAAAAGCGACCTAGTACAAGAGATTTATTCAGCGATACTTTTACCATTTTCACTTATATATTTTTAACTGTGTTCTTATTAATAACTGTCTAAACTAACGATTACTGACTGCAAATACTCTACAGTTATTATAAGTGGAATAAGTATGTGTTTATGTGTCACAAAATGTAAACGATTTTGAGTGTAAAGCCTTATTTGAGACAAAAAATATTTTATCATTTACAGCTCAGTACTTTTGACCTGCAAACAATTATAATGAAAAAAAAAATCTTTATAGTAAGAGGCCTAGGTGAACATAGTTAGGCTAGTCGCAACATGTTACAAAGGTACCAATATAAAAATGCCTATTCTCCTTTGTACTTTTGACGCCATAGAATTTTTGACAGATGAGTCGTTACGTCAAAAATTTTTGACAGCTGAGTTCTGGTGTCATCGCATTTTGGCAGGAAAATAGATAGGTTTGTACTAAACCCTCGATGCGCGAGTCAGATTCGCACTTGACCGGTTTATTTCTTCTATAATTCACACAACGCCATCTAGTCCCAAACTAAGCAGAGCTTGATGACTTTATTAATGACTAGCTGACCCGTGCCCACTTCGTTGGGCGGCGAAAAAAACGAGCCTGTTTTTTAAACATATTTCATTACTGCTCCACTCCTATTAGTCATAGCGTGATACTATATAGCCCATGACACTCCCCAATAAATGGACTATTCAACACAGAAAGAATTTTTCAAATCGGTTCAGTAGCTCAAGAGATTACCCCCTACAACGTCACAAACATACAAACACACAAACTTTACCTCTTTATAATATTAATACCCTTTCCACTATATTTAACAACATTTGACAGGTTGACTTTAGTGACGTTCAGCAGTATCTCGAATGTAATGCCATTCTATTGTAAGCGATTTCGCAATTTTTCAAATTACTTTATTTTACACATTTGGATCCTTAGATCAACTTAAATTATCATTTTATGACTGTTTCTTTCCTTATCTTTGTTAAGAGAATTAGCCTATAGCTTAAAATGATAAAATTATAGTTAGCTTAGGTATTATTTGAAATACATAATTTATCGTACACATTCGCGGGTTATAGCTAATCTAAAATATTATAGTACATTTTATAAACGTATTATGAAGAGTTTAGGTTTATTCATAGCATTTATTTCTACCGGTTATTTGTTATTTGTTTCATAATGGTGGTAATCGTTATGAGTGTCCATCACTAAGTAACCATGGTAACTGAAAATAACATGGGTACGTCCATGAAATACAATATTATTAGTTTGAAAAATAAGCAGAAGTATTACGAAACTTCATGGACGTGAACTGTCAAAAAGCTAAACTTACGCTGGAAGGGGTATATATACTATACCCCTTCCAGCGTATAAATGTCGTATATAACTAACCTCCATGTGCAAGTAGTGACCTGAAGCAGAGTGGTCGTATGACACAAGTGGCGGTGGCGAGGTTCCACATCGCGAGCTCTGCTGACGTGGTCACCACCGCGAGAGTGTCGCCGAATAGTGTCAGCTTAGCTGCTTGTGACATTAAAGCTGAAATATTACAATAAGTTAGTTAGTGGCAGCCTCTTTTATCCCACTGGTGGGCAAAGGCCTCTGCCCCTGACCTTCCTACGTAGCCATGGCCAATAAAGTGATTAAAATTATTTTTTACGACCTTCCAAAAGCATTTGACTGTGTTCACCATGGAATACTCATATAATAGCTTCGGCATTATGGTGGAAGAGATCTAAAATTCATCTTGGCATACTTAAACAACACGTTTCAATAAGGTAGAAATAAATTACAGATCCTCCTAAATTCTTGTAGTTATAGATGTACCACAGGGGCCTACTTTGTGTCCTTAAATGGCATGCCATTTTTTCAAAGGAATAATGCAACAATTGTAATTTTTTTTCCAGATAGTTCAGCTCAAATTATCATCAATCATTTTAGAATAATTCTAGACCAAATAAAAGTCAAATTAGAATAGTAGTACCTATAGGCGGCATGGCCCGCGTGGCATGTGCCCGCGTCAGTCTCCACACGTGAAGAGTACCGTCAGCGCACGACACGCAGCCCCACTTCGCGTCGCACGCTATACATGTTACTGCTGAACCTGTACATACATACATATACAAACAATAAACACTATACCCCTTCCAGCGTAAGTTTAGCTTTTTGACAGTTCACGTCCATGAAGTTTCGTAATACTTCTGCTTATTTTTCAAACAAATAATATTGTATTTCATAGACGTATTCATGTTTTTTTCAGTTACCATGGTTACTTAGTGATGGACACTCATAACGATTACCACCATTATAAACAAATTACAAATAATCGGTAGAAATAAATGCTATGAATAAACCTGAACTCTTCATAATACGTTTATAAAATGTAATATGATTTTTTAGATTAGCTATAATCCGCGAATATGTCACGATAAATTATGTATTTTAAATAATACTTAAGCTAACTATAATTTTATAATATTAAGCTATAGGCTAATTCTCTTAAGATAGATAAAGAAAGAAACAGTAATAAAAAGATAATGTAAGTTGATGTTAGGATCCAAATGTGTAAAATAAAGTAATTTGAAAAATCGAAAAATCGCGAAATCGCTTACAATCGGATGGCATTACATTCGAGATACTGCTGAACGTCACTAACGTCAACATGTCAAATGTCGTTAAATATAGTGGAAAGGGTATAGCTGACCCGTGCCCACTTCGTTGGGCGGCGAAAAAAACGCGTCCCTTTTTTAAACATATTTCATTACTGCTCCACTCCTATAAGTCATAGCGTGATACTATATAAATGGACTATTCAACACAGTAAGAATTGTTAAAATCGGTTCATTAGATCCAGAGATTACCCCCTACAACGTTACAAACTCACAAACAAACACACAAACTGTACAGTCACGAGCAATAATATGTACACATTTTCGCATTTTGTAAACCAGTTATCTAAAGTTCTGCCAATCCAAAATTGAAAATTCGAAGATTAATTCAAAACTGTACGGAACCTCTTCTAAATTACGAATTCATTTTGATATTGTAATGTCTAGATAAACGTGCAGATAGTTTAGAAAATTTGAAAATGTGTACATATTATTGCTCGTGACTGTACCTCTTTATAATATTAGTATAGATGTAGTTAAATAAAAGTAAGATTCCTGAATAATAAATAAATATTATCGTTTCAAAAGCGTCGTAATAGACTCAAGGGCTCATTTAGCTGTCGTTACGTTATTACAGTAATAATAACGTCAATATAATAGTACTGAATCGATGTGATGCATATAGTAAATTCTACGTCTACTGTTTTATCAGTTATGGGCGTATCACAAGGTTCAATATTAGGGCCTTTTTTGCAGCGTTTTACTGTTTTCTGATACATATTTTTATTGAGATTAATTGAATGAGATAAAGAAATGATTTACAAGCATTAACTTAAATCTTAAATGCTAGCCCTCAGTTCACATGACTGATCTAACCTTACTTATCTGATCGACCAATAAATAATCTAATTTAATAAAGTCACGCCTAGATGGCGTTGTACAGTTGAGTTTTAAGTTGCGGCTCTGGCGCCGTATAAAGCAATGGTTAAATTTGGTGATCGAGACGGATATTCGGGTGGTCTAGTGGTCATGGCGCTGGACGCGGGTTCGAGTCCCGCCTCGAGTATCAATTTTTTCCATAGTTTTTCTTCTTTTCGAATCTAATCTAACATAAGTTAGGTAATACCTTACCTAAATATGTTTCCCATACAGGATCACTGGAGGCGGAATTATTTGGTAACAATTGTAGTCTTGATAGTGGTCCATATTGTGTACTGCAAGCTTTATTCACTACCTGAAATTACAATAGATTTATTTAGAGCCAGACATATCTCATATCACAGCCAAGGAACATGTACGCAGTCAGTAGATTCTGTATGCTATGTCCTTTGCCCACGGGCACCATTATCTTACAGTCCTAAGCAGTCATAAGTCACAGAACGGTATAGCTGACTCTCCTGCCAATCAGTTTATTATTATAACCAAATTTTTTAATGTATTTTTTACATTTAAGTGACAGCTTAAACGCATAAAGCATTGCTGAGACAGTAATTCGGTATTTAGAGCAGCATCCATCTGAGTATAATAACACAGGAGCTTTCATCGCTTTCAATAGCTGTAAGACATAATCAATAGTCATAGTACAAACCAAATTCAACGTCTCTACCGAAATACCAAAGCTTTTAATTACAACGTTCTGATTAATATTACCTGTAGTCTAAACAATCCAGCTGCCCGTACTATAGGTCCGGCAGCTCCTAGCGCGGGAGTAGGCAGGCCCGGTGGAGGGCCTGAAGGTGTGTTGCCGGGTCCAGGCGCCGGGCCTCCGCGCTTGCCCGATAGTTCTGCGGGTCGTGGGCCCGGGAGAGCTCCCGAGCCACGAGGACGGAGTCGACTGTCTAAACCGCTGTAAATAAACGGTTTGTTTTATACACATAATTATGTGTTGTAATAGAATAAAATAATTAACGTATTATTATGCAATTAAATACAATAACAATTTTATAGATTGTGATGTTTACAGCAAAAAAAAATTAGGTCATGTTATATTTAGGGATTTAGGTTTTCGGACAAGTCATAATATGACTCATGAGTTTAGGGCTATTACCATTCGGACACATGACGATTCGGATACAAATTATTATGACACCCTAGATTATGGATAAAAAATTATAAGACAAAAAAGAGAAGCAAGTTTCATACTTCATCTCCGTGTGGTGACGGAGTAAGAATACAATATGTCACCACCCCATCTCATCCCATGGGTGTCGTAAAAACCGACCAAGGGACTATCCGTGAATATTATCTTTACGAAATAAAAAGAAGGAAAACTTGAAATTAAACCTTATACCAATCCGTCTGGCCAGCATGGTATCAGTAGGCCAAGTATCCCTCCGTCACGGAAGGACGCCCGTCCTTGCAGTGGGACATTAATGGGCTGTTATAATGAAGTTTCATACTTATCACTAGTCCTGGAGTTGTTGAGCGTAGTAGAGCTGGCGTGGTTGCTGACGTTGGGGTGTATGACGATGTCGTCTCGTACTTCCACGCGGATACGAGACTTGCTCTGCGACGACGTGCTGAAGCAGTTCTCTGACCCACCCGGCGCAGAGCCCAGGGACTCGCTGGAACATCACAAACACTTTATATATATTTATGTTTTTCTAATATTATAGATTGTGATGTTTATAGCTAGAAAAATTAGGTCATGTTATATTTATGGATTTAGGCTTTCGGACAAGTGATATTATGAGATATGAATTTAAGGCTAGTTATCATTCGGACACATGATGATTCGGACACAAAATGTTATGACACCTTAGATTATCGATAAATAAATTATAAGACAAAATAGAGAACCCTACTACACACAGTACAGGCGGCGTTGTCGCTGGCAACACAAGCTGGCGGCGGCATAAGCCTCGCAAAGGTCCACAGTTTGAACTATTATTAACTTCACCATCTTGTATATAAACATTGTGGAACGCAATAAAGAATTGAGTACTAAAAGCTGTACCACTGCCAAGTGACAGTCTTATAGCACGTATGGCTTGACAATGCGCGGCCACTTTGTGCGGCGAAGCTAACGACTTTGCTTACCGCGAGGAAACCGCAGCTTGGCGAGCTTCAAGACAGGTAACACTGTATTTTTATTTATTTGCATCAATATGACATCTTACAGACTATTATACAAAAACTTTGAGATAGAACTTTATCGTAAAATACAACTCAGTGAGCCTCTGTGTCTGAACTAGATAAATTAATATCTGGATTTCAGACAGCAAAGTAGTATGTAGAAGCCATAAGTTGACCAGCTTGAAATTGTCGCAAAAGACTGCGCAGTTGTGATTTTTAGAACTAAGCGGGTGTTTTCTTTGTTTCTGCGCGCATTATTTTTTCTGATAGCTAACTTCAGGCCGGCTAAATAAAATTGCGCGAACTGTACCTACAGTGCAAGCTCTGCTTAATTAGTATTAATAAGTAACTTGTATTTGTATGTCATAAATAATCAAGCCTATTTAAGTTTGCTTTGGAAGTGCAAAGTTAAAGTCAAAATCGCTTAATTCAAGATAAATACAATTCTCATTATATGTTTCTTGACGACCTTTAAACTACTTAATCTAAGTTTAAATACATTTAAAAGTTTGGAAAACTTTACCACCGCTCCAAAGCGCTAGTAGAGAAGAAGCGGCGAAACAAACTCTACTGCTGCATTTTCTTGACGTCATATTTTTTAACATTGTAGATAACTGTAACTAGGCGCTGCAACCATTGTATACCATACATAACCATACAACTAAGGATTTTATTATGATATTCAATGATAAAGGTAGTGTCATGCAGGTAGTACATAAAAGTGGGAGCACCAAATCACATCCATAAACAATTCAGTAATAAAGACGTCGCTCTGCCAAATGACCCCTTAGTTAAATTATCAGAAGTGAACCAAAATGTAAATTGATTTATGTCAAGGTACATATTTTAATACAAGTAGCACCCGTTCACGAGTATAACGCAGAGGTCTAGTGCTATTTTTACCGATGTTGCTGTTAATCACCTTGTAGTACAATACAAAATAGCAAACTCTTACTTGGCATCAGCATGTGTGAGAGGTATGAAGACAGGTGTGATCCTCCGCTTGCCGTCGGAGGTCCGAGTCTCTATCTGCCGGTCTATCGGTCGCAGCGGAGTGTCCGGCGCTGGGCTTAGTAGTACCTTTGTCTGTGGGACATAATATGTAGATTGTAGGTTATAACTCGACATAACAACTAATAGACTAACCCCCGGTTTCCGAATGACTGATCAAGTAAAAACCAACTAATCAAGTGTCAAAACTGTCATTTTAGTTTTTGAAAATAATAGTTTTGACACTTCATAACAGCCCATTAATGTCCCACTGCAGGGACGGGCCTCCTCCCGTGACGGAGGGTTAGGTACTTGGCCTACTAATAAAAAAAAAAAAAAAAAAAAACGCTGGCCAGACGGATTGGTTTAGGGTTTAATTTCAAGTTCTCCTTCTTTTTATTTCGTAAAGATAGTACTTACGGTTATTCCTTTAGTCGGTTTTTACAACACCCATGGGATGAGATGGGGTGGTGACATATTGTATTCTTACTCCGTCACCACACGGAGTTTTGACACTTGATTAGTTGATTTCAATCAGTCAGTGAGAGTATTGTACACAATTCAAGTAAATTATGACCCGAAGCATCATTAGGTGTATAGACACACGTGTAGTAGAATGAATAAATGTTGTTATACCCCTTCCAGCGTAACTTTAGCTTTTTGACAGTTCACGTCCATAAAGTTTCGTAATAATTCCGCTTATTTTTCGAACAAATTATATTGTATTTCATGGACGTACCCATGTTTTTTTACAGTTACCATGGTTACTTAGGACCAGATTCAGAGACCGCACTTTGACTTTACTTTAGCAAAGTCTAGTTATTATCTCTGAATTTGAAAAACATTTAAGTAATCTTTCGCATGAAAAGTTTACTTTGGGAAGATTACTTTGAAAGAAAGTAAAGTCACGACTCTGAATCTGGGCCTTATATCTCGTTTTTGTATCAAAGTCGAACTTTCCTTCAAAGTAAAGTCAAAGTGCGGTCTCTGAATCTGGCCCTTAGTGAACACTCATAACGATTACCACGGTAGAAATAAATGTTATGAATAAACCTGAACTCTTCATAATACGTTTATAAAATGTAATATGATATTTTAGATTAGCTATAACCCGCGAATGTGTCACGATAAATTATGTATTTTAAATAATACCTAAGCTAACTATAATTTTATCATTTTAAGCTATAGGCTAATTCTCTTAAAATAGAAGAAAGAAACAATAATAAAATAATAATGTAAGTTGATGTAAGGATCCAAATGTGTAAAATAAAGTAATTTGAAAAATCGCGAAATCGCTTACAATCGAATGGGATTACATTCGAGATACTGCTGAACGTCACTAACGCCAATCTGTCAAATGTTGTTAAATATAGTGGAAGGGGTATAATATTGAAATTTAAGACATAACAAAGTAAATATAGAACTCATTTTACATTGTATTAGAGAGACAAGTTTCGAAACACAAGGCATTTATGACATTGTGAGAGCTTAGCGATGTTGCGAGCATTCTAAATTTGAATAGACTCCCGGCAAGGGCCTATGTTTTTGGCTGTTTTTAGTATGTATTATTAACTAAATTAAAGTATTTGCAAAAAAGTCACCTGTGATTTTTCATTTTTTGGAGTTATTTCTTCCTTAGCTGCCTCTTTCTTGGCTTCCTGCTTTTCTCTGGCCAGTAATATTTCTGGACATTCGACCAACAAGTTTGATGTCAAATCACTTACGGATTCATTTGCTAAACACTTTCCGTATGTCTTTTCGTAGAATGCATTCTATAAAAAAAAATAAACATCGTATATGAATGAAAAAAAAAGTAAACTACTTTACAGTCAGAATTCAATGATCTCGGCAAAATACAAAGCAAAATAAGACGATCAAAACAACCTATTTCCAAGAACTTCCGTCAAAAGTTTAAAACAGGTTTTTTCTTATTTACAGGAGTAGGAGTTCCTCAAAGCATCATAATGGGTCCAATAATATTTAACAAACGATTGAATATCGTTTATATTCATATCGTTGTGTGACGACCTCGGTGGCGCGACGGTAGCGCAAGCGGCTGCCGTGAACGAGGTTGTGGGTTCGATCCCCACGCACGACAATAATTTGTGAGATCCACAAATTATTGTCCTGAGTCAAAAAAGATGTGAGAAAAAAAAAAGAATATAACGATAAAAATATAAATTACACTTTTTCTCAGTAGTTTTCAACTGTGAAATTAAGTATACTACTCAATTGATGTCGGGATTTCAATTTGACAATGAGGATAGCTATTAGATATTTTCTATTTACATTTGCAAAAGTACCTTTTATCTTTTTCCTTAAGCCTAGACCATAGTAACAACTTAATTGGTTGTACGGTTAATAACAAGGTGGTTCACAGACTGGTTTAGATTCATAGCAAACATATCAAAACGGAAAGGGATCGTCACTGTATTACCTCGAACCGTTCACTATTATTTGTATGAAACTCCTTTCTGCAACGCACACTAATCGGAATCGTAACGATATTGACGTTTGACACCAAGGAAAAAAGGTAAGGCGGTGCCGATACCAGAAGTATCAATTAACGTAAGGGACATTTTGGCCAAAATGAGTTATATATACCGTTTGGATTCGGAATTTCACGCTCTATCGTTTGGTATATTTGAAATTTCTCTATCGTTAAAAAAATGTCCCTTACAGTACACTTTTTCGAAGGTCTAGACTGATTTTTATACTAAAAAATTAATTTAACGGACGTAAATATTTTTACGTGTTAGAAAAAATAATGTAAATAGTTCTGAAATGCAATTCAGTCCCTTACATTAAACAAAAGTTTTGTACAATTCTCACAATATGACCTTTACGTTAAAACACAATACATAACTTTACTTTAATTTGTCGCTTACCTTAATATACATTCATTACATTCAATCATTTTACACATAATTAAAGGTTTAATTATGTGTAAAATTTCGAAAAAATTTACAGTACACAGTATTTTTCGGTATTGTCAAATATTTTACTTAATTACAAGTATGAATTAAAAAACATATAATGAACAAAATTTCTTAAAAAATCAAAAAATGAGAAACAGCCATAAAAACTGTAACATTTAGTTAATTCGGTATGTAAAGTAAAAGTTTAGAGAAAAACCATTTAGAGATTTTAGATCGATAAGTAATAAAATCATATTTTTAGCGCAAAAAAACGCAAGATTGTGTTTGTTTTTTACAATTATTACATAAATTACTTTGTTTTTCATTTGACGTCTAAATGACATCATGTCGCCCCCCTCAACAGAAATTTGTTTCTGCTTTCATTGCTCAATAACTAAAACAACTAATTTGAGCATTTTTGCCCTCCCACCTATAGCCCATCTGCAGTAAACAGCCAAAGTAAGCAATTCGACCGCATCTATGACGTCATACATGCGGTCGAATTGCTTACTTTGGCTGTTTACTACAAATAAACTATAAGTAGGAAAGCAAAATTACTCAAATTAGTTGTTTATAATTCGTCCCATTAGTAGAATATTGTTGTATCATCACATGTAACAAAAATGATTTTATTGTAAATTCGTTATCATAATGACGTGAGCTATCTAATGATATATTTTTTTTATAATTTTTGTTCTATATTTTAAAAGTTATGAAGTTCGAATAAAGTTTTTGCCGCGCGGCATACCTAGAATAAAGTCTCACGACCACATAACGCGCGCTCCCGGCTCCGTGCATCGCGTTTCTTCATTACAACGCACATTGTTCAACGGAGTCGGCAAGAGTGAGGTGTTGTAACAATGGAAACTGACAGTGGCGATCAAAATGGTCAGAAATCGGTCAGAAATCAATTAAATTATTGTTATTTTGTTTACATACACAACGTTGTTCATTACTATTGAGAATTAAACGTTTAAATTAGTAATAAGAAAATTATTTACAAAATAGAATATACGTAAAATACATATTTCATGGATTTTTATAAAATTTATACAACCTCCATAAATTTAAATTATATTTAATGGAAAATAAACAATTTTAGTATGTTAATTACATTGTTTTAGGTCTATTACACAAAATTATTGACATTACCACAAAGACAGTATTTAAAATCACATAAAACATTTTTCTACCAAGTTGCCGCATCTTTTTAAAATTAAGTGTAATCCACTAAAATACTTTACTGATAAGTTTCTTAACATGTTAATATACAATGAAGCTTGTCTTATTTGTTTCTCTAATTTTGTAGTTTCTTATGCATATACTATATTTTACTACGCATAATTGTATCTTCTTTTCGTCGGTACGTACACATGAAACATTATTCGACCAAATTATATTTTAAAGTGTGCGTCGTAAGCACTTATGCCACTTTTTTCTGTTAGTCAGTTTTTTGTAAAACATTATTCGAAATCTAAAAGTGTTATAAAATTATTAAATACAGTATTAATTGTACACAGCTATTCTTAATATCTAATTTTCGGCTAACTCTACATAAAAACCAACAAATTTTACAATTATATTGGTGTTTCAAAAAAAAAATCTAGGTCTAACTTCATAGTACACACATCCGTGTATACTACACATAAACAGTCTAAGCTGGCCGAGCGATGGTTTCATAATATGTACAACCAAATGCGAGATCAGCTTACACTGATTCTGTATAGGTTGAACGGTAGCAGTGTGTACATTTGTAAACGTCGTTCTAGTTGTCGTGATGGACCAGCGGATCCATCGACTCTTACTGAACTGCGTCCTGTAACTCCGTTCCAAATTCAATCTGCATCCAGTTATGAAGCATCATTGTTATCAGTATAGCAGCGATTTTAAGTATAGTATCGAAGATTTGTATACCTACGCCTATGCTATCACCACCTCTGTATCAGACAAAGTGTTATAGTGATTTTTATCTGATATATTCAGATCAGTCAATTGAATCTGACTTGAGTTATGATAAAATTACATTTCCCAGCAGTCGACTAAAAAAGCGCCACTTGCCAGTCAAACATTCAAGACAAAAAACGTATTTAAGTAAATAGTATTCGTAAAAAGTACTGGATAAAACTGCAAGGTATTGAAGAATATTTTTCAGAAGAACATCATGATCCATTCAATTCAGTGAAGCAACCGAATGCACCCATAGCTAAATCTTACTCAAGTCAGTTCAACACTGAGAGTAACGTGATGGCATTACGTGCACTTTCTGATCAAAGTCAATCGCTTCATGGTATAGATCGCTCTGTTTCTAATACTGTCATATCACTTTAATCACAAGTGCAAGCTATCGAATAACGTTCTTCAGAAGGTCCTAATTACTCTAATTCTATGAAGCAACACTAGCTCCCAAATTGCCCAACTCGGTCAAACACTGAAAGTACTGTATCTCCCGCTCCCTCAGCTCAAAGTCAATCATTTTATGGTACAAATAGCTCTGTTTCTGAACTTGCGATACCACGTCAATATGTCGCGATAATTGGACTGATCTAGGAAGGAAACGACAACCTTGGACAGGAGCACTCTACTAAAACTGGGAACGTATTTAATACAAAATAAATGGGTCTATCAAGTGCTTTGATATTACGTATAAAGCTTAGATATATTTAATTAGTTTTAGGAGTTTTGTGACTGAAAAAAGCAATGAGAATATGTGTTAAAGTACACAACTAAGAGGTCATGTTGTGCGTACGTGGCGTGTTTGGCCAGTTCCTAGATGTGATAGCTGTCTACAATATCCTCAGGAAATCTATTCATACGACGATGGAAAAATTATGGTTTGGTCGGGAATTCGTGTGGGTCTTAAAACAGACTTAAGTACGTTTTAATCAGAAACACCATGACGGCTGAAAAATAGCTTAACGAGGTTGTTTGAGCTTCTAGTTCCAATAATCTACCCTACTATATTTTGACCAAATGTTTAAGCTCATGGACGATAACACCCATCTGTATAAAACGAAAGTGTTATCCAGATAGTTGCAGGAGCACGACATATCGGTCTTATCCTGAATCACTCAATCATCTGGACTCAAAACCATAAAACACACGTAGGAAATGTTCCAAAGAAGTGCTTTGATGAATTTTCCTGCAAAAATTGCGATTGAAGAGCAACTTTTTTGCATCCTAGTCGGACATGGAACAATATACCGCACCAAGACCTGGATAACTTAATCCAAGCATGAAAAATCTAAAATAATATCTAGATTGAAGCTATATGCCATTTATATGGCAACAATCTAGAATTAAATAAAATTTTAGTGTATAAAAATATTAACATATTGAATGTTATCTTCAATAATTTTTGAGTTAATTGAGTAAATACCTAATATCCCTAGACAAAGTTGATGTATGTATTTAGTCTATTAAAGCCGGATCTCAAATTTAACCAGCACATATTCATGTGATCAATAATTATTATAATTACGTGTACCTTCTTTATAGTCGTAATCATAAAAAATCGGCTAAGTTAACTTTTAGTTATCCGTGTGGTAACGGAGTAGGAATACAATATGTCACCACCCCATCTCATCCCATGGGTGTCCTAAAAATCGAAGGGACTATCCGTGAATATTATATTTACGAAATAAAAGAAGGAAAACTTGGAATTAAACCCTATAGCAATCCGTCTGGTCAGCGTGGTATTAGTAGGCCAAGTAACCCTCCGTCACGGGAGGAGGCCCGTCCCTGCAGTGTGTGTGCAAGTGCATTCAATACTTGTAAACGTTCACATCATTACTTAAGTTAATACTTGGAGCCGGCCGACAAACTAGTATTATATAAAACATCTTCACGAAAAACATTGACGTAATTTTAGGATTTCGTAAAATATTGTTTCACCTGCACATACAACGTGATTAATTTGGTCAAATAACGTTGCATGTGTTCAAGAGACAGCTCCTGAACTATTTTCGTTGGCAGTACAATGTTATGTATGCACATGCGACACACTATCTACGCACAGGAATAGTTTTTAGACTAAATAATTATATCAATAATAGCTGTATTTATATCTATGTACATTGTAAAAATATTACATGGCTAAAGTCTTCCGTAAAAAAGTTATAAGCAAAAAATGCTAGCGCAAAACTTCAAATCGCTCTACTGAAAAGTAGACATTTTGTAGATACAACATTGTTCTACTAATGGGACGAATTAATAAACCTTTAAAATAAAAATATAAAAAAAATACCAAAAAAAATCTTTACATACCGAATTGTCCTAAACATGTTCCATAAGATTTAAGTCTGGACTTCAAGGAGGCCATAGTAATTTTCGAATCACACCCTTATTCAGGTATTCAGTTGTGATTTTTAGGGATGTGTGGCCGGGCACTATCATGGATTAACAATAATTATTCCCCAATAAATGGTGCAATTGGTATCACATGCTGTTCTTAAGCCTCTGTAACATATTTTTCTGCGTTTACACCACCACTTTAAAAAATAACCAAGTCCAACGGAGCTGAAACCTGGACATCGTATGCAAAACAAGAACGTGCCGTCGTCTTAACTTCTGTTACATGCGTTGCTTACGAAAGATCTTGGGTTTAGCATGGCAGGACAAGATGACAAACGAGAAGGTTCTAGAAATCGCATAGCTGCCTAATCTGACAGTGCTTCTTAAATAGAGACGTCTGCGTTGGCTAGGGCATGTGCATAGGATGGAACCCTCTTCATTACAACGACGTGTTCTCGTTGGTGCAGTAGCGAATGGAAAAAGAGATGTTGTGAGGCCGCTGCTTCGTTTCAAAGACTGCACCAAGCGAGACATGGCAGCATTTAAAATACGTATTTTTAACTTCTTGGAGTTGGTTACGTGCTTGAATTGCTGTAACGAACCAGTCCCTGAGGACATTTTTGACGATAAAACGGTTATGCCAAGTCAAATTACATAAGATCCTGTCTCAAGGAACTGCCTAACTGCATTTACCGCAGTCGTATTTACTGTTCGACCAGTCCGAATTTTCTTCAAAATTTCCAAATTTTTTTAACTTTTGGATAACGAGGCTGGTTGCACTGCAAGTACTGTAACACATTATTTGAATTGTTTTGTAAGCTGTTAGTGTTACTGTTTGTTGTCCTAAATAAATAAATAAAAATAATAATAATAATAATAAGAGAGAGAGAGAGCTAGAGCTCTAGCTAGAGCTTTGCTAGAGTGTTCAGGGTTAGGCTATCGGTTAAAGAGACATGGTCAAGTTATATCCCACCTCCTGTACATGGATGATCTGAAATTATTTGCTCCAACTAAATCCCAATTATTAGTTTTACTAAAAGAAACAGAAACCTTTAGTAATTCTATTAAAATGGAATTTGGTGTGGATAAATGTGCTGTCATGCATGTTAAGCGAGGTAAGGTTGTGGAATCTGATGAGTTACAACTTTCAGATTCCATAAAACTTAGATGTCTCTCTCCATCCGACACATACAAATACCTTGGTATGTCACAGGCTTTATGTATAACGGAAACGGACATGAAACAACAGTTACGGGATCGCTTTTTTGCCCGCTTGAAAAAGGTTTTGAATAGCCTTTTGACATGGGGCAATAAAGTTCGTGCCTATAACAGTTGGGTCATGCCGGTTCTGATGTACTCCTTTGGCATACTAAAGTGGACACAGACTGAACTAGAAGCTTTGGATAGAAAAGTACGAACTCTACTGACAGCACATCGAATGCATCATCCGCGTTCTTCGGTAATGAGATTGTACATTCCACGAAAGAGTGGGGGTCGTGGGTATTTAAGTGCTAAGACCCTCCACAATCGCGAGGTGTACAATCTCAGAGAATATTTTCTCACTGTGGATGCGGATATACACAGAGATGTTGTGTCGGTAGATGTCGGACTTACTCCGCTTTGTTTGGCTAAAGAGAATTGGCGCAAACCTATAATACAAACTATCGATGATCGTAAAGAAATATGGAAAAGTAAGGAGTTGCATGGTCGTTTTTACCGGGCCTTAAATGGGCCTGATGTTGACACATTATCATCTGTGTCCTGGCTGCGATTCGGTGATCTCTTTGGAGAAATCGAAGGTTTTGTATTTGCAATTATGGACGAAGTCGTAATGACCAAGAATTATCGGAAATATATCCTGAAGGATGGTACAGTTGACATATGTCGGGCATGTCACTGTCCCGGAGAATCACTCAGACATATTGTTTCCGGTTGTTCTCGTCTTGCGAATGGTGAATACTTGCATAGACACAACCAAGTAGCCAGAATTGTCCACCAACAACTTGCTCTTAAATATCATCTTGTCGATGCAGAAGTACCGTATTATAAGTATGTACCCGACCCAGTTCTCGAAAATAGTAGTGTTACATTATATTGGGACCGATCTATCATCACTGATCGGACTATTGTTGCCAATAAGCCAGATATTGTGGTGATAGATCGGTCAGAACGCCGTGCAATGATAATCGATATCACCATTCCTCATGACGAGAATATTGTTAAAGCAGAAAAAGACAAACAAACGAAATATTTGGACTTGGCTCACGAGGTTGTCGACATGTGGAATGTTGATTCGGCGATCATTGTTCCGATAGTACTTTCGGTCAATGGACTTATTCCAAAGAGTCTCTATCAACACCTACGGAGACTCTCGCTTGACAGTTGGATCATAGGCCTGATGCAGAAGGCAGTACTGCTTGACGCGGCACGCATTGTGAGGAGGTTCCTGTCTCTGGAGGCCTAACCACCGGTAGCTTGGTCCCTGTACCCGATGCCGGTGGGTCTACCTTTTTTTTATATTTTTAAATGTTTTTATTTTTTATATCAATATTTAAAAATGTAATTTAATGTGAGAAATGTAAATAAAGAGAATAATAATAATCTAAAGATATGGTAAGTTTAAGTATATTTTTACTAATGGACTTAATAATAAAGATATCAGGTCCAAAATAACATAATAATTGCTCTTAATAATTTATCATACATCATATTTCATCCAGTTCATAGTAGTTTATGTCCTTTACAGTAGATTTGTGTTATAGTTTCCTATTAAACTTGGTGCTTACTTTAATATGAGATAGTTTACATTAAAAGCTTGAGTGCCTTAAAGGACAACTAGCAGGAACTCAGCAACTTTTTTTAATGTAAGGGACATGCTATTTTCTAAACGCGTAAGTTTACGTAAATATTTTATTTATAGTTATAAAGAAGAGAAAATTATAAGAAACTTTGTCCTAGACACTTTTAAGATCAGGGCAACTAATAAAAAGTTACAGAAGAATTTGTAAAATCGAATGGTTTTTTGGCTCTCCTGAAAAGTCGTGTTTTGTCCCTTACGTTAATTGATTTCTGGTGTCGATATGTGCTACGACCCTTTGCAATCTCTTTGGTTAGTATAATGAGTATCAAACATTATTCAAAAGTTCACATACCATTTCATCTATCGTGAGTGGTGTTCCTATTTCTAAGTTAGTAAACTGTATACATGCGACTGTACCATCTGAACTGCAAGCCAGTAGATTCAAACCTGAGGAGAAAAATAAATGTATATTACATGTGTGATATCTAAGTATTATAGAAATAGGATAAACGAAGGATGTTATTTTATAAATGTGAGACATCATTTGATTTGAGAAGAAGAAAGACAACGGAGTACACGCGTCCAGTGCCATGACCTCTAGGCCACCCGAGTACCCGTCTCGACTACCAAATTTAACTATTGCTTTATACGGCGCCGGGCCGCAACTTAGTGCTCAACTGTATAACGCCATCTAGGTGCGACAGTCCAGAGACGCGGGTTCGATTCCCGCCTCGAGTATCAATTTTTTTCATTGTCTTTCTTTTTTTCGGATTTTCTAGTTATACCTTGATTTAATGCAGTCATTTTAACGCAATGTGTGTCTAAAACATAAAATTTCTGCCATCAAGACCCACAAAATAATGAATATTAAAAAATATTAAAGTGAATATTCTAAAACAATGAATATCTCACCATCCGAGCTCCACGACAGATCTAGTACACTATCGCTGAAGAGATTCTTGACGACGACGAGAGGTCTCTTGAGCGACGTGAGCCAGATGCTGAGCGCGCGGTCACGTGACCCCACAGCCGCGCAGCAACACTTCTTACCTTCCTTCACGAACAAGTTGTTGTTGAAACGCTAAATGTGAGAAAAAAATTGGATTAAAATAAATTTTCTTTAAGAGATTAACAAGACAGTAAGCAAAGTTTGTACTATGGCGTCTAAATAAGTGATAAATCTACTTCTATTTTTTATAGAAAATACATTTATACTAATATTATAAAGAGGTAAAGTTTGTGTGTTTGTGACGTGTAATCTCTGGATCTACTGAAACGATTTTAAAAATTCTGTGTTGGATAGTCCATTTATCGGGAAGTGTCATAGGCTATAGGAGTGGAGCAGTAATGAAATATGTTTAAAAAACGGACGCGTTTTTTTCACCGTCCAACGAAGTCGGCACGGGTCAGGCAAATCAAGGCAACGGATGGTTGTCATAAAAGGGCTTTTACTTTTATAGTGTATTCACGGAGACGAGTTAGTATAGCGCCTTCTTTATCGCACATTATCATACAAATGACAAGGACAAAAAATACTTTTCTAGGGTCGGTGGGCGTTAACAAATCCTTTGAAATGTAAATGTGCGTTCACACTGCGCTTCTTAAAAGATCGCTTAGTTTATTACTGCGGCTTCGTCTGTCGTATAAATTGAGAGACATTAATTTGATAGATTTTTTTATGGGTATCTGATGGATATGAAGGAAAGAAATAAATTCGAGGATTTAATTCGCAATGATACGGCGGCAGTCTCAATACAGTTTTGGTTTGTGATTTTGACATTTCGTCTATAATGCAAGCGTCGTATGGTCGGTCTATGATTTTTAACGATGTTTAATAATTCATGTTTTAACATTTCAGCGTTATAGCTATACCCTTTCCAGCGTAAGTTTAGCTTTTTGACAGTTCACGTCCATGAAGTTTCGTAATATTTCCGCTTATTTTTCGAACAAATAATATTGTATTTCATGGATGTATCCATGTTTTTTTCGGTTACCATGGTTACTTAGTGATGGACACTAATAACGATTACAACCATTATGAAACAAATTACAAATAATCGGTAGAAATAAATGCTATGAATAAACCTGAACTCTTCATAATACGTTTATAAAATGTAACTAGCGGTCCGTCCCGGCTTCGCACGGGCATTATGTTCCCGCTTTTCTGTTCAAATTTTTTCTGAATATTCTTTGCTATAAACCTCACGGAGCCCAAGACCTTTCTAACGAATGCAAAATCGTGGAAATCGGTTCGTGCGTTCTGGAGTTATAGCGTCAGGAAGGAAAAACCGACTTATTTTTATATAGTAGATATATGATATTTTAGATTAGCTATAACCCGCGAATGTGTCAGGATAAATTATGTATTTTAAATAATACCGCTAACTATAATTATAATTTTAAGCTATAGGCTAATTCGGAAAAATAATAATAATAAAGAAAAAACAACAATATTATGTAAAAGATGATGTAAGTTGATGTAAGGATCCAAATGTGTAAAATAAAGCAATTTGGAAAATCGAAAAATCGCTTACAATCGAATGGCATTACATTCGAGATACTGCTGAACGTCACCAACGACAATCTGTCAAATGTTGTTAAATATAATGGAAGGGGTATAATATTTTTTTCTCGTAACCAATTACAAGTATCCTGTTTTTTTAAATTGGGCCGTTGGGATTCCCTCTATTTTTCTAGAGTGATAAGAAGCGTTATCCATGACTATCACAGAATTATCATCTAGCTTATTTAAAACTTCTCTAAACCAATTTTCAAATTCTTCGGCATTCATCTCCTTGTGATAATCGCATTGTTTCTTCGACTCAAACATATTTAGACCACCTTTCATCCTCCACCCTCATCCTCACTCTCAACGAGAATATAAAAATGTTATAAAACACGTGTTTCAACAATGAGAATATAACAATAACTTAATGATAATAATAACAATGGATGTAGCGCACCAGTTTAATATACCAAAATTGGGAAATAGTATTTTACTATGGTAATGCTCATTTATGACAAAAGAACAATAAACGGGTCATTATCACACCTGCGATGCTTAAAAATTACCATGGACCATTTATTAAAAAAAAATGCACACCTGAAGGTGTTTTCAAGCCAGTCGTTAGTTCATTAATAAATTATAAAATCCAATACACCAGCCGGTTCACAAGTCGAGCATACAGTCACAAGTATGAGCACGTCTGCACAGCACGGGAAGTATGAGTAGACTAAAAAGTACTCGTACTGTGTACACCGCCTTAGCGTTTATCACTGACCAATCGCAATTAAAAAATTGTGTGAGTGAGATAGCGCTCTACTAACTCGTCTCCCTGAATACACTATAGTCATTGTTAAGTTAAGAGTCATCATTTTTCCAGATCACACTTGCTTTCTTAGAGACACGTCATGCCTACCTTTCTTAAACACCATAAAAACAGTAATTTAATTTCTACTTACAGCACAGGTGACAGCTTTCCTGTGTCCAACGAAGTCCTTGTCACACCTCCAGCCGTCCCGCTCGACCACCTGAGCAGTGGGACCGCCGCCGTTCATGGCGTGAGCGGACAACACGTACTGACCGTCTGGTGACCATGATAGCCGGAGCACGTGGGTTGTACCTAAAATAAATATAAAATATAGTGTTTGTTACACATCAGCATATAAGTATATGAACACACATCTGTGGTGACGGAGTAAGAATACAATATGTCACCACCCCATCTCATCCCATAGGTGTCGTAAAAACCGACTAAAGGACTATCTGTGAATATTATCTTTACGAAATAAAAAGAAGGAAGACTTGAAATTAAACCCTATATCAATCCGTCTGGCCAGCGTGGTATTAGTAGGCCAAGTATCCCTCCGTCACGGGAGGAGGCCCGTCCCTACAGTGGGACATTAATGAGCTGTTATGATGATGATGATGGGACTACTTTAAGACAAAGTTTCTATCATCAATAGTATTTATAGACCAAGTCATATTGTTAACTACTAATGCCAGGTTGGGCAAATAAAATGGGTCCAATAACATTTTGTCTACAATATGATGGAGAGAAATTGATAGCATCTTCCAGAAATGGAGAAAAATTCAAAAACCTACAAAAAACCAAACACAATATACATAATAGGCAATTTTATATTATATAGCTACTTTTGCTTTGTGCAATGCTTTTACATAAAGAGGTACTGCATTGATACAGGAACTGATTACAAAGTCTACATTACCTCCGCACTCTTCAAAAGGTTCAGTAATGACAATCTCTTGCGCCCAGTCTGCTGTCTTCCACACCCTTAAAGATTTGTCATCTGATTGTGACGCTATATACTTGCCAACCTAAAAAAAATATCATCATAATGACAACTTGCTCACCTCGTACCAAAATAAAACTAAGAAATAATGTAAAAAACAGCTGCTTTTTTCATATGTATGCCATTCTTATATTTTGTTTGGTTTACAATTTATATGTTTAGTTACAAAGAACTGTAAAAGTGGCTTGGCCTTTAAATTAATAAAATATAACTCACTGGATCCCAAGCGATGCCTTTTACTAGACCACTATGTCCGCTCAATACTGATACCATTTCAGGAAACTTTTCTGCATTCCATATGATTATGGTATTATCTACACTGCAACTGGCCAACCATTTATCCAGGGGTGACCATGCTAAATCTAATACGTCACCTTGAAATAAAAACATAATCAAATTATTAGTACACTCTGAATAAATTTTTCATGTGACATCACAGAAAAATTGTGTAGGAGAGTGAATTAGATAGTAGGCTCGATTGACATTTGTATACAGTTTTGTGTGCTATAAGTTTGGATTTTTTAATTAAAGATATTGCTAGTTTATCAAATACAAAGGGGAGGCTTCTTATGTCAGCAAAGTCTATAGTTTGATTGTTGTATGAAAACAGATCAGTAAAATAGATAAAGTACTATTGTTTTGTTAGTAGTATGATTTTCATTTTATATTCAAACTAGCTGACCCGTGCCCAATTTGTTAGGAGGCGATAAAAGGCATCCCTTTTTTAAACATTTTTCATTACTTCTCCACTCCTATTAGTGCATGATACTATATAGCCTATGACACTCCCCGATAAATGGACTATACAACACTAAAAGAATTATTAAAATCGGTTCAGTAGATCTAGAGATTACCCCTACAACGTCACAAACTTTGTTTCTTTATAATATTAGTATAGATTAGAATTGTACTATACTTACCAGCATGACCTCTCAATGTAGACAGACATCTCCACGTTTCAGCTTTGTGTTTTCCTGTAGTTCCGGCGGCGACGGTGAGTCCCCATATCATTACTAATCTGTCATCACCACCCGAAGCTAGAAATTTACCACCATTGCTCCAACGCACGCAGTTTACACAGGCTGTAATGAATATTATACTTGTCATGATTTTATGAAAATTATTTTTGATGTAAATAATTGTATCATGTATGCAAATAGGGTTATATCTCACTCTTTGGCATTGTATATTCAAAATTTTTATTATCAGTTTCGCATTAATAAAAAATTAACCATTACTAAATTTTATTGCACATAATATGCCTACGTAACATAGATTCATTGATAAGACACAATTTTAATTGATTATAATCATATTATCAAAATTGCCTATATCAAAAATAATCAGTATTTTATCTCATAATTTATTCAAAGAATTATGTTGTGAATGAAATTATGCTACTAAATATAAACTGCTAAATATCCCAATGCATAAAAAAAAATGGATTTAATAGTCCTATAATTAAAATCCTTTAATCACAGTGGAAGCTCCTTGCAATAGAATGTTCACAATGAAATTTTTACTAATGTATTGATTACAAGAATAAAATGCAGATCTACAGGACCCATGTATAAATTAAGTATGTTACAATCATTGTTAATAATTTGTATTAAATATAACAACAATTGTTATACTAAACGCAAAGACTCGTGGCAGTCGGTGTCATATAACGTTATATGGCATTGACTGCCACGAGTCTTTGCGTTTAGTATAGTACCAGTCATATTTTAACCATAAGGAAGTTTCTATAATATTGATGTCAACACTTGTTTACAAGCACATAGCATATTCAAATAAGATACTTGGGCATAGAACAACCACTAGATTAAAACATAATAATTTGATCTAAAGGATTTTTAAATCTAAGACTTTAAGAACAGCTTTAAGTATAAATATGAATACAGCATGTAGTAAGTAACTTGTATATAAGTAACAAAATGCTGTGTGAATACAAGTCAGCCAAAATACTAAACTGCACAACAGCAGTTTTGAGTTATAAAATTAACATACAATTTACTGCTACACAAGTGTTGTACGGAAATTAGACTGGTAGCAGTTAAAATCATGTATAATTTTACTAACCTAAGTGATTGTCCATTTGACACAGCATTTTGGGCACATTTCCATCTAACTCAATATTCTCAAACAATACAGGATTTAGGTTCCAAACCACGACTCGCCCAGAGTCTCCACCCTGTCCTCCTGTTGCAAAACGCTTTCCTGTTGGATGTATATCGACGGAAAAAATTGGTTTACCTGAAAAATGCATAAAATTGTATCCAAAGAACCACAAATAAATTTACAGTTTAATGAAGGAAATATAATAATGTTATACCATCATGATTGACCCAGCTGGGCTTTAGCAGCTTCATTTATGATATATTAAAACACTGAAGAGAAAACAACAGGAATCAAAATAAATACAGCGTAAACCACTCTATTTATTTTATTGGCAAATGACATTGACAATATCAACACCGCCCGGCTATTTCTGCAAGGCAAACATGGAATGCTAACAATAAAGGTGTTGCAACCATAAAAAAGCCGTGTACTATTCTTCTTCCTAATATGGCCGAAAACTACATTGCATCGTTACGGTGAACATCAGCGCGCTACTGAATAGTGGTGTGCACATTCAGCACATTACGGAAGTAGAACCTTGATTCTACTTCTGTAATGTGCATCGTAATGCAAATCGTCAGAATTTGATGGCTCAAGAAAATTTACGTATAGCTCTGTAGGTTCTTGCGAGTTTCAAAGGCTTTATAAATTAGGAATAAACTTTTTTTATTAAAATAGGGTAGCTAACCAACCACAAAAAAATAGAAACACTCAGGCCAATGAAAATAATCATGTACAGGCAATGCACACAAATATTTGCATTGAGTGGGAACCGAGCCCGAGACCTCTGCGTAGCAGTCATGCATGTTATATAACCACATCGCCATGCCACAGTGGTCGTTATTGAAACATACAAATAGTAAACAGTATTTTTAAGTTTATAATCAGCATCAGTTTGACCTGCCTGCTTATATTATAGGTAAAGTATTTTATGATTAATCCAAGTGCTACATCATTAAAACGGATTATTGAGCTGCTACGAATTACCTACAGAGGGAGATGACTGAAATACAAAATCTGTATATTAAATTATTCGACTTCAAGCTTTAGCTTACATCAGAAACTTTAGCCTGGTTTTAAATTGTTTTTAAATATATCCATTGTTTATAATTATACGTATAAAGGTCAGTATTTTATAGTATATCTACAGGAAAGAAAATTTGTAACACAAAAGACAACATAATTTGAACAAAATTTCAGTCTCGTATCGACACGCGTACGAGGTAGATGTATTTATTGCATTAATTAATTATTCGTATTCTGCGTTGAATTAAACCGGTTCCGAGTGCGGCCGCGCAGTCGGACGACGCGGCTGGCTGCCCCGCGCGCCCCGCCCGGCTTATTGTGTTTATACAATGACTACGTTATCGGATTGTGATAATATACATGAAGAGGAGTCTATGGAGATGGAAAGAGTTAATACATACGAAGGTGAGGAGATAGAACAGCTGAGCAGACCAACTAAAAGAGTAAGAGAAGATAATCATTCGGAAGAGGAATGGATTGAAATAAGGGGCAAAAAGTCACGACAAAATAAGAATTTAGTAAATAATGAATATAAAGTTACTATCTCATGTATAGAAAAACTACCGAAGTCATTTGCACTGGCTCAATTACTACAATCAAATAAAATAAAAAATGTTTTAAAAGTTAAATACCTTAATCCGTTCAGGGTTCGAATATAATTTGAGGATGAAGTAAATGCTGATAGGCTTTGTTTATGTAACGATCTTATTCAGAAAGGATGGCGATTTAGCAAAGACTCAGAGGTGAACTTCTCATATGGAGTTATTAGAGATGTTGAATTGGAATTACAAGAAAATGAAATACTAAATAAATTAAGCTGCCCGGAAGGTATAGAACTAGTTTCAGTGAAAAGATTAAAGCGACGGGATGCAAAGGAAGGCTGGTGCCCAAGTGAGGCAGTTAGACTTTGTTTTAAAGGGAATGTCCTACCACCTTATGTGTTTACAAACAATTTAAGAATTAGGGTCGAGTAGTACGTATTCCCAGTCTCGCAGTGTTCTCAGTGTTGGAAGTTTGGACATTTGAGTAAGACATGCCCAACTAATAGGATAGTATGTCCTAAGTGCTCGCTATATCACGAGAACTGTGATACACATATATTCAAATGCGCTAACTGCGGTGGCAAACATATGTCGATGTTTAAGTCCTGCCCTGTGTTTATAAAGGAAAAGAAAATCCGAGATATTATGTCAGAATTTAACTGCACCTATAAAATAGCGCTGGAGATGTATGTCCCACCCTCTAATATTATGAATGATGAAAAGAAAGAACCAGTGTTGAGTGATCCTTATGTGGTTGAAGTGGTCAATGTAGCGGTTAATTCTAGTACAAATACTCCCACATTCGCTGAAGTGATGAAAATTCCTAGTACAGACAACACTTTAAATGAAGAAAGTACAAGCAAGAGAAAGCATAAAAGATTAGCAAAGAATATACAAAATAAATTTAATAAAACCTCAGATTGGGCTACAGCTGACGATGATGACTCTGAGACGGAACAGCCAAGACAATGTGATAATCAAGAACAGCAAAATTTGAACGAGCGAGTAACTTTTCCGGAATTATTATTAAGATTAAAGGATATTATTTTTAAGCAAAATTGTTCATATCAAACAAAAGTTAAAAATGTACTTAAACTAGGGATTCAGTGGTTAATTTTACTAGTAGTAGATAATATGTCAGAAACACCATTTATGCAACTTTTTATGAAATTTGCTAATGGATAACGGCCCAAATAAGTACAGAATTAATATTATGCAGTGGAATGCCCAAAGTTTGAATCCAAAGATACAGTCACTATCGTCATTACTAATACAAGATAAAATTCACATTGCTGCTATTTCTGAAACATGGCTAGGAAATGAAAATAATCTTAGAATAAATTCATACAATATTTTTCGTCGTGACAGATTGGACTCATATGGTGGAGTGGCGGTAATTATTCACAGTTCTATTAAGGCATATTTAGGTAAGTTACAGTCAACTAATTCGGGGATTGAATTAATACATGTCAGGCTTGTAGGTATTCCGTTAATTGAAGATATAGTCTCGGTGTACTGCCCTCCGTCAGTTCGTACTGAAGCTAGTGATTGGAATAATTTGTTTGCGACATTTAACAGGAAAACATTAATTTTAGGAGATTTAAATGCACATCACTCCAACTGGTCCAACAAGATTGATAGGAGAGGTATCATAATCTTAGATAGTTTAATAGACAATAACTTTGTAGTTATAAATAATGGAAATAATAGGCGGGTCAAATTGGTAAATGGGGTATTGCAGGAGTCGGCTCCAGACGTGTCTTTGGTATCAGCGGACATCGCATTAGCTTGTAATTGGAGTGTTTCTAATGAGACTCTTGGAAGCGACCATATAATTATCAAAATGTACTTTGAAATAAGCGTTAATAAGCCTTTATGTATTAAGAGAAATTATAAGAAAGCTGACTGGGATTCGTATAGTAGATGTTTAGAGGATATGTTTTATCATTTTGATACTACTGAATGCCCTCAGATGGCATACGATAAATTTATAAGTTATATTAATTTGGCAGCGGATCTTCATATTCCATTAATTAAAATAAACCAAAACCCTGAGTCAAAATTCTCCCCTAAACCCTACTGGTGTTCTGAACTATCAGAAGCTGTAGCTAATCGAAGACTAGCTTTAGCAAGTTTCAGGCGAAACCCAACTCCCTATAATTTAAATATGCTTCAGGATAAAATAAGAAATGCACAGAGGCTTATTCGTAGAGCTAAACGACAGGAATGGCGAAAATTTTGTTCTTCGGTGAATGACAATGTTTCAAGTGGGGAAATGTGGCGTAAAATGCGTTGGCTAAAAGGTTTCAAGTCTTCTCTGACGTATGTTGATAGGGATAGAGCTGATAAGTTATTACACTGTTTGGCACCAGACTACTCATGTCCTAACACTCCAAACTTTTACAATAGCAATTCAAAAATGGAATCTGAAATCTCCATACAGGAGCTAGTCAAATGTATTAAAACTAAGGATACATCTCCTGGATGCGACGATATCTCTTATTCTATGATTAGACATCTACCAGAAAATGGCAAACGTATTTTACTTCATTTATATAATACTTTTCTTTGTTCTTCATACGTACCAACACAGTGGCGAGATATTGGAGTTATTCCAATACCCAAACCAGGAAGGGAACCTACAGAAGTATCATCCCTTAGGCCTATTTCTTTAATGTCCTGTCTGTGTAAAATATTTCATTTAGTATTAAATAGACGGCTAGAATGGTTTTTAGAAAAAAATAATATGTTTTCTCCCAATACTGTAGGATTTAGGAAGACTAAAGGTTGCCTAGACAGTCTTAGTACTTGTGTCTCCAGAATTCAGTCTGCATTCTCTGAAAAAAAATACACCATAGGCTGTTTCATAGATATTGACAATGCTTATAATAATATAAATGTTAACGTGCTACTAGAAAAATTACATCAGTTAGGCGTTGGACGCAAGCTATGTCAATATCTATGGAATTTCCTGAAAGAAAGACACATAAAAATTAAAACAGACGAATATGTTTTGAGCAGGACTACCGGGCTAGGTTTAGCGCAGGGTGATCCCCTCTCACCTCTATTGTTTAATGTGGCTACGATAGAAGTATGCAAGCTATTGGAAACGAACGTTTACATCACACAATATGCTGACGATTTTATTTTATACACTTCTTGTTCTCAGGTTTATTTAGGGGCTCAAATTATACAAAATAGTCTAAATTTATTTAAACAATTAATCAATCAGTTAGGTTTAGAGTTATCTTCGAGCAAAAGCAAAGTCTGTGTTTTTTATAATGGACGAACAGAAAACTTACAAGTAGAAATATACAATAATAATATTCTTTAAGAAAATGTTTCAAGCATAAAATATTTGGGGATATGGTTTGATCAAGGTCTTAAATGGACAAAGCATATATTAACGAAACAAGAGAAAAATGTCTAAAATTTATAAATATTTTTAAAGTTTTAAATGGAGTGAGTTGGGGTGTTCATCCGATACATTTAAGACGTTTATATATAGCTATTGTAAGGAGCCGTATAGACTACGGATGTTTTTTATACGACACCAGTTCAAAAGTTAACCTGATGAAGTTGGAATGTGTTCAGAATCAATTTATGCGTATAATAGGTGATTTTATAAAGAGTTCTCCTATTCATGTGATGCAGTCTGAATTGGCGCTCCAACCACTCTTTGTTAGACGTACATATTTGGCTTATAAATTTCTAATTAAATCAAAATCTATTGAAAATAACCCTATAAATCAAATAACAATTAAATTAGCCGACCTTTGTGAGAATTTTATTTCGAGAAGAAGGAAAAAACCTTTACTAGCATCTGTACTAAAAGAAATTGAAAAATCCCCGATGCATATTAGTAATCAGTTAGATATGTTTGCTTTAGATGAGTGGGTCACTAATATTGACACTAGTATATTTATTAGTACTAACATTCCCCAAATCAATCGTCCAAAATGGCAGTTTGATAAAAGTGATATTCTCCTAATGTGTGATGAATTTTAAAATACAAAATATGAGGGATTTTACCAAATTTATACAGATGCGTCAAAGGACAATCAGGGATCTGGTGCTGCTTTTTTTGATGTTCAAAATCGTAGTAGTATAAAATTATCAATTAAGCCTGAGATTATATCTATAATGCACTGTGAGTTGGTAGCGATTTCTGAGGCAATTTCTTATATACAATCAATTAATTATGATAGATTTGTTATCTTAACAGATTCTAAAAGTGGCCTACAACACATAATGCGATGTGCTACTGTGTATAGGGGCATTCCACTGGCATATAATATTATAAAATCGTTATTATCATTACAAAGACAATGTAAAACTGTAATACTACAATGGGTGCCTTCACATGTTGGACTGCAGGGTAATGAGGAGGTTGACCGGTTGGCCAAAGATGCTATCGAGAATGGGGTTCGTCTAGATGTTGCCCCACATTATACTTACAACTTGAATGTGTCCAAAAAGAAGTGCCTCAGATTATGGTCTGAGCATTTTGACGAAAGATCACTATCTAAAGGCATCTGGTACAAGACCATTCAACCGACTTTGCTCCAGACTCCGTGGTTTGCGGAAAGTGGCATGGGAAGGCAGGACATTGTAACAAGCTTCAGACTTCGATCCGGGCATATTCCGCTAAATAAATTCGCGATGTTAATGGGCAAGACTACGTCACCTAACTGCACTGAGTGCGATGTAGTAGAGGATGTGCCACATATTCTAGCGGAATGTGTCCGGAACGAAGAAGTTAGAAAAACTATGTTGGGGGTATTTAATATTAACATTAATTATGTTGGTTGGTACAATAGCATTTTGACTTTTCCATTGTCGGAAAAAGCCAAAATGCTATACAAAATTACTTTAATAGGAATTAAGAGAAGAAGTTTGTAATGTTTATGTTTAATATTTGTATTTAATAATAATGTATGATTTATTACGGGGGTGACATACTCATACTTAGGAGTAAACCCCCTTCAAAATAAAGATTAAAAAAAAAAAAAAAAAATTTGAACAAAATTTAAGCTTCAATTTAAATGCATTTAACTTTTTTTCTCGGTGGATCGTCTCATTTTACTGCTTGCTAATTTTGTAGTCTGGCAGTGGTAAGTTTCATTTGCCATTGCTATATTTATTATCTGTGTTTGGTTTCGTACTTGATTTTGAAAGTTCTTAGCTGTCGGTGCCGCTTTATTTGTTTTCTATTGTGTAATTTGTCTTGTTGTATAAAATCGGTATGAGAGGAGCTGATACATTGATTCCGGCTAGATTTCTAACTCTTATTTGTCACCTGTGTGTGACCATTACTTTACTATGGGAGAGCCAGGAGAGTCTTCGACTTTGTTTACCCAGTCAGTTCCACAAGGATCTATCCCTGATTTATCACAACCGGTAAGTGTTTCAGCCTAATATTTTATAGTATTGGTAGGTTTAGCAATTGTTTATTTTATAGTATGGGTTTCAAATGTTTTCGTTACATTTTTTTGTCATGGTTTTTCATATACCATAGCGAGCGTAAAAATAAACTACGCTTAACATTTTTACGTTAGGGCATCGAGCCAATTCTAATTTGAAATCTATGATTGTTAGCTCTAAACTAACAATAGGGAAGTACCTAACTGAATTCTTTTAACTTGACAACAGAACTGAAACTTGTTCCCATAGTTCTGATTATAGGAACAAGACAGTAGACCATGTTTAAAAATAAAATCTAATATTTATTAATTTAATTTTATGGCGCTTTTAAAATTACTTCCTCTATTTGTATACTATAAAATAAATATTATACTAAAGATACTGGATCTAAGAGAACCATAAGTTTATTTAAATAATATGAATGCCATGGTGATATGATAACAACAGACAAACCTATATGGTCAAACTTTAACCAAAAAGTATTTTAAATCAAATAAATTAATATTTAACCATTGGCATGGTCATTAACTTTGACAAAAATAAAAGTATATAGGTACTAGGAATTTTATCCTGTTTATTGCAATCAGTAGGTACATAATAATAATGAACTATATTACTATAAAAACACAATTGAAATAGCAGCACTTACTATAAAAACAATATTTATAAAACATTAGCAGTTAGGTCCAATGGGAATAAGGGTATATAGAATAAGCACAGGAGGTAATAAAAAATAATTTGTGTTATTGGATCTCTCTTGAGATCATTGATTGGCAAACTTATTGATTTAAACTTCCAACTTAACTCTTACATCATATCAGCTTATAAGGATTTCATCCAGTATCCAAAGTTCAACCAGTAAAATAGCTACTGATTGAACTGTTTGTTGTCTCTGGCAGATTTTTTTAAGGCTGTTATTTATTTATTTCTAAATTGTTTTTTATTTAACAGTAATACTATCAAATATAGAGCCATAAATATGTAAGATTAACAAGTAATTATAACATACTTATAAATAATAATCTAATTAGCTAAATGAAATGTTAACATACACACAACAGTATTGTAAGTTTAACAAAGAAAATACAGTCCAATGTATAGCACATCCTTATTGTTTACATTGTGAATATATATTTTTTGCTATTATATTACTCAGTACTCTGTATACCGTACATAGTTAATAAATAAATAATAGTTTGAAATATAAAAGTAATAGGTTAAGATTGAAGAAAGTTTCAATATTAGTAATACATATCCTATTTTTTTTAAATAAATTAATAATATAACTACATACCTTATTTTATATTTTTGAACTTTACACATTAAGGAAAACAGCTTTTCATATGAAAATGTGTCTTATAACAATTTACACATATTTTTTACATTGTTTTTTTTTTAAATTTAGTCGGTTTCACTGTGTATACACAATAGCGAGTAATGAAAACAATGACTTTGTTCACATGCTACAATTTAAAATTAATCACCTTCCATCATAACTTTTAAAAGCTTGAAGTTATTCTAGTATGTAAAAAATAAATACTTACTATTTTTTTATTATGCATTTTTTTTATAATCTGCATCAATCATTAAGTAGGTTAGTTAACTCAAATGTAAGCCCTCCAGCAATAACTACCATATAGTACTAAAGAATGCCTCTTTCCGTTTCAGTAACATCCATTCCTTCTAACTATTTTGATTTTGTTTTCCTTAAAAAAAGCTTCGCATTCTATATACATTTTCACTGTATTTCTGTATACTATTAAATTTTTCGAAAATTAAGTGACATGCCCATTTTTTTTTGCTAATGCCCTCTCTTTTTTATCCGGCATGAAGTAGCTATTTATTGTCTGCTCATGCTGAGCAAAAGATGAGTACCCTTTTTTGAACGGCTAGCTCATCAGTTCACTATTATAAAAAATGAATCCTTTGAAGGGTTGCTGAGCATTGCGGCTATCTGAAAACTCGTAATTAACTTTATAACATGTCTAATAACTAAATGAGAAACAGTACAAGTGTCAAAGGTAGTGATTGGAATTCAACAACAAAGACAATTGAAGCCAACACTAGGTTTGTCATTGTTTATTAAGTTACATAATCTCAACTAACTTATCACCTTAATGCTTTGTAATAAGACATACTTTACCGCTGTGAACCTTTTCCAGTAAATACTCGTATAGTAAAGTTACCTCACACGGTTACTCGTACTGTCGTGCTTATTATAAACAACCAAGTCAACATTATTGACGATATTCTATTAAAAGTTTACATAGAAATACAATTCCTAGATATAAATAACGTAATTACTACACATGTGTTGATTACGCTTGTTAAATGACTAAAAAATTATAAAATACAAGTGAAAAGACACGCCTACATATCTCAATATCTCAGAAGTTAATGTTGTGAATAACCAGATGGGAAGTGGTGTGTGTTGAAAATGTCGATCCAGTCGTAACTGGTTAAATGGAGTATGTATGTTTACTTACACCGCGCTTATGTTTGGAATTACGAGCTGGTTGTGGGAGACTTGTGCAAGACAGTACTTGATTGTCGTCGCGGGCTCCTAGGGTTGGTACATCGTTATATCATGTGTGGTTCATATATTGGGTCAGTCATTTAATCCCTGAAAAGTTAACATATTAACTGACTTAGACTTAATCCCCAGTGCGAGAGTTGGGTTTTTACAAAAGAAAGAGAATGTAAAACAATTCTTCAGAACGTGTTTTTTCTACAGAACTGGCATTGCATCGTTTTAGGTTTACTTTCGATCACCCAATATGATAAGCAAGGTGCCTACTTAACTTGCTTGAACGCACAATGCCATGAAGAAAATACGACGAGAGTATAGTTGAATAACTTAGTAAAATATCGTAAAACACCGCCTGAGTCATTGTCACGTAATAGTGATTAATACTTCGTAACTGAGTTACGATAAAAAGTAACCTATTACAAAATAATATATCTTAAACTTCAATAGTAACGTTTAGAATATTTGTAAGGCTTTTGTATGACGGTATCGAAAAGGATAGAAAGCGTGAATAGAGTCCAGGATAAAAAGGAACGGAATGGTTTCAATTAGTCCCCATCATTTTGCTAGTCTGATTACACTTTTGCACAGCTATTAGTTGACGTGTTAGGTAAGACAATTGATAAAAAAAATTCTCGTGACCCTCTCGGTCGCTAGTTAGTAAAGTTTGGTGATCTCTCAGCTCTATGCTTTTTTTTTAATAAAAATTCCTCTACTGCAGAACACTAACTATATCTCAAGCCTCACCTAATTTATAAACGGGGTCATAATTCAAACAGTATTTCGCTCGATATATTTACGGCTCATTGAATTGTTTAAAGTGGCTATAATGCTGCGTTCATTCAAATTCAAACCCGCATATTGGTACGGTTCAATTAGTTCCTCACGCAACTTTCCTTGCTAGTTCATTACCCTTTTCATTGCTTAAGTGACCTTCGTGTCCGGGCAAACATATTGATTTCTTGTTGTTCTACTTAGTTATACTTTAGGTTGGATCCATCTTTGTTCGTTACAAGACTTTTTCTGCAATTAGATCGCAGAAAATGTCTTTATGTTACAACGAAATGAAGACTTAAGACTCTTTTATTATGAACGTCCCTTGGTTGAAATGATAATGTGGTAAAGCGGTCGAGTATGCAGTTACCGATCACGAACTTCCAGGTTCAGAGCCGACACTACACAATTGTCCCGCTACATGCAGCCCTCAAGAGCTATGGGCTGCTACAGACAATGCAGTTGCTGTGGCTGAATTCTGGGCCGACACTGTCTGAGTTTTGCCACTGCCAAGTTGTTAGTGTGGCTTATGCCGGCTATACACGCTACGGTCTGCCGGAGAGGTCCACCTGCGCAGGCTCGAAAAGACCGGGCGCAAGATCGAACATCGATTCTTTCGAGTGACACCGTACAGTGTGCGTGTACTCCGCTCGCCTGCGCAGGTGGACCTCTCCGGTAGCCCGTAATATGTATGGCATAAGTGATGGCGACGACGACGCCGAAGCAACTATTATCACTTGCTTAGTTCCTGGACTGTATTTACATATCTTCTTAGTTAGAGGACTTTTTAAAAAGTTTGATGTTTCATTTTTGTAACCAAGACCCTCTGCTTAAATATTAAAACCTATCATTCTATCACGTAGGAAATTATTTGAAGACTAAATCCCTCCAATAAAAAATAATCTTAGTAAAGATTTCTATTGTTTACTTATTTGTATATTATTATTTATTATGTTTGTTTATCTGATAATGTTGTGTTAGTATTTGTTCAAGCTACTTGTAATTGTAATGGAAATTATTTTATATCTGTTAGTTTACATTGTTAATTATATTGTTTTTTCGCTTTATGTATGTTGATGTAAGAATTTAAGAGTAAATAATACTTTTGTTACGTCTAGTTTTGAATTTGAAATCTTCTATGAACAAACTTGCATATGCTGCGTAGAGGAATACAAGTTGTCTCCACGCTGACAGTAGGCTCTTCTCATCCTGAGGGCTTTGTAAAAATCGACTAAGGGTCATCTACTGTCAATTCTACTAACATGGAAAACATGCTCAAATTTCATAAAGAAAGAAATAAAGAATTTTCAAACCGTACATAAAATAGACCCGTCCTTGTAGTGGAAAATCCATAGGGATAAATGTATAAGTGAAGTACACTTTTCAAAATTAAAATGCATTTAGTAAATCTTACTAATATTTAAATGGCAAAGTTTGTGAGGATGTATGTATGGATGGGTGGATGGATGTTTGTTACTCTTTCACGCTAAAAACTACTAGACGGATTTTAATGAAATTTGGAATATAGGTAGATTAGGGTGTAGAATAACATAAAGGCTACCTATACCACACGGGTAAAGCCGCTGGCATCTGCTAGTTTTAAATAAAATGGTGATGGATAAAAGCAAAACTAAATCAACAGCAAAGTATACTACGATTTTGTATTGTTTTACTTCATTCATCACCAGACCAAACCACGGAGGATTCCTGCTACAGACGTATGAACAAACTTTAGAATAGAAGAAAATTACTGACACCCCTGTTAACCGCGGCCTATCCCAACATCTGGTTATTACCGGTTAAAATTGCCATCGATGATCAGAGTTTACAAAACACGAGGTATTATATCGAAGTGTCCGCTAATGCCGTCGTAGTGCCTGCACAGCGAGCGAGCGGTCAGGCGACTTCTTGTATTCCTATTATTTTAATAATATAGGAACAGTGAAGTGTCATTATAATATTTCAATTATTAAAGCTTTGAAAACCAATCTGGTTATAATTTTATTCTGCCAGATTTCAGTTATTAAGTGCCATATAGTTAAATATATGGGTTCATCAGCTTCTAGCAGTGTAAGTTGATTTTATTATTATTTTTGTTGTGTATGGGTTGGTCATATGTATCAAAGGACCGATAGACCCAAGCAAACGTGTTCTACAGTGGTTTCTGCGACTCGGGCAATGTAGGTACCGCCTTCGGCTTGGTGTACCAACGACATGGTCGCTGGGTCGGACTGAATCAGAAAGGCGGAGGACCGTGTTCTGTAGCGGGTCTGAGGAGTGTCCTATGTAAAGCAGTGGACTGCGATGAAAGGCTTTGATTGATGGATAGAAGTGAAAAGACGCTGAAATATCGCCTGGAGTAATTACAGTAGCCTGCTGTGTTGGATATAAGATTTACAGTGAATTTTAACATTGTCAGATAATGTAACATAGTTATGTTACATTATCTGACAATATAATACGTTAGTTAACGTAACTTGAAGTAAATGCCGTAAGTCGTAGTACGCCGACATCTTACTGTTCTCGCCATATCGTATATATTAACCATGCTCTAGTGGCGCCTATACAATCATGTGAATAGGGCTCTTTGATAACAGATTCTGACTCATATCATAACCATGCCTTTTATGACTGTTGCCCTGTTCTTTGTTAGAAGCGTGATTTGGTTATTGGACTGTGAACTGTGTTCGTTACTGAATGAAAGGATATAATTAATAACAGTTATTGTTGTAGGTAGAGCCTATAATCAATATTTTCTATTTTAGATGCTTTTCTATCGGTGACTAACAAAAAAAATATTTTATTACCTTTTCTGTTATTTATTATGATGCGTATTTTGTTATTTACGGTCGCTGTCGAAACTATAATATGTAAGTTTTGTTTTATAAAACGTTGATAGGGTATAGTTTTTCTATACAACGAATGATACTACAATTTCTTCAATTTATTTAATACTGGAAGCCTTCAGGTAACAGGATTGCCTAAATAAAGTCGTAATATGTAGGCCACATGTAGAGACAAGAGCCGTTGGGCAAATGTAATCCAAAACAAAGAGTAGCCAGATAGAACACGTTCGAAAACTTTTTCAAATTGACGAAGTCAGACTGAGGCTACATGGGACTTGTCGAAGAAGGCAACAAACCGCATGCCTAAGCGTTTTGAAGGACGTTCATGTCGTCATTACGTCATCGACATAGTCTGGGAGAAAATAGACTGAGACATGCGAAAACAAATACATGAAGAAAACTTTCCTCGCTAGACAAGATCCATAGCAAACTAGTATAAATAATATAACCCCAACAATAAAAGAATATTTACTTACTTACTAATAAACATTTCGTTCACACTCGTTATAACAAGGTTATAACAAAAACGTTACTAATAAACACACTCTAGCTATACGCCTGTTATAGCGGTGGTGTAAGTTGTACGTCATTTTATACAACTGTTATACAGTCGACAGACGTCGTATAACAAGTGCATAACTTACAATATTGTGTTGATTTTTCTGTAATTATGGATTATTTACATTATTTTGACATTTTTGACGAAATGGAGAGTGAAGAACCACCAAGAAAGTAAAAACTACTAATCTCGCTATAATCCGTTTATTTTAGATGATTTTGAGTTTAAATCCAAATAAAGATTTACGAAGGCGTATGCAAAGGAAGTGGTAGATTTAATCCGTGGTGAAATCGAACAGAGTACTAGAGGTCGTGTCTTTTCAAGAGAACTTCAAGTTTGTACAGCATTAAGGACATGGGCGCGACAGAAAGTGGAAGATGATGCTGCAGACATTCACGGCATGGGTCAACAATCCGTGACAAATGTATGCCGACACGAGTTGCTATTGCACTAGCAAGGAAAGCTTACCATTTTAGTCATATGCCACGAACTCTTGAAGAGGAAGAGGAAGTCATAGCAGATTTTCGTAATATATGTGGCTTCAGAAACGTAACAGATGCTATTGCCTGATTGCACACATATTAAGATCAAAAAGGTTGGTGGTGACAATACTATATCAATACAAAAGAGTGTGTTCAATAAACGTATAAGTGGTATGCGATTCCAAAACATTGTAGTACACTGAAGGGGAAGTAGGTACTCATGATTCCCGAATTTTCAGAGAAAGCCCAATACGGCAGAGATTTGAAAATGGAAAATTTCATGGTCGTTTTTGGGTGATGAATGTTATGGACTAACAGGTTATTTGTTTACACCTGTACAAAATCCTGCTAATATTAAGGAGGAGGCCTACAATAAGATTCATATACTGACTAGAAACCCTGTAGAAAGATGCTTTGGTATATGGAAACAGAGATTTCGATGCCTATTACACGGATCCAGTGTATCATTAGAATATGTTAAACTGTATTTAGTTGCACTTGCAGTTCTGCACAATATTGCAATGAAAATAGGGCAAAATACAGAAATAATGGACATAACGCCCGGTGACCCCGTTTTGAGACATACTCGTAGACCACAAGAACTCAAAATAATGCAACTGGATAAGTTGCAAGGCAATTATTTATGAATTATGTTTTGTAATATAATTAATTATTTCAAATAAAATACATTTTAGTTATCAATTTTATTTATTTATTTTCTCTGTACGTATTACATTTTCCAGTTCTAAATTTTTTATTTTTAACTGCTGCTCTTTGCCTTGGAGTAACTGTTCTTCTTCGGCCCACTCGTGAGACTGTGTGTTATCACATTAATCCATCTTTAAAGCTTGTTTTGTTACAAAATCACACCATACATTAGCCTATCGATATTGTCACTATTTAGTTTTCGAGGTCAACTAAATACCTTTTCTAATAAATCCCAATTTGCAAAAAGGCTTCCTCTTCTTTGCTATATATCTATAATCACTTGATTCCATTTTAATGCTTATTTTTATGAGATTGTAAATCAAAATAAACCGCGCGAACAGAATACGAAATGAAATCTCAAAAACTCAACAGTTTTGACATATTTTAAGAGACGTTCAAAAGTAATGTCAAAATCTGCTAATGTAAAAATATGTAAAAGTGTGTAAAATTATGCGTTTATTACGATTTCTAAGTCGAATTTCAACATTAGGGCATTATATTAATATTCTTTATGACATATTAATTTATTTAATATTTTTACAATAAGAATTAAAAGATAAAAATATGAAACTAATTTAATGACATTTTTTAATATATTACTTTTTAGAATGTTTCTGACAGTATTGCCAGTGGTCAGTGTCATAACTATTTAATAGTTACCCAATGCTTATACATACCTGGTTTATTAGTCAAGTAGTGTATAAACAGCAATTACGCTCCTATTCAAGGAATAAGTATTCATGTGTATAACCACTGTATAAGAATTTTTTTATTAGTAAGACAGTAAAAGTATTAAATAAATAAATTATGAGAGCTTACTTAAACAATGAAATCTTAAAAGATATAAATCTATTTAATTAACTAAGAACACAATTAGATAAAGATCAACAAGTTTTAATGCAAATTTTTGCTTGTAGTTCATTAATTTTCCTTAATTTTTATTTGCGAATTAAACAATACAATAAGCAATAACTTAGCGCCTTTACTCGGCGTATGTTACGTTGGTATAAACAGTTATTCTGTGTTGAGTTCAAGGTCCCACTAACACGCGGTACCGCGATATCACCTTAAAACGTATCATACGATGCCTCATTTTCATTTCGTATCGCTACTGCTTTAGTAGTGTCGTGTTTATTTTTTAAAATGGTTCGCGATTCGAAAGAAAATAAGGTTCGATATGTATTTTTTTTTATATTTGTTTGTATGTGATTGTTTGAAATAAGGAATGTTGTTTAATATGTGCGTTTTAACTCATGAGTTTCGCAATTAAAGTTGACGGAATGGTAATGTGTGTGTCTATTTGTGTTTTTGTGTCAACATGCCGCGTGCCATTTGCGTATCGGTATGAATAAAAACTTTTTTAAATTGCGTTTGTTTTTTATGAGTAAATAATGCTTGTATTTGTGATAACTTTGTCTTAGGCCAGGCGCGCACTACGAGTTTTTCGCCGCGCGGCAGAAAAGCGCAGCGGTATAATGTCGCACTGTAATACTGTACCAAACAGTTTTACATTGTATTGCGCGCACTTGACGGCAGAGCCACCGCAGCCCACCAGTATTACAGTGCGACATTATGCCGCTGCGCTTTTCTGCCGCGCGGCGAAAAACCCTTCCGGCCGCCATCGCAACTGTGTTTCACAACCAGTTGTCTACGAGGATTTTTTAGTCTTTCACGGCAACCAGTTGTGATAGAAGAATATTTATTCTTCTTCTGCAACCAGTTGCCAATAAAGAAAATCTCAAAAAGTCTAGTTGCTATAGAAGAGTTACTTTGTTTGTTCACAACCATTGATTACAAAACTTAAAGTACTTACGTATTTTAAAATTTTAATCTACATTTATACCTGGATTGCTATTATATCAAAAATTAAGAAGATGATGATGGAAAATTAATTTGATACGTCGAATTCCGTGATAAGTTTTGTAGTCGTAAGTTGAGTACCTTAGGTGTAGAACTGGTACTGTTATAATGAGAAAAAATTGTTTAAGCGACATTATAAATAATAAATAAATGAAATGCCATGAAATCTGAAACTCAAATAACTTTTATTCCGCTTAAAATAAAATATAAATATACGGTTAAAAAAGTTTGTTCTCCGAATACCAAACAACTACACTTTACTTAAAAGAAAACTAACTTAAACATCTTCTGTAACTAATATTTGACGAACTTACTAAAAAGTTATGGAGAAAGGGCTAATTATTTCAAGGCAATGCCCAACTGTAATTTCTTTTCCTTCTAGTTGCTGTATTGCCACATCAATTTCTTCATCGATCAATTTGTACTCTAGTTTCTTTTTACTTTTTAATTTTAAATTGTAAGTTTCCGTTTCCGTTAATAAAACGTCCAACAATTGTGCCAATGAGGGATATTTTCGTCCTATATAACGGTTTATCTTTGCATGCCATCCCTCAATATTGTTATTCGTTCTTACGTTTTCTTTTGCACAAGAACATGATTTCATCATTTCATTTCTCTTTAACCATTGTTTTTGGAAGTACTTGTTAAATTTTTTAAGTCCTTCACTAGGATTTTTTGACATTTTGGTCATTACGTATAAATAACCTTTTTCTATATATTGAGCTGGTAATCGAGCAAGCCCTACGCATCGTGCTACATGTCTTCGTTCCGTTCGTAGTTTTACATTTAAGACTTTTGCTTTTTTCCATAAGCAACGATTATAATGAAAGTAACACCCTTTAAATATTATTTTTGGAAAAACACTTTGAATGCCATTTATAGCCGCTACTTCGAAATCAAGTGTTATTTTTTGTGGATTCCAACTGATACGCGACTTGATCATGTTAAACAAAATTTTATAAGTATCGGTTTTTTTGTCTGGTAGTAAAGCGAATATCAAAGGAAGTATGGTATGACTGCTTTTATTGTAACCATGTATTGTATACAGTTGTGCGAATGCTCTGGGACAAGATCTAAAAGTACCGTCAGCGAAAAAGTGATGGTATTTATTAATCGCTATTCCCTCTCGATCATCTATAATTTCTTTAGACCCGAAAACAATGATCCGCTTATCGTCATCGCAGTACTCAGTAAGAAGGAAATCTTTATATTTATTAGGAATCATAACGTCATGAGCATTATTAAACCTTGTTTTAGCAACACCCAATACTTTGTTTCTTTCGTTATTCAGACCCGTTTTTATATTTTCATATCTCGGTATCTTTGTCAGAAATTCATAGCCATCATCTTTGAGTTCGCGAACAGTTTCTTCGTATTGCTTCTTAATAGATATAAAATTGCAACTACTCTTCTGCTTCAAATGGTCCATTTTTTTTAGCACTACATTTCTCTCAAAATCAGCGATACAGTCAGTGTTATGTGCCTTGGATATTTTTGTTATCTCATTACGCGTGTTCACTGTCAAATTACCTTTACACCCAGTACTACTACAACATTTAAAAAATGAGTCTCCGTTTGTATAAATTTTTTTGCGATGATAACGATACCCATCATACAAAAGAGTAACGCCTCCTCTTCTTGTACTTATGAATTCTAGCTTGGATGAACTTGGATATATATTTGACGTAGACATTGCTTGATGGGTAGGTACGTATTTAATGCATCGACTTCAAATTATAATGTCTAATGGCACAAATTGCATTTAAATGATAACCTGTGACCTAACGTTAAATTTATATTATAACCAATTACTTATTACGACGCTCGTAAGCAAATAATTAGAACTCGAATGATAGTACTGAGAAAAATATGACTATGATAAGGAATTACAAATGGTTTTTCGATTATGACAGATAACTGTCATGATGACGACTTGTATGAAATATGGAGGTTTTAATGCTTGAAATAATGTGTGGAGATTATAAACGTTGCGGAAGAAGAATCACACAAATGGTTGCCGTGAAAATTAAAAAGTCCTCGTAGACAACTGGTTGTGAAACACAGTTGCGAAGGCGGCGATTTTTTTCTTTATTGGCAACTGGTTGCGGAAGAAGAATAAATATTCTTCTATCACAACTGGTTGCCGTGAAAGACTAAAAAATCCTCGTAGACAACTGGTTGTGAAACACAGTTGCGATGGCGGCCGGAAGGCGAAAAACTCGTAGTGCGCGCCTGGCCTTATTGAAGTGGGTCAAGATATCAGAACTTGAAGTACGCGTGTCGCTGGGCGTATGTATGTTGGAGTATGTTCTACTTCAAACCTTGTAAACTTTTAGCTAACCATAAACTTTAATTGCAAAATTTAGTACTTAAATGAATTTGTCATTTCACCAATATATTTAGTAAATAAAATTAGTACTTAAATGAATTTGTAATTTCACCAAAAATATTTAGTAAATAAAATCCAACACAATAAATAAATAGTACCGATTTAATATTACTTACTGTAAAAATGATTTAAGTTAAAAGTTGATCTAAACATGCTCTCAATTTTTTATTGCAGTACGTAATAAACTCATTTATCATTCATTCGTTCTCTACCTTTCTGCAGTTTGTTCTATATATTTCCGTTATTATTAATTAACTAATGGCATGTGTCAAACTAAGGTTTCTCCTTTGATAAACAACGCCGGAACGCTATAAGTATTTTATTTTCTAAAGTAAATAATTACTTATCTGCTAATTAAATATCTTTGTTCGGGCTAGAGCAGCGGACATCCGTTCCCTGATTACTGACGATGATGCTTAATTAATATAAATATTGCTTTTTGTTTTAATTATGAATTTTGTATGTGGCGAGGGAGTAAGATTACATAGTGTTACCACCTCGGCTGATCCCATAGGCCACTTTTAGAACAGTGTTTTAGAAAAACGTTGTATTAAATCCTTAACTAATCCGCCTGTTCTGTAAGTATGAGGTTAGTGGGGCGTTAGTTAAACATTTATTGACATAGTTGAACCACCCTATATTTATCTTATTTTTATGAGTTCTTAGTAAATATAGTGTTATGTCCTAGAACTTTGTTTGTATACTTAATATAACTTTGATACTCTGTATTTTTTGTAGCTACAAAAAATACAGAGTATCAAAGTTACGTTGATAGAATTGCTTATGTCTTCTTTAATTTTATTCTGGAGGTATTATAAGTCTGAATCATTTATCGCCATTATTATAAATAATATGTAACTAACCGAGTATAATCGAGGATTTGTTATTATTGTTATTAAACTTGTTATACTTCTAAACGGGGCGAAGGTGGACGAGATTATACCACTACGAGTACTGTAATTAAATACAAACTTAGTCTGTGTCATAAAAGGTCATATGTCCTACTATTAAACATCAAAACGTCATATTAATTAATATGGCGTTGTTCCTATTGCAGGAACGGGCCTCCTTCCGTGACGGAGGGTTACTTGGCCTACTAATACCACGCTCCAATTTCAAGTTTTCCTTCTTTCTATCGTAAAGATAATATTCACGGAAAGTCCTTTAGTCGGTTATTACAACACTATGATATCAGAATAAGATGAGGTGGTGGCATATTGTATTATAACTCAGTCACTACACGGATTAAACATAGGCGGCCTTATTACAAAATACGATCTAACTATAAACCACGATTTATTACGTCACAAAACCACTGTTTTTGAAATTTGTTATTGCAAAATCAGTCTTAACGCTAAAGTGTTAAAACTGATTTTGTATTAGCAAATACAAAATCGTAAATTTCTTAATACAAAATCAGTTTTAACACTTTAGCGTTAAGACTGATTTTGCAATAACAAATTTCAAAAACAGTGGTTTTATGACGTAATAAATCGTGGTTTATAGTTAGACCGTATTTTGTAATAAGGCCGAAACAGTTTCTACACAACGCGTAAAATCTGTTAAAAAACAAATTCTCTACATCATTCTTTGTATGTTAATAAGTACGTAATTAGGTATATAACATTCTACATATAACAGGATTCCGATGTAAACTGCTTTTTTGATCAGCTTTTCTCGACATAATAGTCTAGACGTTGTTATTGTAAGATGTGTAAACCGGTTTTGACCAAGATTCGTATTGTTTTAAAATCACTGGAGCTCTTGTCAAAATCTACTATATAAAAATAAGTCGGGTTTTCCTTCCTGACGCTATAACGCCAGAACGCACGAACCGATTTCCACGATTTTGCATTCGTTGGAAAGGTCTCGGGCTCCGTGGGGTTTATAGCAAAGAAAATTTAGGAAAAATTTGAACAGAAAAGAGGGAAAATAATGCCCGTGCGAAGCCGGGACGGACCGCTAGTATACCTATAATTTCACTTTCACCCTTATAGATATTATTTTTATCATTTGTGTAGTGTTATCACGCGTTGAGAGTAAACGTAAAGAACAACGTTATGCGACTCTTAATAATCTCATTTAAAATGTTGAGAAACCTTTGCCCCCTTGTTAAAAATACATATTTTATGTACATTTGCATAATATTGAATAATTAAATATTGACAAATTCTAAAAGTATAGGTACTTACATAGTCTTAATGGATAGTTAATGAATTAACGTTTATTTATTTGCTGTCTAGTACAGTACAAGCTCTGCTTAGTTTGCTAACTGGATGGCTTTAAGTGAATGTATGAGGCTTGTTATTATTAATTAAATGGAGTCCTTACTCTAGTTTTTAACAACGAATTATTAACTAACTGATAAAATTAAATTAATCTACAACGATCATATATTTCCTCATAAATATAGATTTTATTTAATTTGCTAATACATAGTATGTATTACAGTGTTCCATTGCGATCTGTATGGTCTTATCTAACCTTGATTATGATTTGTTTGTACATACTAACACATTATACATGCGTTATATCACATAAGAATGCTTGAGTCTTTTATCGCTTAGAAATTGTACTACATATTACATATTTACTAGAAATGCGCTAGATCATAACGTCCTTGTCATTATGTATTGCCAATGTAATTATGTCTTGACCGTATGTGATAAGCGTATTGTTTAACTTGGCCCCAAGTTCATTAAGTTGCTTCAATAAGGTCATGGATATTTGAAGTTAATTTCATTGCCATGCAAGATAATAATATGTGCCATCCTATCATAATTGCTATAGCCTCTGTGTCTCCGGGACATTTACGGATATTATGTAGTCTTAAGCAGTCATTTGTTGATCTCACTATTAAATTACCCTGTTTAAGCTTAATGCGGTCGCAGGTCCGAATCGTAATAACTAAATCATCGTGATAAAATGATAGCTGCATGTATGGCAGTTGTCAGTTTCATACTTTAACAGTAATGTAGTATTAATATTGATGGTAATGTTTGCACGTGCATGTTGCAGGTTGGTAGCTGGCTTCGGTTCATCTATAGCTCTAATACTCATAGAATTAACAACATTCCTGTCTGGACTAACTATGTTCTCACCTTCCGTCTGTCTAACCTGTATCCTTTGTTAATGTTTTGCTTTATCTGTGTGCTTTTATCTTATGTTATGAGCCTATCGTAAAATAATAGATAAGTATATAAATATGCATGTATTGTCTATGTTTTACTGTGTATCATCTAGGTACTCTTAACTTAGGTCTAGACTTAGTATGGGCTCCTGTCTTCCTATTAATTTTATGTTTAAAAATCTTAGTTTGTATTTATTCAGATATTTTGTAAATTGCTGCAGGTATTTTAATCTGTATTAACGCTCTCCAGTTTTTAATTAAAAAAATTTGATACGTTATCGTAGCATAGAAAAGGTTGCAGTAAAATAGGTCAAGTTATTTTAGACGAAATTAGCAATACCTCAAACTCATTTCTCCAACTTCCCCTTTTCTCTTGTGACTATTTTCATTGCGGTTTCTAAGACTTTTTAAATTTTTGTGCGAGTTTATCTGCTTATCATGCTCAAGTACTAAACTTTTTTTTATTTATCTTGACTTACCGAAGTCACAGCTGAAAAGGGGATAGTATTAGTCCCATAAAAATAATCTCAAAAATATGGTAGGATCCCTTAGTACTCCACTGCTGAATTTTTGAATAAATAAGTTCCTTAACCAGCATTACAGCAACACTAGCTCATGGTAGTGCTTCAATAGTGCTCACATACTTCGTGTTGGATGGTTGGTTGTGTGATTGGTATTGGCCAATATTTGCCATATGCAACATCTTACCATCCATACAGGACTTGGCTAGTGCTTTACTGACTCTGTGTAGCGTTAAGTGGTGAAAAAACTAGTGTAGTGTCGTCAGTGTAAATGAATATTTGGACCTTAATTAATTTTATTGTAAGTGTTTTTTGTATTCATGGTTTAAGAGAATGAAAGTCATGTCGTTCGGTTAATCATCGAACAGTTTATTAGTTAAGCATTTTGTTCTAATATAATGAACGCAGTCTGACTGTTACTTAGAGCGTGAGCGACGAACGGATCTTAACCAAAAGAATACGCAATACTTTTGTAAATCTCAGATTTGTCTAAGTTCAGTTATAAACTTCAATAATAACGTTTAACTTAAACATTTTGTTTTATTGGATATTTGGATGGAACACCTAGTGCTAAAACGGTTTTCGACAAATTATATAATATGTATAATGAGTCAAACCTTACGTTCGTAACAAAATAAATTGAAAAATAAACTTAAGTAAAGGAAAATGCCTATTATAATTCAAGGCCGTTTATTAATTAGAAAACTTTGACTTTTCAGATAACCAGCGAGCATCAGAAATTAACCACATCGCACGACTACAAGGGGGGATGGTCCCTCTACTTAATTCTTGCCGGGATAATAACTACATTGGGATCATCACTGCCTGTCGGATACAACATAGGAGTCGTTAATACGCCTGCTGAAGTGAGTAAATTATACATTACGCGCAATCTAAGATGCCCGGCGTGTAGTTGTTGCTAATGGCTGGACATTTTTGGAGCTAAATGGAGGAGACCTGGGGAAAAGAGTTTGTTTAGTTCCAGTACAGTGTAGATGCGAAAAGGTCTCTGAAAGCTAATTTTAGGTCGGTCAAGTAAGATTTCACGCAGCTTTTAAATGCTTTACTTTAGGCATTATGATTAGGGATCCAGGAATAATTAACCATTTTCCAGAGGCCATTACCACTGCTACCTAGCCAGTTAGATTGGTATATGGTATGTTTCAAATCAGTCCTTAACAATCCTTATGCTGATTAACATATTGCAGGTAATAAAAAGTTTTTGCAACGAGAGTTTCATAAGCCGGTACGACGTGGTACTTAATGAACAATGGCTGAACGTGCTCTGGTCTTCAGTTGTGTCGATATTTATAGTCGGAGGATGCACAGGGTCCATCCTAGGAGCTGTGTTAGCCAACACATTGGGGAGGTAAGAAACTACAGCATCTTTTACGAAAAGGGACTTCACATTTCATGGTTTTTAGTATAATATCTGTGTGATCATCATCCTCATCATATCAGCCTACGGACGACCACTGCTGGACATAGGTAAGCTGATATGGTGATGATTATTATATCTGTATATCATTGTGTGTTGGTCTAACTTTTAATGCCCGATTTACACATCGACAAGTACAGTAGCGAGTTAAGTAGTATTTTAAAATTAAGTTGATTTAAATAGAGTTACATCCTATTTTTTGGCGAGTTAAGTACGAAGTAGCCCCTTCTCTCGCGTCTCGCCAACTTAACTTGCCAAAAAATAGAATGGAGATCTATTTAAATCAACTTAATCTTAAAATACTACTTAACTCGCTACTGTACTTGTCGATGTGTAAATCGGGCATAAGGGATTTATTCATCTGCTCCTCTTTTTCCTACGTCATGAGAAGATCTCGCGATGACCTTCTTTTTCTTTATTTCTTTCATTTAGGGCAAACGGCCATTTGAAAACGTACCGCTTATCGCTTTAAACTATCTTTCTCCTTTAAACGTTTTCCTATACCACTGTCATATAAAGACGTTGATGTGTCTATTACCATCTTTAAGGAAATAAAACACCAAAGCCTGTAAGAGTCTGACATAAAGTATAGACTCAATCTATGCTGGTGCTGTAGAGTTCCTAACCTTCTATCTTTAGTTACCGAAACGTTGCGTGTTTACCACGAAACCAAAATACTTTAATACTTTTAGTAAAGTCATTTTATGACTACCATTCCTTGCCTAAAGTCTTTGACTGTATGCACCCTTTCCTTTCGGGATGCCGGTGAATGAGGGAGGCACAGGACTGCACAATGTGTCAATATTTGGAGGAGGCCTATGTCCAGCAATGGACGTCGATTGGCTGATAATATGATGATGATGAAAGCCATTTTATGACTACCATCCCTAACCTCAATTCCTTGACTGTACCTAATTGCGCTTTCCATCAGATTACATACAGTCATATTGCTGCGACATTGTAAAGAAATAAGGATTTGTTTTTATTAATCATCATCATCATAACAGCCCATTAATGTGCCACTGCAGGGACGGGCCTCCTCCCGTGACGGAGGGATACTTGGCCTACTAATACCACGCTGGCCAGACGGATTGGTATAGGGTTTAATTTCAAGTTTTTCTTCTTCTTTTTTTTCGTAAAGGAAATATTGACGGATAGTCCCTTAGTCGGTTTTTACGACACCCGTGGGATGAGATGGGGTGGTGACATATTGTATTCATACTCCGTCACCACACGGATGACACGTTTTTACTAAAACGTTTTTTATTAATATTTTATTTTAATTTCAGAAAAATGGCCACAGTGGTCACAAATCTGTTGTCGATAGCCGGTGGTGTCCTGTTTGTATTGTGCGAACGAGCTAACTCTGTAGAGATGTTGATATTAGGAAGATTACTAGTCGGTTTATCTGGAGGTGAGATATTGATTTTTTTAATATCATAACAGCCCATTAGTGTCCCACTGCAGGGAAGGGGCTCCTCCCGTGACGGAGGGATACTTGGCCTACTAATACCACGCTGGCCAAACAGATTGGTATTTTTCTTCTTTTTATTTGGGATGAGATGGGGTGGTGACATTTTGTGTTCCTACTCCTTCACCACACGGATTTTTAAATATTATAATATATTATTAATAGTTAATTATAATAATCTTTTTTGTAACAACCTTTCCAGCCTAGTGAGTAGTAGTGGAAAGGCAGGTTTATTCAGTGATTGAAAGAAATCTGGCTAGCTATTACCACGCCTGCCAGACGAGTGGGTATTACCACGCCGGCCAGACAAGTCGGTATATGGTTTTATGTAAAGAGTTGTCGAGTTTTGTTACGAAACTTTCTTTGATTGGGTTTACCTTACAATCTTACTCCGTCATCATACGAAAACAAACATAATCTGGAGATTTTTAATCATGATTTTTTTAATGGAGGACAATGGACCTCACTTATGGATTAGGGAGGAACGAGATGTAGGTCACCACCCCATCGCATCCCATGGGTGTCGTAAAAACCGACTTATGGGACTATCCGTGAATATTATCTTTACGAAATAAAAAGAAGGAAACTTGAAATTAAACCCTAGACCACGTCTGGCCAGCGTGGTATTAGTAGGCCAAGGATCTCTCCGTCATGGGAGGAGGTCCGTCCCTGCAGTGGGACATTAATGGGCTTTTATGATGAGATGTAGGTAGATGAAATTCGAGGAAAACTTTGTCCAGCTGTGGATATCTATTGACTGATAACATGATGACTATCTTTTAATTTGTAAATAGAAAGATAAATAAAATAGACCCTGCTAACATACATATATACATAAACTTACACCTTAGCCTTATCGGGGTAGGCAGAGACGACAGAACGAACATTTTATTTTATTTCCCAAAATCTCACAAATTTGTTTAATGTTTCGCAGGTCTAACCACCAGCATAGTCCCCATGTACCTGGCGGAGCTAGCGCCGGCGCAGTTGACGGGCGCCATGGGAGTCGTGTGTCCCATGGGAGTCAACGTCGGCGTGCTAGTCGCTCAGGTCATGGGATTAAACTTTTTATTGGGTATGTATTCATACTAGGTGGTACGCATTACTAGTCTGCCGCTACGAAAATTATAAAACCTGAAGATACAAAAATTCCAGCTCTGATTTCGGGATTTCCATCAATAACAAAGTGAAAAGTTGCTTACTTTATCAAACCAGTTGGACCAGATCTCGTGGTGAAGTGCTACTTTACAACTAGATAAAGGTCTCACTGTAATACGCTTTTGATCTGATGTTGCACATTATTTACTTAGTTTTACACATACCGTAGCAACTTATGGAACTATACAAGTTAGTAGTTAAGATAGAAAATGTGTCTCATTCTTGTAACAATATGGTATTTGGGTGTGTATATGCTGGTATGTTGCTGACACAAAAGTATAAAATGTTTTTGATTTTTGTTTAGTACCTATGGTACAAGCTCTGCTAAGTTTCAGACTAGATAGATGGTGTTGTGAGAATATTTGAGGAATGTTATTTTGTATTGTATGATACGCTGTGTCGACTAAAACGGACGGTGGTCCTCCCTCAACTATTAACTTCTCCACTGATTAGTCACAAATCCGTGTTCTATGCGTGATCTGATTAAACACGGAACCGCGTCAAGGCGAAACTTAAGTGTTTTTCGTAATTAATAAAAAAAACAGATCAAATCAGAGAGTGTAATAGCCAGAACGACAAGGAGACAAAGATTACTCAAGGCGATAAATAATTAAATGTTTTTATTTTTTTCAGGTCGTCCCTCGGACTGGCCCTACTTACTGTCCGCCTACGCGCTGCTAGTCATTGTTACATTACCTGTATTATTGTTACTGCCTGAGAGCCCCAAGTACTTATTTGTAGTTAAGAGGAATGAGGAGAGAGCTTTAAAAGGTACGTTATCTATTTAAATTTGTACCAAGATTAATATCGCTATATATTATATTGTTGTGTGGTGATTAGGTAAGAATAAACAGTTTCCACGGAGTGTTATTACACTCCGTGGAGGACTCGCAGAGTTAAGATGCAACTATATATTCATCTCTATTCCGTTACCACCGAGACACGTTTCTAAACTCACGAAACTGCTCTGAAAATTTATTGTATGATCCATAAATTACAAGTCTGGATGTTCTTTGGGCCATTAAATAGATGTTAAAGTGTGTAAAAGACCCAGGTAAAAAGAATAGAATAGAATATTATTTATTTTGCAAATATAGGTAGGTATAAAATACATTTAAAGATATTAAAAATAAACATATAGTTCAGCTATATTTTACCTTTTGTAGGCATGCAAAATTTAACATATTATAGTTAGGAAAATAAATTAAAAAGTTACTTTGCTAAAGTTTTTTTAAAATGTACAGAACTAAAGTCAATTAAGAAGTAAAATAAATTAATAAATAAAATAAAATCTAATAATGGAAACTAATAAGGTTTACTAAACTAGTACATTCTTTATTGTAAAAACTTTTTGTCAGTAAGGAATTCGGTGACATTATAATATGCCTTACTTATTAATTCATTCTTTATTACCTTTTTAAAAGATGGCATTGGTAATTCCCTTACACTCTTTGGTAAATTATTATACATAATTGGGGCCATGCAGTATATACTTTTACGGAGTAGGGCAGTTTTAGCAGCCTTCAAACAAAGACGCATGTTGTCTCGTCTTTGGCGTTGCACAACTTCGTCCAAACGTGTAAATCGATTAGGATTTAATTTTACAAATAAAGCAACTTCTAATATGTATAAACAAGGTAAAGTTAAAATTCTATGTATTAAAACCAACTTGATTTTAATTGCCTGACCTCCGGTCTGACATAACACACTGGTAACTTCAAACATGTCATTATTATTTCAATAAAGTCTATTTCAATGTCTAAGTTTCTTCTGTCTAAATAAAACGTGTCTCGTTCGAACAAGTCTTAAATACTTTGCAAAATACATTTAGGTACCTCGCCCACGGTGACTTTTTGTAGCGATGCAGTGGTATCGCTGCATCAATGCAGTAGCATGTTGCAAATGGGACTAACGAGCGTTAGTAGCTGTCGTGCTTTTAGTAAATGCGCGTCTGCATCGCTACGAAAAGTACCTGTGAGCGTGGGCCTTAGCATCTAGTATTCTTAAAGCCTCAATAACACTTATACTTTATTTTCCTCATTCCAGAACTGAGCCGTCTACGCGGCGTTTCAACTAGTATATTAACTGAAGATATAGATATGTTACGTGAGGAGGCGCGCTGTAGTGAACAGCTCGAGGGAGACAAGTCCTGGTCCATGATGAGCGTGGTGCGGGACAGGAGACTTCGAATGCCGCTGTTGCTGACTTGTACCATGCAAGCGGGACAACAGACCAGTGGGATTAATGCGGTGAGCTATCATACTAATATTATAAAGAGGTAAAGTTTGTTTGTTTGTGACGTTGTAGGGGGTAAGCTCTGGATCTAATGAACCGATTTTAAAAATTCTTTCTGTGTTGAATAGTCCATTTATCTAGGAGTGTACATTTTAGTTTTAGTTTATGGCTATATACTATCACGCTATGACTAATAGGAGTGGAGCAGTAATTAAATATATTTAAAAAAGGGACGCCTTTTTTTTTCGCCACCGAACGAAGTGGGCACTATACCCTCTTCTCTATTATTCTCTATTTTTATCAATCTCATTTGCCCTAATCTTCATTGTTCGTATCACCTGTACGCTGATGACCTGCAGATTTACGCACAGGCCACTGTTGATTCTCTTTCTTTGGCAGTCAACAAAATTAACTCTGACCTTGATCAAATACATAACTGGTCACAGAGGTATGGATTGTCTGTAAACCCTAACAAGTGTCAGGCCATGCTTGTAGGAAGCCAGCGTTTAATAGGCAGAACTGACATATCTTCTCTCCCTCCCATTAAATTAAATAGCACGGTAATCAAGCTTTGTGCGTCTGTTAAGGACCTGGGATTATACCTAGACACGACTTTAAGCTGGCACACTCAAGTAACTAACTTGTGCAATAAAGTTACAGGTATTCTGCGAGCCTTTTACCGATTAAAACATTTCCTTCCTACGCAAACCAAGGCAATGCTTGTGCAGACTTTGATTTTCCCTATAATTGACTATGGTGATGTGTGCTACTATGACCTGAATGCAGATCTTCTCAACAAACTCGACCGGCTTCTCAATAACTGCATTCGTTTCATATACAATCTTCGCAAGTACGACCATGTGTCTGCTTTTCGCACTGAACTGCAATGGCTATCTATTCGTCAGAGACGCAGCATGCGCGCTCTCACAACTCTTTTCTCTTTCCTTACTTCTCCTACTCCCCCTGCCTATTTAACTCACTACTTTCAGTACCTATGTTCTACTCACAACCGCAATCTGCGATCCTCTAATAATCTTCTCCTTTTATGTCCCTCTCATAACTCTAACTTTATTCATTCATCCTTCCCAGTTCAGTCTATTCTTCTCTGGAACGCCTTGCCTCTAGAAATCAGGATGTCAACTAGTCGTCAAATGTTTAAATATAAAGTACGTCATCTTATGTTAAACAAACCTTAGTTGAACTTCATATTGAATCATTGGGCTCTATTTATCTATTTATTTATGTTCGAGTTAATTATTTATGTATGTATATATTGTTATTTATGTATATTATTATATAGGTACATACTTATTATATAATTATAATTTTTTTTTTTTTTATATGTGTAAGAATTGGTTAGGTATCTATGTTTGTAGTTTATGTATTTGTTACATTACACACTATTTTACATTTTCCTCATTTTAATCACATTAACACCTACCACATTTATCTCTGCATCACCTAAGGTTGACTGGTAGAGAATGCCTTAGGCATTAAGTCCGCCTGTATACAATATTGTATGAAGTGTTAAATAAAATAAATAAATAAATATACCCATTGATTTACAAAAAACCAAAGATACACACTCCACTTCCCAAAAACGTCCGCAACAAATGGGCGCATTGTGCACTTTTTTTAAATTAGTATCGCGTTGTTCTACCGGCAAACGTCAATCATTAAATTTTATTGCTTTATGTGCATTACTTTTTAAATACAACTTTATGTCATGCGTGTAAGATTGAATTTGAAAAAAGAAATATGTTTACGATATTACTATACGTATTTATTGCGTATGTTTAATTTGGTGACACTTTTGGCTGTTAGTTTTGTTTGAAAATGTGCATCTAGGGTTTTTTATAAATCAATGACTATACCCTTTCCACTATATTTAACAACATTTGACAGATTGACGTTAGTGACGTTCAGCAGTATCTCGAATGTAATGCCATTCGATTGTAAGCGATTTCGCGATTTTTCAAATTACTTTATTTTACACATTTGGATCCTTACAACAACTTAGATTATCATTTTATTATTGTTTTTTTTATTCTATGTTAAGAGAATTAGCCTATAACTTAAAATGATAAAATTATAGTTAGCTCAGGTATTATTTAAAATACATAATTTATCGTGACACATTGGCGGGTTACTTATAGCTAATCTAAAATATCATATTACATTTTATAAACGTATAATGAAGAGTTCAGGTTTATTCATAGCATTTATTTCTACCGATTATTTGTAATTTGTTTCATAATGGTGGTAATCGTTATGAGTGTCCATCACTAAGTAACCATGGTAACTGAAAAAAACATGGGTACGTCCATGAAATACAATATAATTTGTTCGAAAAATAAGCGGAAGTATTACGAATCTTCATGGACGTGAACTGTCAAAAAGCTAAACTTACGCTGGAAGGGGTATAGTTAGATTATAAAGGTATTGTTTTAGCGACTCCTCCAACTACGATCTCCTTCACCATTTTAGTAAATGAATGTCCACTAGTGGACAAAGGTTTCCTTTAAACATTTCCACCACGCGCGGTCCTGTTCTTCCCTCATCCATTGGTTTCCCGTCATAACTAGGTCGTCGGTCTACCGTATGTGGGATCACGCCACCCTGCGTCTTCTGTTATGCGGCACATCCAAAACTTTTCTGTTAGTTCTTTGAAAATCATAATAATCCAGAAAATGTATAGCATGAATTTAAAATATTGAACTTATGCATACAGCCTCCCTGATGACTATAGGCCGACCGTTTATCTCAGTCCCCGCCTGCAGTATGAAAGGGACGAGGGGGCGGGGTAGCGGTGTCCGTTATGGTAGTGTACACAAGAGCTACATCGAGTTGTTTACTATGCCAAATAAAATAAGTTTTTACAAAAAAAAACCGACTGCAACAAAAATTGCACTAAAAAGTAAAAAATAATAAGTTGTATTTTGGTTTTGCAACATTAAATCAGACATTCTTTTTACTTAATTATAATCTAAAGAATAGGTTTTATTAATTATTGTAAAAAGTATTGTTAAGGATATTTCTTGAAGAGTCTACAAATATATTTATTTGAAGATTCTTTAAAATGTAATCAAATTATTACAAATAATGTAATATTATTGTTATTTTTGGAGTCGGTGTCAGCCACGATAGTTATATTCTATTTTTTATTCCTGACTATAAATTTAAAGAAATATGATGGCGTGTTATACACTGACTAAAGACTAAGATGAGAAATAAGTACTACGAATCAAAGACAATTACTTAAAATTCTCATGCGAAAATGAAACAGCCATGTTTGTTTTAAATAAAATATTTATCAAATTAAAAACTATTTAAAGTGATCAGAATGTGTTAGACAAAACTCTATTGCCTTTTCTAACGACTTTGTAGACAACATTTTGCATTATTGATCCTATTCACGAATTACGATTTTTTTCAATTGACGGTGCTGGTTAGCCCCATAAACGCCCATAGGTTATGGAAAGCTTTAAACAGTTACTAAATAGGTATATTAAAACGTTTGAACGTGACACAGCTATATTAAAATATATTTATTTAAATATGATAAAAATAGTTATTTAATATTTGTTTAATTTTTAAACCAATCCATAAACAATCAACAACTTTATGTCAAACCCCCTTACTCATAAACGCAACTTAAATTTTAGTCAATGGATTAGCTTAAATTTTTACGGTTTTGTTTGGCTTAAGGTTGGTTTTGCTAACAAAAAAACTCGCTAAACAGTGATTAAATTTTAGAGATTTTTATAAGTAAGGGGGTTAATGTCGAAGTCATGTAATAATATACCCCCTTACTTATAAACGCCTCTTAAATTTAATCACTGCTTAGCGAGATTTGTTATTACGAAAACCAACCTTATACCAAACAACGTAAGAGCTTAGGCTAATTAATCAATTGACTAAAATTTGAGAATATTTTTATGAGTAAGGGGGTTAATTTGTAATTCATGGCCGCCATTCCATTAGCTTAATGTATTATCGTATTTCGTTGGCTGACACCGACTCCAAAGATAACAATAATATTACATAATTTGATTATTTTTTAAAGAATCTACAAATATTTTGAATATAAAAGTTTTGAAAAAAATAACATTTAGTTACTTAAATAAGTTTTTGTTTAATGTGTGTAGTTTTAAGATATTATATTGCTATAATTTGCATATCCGATGTGGATAGACTGTTGAGACTAATGTATTCATACACTAACACCTGATATACACAGTTTTGCAATAAATCTTTATCTTTATCTTTAATAAATATATTTGTTATTATACGAATGGCTGATTTAAACTATAAATATAATTATAACTAAAGTCTTAGAAAATATTTACAAATAATGACAATTGTACAATCATTAATTATATATATTAAAATCACAGTATAATCACATTACAATAATCACAGTTTACATTAAAACAGGTATGATTTAAACATATTAATTTTTAAGAATCAATCTTAGAAAATATTTACAGATAATATGAACAATAATAAGAGCTTTTTTTATTTTTACACGCTACCATAACGGACACCTAGTCAGTATGTCAGTATGACACTAGTGCAGTATGCTAGTCCGTCTTCTATACAATTTACAAATGTCAAAGATGGTGGCGTCATCTTGGCACTAAAACTAGTACTTTCTTAGAAAAAAATATGCAATCTAAATTATTACACAATTTAAAGCCTGACCAGAAAAATAAAACAACCTCTCCAGGTATTTCGATTGGTTTAGGGTATAATTTTAATTTTTCCTTCTTTTTATTTCATAAAAATAAGCTAGCTAAAAATTAGAGGTGTGTTGTGATGTAATGTAGTTCGGGTCACAGTATCTGAGATGGCGCCGTTTTGGCAAAAAATCAAGAGATAGCTCTCTCCTTTGTCCTCGCCCCCCGCGCACCTCTATTACCGCAGGCGGGGTCTGAGTTAAACGGTCGGCCTATAGTAATTACCTCTCTAAAGGCCTTATCATACTAGCGGATTGCGAACGTCCTCAAAGCAGAGCAGGCGCGCAACGAATTCGTTACGAACACACCGCGCATGCGCAGCGAATTAGTTGCGGACTCGCAACGGATTCGCCACGTGACTACAGACTGTGTGTGTGTCACGTGTGAGTGTTACATATGAGCCACGTGACTACAGACTGTGTGTGTGTCACGTGTGAGTGTTACGTATGAGCCACGCGTCCCCGACGTCCTCGCTGCGCAGGCGCGGCGTGTTCGCGACGCACTCGCTGCGCGTCCGTTCCGCCCCACAGCCGCTTCAGAACCGCGAGTATGATAAGGCCCTAAGATGTCAGCAATGCCAAAGTACAAACAAGCGCCGAAAACTCTAGACAGGATTTTTTTAGTTTAATAGCTTTGTAATTTTATTATGACAAAAAAATATCTTAAACCTAATAATTTAATAATGTTTCTCGTATCTCGGCAGGTGTTCTACTACTCGCAGATGATCTTCCTGCAAGCAGGGCTGTCACGCTCGCAGGCGCAGCTGGGCACCATCGCGTGCGGGTTTATCAACGTGTGCACGGCGCTCGTCATGCTGCGACTGTTGCCGCGCGTGGGACGACGTCCGCTGCTGCTGAGCTCTGTGGGCGCCGCCGCTGTTATATTAGCGGGGTTAGCTGCGTCTATGCTGTACATGGTCAGTATTCTAATCGCAACACAGTGCGTCGGGACGTTTTATAAAGTCACGCCGCTAGTCTTTTAAAGCGCAATGACGCTTGTCTTTTAGAGGGTCGCGACGCTATGTCAGACTGACGTCGCTGGTCTTTTAAAGCGTAATGACTCCAGTCTCACATAGCGTCGCGACGCCTCGCTCATAAAGTTTCGCGATGGCCTTTGTAAAAAAAAATAAAACCACTCCGTTCTCATAGTAATGACAAATTAATGTCAAATATGAAATCGTCATTTTATTTTTAATATTTTTTTCAAAGTACCAAATCTTCGTTGTTTACATGTTATGTGTTTTTGTATTCCAGAATGCAGTGCCTTGGATGCCATACGTGTGTATGATAGCTGTGTTGTCTTATGTTCTAGTCTACGGGTTCGGTCTCGGACCGATACCATACTTTATTGCGTCCGGTGAGTTTACGCTACAATATTTATTCAATTGTAATTCAATTGCATAGAGTATACAGTCTTTATATACGTCAAGCTGAGCCGTGCCCACTTCGTTAGGCGGCGAAAAAAACGAGTCTCTTTTTTAAACTTATTCATTTCATTACTGCTCCACTCCTATTAGTCATAGCGTGATACTATATAGCCTATAACACTCACCGATAAATGGACTATTCAACACAGAAAGAATTTTTAAAATCGGTTTAGTAGATCCAGAGATCACCCCCTACAACGTCACAAACACACAATCTTTTAATATTAGTATAGATAACTTTGTCACTTACCATACCAAAGTTTTGTGAAAGAAAGAAAATATACTGTGCAAGGTTTTATTAGAATCCTCATCTAGCGAAGTCACACAATTTCTTACGTTTACTTCCCCATGCTTGGGTTTGCAACATGCTCAGAGTTTTACCTCAGCATGTCAATTATCGTTCCTTAAAATCGTTAAAAATTCGGTTAAGTTAACTTTTAGTTGTCAAATTGTCACACAATAGGTAAGACAATTTGACAACTAAAAGTTAACTTAACCGAATTTTTAACGATTTTAAGGTACGAGAATTGACATGAAGATTTCATGTGTGTGTGGTACTTACTTATAATCAGGAGATCATCTTGCCCACTCAGAACTAACCTTTTGTAGTTATACAATGCTTATGATAGACAACCAAATATCATATTAGATTAGTCTGGGCCCCACACTAAGAGCCCCTGTGTCGTGGGGACCAATCTCTTCATAATTCATGTTTATTTATCAAATAAGGTATAAAAGCATATTATTATGACCGCAATATCATATCACATTAGGTTTTTAATAGTTACACATACAGCATATTTAGCCAGAGTTTGCATTACTGCATCATATATATTTTTATTATGTAACTATTCATTTTTTCCAGAATTGTTTGAAGTGGGTCCCCGGCCAGCGGGTATGGCGTGGGGTTCCCTAGCTAACTGGGGCGGCAACTTCCTCGTGGGGATGTCCTTCCCTTCCATGCGAGAAGCGCTCGGTCCGTACTCCTTCCTCATTTTCTCGGGAATTACTGCCGCGCTCTTCGTGTTCCAAAAGTAAGTGTTAATTGTATTATTAGTTCATTTTCATGTTACACATTGATACTTTAAGCAGACTGGTTTTTATATTCGATCGATTGTGATGGATCAATCTCAATTGTATAAGGTAAATATGCAGTAACGTGATGAAAAGAGACTCAATTATAAACTCTGGTATGTAAAATGATTCGAAGACATTTATATTTCACATAGTCATTAACTTGTAAATAGGCTTAAGCTAGAGTTTAAGGCACTGTATTATTATTATGAAATAAAATTAATATATTATATAAGTCGGTCAAAAGACTACTAGAAACTCAAGACAAACGTCTACTAGGAATATTCTGGCACTTTTACTTCGCTTGCGAAGACATTATGCTTGTCATAATTCCCTTACTAAACGGGCTAAGATTGTAGTAAATGGGTTATTTTGTATTTTTAGTCCGTCAACACTGCTTTACCTATACAGATAAAATTTCAAACTTCCTAATAATAAACTTTGTCCATGTTTCCAGAATGTATTTCCCGGAGACTCGCGGCAAGACTCCAGCCCAGGTGACCGCCCTGTGCAGCGCGGGACTGCGCCGGAGACTACACACGAACAGGGACCATGTATGACGTCACTCCTCATTGTACTGTCATGTGAAAAAGGTGTTTACTTCTTACTCTTGACGTTACTGATTACTATAATTTAAATCTCATATTGTTTCCTCTGAATTATCGTGTTGCCACATTAAAAATATTGCTAAGCTATAGTAATGTATACAATATATTATATTCAATTAAAAATTTATGAACTTGAGCTCGAGAATGTTACAAAGAGGTGGGGTGTAGCTTAAGCTACATCCAGAGGTTACCCAAGGGAAGTTTCTACGCGTCCTTTGGTACATTATCTTATCTTATCTTAATATGCAGTATTTTTGACTAAAGATCTGAATGAGTAAAGGACACTAGTGGTTCTTTTTATCGAAGAACTATCGCTATGACACTACTAAGGGCATAAACGGCCGGCTTAAATTATATAAGTATATTAAAATCTACAAAAAATACATTAATTGTGAATCGGTAGAATAAAAACATGTGCTAAGTTACTTGTTTTAAAATAACTTTGTAATAAAGGGAATTTAGAATTAATAGGTAATATCTAAATCCGACCCAACATAACCCAAATAAGTAATTAACCGGCCTTGAAAAGTGCCTGCACATACCGCCATAAAATAATTGTGTGTAGTGTGTGCATTCAAAATTATAAACAGTCAATTCATAGATAGATTGCCTTGTTCGCATAAGAAGCCCAGTATATATAAAACTAAGGATTTAATATATTAATTGATTTCAGTTTGTTATATATCTTGTATGAATTTATGTATGCAGAATATTATGCTTAATAAAAAGTTCAATAATACAAGAATCTATAATAAATTTATAAAAAGACAGTTAATTTATTATGTATATCTAAAAATGTATCCTTCTCTAACTTTGAAAGCGGTCTACTACTTAATATGCACTTTAAAAATAATCCGAATCTCATTCGATTCTCAACCACAAACTTCAAAATCGATCAAGCGGTTTAGGCTACACAAACAAACAAACATACATAACTATACGAGCGCGAAATAAATTACCTTCCCTCTGAACAGTCGGATAAAAAACTAAAGTACAAACTTTGCTATCTTATAAGGCAATACAAATGTATTGCCTTATAAAGAGTTGGTTAAATATGTGTATGAAAATATATAAACTACTTTTTCTTAGAAATTTCATACAATATTAATATAATAAAGTATATTTCTTTTGGAAATTAAAGACTATAACATTTTGCTCAGAATTATCGGGTAATTGTGTTCTTTTTAGTTTTTAGTTAAATAAATTTATTCTAATTTAAAACGCACAATTTTTACTTTAAATTAGCAGATAAGTACAGTTAAAGGCACCGATCTTGAGCGTTGATTAAACCATTCTAAATTATTTGGCCAAAGTGGTACTGTTTATTTATTTATTTATTTATTTAAACTTAGGAACTCCAACAAAGGAAACACTGTACATGCAATATTCTATGAGATTAAAAATATAGTAATGTGCTCCTTCAATTATAGGAGAACACATCATGAGCACATCATCATTTTAAAATGTTGCTATAATTAAATTACATAAATTATTAAGTATTAAAAGTATTGGTAGTGTGTATACAGAAATAATTAAAATAAAATAAAATAAAAACCTTAAAACTAAGTCTACAAATCAAAAACAAAGATAACACAACATTCAAAACATATACAATGGGGTTAACAAATAAATAAGAACCAATTTAAAATAGGTAATTACATTAATGAAAGGTTACTTTTAAGTACCAAACAATAACTACTAACTATAACAATAGTAGTAGGAACTAAACGCTGCTCTCCGAACCAATCTGCAAATGTGCACATATCAACTTTTTAAACTTTTCAAAACCGTTGGCAAAGATGTCTATATCTGCCGAGGTACCCGATATACGGTTATATGTCGAAACAAGTCTAGCAACTGGAGCGTGCTTACCCAGGTTAGTGCGATGGCTGGGAGCCACAAATAGGTTACGCTGATTACGCGGTGGTCTTGAGGGAACATTAATGTTAAACTTGGATAACAACTCCGGACACTCGATAACGTAATTAAATAATTTATACAGAAACATCAAATCCGCAATAGTTCTTCGTGATTCAAGAGAGATTAAATTAAATTTAAGGAGTCTATCGCTATAAGAATTAACAGTCTGTGATATTCCAGTTCTGTATGATAAATTACGTAGTAGTTTTCTTTGTGTTCCTTCAAGTCTATCTATATGTGTCTGGTAAGATGGATTCCATACTGAACTACAGTACTCTAATTTGCTGCGGACTAGACTGTTGTATAGCAGTATAGTGGTTGATGGGTTTTTGAACTCTTTGGAATTCCTCAATATGAATCCAAGTGTTCTATTAGCCGTAGCAAGCGTTTCATCCATATGTTCTATGAAGCGTAGATTAGTGTCTATGTGGACTCCAAGGTCACGAACAACTGTCAATTCAGAGAGGTTACAGTCTTTTATTTTGTAAATAGAAGGGAACTTATGTTTCTTGCGTGTGAATTTGATGTGATTGCATTTTTCACAGTTTAGGTGCATTTTATTTTGTTCGCACCATATGCTCAGATTATCAATGTCTGATTGGAGTGCCTGTACGTCAGACACACTGCGTATTATACGACAGAGCTTTAAATCGTCGGCAAAAAGAAAAGGTTTTGAGTTAACGGCTATATCTGATATATCATTTATAAACAAATTAAAGAAAAACGGGCCCAGAATAGAACCCTGTGGTACACCCGAAGACGCAATAAACACCGATGATTCCGTTCCATCAACGACAACTGAAGATGGTCTTGAGTCTAAATATGACGCGCACCAACTTAGCGCATTCTGCGTTATCCCAAAAGAGTGTAATTTACCTAACAGTATCTTATGACTGACTTTGTCAAAAGCACGTGTAAAGTCAGTATATATAGCATCGACTTGTAAGCCCTCGTCAACGGCAGCTGATATATAAGACACAAAACTCACAAGGTTCGTATTAGTGGATCTCTTTGTAACGAAGCCATGTTGATTAGCAGATAAGTAGTTCTGGACGTTTAAGTGCCAATATTACAGCTTATTATTTTTCGAATTCAAAATTAAAAAACTGTATTGCTTGCATTTTACAACATTCAAGATCGGTGGTATATAATATATTTAAGTTCACGTCCGTCTTAATGAATGTATACTGACTTTCATATTGTACTTCGATGTCTAAAATATCGATGAAGCCTATTATATGATGAGCCGTATTATATAATAAGGCCGATACTTGTAATCATATTACCAATCAGAGTAGGGTACACGCTAATCAAAGATTGAAGAGTTTTCATTGGCAGCAAAGGATTTACTTTTGCGCGAGTCTTCATCATCATCATATCAGCCAATCGACGTCCACTGCTGGACATATACCTCCTCCAAGTATTGCCACCTCGTGCGATCCTGTGCCTCCCTCATCCATCGGCTTCCCGCCGTCCTAACCAGGTCGTCGTTCCACCGTGTGAGGGGTCTCCCCACACTGCGCTTTCCGGTGCGCGAGTCTTAATAAGCGAGAAATTAATAATTGCATTTTCTGTAGCAAGAAGTACTATTTTAACTTTGTAAATGCAACTTCGATATTTTAATCATAGAAGTACAGTATCAAGTCATAAATTTTATACAAGATTAAAGTTAATTAAGTTAATTTAAGGTATAATTAAGCACCACTGCTAGCGCATAATGTATGTTTTATTAAATAACTTTTGTTGTTTGTATTTTATATTAATGTAAGTAGCTTTATTTTACTGTAAGGTGATTGAACACCAATTGGTAACGCATATTTTTAGGTGTTACTTATATAATAAATGATGATTTTTTATGTGAGTGTATTTTTTTTACTACCTCAACACATTTAAATGGGGTTTTAAAGTCTACTACTCTTAGCTGAGTTTACAACATAATATGCTAAAGAAAACAGTGGAACAAGTATACTGGATACAAACACTTATTGTACTCTAGACATGAAATCTTACAACACGAGTCTTTTCATCGTGTAAAAAAAACCAAGGCCTGATTCTATGCCATGCTATGATTCTTGTGGACCTTAGCACCTTGGTCATTACTCCCCGAAAGGTAAATATGTACCTACATGAAATGAAAAACCTTTCTAACAAAGAATATTTTATTAAAAACAATTAAAATATACAATAACAATAAAAACAACGAAATTACAGTAGATGTAGGTACAGTATGGGGACATTGATAATGTGATTGGCTTTTAAAGAAAGACAGCAAATCAATGAGTAAGAAAAGTACATCCGATTACCGAAAATAGCTGAATAAATTTAGCATAATTTTTGAAAATTATCACATTATAATGTATCTTATGGCGTTCGGCATAACGTTGAAATTATAAAAGATTGAATCCCTACTTACTTCTATTTGACATTGTATGTTTCATCATGTCTTACTAAGTGACACTGTGACGGAAACATTGCACTTCGATAAAAAGTCATTGCAGTGCAACAAAATATAGCACTTATTGTTAACGTCATAATAAGTATACAATTTCAAAATCATCAATAAATTATAATCTCACTTTCTCGCTTCCTCATTGTTGTCTGTCTTTCTTTAAAAACCAATCATATTATCAATGTCCTCATACTGTACAAAATTACAATACCTACAGTAAACCTTTTAGCATATTTTGTTACATTTACAAAAGTAATTACATCTTTGTCAATGTAAACTTAACTAAATATTATTTGCATTAAATTCACAAATTAACTATGTATACTACGCGCGTTATAATCTGAGTCTCATTTCTCTATATCTATCTCGCTTGCACTTACGGGTCTTCTATTCTTATGTAATATCATCTATCTCTTTTCTGTACTATAATTGTAGTAATTTTCATTAATCTCTTTGCTGTAAAAGTAACACTACACTTACCACTATTTACACCCTATTTTCATTTAGTTATCTTCTTAAATATTCGTCTAACATCCTAAGTTGGTCCCAACAAACGAGTACAAGTACCGTATGAGGGCCTAACCTCAAGTAGTTAGCTCCTACTCCCTTGTACAGTGACATGGCTCCTTCATGCCTCACCATTTTGACGAAGCAGTCGGCCATGCCTTTGTATAACTTGCCTTTATTTTGTGTGTCCACGGCTGGAAAAAATATTATTTTTTATGGGCAACTCATATTAAACACAGTAAAAAAACGATTTAAAGTATGTAGGTAATACAAATAAATAAATCATTCATTCATAATATCATCCGTATTAGAGGTTTGTGATTAACGAAGTACGATGATAGACAGATTCTACAGATATCTTTTTGCCGCTAGGCGGAAAGATGTTGGAATGGCGACAGCCTCCCTGAAGGGTGGGAAAACCCTTTACCAGGTGAAAACTTCACATGGTTATGGTGCCTGGAAAGTTTTATAATATTTTACCATGGTTTTTTGTTTAAAATTTGAGTTAATTTCTGGAGTTAAAAAGCGATAATATTTCATCACCACATTATCTAAAACTAATCATTCTTCAGTTAAGCAAAAGATCACTTACGTTGATTACACAGCCTTGTAGCAACAACATCGAAGGGGTTCAAGCACAGTGTCATGACGAGACCGCCGAGATTGGCGCCGATAAACGACAACATAAGTGGGCTGTCCACGAACCAGCCGTGTTCTACTAGCTTCCTCTTTGCGTAGGTAAAGCTGAGAATTTGTGAAGCAGAGCCCGCCATGCCGCGAGGTATTTGAGGGTACACGCCGCGGAATAGGCCTGGAATTATGAAGTATAGGAATACACGGCACAATTTTTATATGTATAAATTCGACACTAAAATCAAAGCACTTATGGCGACTACAATTAATTGCAATTAAATTGGTGATGTTCAAGGCATTGTGAAAGTGAAATAACAGGCCTTAAGAATTATCTGTTTCTGTCTAGGGTAGGCAGCGGCTTGGCCGTGTTCTATGATGATGTGCGTGATGTCCATGAGCGGCTTATCAACTTACTGTCAGGTCGTCGTTAGGCAAAAATCCCTAGGCAACTTATCCAACATCTATGGGAGAAACAGGGGTAAGTATTCTTGATCCGTTCATATGCTTTGACTTTTTCCTTTTCACTTTTAGAGAAAGCCTGTTTCAATTGACATTATAAGGGCTGTAATAATCACATACCTCTTACACCTTCCTTCGTGTATATATCAAGCAAAGCAGTCAAAGTTCCAGTATGTTTGTGTTGATGTCCCACCGCAATGGCCTGAGCTGCCTGGGCCTGTAGCCTGGTCTTCACCAGGAAGAAGGGAGTACCCGCTATGGATCCTAGCGCACCCCCTATTCCCGCGACTGCAGCGCCTCTGACGAGCGATGTCTGCCCGTATTTGTCTTTTAGAAAATCCCGACGTTCAGCTATACTGAATGATCCTAGTCTGTAATTGTTAAATATTTTTTCGGTTGGTGTATTCTGTAGTATACCTACCTCATCTAAGTAATACAATTGGAAAGACGGTCTAAGCTAATTGCAATCATGGATTGATAAAATAATATGACAGGTCAAGCAAACGGCGAGGTCATTTCACAGCTAAGTATCCGCTTATGTCACAGCTAAGTAACCGCTTAGTGATATTTAATCTGAGCACCTCAGTGTTTCGAACGGCTCGTAAAAAGTGCCGGTCTTGGTTCTTGTCGTAGTGACAGTCATCAAACCGAACCTTGAACGTCTAACTCCCAAACGGCATATTTGTACACTGTCTTTCAAACGTAGTGTAAAGAAATATTTCTCCAAACCGGCAAGTCAAGTCACAGAGTAAAGTCTTTCCTGGACTATATTCTTGTGTCGCTAAGGTCTATTCAGGCTTAACACAATAATTTGTGGACTGTATAAATGATTATCTGGCGTGGGATTCAAAACCACGACCTTGAACACAACAACCCCATGCACGACCTATTTTATATTCAGAATTTTCAACAAAAACCACATTGCTTACCTACCTAAATATATTCAAAAAGAACTGGAATCCAAGCATAGCGACGAGTCCATTCTGCAACGCTCCAAAACCTTCAGTTTTTGCAATAACCACGATGCCATGCAGGACATTCTTATAATAAACAGCGTGTTTACCCTTCGCTGCTAGTTCACCTTGTAGTTGTAACCTAGTCTTGGCTACCTCTATGGGGTTGGTGAATAGACTAGCAAACATAGCACTAACTCCTCCCATACTCAAATCTAAGATGTCCCGACTAACGGTATGAGCTTTTTGATTTGTTGTTTTTACCGCCATTTTGTTCGTCTGTAAGAGAATTGAAAGAAAAGGTGTAGACAATTTTGATAGATATCCAGGGCCGAATATATTTGGTAAAAGCTTGGTGTTTAGGTGTGTGGTAACTGGTAAACTCATCTCAGTTTTAATAGTAGGTACCTACTGTGATTTTCATTTAATAATACTTCACTTATAATGACGTCTTTATTATATCGACGTTGTATTATTGTTTTTTACTAAATATCCTTTTGATATAAAACGTTCTAGTAAATAATTTAGAAAATTATCGACGTCGTCGATGACAACAATAAGTAGATAATCGAATACATACTCGTTTGACCAGTAAAAGTTAGTTAAATAAAACAATATATTCATTTAAAATATTTTATTGCGTTTCATAATACTTATTATCTTTAAAAGGCACTGAGATTATCAATATGAAAAAAAAAACAAACAAAAATAATAACATAATAAATAAAGCAACTATTGTAAATCATTGGTATTTTGGCACAGATTCTTATTAATAAAATAAATTAATTAAACTTAACAATTTGGTTTATGAGACAATTTTCGTAAATATTTTTTTAAAATAAATTATTATTTATTCCCTAACAGCTCATATCGTAGAAACTTGGTTTAGGAAAGGTGACTAAGGGACTGTTATTAGTAGGCAATATTTTTGCGAAAAAGGAAAATATTTTTTAAACCAATAAAACGTCTATAAGCCAGCGCAGTATCTAAATGTCTTTCGTTTGTACGTTATGAGCTGCTTTGTACATTATTAAGAATACACAATAAATTAAAAAAATAATAACAATAATATACAGCTGACGCAATCTTAATCAGCCAGGCTGAAGTTAGCTATCAGAGAAGTTGGCGCATTTACAGGAACAAAGGAAATACTCGCTTCCTGCAATTTAGTTCCAAAAATAACATCTGCGCATGCATTTGCAACAACTTCAAGTCGGCCACCTTAGATTGCGCGTACTGTACTATTACTTATCATATTAACATCCAGGGCGCAACTTCCAAATAATAACAAAAACATATTCAAATTCCTTTAAAAAAATTACATTAGTAGCTATTATTGTTTACGTGGTTAGTCTTCTATTTTTTTTTTCTAACAAAGTCACTAGTTTCATTTATTAAGTACTATAGATTTAAAAAAACATCTAAAATAGCACTACATTTAAATGCTATTGAACTGAAATACAAAATAAGTAATACAAATGCTTAACTTAGTATATTTACTATCAAACTTTGATATTGACGACATTGGTAACCTCTGTTTAGTAACTACGTACGAATCAAGTTCGATTCCAAAGATTCCCGCAATATAAGTCAATCTTAGTGGGCATGAACGTAATTATTTGTATTAATATTAGCCTTGTTTTTATACTATTTATTTTACTATGTACCTGAAGTACATAGTACAAATTACTTTTGTGTAGGTACATAAATAAATACTTCTGTTAAATTTCCCCTAATCTATATTATTTACATCCGCATGTCCTTTAATCCTATAATATACTAAGTAATTTACCAAAGTTCAATATTTCAGAACAAATAATTCGCATCCTTACCGGTAGATGTCACTATAAAATAAAACAAAAAATTTGGTGTTGCCATAATAAATAATTACAAATAATACTGGCTGTTCCAGAGGAACCTAAGGGTCTATGACAATCAGGTACAACAAATAATAATAATTTAATTCTAAATTAATCAGGATTAGAAAATACTATGAACTTTTTAATACAAACTTACTGAATTGGGTTGACAACAAAAAAACAAATATAGAGATGAATTAAACATAAGCTTAAACTTTAAAGAGTATCTATATAAAGCATAAGAATACTTTAAAACTATTGTTTATAAATAAATACTGTTCGTATATGGGCTAATATGATTTTTTTTTAAATTCTGACAGATGTGTTTACATCATTTCTTATTTGTACTTTTTCTAATTTTTGCGCTTTTTATTAGTTTTTTTAATTTATATTAATTAATAACCAGATTTTTTTTGTAAGTCTTTTAAAATATCCCAGAATACTAACAGCAGGACTGTATGAGGAGCTTGCCTCAAATAAGAGGGACCAATGCCCTTGTAAAAAGCGAGGGCTCCTTCTGTTTTAGTTATCTTGTTGGCACAATCAACTATCCCGCTGTAGAGTACACCGCGGCCTTTTGAGTCCACATCTGAAAAGTACAACAATTAATTACAAAATGCAGTTGAATTTTACAAATGAAAGGCTCAGGGTGTCAGTGCCCGTCACCATAAAACTTAAAGTATAGGTCAAGAATTAACTGAGTTTTTGAAGTAACAAATATTTAAAAAAACATGAAATTGAATTAAGAGTTTGTTACTCTTTTTGCAGTATCTTAAAACGCATTTTTTTTTAAAAGTGGTCGGTGTAAATTAGCTATCTTGTTATAAGAAAAACCCCAACATAGGGCCCCATTCGCACGAGCGCTTTTTTAACGCGCGTTAAAAAAGCGTCGAAATAGAACAAATGCATTCTTATGTTCCTCGGCGTTGGAAATAGAACACAATTTCCAACGCCTAGTGATAAAAAAGCGCTGGCGTGTGAACAGGAACATAGGAATGCATTTGTTCTATTCCGACGCGATTGTGCGAATGGGGCCTAAGACCGTTATTAAACGGATTTGTATACAGGCATTATTAATAAATAATGAAACAAAAATTTTAAAATGGCAATTTTAGACTAGATTTTCTTAAGAATTATATTAATTTACCTTGATTATACAGCCTTGTCATAATGACATCCATCGGCGTCAGGAACACAGTCTTTACCACCGCTCCTACATTACTGGCAATGAACGATGACATATATTTTGATTGTTGAAATAAATGATTGTCATCTATCCATTCTTTACACCTGCAAACAAAAAATATATAATTTATACTAAGTAAGATAACAAAAGAAGGAAACTTTACCAAAAACCCTATCCCAATTCATGGTAATAGTAGGCATAGTTTCCCTACGACACAGGAGAAGTCTAACGATCTAGTTCAAGTTCAGTTGTGACGACCTCTGTGGCGTAGTGGTTATATAACATGACAGCTAAGCAGGGGTCTCGGGTTTGATTCCCGCTTAATGCAAATATTTGGGTGCATGAACATGATTATTTGCATTGGTCTGAGTGTTTCTATGTATTATATGTAAGTATTTACAAAAAAAATGTATATAAGTACTAATATCCGTTGTTCTGTTACCCATAACACATGCAGGTTAAGCCTAACTTACTTTGGGAACAGATGGCGCTGTGTAGAGATGTCCGTTTATATTTATTTAGTTTTAATTTCAATTTTAATCATAAAACGCTTATTTGACAACATTCAAATTTAACACTTCGATGTCTAGCTTATAAGAAATTACGTTTAAAGAAATACTTACAAAGCAAACGAGGCAATTTGAGAAGCAGATCCAGTTGAATTCCTAAGCATCATTCCGTGCGCTCCTCTCCATAACCCGCTGACTCCATTGCTTTGATAAATCTTATTCAAAGCATTCATCATTCCTGGATGCTTGTGCTGTGTTCCGACTGCTATTTTTGCAGACGAATATGACATCAGCTGTGTTTTTACTAATTGTAAGGGACTGCCAAAAAATGCTCCGCACATACCAGCTATTGACCCGAATACTAAACTATTCAAAAGCTTTGTACTGTGATTTTCGTCCCGTAGTAAACCATAATTATCTGCTCCTTGATATATTCCTAATCTAAAAAAATAAATTACAAGTGGGTGGTGAAAAGTGAATATAGGGCACATTGATTTACAACTAATAATATGACGTCGTAATAATTTAATAAGAGAAGCGAAACAAAATGGGACGTACAGGTTTGTTTCGGTTAAAAGTACCGATAGAAAAAAATTGCTTCGAAAAAGATCAGAAAGTGAATAGGGTAAGCTTAATAATTGCGAGTAGCAATTCAAAGCACACGAAGTCGCGGTTAAAAACAACTGAACTATAATTCCAGAAGCTTATTTATGTAAAAATTGCAATGCCTTTAAATTCTTGTTTAAGAATTTGGGTACTTATACATATTACAACAACATGATGTCGACTTGCTTAACGATCGTTCATAAAAACTGAATAAGAAAATGACAATACTTAGTGTTGGTTTGGAATGTGGGATGTAGGGTTACAGTACTTATTGAAGTAATGGGTTACCATCAAAATCAATGTGGTATTGTCGATAGGTTGTTAGTGAACCAAACAGAACAAATGCTAGGATACTAACAACTACAGTACCTACTGATACTGCACCAACTACGTGTTCAAATACTACAAGAAATGATGATAACTTTTTAACAAGGGAACAATAAAATAGAGCGTTGTTAATAGTTTAAGTATGGGTAAAAAAGCCAAGTACCCAAAACCAAGCAAAATAAAATATCGTTTATAACAATAACTATTGAGCGAACTGAGAACTAAAGTAAGATAAAGTTATTATTTATTTTAACTCAATAAAATCGATACTAAACATGCAATAATAAATAATTTAAAAAAGGAAGTGTTATAAATAAAATAGCTTACCTTACCCCATTCACAACTAGTTGAAACCACAGAGCAGGCACCAGGCCTTTTTGCAGCGAAGCTATCCCATCATGTTTAACCATCGTATACATTGCATGCGGTATGTTTTTGTAATGGACGGTATGTTGCCCTTTCGCTCGGAGTTCTCCTTGCAACTGCATCCGAGTTTTGACAACATCGAAAGGGTTGCTGAAGAAACCGGCACCGACACCCGCGAGACCACCGACAAGGAAGTCCATTGCGCTAAACAAGTTTTTAGGTTTATTCCAACGTATTCGTATTTTGGGAAATATGTTAAATATAAAATAAGACATCGGTTTGGTTACAAATAGTGCCTCTGCGATGTATGGAAAACTTGACGGCTCAATCTGACGGTTATGTATATAAATGCAAGCGTCGTGTTATTTCGCATCGTTTACTTAGTTACACTTATTAACTAGTTTAAGAGTTAACAAAGATTTGTAAGTAAAACTCAAAATTAGTTTTAAGAGACATAACGACGTTAAAATATCATCTGTACTTATTTCGGGGCTACTCCAATCAGAGAACGAAACTTGGTATCCTTGAAAGGATGCGAACTAGTGTCAAGTTTTTCATTCTTTGCTGAGAAAATTACTTTTTATTAGCAATTCGATGTTTTATCTTATTAAAGCCTTGCAATAATACAGGGTGGTGACACTTTTTACACTTGACTAAAACCACACGCACTAACGCAATCGTTTGTGTTACTATCGTCTATATTATATAGAGACACTGATCATGATCACGACAAACAAGGCGAAGTTTTAGCAATAATTCTGAAAATCGCTAACGACTTTTGATCGGGCTTTTGGTCTTCCAGAATGTCTCTAAAAATGAATTTACCGCGTGAAAAATTAAGTGTGCTAGTAAACGACACTTCGAGACTCATAACATTGGTGTCTCACAAGGTTTGAGTCACAATTCAAACTTTTCCTTCTGCATATTTATGATTTAATGCCGTATTTATACTTATGAGAGTTATGCTATCCCCATATCCGTTATATATCTATATATGCAAGCTCAAAAAACCGGCAAGACTTCGAGAGGATCAAGCAATTAAGCTCAATTGGCCCAAGATCATAACTATATCTGTATGGGATTCCCCCTATCTGGTTGATTTCAAAGCCCTTGGAAATTAGGTTGCAGGTTCAGCACAAAATAGTCTTATATTAAGCTGGCACTACATACTGAATACATTAAAATATAGGTATAAATTAGAATTAAATTTTTGAAACACAAAAAAAAATACAACCGAATTGAGAACCTCCTTCTTTTATTAATGTCGGTTAAAAAGAGTCTCTAAAAAAACAAACTCTTCTCTTGACTGAACCATGCAATTTATTAATCAATACAAGTTTTAATTAATAAAATCAGTTCAGTAACTATGAGAAAACTACACACATTAACTCACTTGTTACGAGCGTCCTTTTAAAAGACCACCTCTCAAAAATTAATAATTAAAAATATGAGGTTACTATAACAAATAGTTTTTGATAAATATTACGAGTTTAGGAGTTTATCTGTCATTTAATCAATTACTTTGGTGTTTTAAGTGTATTATATTGGGGTTTTAGCTGAAAAAGTTTTTTTAGAAAAACAATATATCTGGTGAAAGGTTAGAATATACAATTGTCACCAAATATCGACAAAATACGTGTAATACTGTAACAACATAACCCTTACCTATATTTTTAATATATTTATTACGATGTACAATACAATGGTAGTTGCCATATTTCAAGTTTATTAAGGCGTCCTTTTAAACGGACAGTCGTAATATGACCTACTATGACACTTTGAAAGTTGCGTTACAAATGTTTCCTTTTTTGCCTTTAGATCATATATCAGAGTATAATATTTACATGAGATTGTGGAGAAGCAAGATCTGGTTGATGATGATGACGAAATACCGTCATATACTACAATTAAACCTTCTGATAACTGTAATATAATAACTGACAAAGATTCAGGTGACGAGAATCAAGTTTCTATGTCAAATTTATCTGGATCTCAGTTACCATATAGCTCATTATAGCTATGATGCATCGACTTCTAGCAATAGCGATGATGAGCATTTAACACAAGTGGCAAAGATACCACTTCCAAATCTAGAATCTTTCGAAGAAACATTTTATACGAGGCAAACCGCTTCGATGGGGCTACAAATTCTGAGTTAGAGCTACTTGCTTAGGATATGTCGTATGGTTTGATTCTTATCAAGGTCAAGGAGCAGACATTCCTGAAAGTTACAAAAAGCTGTGCTTAGGCGCTAGTGTCATTCTCTCATTTTCTGTCATTCTGCGTTCAGCGCCGTTTCGCTTATTCTTTGACATTTTTTTACGTCTGTTCATCTTATTGATAGACTGGGAGAAGCAGCTATGAAAGCTCAGTAGCTTGGCTTAGCACGATTCTCTCTTATGGTACCAGTGTACCATAAGAGAGAATCGTGTATCTAAGGGTCTTTTACCTTCTAATAAGGATATGCCTAAATCAGAGCAAGGAATGTTTCAATACAGATCTACAAGTGCTGAAGTGGTTTTGTTGAACAAGTGGCATGATAATAATAATCATCGTTACCGTGGCGACAAATCCTTGTAAAGTTCAACCTGTACCTGTTAAAAAGAGTCTAATTACACATATTATTATATTCACGTCGAACAACCAGTTGTTATGAAGTCGTCGTGTAACAAAAATGTTCTGAAAACATCCATTCGGGGCAAGTGGTATTTTTCTATTATATATCATGAATTAGATACGATAATACATGGTAAAACACCAGCTACTTACTTTTTTATTAAAACCTGTGCAATACAATAAGTTTTCCCAATTTTATTCTGAAACTTAATATTTTAGTATCAGCTAAATGACAGTAGTACATTTTACGAGTGTCCTTTTAAAAGGACACCATTTTCCGGCTTTTCCAAAAGTCACAGATTTTTTTTGTTATTTTTTACATGACCTATGATGTACAATAAGTAGTTCATGAGAAAATTATAACATTTCGATAGGTATTACTCTTCTCGTAACAAGTGGGTTAAATCACAGTAATTATAGATAACATTAACCAATACCATTATCTATGTAGAAACTAGTGTAATGATGTATGCTCAGTGGAAATGTACTGTCTTATCTTTAAGGAAGCATAGGATATTTAATGTGTATTTAATAGCTGAGAATGTAATCAGTTGATATGCATGTGATTTTTATGAATGTTGTATGATGAAAAAAGTTTGAAATGTGTGTGTGTGAGCTCATTAACACCTCAAGCCATTCAAAAATATATGTCTTATTGGTAAAGAATTAAGGTATAGAGGACTATAGTTAACATGATGCTGTATGTATATTTCTCTTTTGCAAAAGGAATACTAAAAGGCCTGATCACAATCCTAATGTCTACTTGTAAGTTGTAAAGATATCTTTATTCATTAGTATGTCATGATGACAAAAATAAAACAATAAACAAATGTAAATAATTTCAATAAAAGGAGTGACCCAAAAGTTAAGATAAAAGAAACATTATAGTAACACGGAATTTCTTTTCCAAGGTCTTCTTAACTTCAGACCAAAATTCCTAACAAATTACTGAATTAAAATGATTGTTTTAAAGGGAATTTGAGATTATGATTATGTGTAATATATTATGATTAGATTATGAAAAAGTGTAAAATGTAAAATTCCTTAATAATGCGTTAGAATAGAATAGCCTTTACTTTTCAAATATGGGTATCAAGTCATGTACATGTACTAAACATTTTTAGGATTTTATTAATAAAAATAGGGGAAAATCTTCTTTTAACCCGTCAATGAGACTTTTCCGGTTTTATGAAAACATGAAATATTTCGGGTTGGGTTTAGAAATGTGCTGATTTGCTTGAGAGAATCTGAGGTTAGGGAGTCTTCTGAACCTCACGATACACAATTTCTACCTATTATCTCAGATTAATTTCTGTGAATCAGCATGTTTCTAAACTTTTACCATTATACCCTATAATACATAGCATTTATTAATCTGTCAGCAAATTCTCATTATAGGTCTTTAAATAGCCTTTGGGATTTTGCAGATTGGTCTACTCCACTAATGTATCTGTATTTTTATTTTTTTATTATTACTGTATTTTTTATTTTTGTTTATTTATTTAATGAACTGTATTTTATAATTTTTAGAACAACTCTGTAACATTATGGTGTGCAATAAACATATTGAGTATTTAATTGAGGGAAGTTTTGCATTGTTCAAGACAGAGTACTTCCATAACTCAGTTGGATTAACATTGGGCAGGTTCTATGATATTATGATTTGAATGAATGAATATTAATTTACTACGAATTGTTGTCTTAAGAATATTGTCTCATTTTATGCTATAATTAGGTGTTGTTATAGAAAATCAGTGGTTATTTAATATAGACGTAATAAAAATCACATGGTTCTTTAAACATGCAGGTTGTCCATATCAACTTTAAAAAAAACAAAAATAAAATTTACTTACGTTTTTACTTCATTGAATTAATAACTAAATTTTCCAGTGTGGAATGCACTATAGTATATATCTGGAGTACCATTATGGTCTGTTATGCTTAGACGTATTGTTGCGCCATTATTTATATTTTTGTAATGATTTCGTAATAGGAAGAGATTTTCTTGCGGAGCATGGAATTTCGTTTTGACAATTTTAATAAATGTGACAGAAATCAGCTGATCGTTAAATATGACAATCGTTCCATTTCACTCTTGCAGCGTGTCAATGTAACTATAATTTAAAAAAAATATTGGCTTTTATTATATAATACCTACGTTCTACCATAAAGCAGGCATGCCTTGTTTGTCTTTACGAAAAATTTAACCTATATTAGACCTACTTTACTATTATAAGAGTACCACGACCAGCTTGACGGCTTGATATCCAAGTGCATGCGATTTACGCGCGTATTTTGAATTCGCGCGGTGCTTTTGGACGCGTTGTATTGATGTCTAGTACTTCAACAACGCGCGTATGAATTCACGCGATACGATTCGCGACGAATTATATTTATTATATTTACATTGTAATGAAGCCTCTGATACATGAATACTTAGAATAAAGGAAGTTAATAATTATGTCTTTTTACCAATTTCTTTTTTATATAAGAATAAAAAGCATATTATCTACTATATAAAAATAAGTCGGGTCTTCCTTCCTGACGCTATAACTCCAGAACGCATGAACCGATTTCCACGGTTTTGCATTCGTTGGAAAGGTCTCGGGCTCCGTGAGGTTTATAGCAAAGAAAATTCAGGAAAAAATTTAACAGAAAAGCGGGACAATAATGCCCGTGCGAAGCCGGGATGGGCCGCTAGTATTATTATATAAAAAGTAGGTACCTACTCAAAAACCAAATACTTCTTCCAAACTGCCGAAACGGTCCTAATAAAAGTTGACGGAAGCTTCATGCGCTACTATAACATATTTGGGTTTTAGTTATTGACGATGGTAAACAAGTATGACTACTTTAATCATTGTTTTATAACAACCTATTCTATGAACCTATTATCCTAATAGATTTCGTCGACCTCTTTTGAACATTACAGGCAGCAAACTAAAAGTTCACTAAACACTGTCAAACTTTGACATAATTTTGTTTTGCCACTCAGGTTCGCCTGCAAAATTGCTGGTGTTTATATAAATCAATAAAAAAGTATAAACAAAAAAATTTTGAGTAGGTAGTTTAAAGCGCTCTCGCAAAATGAGTGTAACAAGTGGAATGTTTCTTTTCGAAGTAGTGGTGGAAGCTGTCAATAGCATGGTTGAGAGCAGGTTCTTGATAATAAGAAGTGACTTCGCAGATATATTTTCTTTAGAGTTAAAAGACCCGAAACAATTGCAGATAACTATGCCAGAACCACTTCCACTGCCACCAGATCCACCTGGAAAGAAAAAAAAGAAAGCCCCTCCAAAGAAAAAAAAAGGAAAAAAGGGAGCCATTGAACTCCCTCCACCCGAACCTGTCATACAGTCAGGCCAATCAGTATTATTTCTAAGTAGCGCTGAAGTTTTGTTACAAAACATGTACAAATGTCCTTTGGAAGTTTCTTTATGGAGTAAAGAAGATGAATTGGTATATATTGGTTCCGTTTCCATTCCTTGGGATCCAGTTTTTCACACATATTTAAAAAAAGTTGCCGATTGTGAGTTTCCTCCACCATGTGTTTTAAAAGATAACTACAACATTTTTGAAGAAGGCCAGGCTAGAATAATGGCAAAACTAGGTCTGCAAGTAAAATTAAGTTTTCTGAATGATAAAGTTACAACTTCATTTAGGACCCTTTCAGAAGATCCAACGATTAGGAAATTTTTATATACAGGTATGAATTCTAAAACGACATCTTATATGTGCGTTATGAAGACAACAGATGAAGATTTCGCAGAAAATTGTAACAAGATAGATAATCAATTCTTAGTGGACAAACCCAAACTGGCAGGAAAATCTAATAAAGTTAATTATGCAAGTTATACTAACGCCCCTGGAGCTAATCTTACATTCTTTAATGATGGTGATTACTGCTGTATGGGACAGGCGGACAAACCTCCTGAGTCGATTTATAAGGCTCCTGAAACTTGCCCAGATATTGATTCAATAGCTGATTATGTACGAAAAATAATAGTATCTTGCAATGATAATATGAGAATGTTAACTCCACGACCCACTTTAACACCACGAATTAAAGCAACAGATATTGATCGAATGTGCTATTGTAGGGAGACTAAATGGCCACCAGGTAATTTTGCTGAAAAGTTCAGGAAAGAAGCACAAAGTGAACCCTGTCCATTGTGCATTGATGCTGGCAAGAGACCTAAAGGATTCCGTGGGGCTACGTTCGACATAGCCAACATAAGAGGACCGTGTGGCCGAGCAGATTGCAAAATTGCTAGAGATATGAGAGCTTATATTGAAAATCTCGTTGAAGAAGACAATGTTGAATTTGACCTTAACAACCTTATCGGACCATGTGGAACTAAAAAGTGTACAGTAGCGCAAAAAATACAAGAAGTTATACAACATCAAGGTGCATTTAGTGAGATGGAAACAGTTCCCGGCCTTTCCACTCAATGTGCTTGCCTAGATAAAATGCAACGGGAACTTATGAAACAAGAGTCGTGTAGTTCTGAATGCTCCAAGGACTGTGAGAAAAATGATAGCGATGAAAGCGAATGTGAAGGCCCAGGGTGTCCTTTCGGAAAAAATCCAAAACAAATATATAATGTATATTATTTTACCGTAGAGCATGATTTTGAGAACAATAAAGACAGTCCCGTTTCAAGCTCTCCCAGCAAAGACAGCAAAGAAAGCAAATCAAACAAAACAACTGACGGCAAGAGTACTGTACCCTCGACAACTACACAAAGTAAATCAAAAACTTCCCAATCTTCCCAGGATTCCGATAAGGATGAGTTAAACCTAGATACTCGTAAAAAGTATCAATATTGCCCTCCTACTTGTCCAAGCGCAAAACTTATGCATGATGCCTCTTGTTCCAAAGCTATGTGCTCATATGGAATGAAAAATAAAATTGGTAGATCAAATAGTGATACAAAATGTACAACACCATTATGTTCTAGCAGATTTCAATACGACGACAGTCCCAATGATAGTAAAGTAGAAATAGACTTAAATGATATTTACAATCCATGTTGCGTCAGGTCCTGCGATGTAGCGGAAAGAGTAAAAGAATTTATAGCAAAAGGTTCAGTAAAGACAGAAAAATGTAAAAAAATGAAAGAGATTGATGAGACTGATCCATGTTATTGTGATTGTGTATGTACTTTTAAATTCTCCTCTAAAACAACTTACTGTCCAGTTTGTGGAGGATATGAATGTATTGGCGACGACACACGAGATCTACCAGCTTATGCAAGACCCCATCCATGTCCTGTGTATCATAAGCTTTACGACAAGAAATACATTAAAGTTGATAGTCCCTGGCCAGAGGAGAAAAAAGAAGAAAAAAAGGAAGTTCCAGCTCCTGCTGCTGCTGCCAAACTCGTAAAAGTAGCCTCTAAGCCAACAGAAGAAGATATTAAAGTAAGGGAGACTACTGTGGAGAAGCAAGTTAAAGTAAAAACAGAAAAAAAGAAAGCAGTAACTAAAGTAGTGGAAGCAAGTAAGTATTTTAAAATAAATAATTTTTACCCTCTTACCTTAAGGTCTCTGCACACAGCGGGCGGGGCGTGGCGGGAAGAGACGGCGACGCGACGCAGCCCTGAGCGAGCAGTTGTAATGTACTAGATATTACGGACGACGTCACGCAGAGCCGTCCTGCTCGACGCGACGGTAACCGTCGGTTTAGTGCATTTTATCACGTCGCCGTTCCGTCCCGCCACGCCACGCCGGCTGTGTGCAGAGACCAATAGAATAATCTTTGAGGGATAGATAAGATTGACAAGATTGACGAAGGATTACAAAAAAAGTGGCTGTCTGTTTCATCTATAGAGAAATCCTTTTTTCATCCAATGGGTGTCATTTGAGCTGATTGGAAAGTTTGTAGATTAAATCTCTACCAAAAGAAGGAAAACTTGACATCAAACCGATCGGTATACCCAGCGTTAAATGTTGAGGTTGACCAAGTTTTCCTCTGTCATTGAAGAAAGCCCATCCCTGCAGTGGGACGCCAATAGACTGTTACGATGACCAAGGACAAGGCGCATGACATAGGTTCTATAACTATGACCAAAATATCTAATTCTATGATTATGATCTATACTTTGCGTCTTATGTACCTATACCTGTCCGTAATATTAACAACTTGCCTTTATATCTTTAATTTAGTCGTGCCTCCAGTTAATGCAGACAAAAAATCAATTGTTGAGAAAAAACCTGACCCAAATAAGTATCCTTATCCGCCCGTGCCAAAAAACATGGGATGGAATTGGACAGCTGAAGATATTCCAGGAATGAAGGTAACTACAAATCTCATAATAAATAACTAAAAGGGCTTTATTTATTAAATTACACATTAAATTGTTGATATGGGTAAATCTGGTATATATATATAAGTAGTCGTTATAATATAAGCAAGCCACTTGCACTTTAAAAGTACACCTGCAACGTATTCACTTGCTCTGTAATACAAAATTAGTGTAAGTAGCTATACAAAGTTGGTGTAGTTTCCAGGTAGCTGTACCTGGAAACTGTCCTTAACACCAGCTTGAATTTTCATAGCATTTGGGTTTATAAGCCTGATTTATCAAAGTAATATGCAGATGACATCAGACTGGTTTTTGAAAGTGGCCGTTAACCATAAACAAAGATAATTCAGCAAACTTAGGTTAAAACGTATTTTGAGACTGCCGCGCAATGGCTTCAAGTTTATTAATTAGGGATGTTTAAATATTTCAAAACTTTACTACCTAAATTGTTCATATCTTTTGCGCAATTGCGTAGGAAGCGTTTAGGAGGGTTCTTATTCAACCTTATAGAAGTTCTACAAAACTACTACTTTTATGCTGTTGATTATACAATTACATAATATTAGATAAATGTACCTCTAAGTTTTTCAAATTAATTCCCAGTTAACTCTGTAAGTTTTACTAAAAATAAAATGGAATAGGTACAACGTAGGTAACTTAAATATTAAAACCGTCATTATAAAACTAATAAATACCAGCTTATTAATGTTCTACTGCAGAGACGGGCCTCCTCCTCCCGGCACGGAGGTATACTTGGCCTACTAGTAATATGATTACATTCTTAATATAGGTATGTTACTCACAAAGAAAATGAAATAATTATTTTAGCAATTTATTTTATTTTATTTTATTTTTATAGCCACGTCCGAAGTGGCGTCCTGGAGCAGTTAATAAAGCATTGTTAAGAAAGTACAGAGCTCTTAGAGACGGTACTGATAACATAAAAAAGAAACGAGCTCTAATGCAGCGTAAAAAGAAAATAGAAATGAAACCTACGCTCGTAGTGACAAAACTAGACGGTGAATACACGGTCCAAATGGAAGTTTTTAAGAAGTATTCAAAAGAACGACTACTTCATCAATATCCTTACGATGAAAAACAACCGATAATTTATACGATAGGTAAGACAGAAGATGAGCGTAAGAAAATTCAAAGGCAACGAGACAGAAAATTACGAAGAGAAAATCGAAGAAAAAATAGGCTATTGCAATCTACTTTTAGAGATAAGTGCCAAGAGATTTGTGTGAAAGCATATAATCAAGCAATAGGAGTGCTCCCTCTACCGAATGCTAATAATCCTGATTGTCCATGCGTTACCGGTACTGCACCTGACCTTAGCCCTATTGTAGATTCATGTTCCTGTTCCGAAGAAGGTACTATATCAAGCAGTGATACTGATCATGATGATTGGGTAATTGAGTTCACGCCTCCAATTGCTAGGTGGGACCCAAAATCTAAAAACCCGCCAGGTTTATGTGAAAATGAATGTCAATATAACTATTTGGACTTTAAAGTAAAACTCTTAGATAAAAGTGGAAATCCTGTGCCGAGATTCTTTACTTCACATGAGGGTAAGAAAGAATGTAGTGACTTGGGTGGTTTTTGGGGCCCGGGGAGAATATGGTTGGAAATTAATAAAGATGGTTATATAGGTCCTGACGGACGCTGGGTGCCAATGAATTTTTTGGGTCCTGACGGAATGTATTATTCAGCGGAAGAAGGGTCTTTTACAGATAATAATGGTTTTTTACTAAAATTAGGAATAGATGGATACATTGATCAAGATCTTAATTGGGTTTATTATCCAAACCGAAGACCACAAAAAGCTGTAAAAGCTCCCTCGCCAGAAGTAACAAAACCTAAAGCGAATGTGGATCAAGAAACAGATGTTACAGAAAAGGAAACTAAACCTAAGCCAAAAGACAGTAAGAAAACGAACGATAAGCCTCGTTCTGCCTCTATTAAGGGGGGTAAAAGTAAAAAACATAAGCTTTCAATTGAAAAAGGTGCTGGAGACAAAGTAAAAGGTAAGGCCAAAGAAGACAAGGCCAAAGAAGACAAGACCACCCAATCAAAAACTCATGACAAAGGACATAAAACGAAAGTAGTTTCAATGAACTTAGCTGTTAATCGTGCCAGGAACAGGACACCACGACAAATTAATGAAAACATAGAAGATTCCATCGTGGATCGTAAAATATCTAAATATCGTAGATTTATGGGAGAAGAAAGAGATGATGACTTGTGCGATTTGAGACCATTAATAATGTCAAACAGAGCATCTAACACAGGTAACAGAGGTATAGGAAGCTCAGCGCTGCTTAGGGTACCAGATAAAAGTTTTAATTCTTTGAGTTACAGGTATTAGGACATTTATACACGTTCATTTGCTGTACATTGATCAAATTCATTTATAAATGACAAATTGATTTTTATTATAGCGTAAGTTAAAGAAGAAATATTTATTTAGGAGCGGTATTAAATTTTATTAACTTATTGTTTAGTTGTTTCTCTTTATTTACATTTTTCACAATTAATTACATTTTTAAAAAAATATATAAAAACATTTATAAATATAAAAAAAAGGTAGACCCACCAGCATCGGGTACAGGGACCAAGCTACTGGCGGTTAGGGCTCCAAAGATAGGAACCTCCTCACAATACGTGCCGTGAAGAAGTACTGCCTTCTGCTCAGACCTAGTATCCAACTGCCAAGCGCGACTCTCCTTAGATGTTGACAGAGACTCTTTGAAATAAGTCCATTTACCGAAAGTACTATCGGAACAATGATCGCCGAATCAACATTCCACATGTCAACAACCTCGTGAGCCAAGTCCAAATATTTTGTTTGTCTTTTTCGGCATTCACAAGATTTTCGTCATGAGGAATGGTGATATCGATCATCATTGCACGGCACTCTGACCGATCTATCACCACAATATCTGGCTTATTGGCAACAATAGTCTGATAAATCGCTCCTAATATAATGTAACACTACTATTTTCGAGAACCGGGTCGGGTACATACTTGATACTTCTGCATCGACAAGTTGATATTTAAGATATTTAAGAGCAAGTTGTTGGTGGACAATTCTGACTACTTGGTTGTGTCTATGCAAGTATTCACCATTCGCAAGACGAGAACAACCAGAAACAATATGTCTGAGTGATTCTCCGGGACAGTGACATGCCCGACATATGTCAACTGTACCATCCTTCAGGATATATTTCCGATAATTCTTAGTCATTACGACTTCGTCCATAATTGCAAATACAAAACCTTCAGTTTCTCCAAAGAGATCAAATCGCAGCCAGGACACAGATGATAATATCAAGCCCATTTAAGGCCCGGTAAAAACGGCCATGCAACTCCTTGTTTTTCCATACCTCTTTACGATCATCGATATTAAGATATCGAGAGTAAGCCCGATATCTACTGACACAACATCTGTCCGATCATGTATATCCGCGTCCGTAGTGAGAAATTATTTCCTGAGATTGTACACTTCACGATTGCGGAGGGTCTTAGCATTTAAAAGACCACGACCCCCACTCTTTCGTGGAATGTAAAATCTCCTTACTGAAGGACGCGGCGGATGATACGTATTCGGTCTGCGGTTAGTAGAGTTCTTACTTTTCTATCCAAAGCTTCTAGCTAAATCTGTGTCCACTTTATTATGCCAAAGGAGTAGGTACATCCAAACCGGTATGACCGAACTGTTATATGAACGAACTTTATTGCTCCCTAAGATGAATTAAGTTATGTTCATTAAGTTGTTTTATTATTATAATGTAATAAAGAAGATTGAAGAGGACACGAATCATGATTCATGACGTGCTGCAGCAGAATATCGACAGAGTTGTCAAATGGAGTCAGGAAAATAAACTTTATTTGAATGTAGCCAGAGGTCCCGTTCTTACTTACAGCCGTGGGCGCAACCCACCTCAACACTACATCATGGAAGGTGTCCCGTTGTAGCGAGTCACTGAGGTGGGGTTCACTTTACGGCCGACCTCAACTTTCGTAAGCACGTTACCAGCATTTGTAAAAAAGCATTCCTTGGTTTCGTATTAACACTTTCACTGTTCGTGCATTAGGAACATGTAATGCACTGATGAGTTAGCTCCGTACGTCCTGCATGACATACGAGTACAATACACTATTAACTGCTAAATCAATTAAATCAGAAAATTAATGATATTTTTTTCCAACCTACCTCTGCCCTATACAATCTGGCCCTAGAAGAAGCCGTAGGTACTTGATATGTAAGAAAAAATAAAAGGAAAAGTAATGCACTCTAAGACGTGAGGCAATTGTATTGATAATTGCCTTGGGACAGTAAAAGTGTTAAGACAGTCATGCCCGATTTACACATCGATAAGTACAGTGGCCAGTTAAGTAGTATTTTAAAATTAACCCAAGTAGCAAAATCTTGTCATATTAAGGTGTATAAAGCCAAAAAAAATTGACTTATAAAGGTCATATAAACGTCTATAAGCGTGGGTTTAGGCGCAGTTTATAAGAATATAAACCTTATAGTAGCTATATTGTGGTCATATAAAAAGCAAATGTTTCTTGTAGAAGGTTTATAAGAGCATCTTACAAGATCTATTACACTTATATTGATTACATAGAAGACTTTTACAAGATCAATATCCTTATAGCTGCATTATCTAACTCATCTATGGAGAAATTATTCTCTTATCAGTCGCCGTCGCAGCTTTTTGATATTGTTATGTTCAAGTGATTGAACTGGATTTTTAGAAGACATTTTATTTCTATTCGCAATTGAGTTGTCAAAAGTAAGTACTACCATATAATATAATATGCTTGGAGTTGGTGGTTTTAGGTAGTAAGTAGTAAAAAACTAATGGAAATTATTATTTACGGTAAAGTGTGGTATGATATTTGATGTATTTTTAAGGGGCCCATTGAATTATTCGTTTATATGCATTTCAAAATATATAATTATTTGTCATGTCTTGGTTACCGCTGTTACAAGTGTAAAAGCATTTTTTACAACACCTACAAGGGGATTATAAAACTAATATCATTTTAAAAGTAAATTTATAAAGCTAAAGTCGTCCATATTGAGTAATTTCGGAGTTCCCTAAAGTAGCTGAGAAAACCATAACCACATCTTTCGTTTTTTTCAGTAGAATCGCTGTAAATATGGTTGTTTTCATGGACGTGGATCGTAAAGAGATGATTTTAATCTGCAACAGTCAAAAATAGCCTAGGCTATAAAATTATTTTATTTTAAGAGAGATGCTTTAATTGTGATCATTCTACTTACACAAACATACCATTACATTTCATCATCAATGTTGAAGAAATGGGACTTATATTACATCGAACTATTTTTGGTCTAAAGACTGTGAATACACAGTTTATGATCACTACCCTGATGACGAATGTGAATTTTTCTTATATAATATTAATGTAAAGTGATCTTCAATAAATAGATACGTCTGAAAAGTACCCCTCATTGTTAAATAGTTATATTTAAGTTTAAAATAAATACATCTCGATTAAAATTATGTCTTTTATTTAAATCGTGGTTTGGTGGTTAGCATTTTATTTAAAATTATATCTTTTAGAAATCTGTATCTGTGGAAGCTTGTTATTGGCGTTTAGTAACTATTTTTGAATCCATCTTTAATATAGCTGTAAGCCTCCCAAATATTTTTTTGCGTGTTAGTTACTAAATTTATAATAATATAAATATAATATAATAAAAATAAATTTAGTAACTTGTTAAAAGAATAAAAACAGATACTGGTACAATATTTAGTTTAGTTATATTTAGCTTTATAATATAATTTTTCCTGCCATTAGCAGTATCACTTTCATTATTCTCTGCCGTACTGTATTCATGTTCAAGTTTTGGTGTAAAGGAGTATTGTGGTAAACTAAACATTTCTCTTATATTTTAATTTGGTACGGAACCACTAATATTTTCCTCTTTATTAATTTCTATTGTAGAAAAAGCAATGTACGCGTTTTTGTCAAAGCCTTATATTTTTTGTCCACCCTCTTTCTACTTCGCTTAAATTTTTTCCGCCATCCTTGTTTATTATGAATTAATATTATAATTACTAGGTACTTCTAATCTTCCACTTGTTAAAAATGGCGCACATAAGTAATATAAAACATAATAATAAAGTAATTATTAGGGTAATATTCCTATTGCGGCTAGATAATTGATCTTTACATTACTTATGCACTTTTACGGGTCATTTATGTAGCAAGTAAGCATTTGTTATATAAAAACTGTACAAACTGCTTTTATGAGACTCCAAACTTTATAATTATCATATAAACCACTATAATAAGTTTAAAAAGACTCCATTTAAACCTTTATATGACTCTGTATATTATATGACCATTTAGCCATATAATAAACAGTTATAAGAGTAACTTCTGTACGAGGCTTTATAGTTGTCATATAATTCAGCTTTATAAACGTGTACATGACTGAGTTATAAGAATGAAAGTAGTATAGCCAAACCCTCTTATAATATGCCTTTACATGGTATATTGTCGTAAATTTTGCTACTATATAACAACTACAAGTATTATAGCTGTATAATCCGTTTGTTATAAGGGTATTTTGCTAGTTGGGAAGTTGATTTAAATAGATCTCCATCCTATATTTTGGCAAGTTAAGTACGAATTAGCCCCCTCTTTCGCGTCTCGCCAACTTAACTTGCCAAAAAATAGGATGGAGATCTATTTAAATCAACTTAATCAGCAACTTACTACTTAACTCGCTACTGTACTTGTCGATGTGTAAATCGGGCATCAAAGTCAGTTTACAGTTGGAGCGTTGAAAACTCTATTTTCAGATCTTGTCCTGGAGAACAATTTGGCAATCTGGTCACCTCATGAGGCTAAATATAAATTCATGGTCAAACGTATCCAGAACAAGTTTACCAGGTACATAATATCTAAAGCAATACGGGTTCTACCCTGGTTATCGATTGCTGTATCCTGTAGGTCAATTTTCGTAACTAAAAATCGTTAAAAATTCGATTAACTTAACTTTTAGTCAAATTGTTATAACTTTTTGTTTTTTAAGTAATGTAATCGTACTGTAACTATAGTCTATTTAAACGGACTTGCTTTATATGGTAAACATATATGGCGTTGTGTGAACCGCAGACTAAAGAGTAGGTACTGATAGCTAGAGATGTGTAACTGATGTGAATGAATGAAATCATCACTTACAGTTCTTTTAGTACTGAACGGTTTATGGCAATTTTTTTAGCTACATACATTATACAGTGTAGGTATATAATTACATAATATTCTAATTACGCAATAGGAATGTGGAGTCGTAAATTATACTAAAAGTATTAAACAATTTTTTTATTTATAATTTTTACAAATATAGCAGGTAGGTAAGGTATAAGCAGCTGTAAAAGAGAAAGAAAAAGAAAGAAAGAAAGTACATTTATTCCTGGTAGTTTGACGTTATCTGTTTTATTTTTTTTCGTTTTTATTACGTCTGACAAAAGATTTTGGTTCAAATTAGTAATCTCAGAATAATAATTTCAGAATCATGTAGATTAACAAAATTATAAATTCACTTACATAAACAACATTATCTAGTACCTACTTAAATAAATAATTTTTATTTTATTTGTATTTTGACTAGGTGATGCCCAAGGCTTCACCCGCGTTGTATGAGTAGCTCAAATGTTATTCTACATCCTAACCTAACCCTATATTCCAAATTTCATCAAAATTCATTTAGTAGTTTTTGCCTGAAAGAGTAACAAACATCCATCTATCCATACATCCTCAAAACATTTCGCATTTATAATATTGGTAGGATTTATTTAAGCATCATCATTTTATTCGTATGGCAATCGTTCATTCACTTTTGTTACACATCCCTACGAATCTATGAAATTTCTAGAATCTACAAATGTCAAATAATGAAATTAATTTTTATCTGTGAAATTTGCCGTTGGAAAAAAATACATTTATTTAAAATATAAGAAAGATAGTGGTGAAATCAAAGTAATTTACGTGTTTTCTATTGCATAAACGTATAATGCTACTTTCCAGAAATTTTCATCCATATCAAAGTGTGCGATTGATGTAAAAACTAGTGAATTTGAAATAAGTATGTGGTGTTTGTTTACTAAAGAAATCAAGTAAGGATGAATACGGTATACAATAAGCTTGAAACGGCATTTTTGTAATTTTTAAAGTGACAGCTCATGTAATCTTCTCCATTAACGACGACCTCGGTGGCGCGACGGTAGCGCAATCGGCTGCCGTGCAAGAGGTTGTGTGTTCGATCCCCACGCAGGACAATGATTTGTGAGATCCACAAATTATTGTCCTGGTCTGGGTGTTCGTTGTGTTCATTAATTGATGTTTGTAAAAGGTCCCCCCGACACAGGGTATGAACCCTAGTGCGGGAGTTGTCTTTCTTAAACAAAAAAAAACAAAATTAAGAAACGTCAAATTTGACGTTTATTTTATTATTTATGTTAATTTTACCAAGAAGCAAAATACCACTTTTGGATTAATTAAAAAATGACATTAAAAGAAGTTAAAATTAAATCATTCTTATTGTATGTTACGAGAATTGACCTTGCTTGTTGCTGGTTTATGTGTTCTGGGTATGGTAGGATATAATAGACTCGAGTTGAGAAGGGAAGTGGCTCTAGCCTCAATATGTTTTACCTAAGTCTTAAGAGGGATGATAGGCAACCAAGCAGTCTCTTACAAACGATTGGACTATGCTTCCCAAATGAGTAGATGACACGACACGGATATTTTCGTGTTCACTGGTTGAATTCACAAAGACTACTTATTCCATATTGTATAATACATATAGCTGTTAAAAGCCTTTTGTACCATAATGTCCACTTTTCAAATGGACCCCTTCTCAAATGGACAACACCCCAGAATGTCCACTCCCAGATCGCGCACTTCCCTCGCGGTCATATTACCTATGACCTCAGCGAAAAGTTACGCAAACCAGCGCGTATTAGTGACACGCTTACCACGCCTACTTATCACTTCCACTTGATTCTTTCTTCCGTGGTTGCAACGAAGCAAAAAATGACGTTATTTAGTATGTACACTCTGTCTATAAAGTCCTGACAATAAATGAGGCCGCCACTGTGCTACACGTAGCAACCCTATTTAGTCTGAGAAAATAGTTTCCATACTAGTAATTTATTAAAATAAAATAAGTAATTTTGAAACACATTATATCTAATACTCAAGTAAGAAATTCACACAACTCATAATGAGATAATTCATTTCATTGGTTGAAACCCTAAGTGATTGAGAAATTTGAATAATTGTTATAACATGACCTTTATAGAAGTAAAGTAGTATTAGCCCTTTAAACATTTTAGATGACGATGTTTTATTTCTGTTTTATATGCACACTATAGACAAGCCATTTTAAATTTTGACAGTTGTTTTGGGCCATAGAATGTAACCTAATTTAGTGTAAGAATTATGAGCCATAACGTAATTTTTGACTTCTGCAAAACAATTATGTTCTATGGTTTTATTTTAGTGCTGCTACTATATGGCCGCTGCCAATGTTACAATGTATACCAATCTTAAAAAAACTAAACTTTAAATAATAATCGATTATCGATTAATCGCTTGTTATCTAAATCGATAAATCTTTTAATCGATTTCATACACCAACCCTAAACTACATGGGTCAAAATTCACCTATTAGTATAGTATGGAATAAATGAAGAAAGAATAAATGAACGGATTGAATCAGAGTAATAAAAACGCATATGTACACAATTAACAAGGAGATTTATTCATCGCTTTCATCATAGAATTTTTTAAATATTCGATGTTGAGATAACTTTCGTTGCCACCTTCATCGTCATCACTAAAGCTTTCTTTGCTGCTGCTATTATCGTCAGTATTTGCCCACAGGTGACGTCCTCTCTTGTAGTATTCTGATTCGAGCTTCTCGACGCGATGGCAACTGTTTTTCCAAGTTTCAGCTGTGATGCTGCTGAAGGCCCTTTTTAGAGATTGCCAACATTTTGTGACCTACGGGAACATAAATAGTTACTTGTTAGTGATGATTTTATAAAATGTTCTGTTATTTGATATATCAATTCATCATCATCATAACTGGATACTTGGCCTACTGGTACCACGCTGGCCAGACATATTGGTATAGGTTTTTATTTCAAGTTTTCCTTCTTTTTATTTCATAAAGAAAATATTCACGGACAGTCCCTTAGTCGGTTTTACGACACCCATGGGATGAGATGGGGTGGTGATATATTGTATTCTTCCTTCGTCACTACACGAAAACTACTGCTTTACTAACTATACTAATATTATTATTAAAAAAGATTTGATTATTGGTTTATTTGGAGGGGCGTATAGGGGGCAAAGGCTTGGGAAAATAGGCTAGAAAATATTATTTTAACTATTTTATACAGTTTATAATGAGAAAAAATACTATATAAAAGAATATGCTTTATTATACAGGTTACCTTGTATGAAGAATGATAAATAATGTCTTTCCTTAGTTCTTCAGGCAAATGTCGATTTTTTTATTACTAGGGCATTTCTTGTAGGCCTATTGCATTTTAAATTTTGCGTAGAACTTCAAGACTACAATTAAAATCCATCACAGTTCTAGCTATCACCTGCTACTATCTGAGGGTTGGTTGGAGCCTGAAATTTTACAAAAGTTATGTTGATTGAACATTTGATTATACTTTTACAATAAATTTAGACATACCTAGACACAAAATACAGGCAAAGAATGGGATGGAAAGAATAACTGCAATACCTAACTAAAATCATTCAGTGTTAAATATTAACTAACAATTATGTTGCTGAGAGAAAAGCGCAGCTGTGTTCCTAATGTGCGTGTTTCTCACGTGCAAGGCTAAGCCCCCATCGCTTCTTAAAGGTGCTGGGGTCCAGATGTTCGTTATCTTCTATCGGAGTGGCGAGAAAAACAGACGCCTTTCATTCCAAGATAAACGTCGATAACCTGTTTTTTTAGACCTTTATTAAATGCATATTGCTCAGACGTATCATTCGTACGTCTCATTTTGTTATCGTCAGAGTAACCATATCTTTATAGTTTGTATCAAAAACACAAATAAATTTTAATTCCCTTTAAGTAGTTTCCTTTCACAAAACGAGCATTTGATATCCGGTTTCCCTAGAAAATTTTTGCAAAGAAATTCTCCCTGTGTAGACTTTCTTAATACGAAATTATTATTAATCGTCTCATCGAAATGAAAATGAAAAAAATCTTTATTCATTTAAGATACAGTTCAGTATCACTTATGAAAGTCTTTTTATAGTCATCACATATGCACGCACGTCTTAACGACTAAGCTTACCTACTACTTAAAAATAAAGGTACTCACATATAAAATTAGCTTGATAGTTATAACTTTGCAATAATGTTCTAGGGAACCAAAGTTTTTAATACTGTAAACTCGAAGAAGTTACTATGCCATAATTATAAAAAAAAACATGAAATAAGTAGGTTGAATCACAAAATGTATTGAACCTTTTTTCGTAAAGATAATTTACTTTTTAACCAAAACGCCAAAATGATTTCAAATACATTTTAAATTTCAGTGTGCTATGATGGATATTTCGGCATTTATTTTAAATTATTAGTTTTTTTTCTTTGTAATGTTTTTTTGAAGTCTTAATTTAATTTTAAATGTAATATAAGTGTAATGTGTCAAAATGCCACAAAATGAATTAAGTTTCCTGGTCGAGTTAACAGTAGAAGAGCTTAGAAGCTGTGTTAAGTGCAAAGATTTTATTATATATAATCAATTTGCTGATGTTTTCTCAATTACTCTAAAAAACCCGAATGATTATGAAAATACAAAAAAATGCAACAAGGGAAAGTTAAGGTGTAGTGCTTGCTTAACGTCAAAGAAACATTCACTAAGCAAATCACAAAAATGTCAGACAGTAAGATTCAGGAGCACTGTTGATAATCTAATTTACAATATGAATAAATATGGAATGGAATTATCGCTATGGAGTAAATTTTTTCCACAGTATAAACTAGCTTCTACTACCATTCCGTGGAGTCAAAAATTTATCGATTATTTAATAAACCTAAAAACCAATAGTAACCCACCACATGTCAGTACGCAACATGAATACAAAATTTTTGACGATTTCACATCAAGGCGCATGGCTGTTATTAATCTGCATGTTAAATTAAAATATTTAGAGGATAAAGTGTCTCTAGTTAGATGTTTGTCTGAGAATATGTCTAATACTATAGAAAACATCGATTATAATTCTGAAAACAAGTCGCTGACTAATATTACAAAGCCTTCAAATTTAGTAGAAGATACGGGTCTTGTTAAGGTATGCTACGGAGGACGAAAAATGTCTAAAAATCACAGAAAATATGTACCTATTTCAAAAGATGCTGTTTTTCGACATGAAAATTTACATGAAATTGCTCAAAAAAATGAAATAAAAGCGACGACGAAAGCTAACAGTTTAACATGTTTAGTAAGAAGTATCCCACAGCTACACAATAATTCTCAGACTAAACTTAGTAAATCTAAATCCGTTTCTTCACTTAACAGAGATCAATTAAATATTCTCAATTATGTTTTTGGAGACAATAAGGGTCCTTTCGGAAACAGAGTTTATTGCGTTAGTTATTTCACAGTTGAAAATGATAAGTCACCAACATCGTCGACTCCTAAACAATCTGATGCCACTGCTCCTGCTACTCCTGTTGAGCCAGTAAGTCCGGTTGGTGAAACAGTATCAACTCCATGCGCTAGTAACGAAAATTTAGCAGAATTATTTAAACGTAAAGTGTGTATGGATGACTGTCCAGCTAAAAATGAAAGCGTTTTGTCATTTGATTTTACAAAAACAGATGAAATACGTCCTGAAGTGATTCGATGTAAAAGTGTTAAATGTGATCATAAAAATTATAGAGAAATGATACCACCTCTGGACGATAGAATTTTATTAGACCTAAGTAGCCTGAAACAAGATTGTTGTGCAACTAAAATCGTTGAAACAGTAGAGGAAGTACTTGGTGGAATTAAAGCAAAGTTAAAAATGGGCAAATCGGATCCTTGTTTTTGTGAATGTGAATGCAAGTTTCAGTGGTCGAAAAAAGAGACTGAATATTGCAAAATTTGCGGAGGTTATGAAAAAGTGGGCGCTTTCATTGAAAAAGAGATGCCTTTTCCTTGCCCAATTTATCATAAGCTAGCAGATAAAATGAAAGGAAAACCAGTGAGTCTCACTGGTAGTGATATAAAGAGAACAACAAAAACTAAAAGTATAGCTGAAAAAAGTAATGAATCAGAAAAAGAAGGGAGTAAAAAGAAGAAAGTAAGAAAATCTGATAAATTTAAGTTTAACTATGGCTATACAGGTATACGTATGTATTATTACTTTTTTTTTGCCGTATCTCAGTTTTTTAAACAATGCAAATAACTAAAAATGTTTTATTTTGTAGCGCCTAAAATTGGTCATATTCATTGCGCTTCACCTTGTACTGGAACCCTAGGTAATGTACCTAAGAGTATGGGTTGGCTATGGACGGCTGATAATATACCAGGAATGAAGGTACAAATAATCCTTATTCATTTATCTAAGTGCTGTTTTGGTTATTTTTTTTATTTTTGTTTTTTATTTTTTCCTAGTTTCGTCCATCATGGAAACCTGGAGCGGTTAATAAGCACGTATTAAGATTACTTAAAATTGCTAAAAACCCAGAAGAAGCGTTTGCTAAAAAGAGAAAGAAAAAAGATACAGGAAAACCGAAACGACCTTTGAAGAGACCATTAATCATAGTACATAAAAAAGAAGGTGAATACACAGTTACCATGGAAACTATGAAAACGTATAACAAGCCTAGAGCAATCAATCAAGTTCCATATGAAGATAAGCCTGCTTTGACATATACTATTGGTAGAACGGATGCGGAAAATATAGAACGCCGTAAGAAAAAATTGCGTGCACAGAGACGACTGGAAAGAGCACAACGTGAGTTTATACAGCGGGCTTTCCGAGATATGTGTCAAGAAATTTGCTTAAAGACTTATCAGCAAGCTCTGGGTATACTGCCCGATGCCGAGAAACCTGACTGTTCATGTTATCCAGCAGTACCTGGTGCTGATCGTACAGATTTAGATCACTCCTGTTCCTGTTCTGATGACTCTAAGCTCACTGGTTCTGATACGGATTCGGACGAGTGGGTTGTCGAATTTACACCCCCCTCAGCAGCTTATGACCCTACTTACAAAGCCAAAAAAGTACTATGCGTTGACAGTGAAGCACAATACAATTATTTAGATTTTAAAGTGAAACTGTTGGATAGGTATGGCAATCCAGTCCCAAGATTTTTCAAAGGTCCAGATGGAAAACAAGAATGTAGTGACTTAGGTGGCTTTTGGGATGAAAACCACAAGTGGATGGACATCAATATAGATGGTTATGTAGGGCCAGATAATAGATGGGCCCCTAATCTTTTCATAGGACCAAACGGAGAACAAGTAGATGGTGAACAAGGAAAGTTCCAAGCAGTGGATGGTAGGTGGTTGGTTGTTGGAATAGATGGTTACGTCGAAAAAGGCAAATGGCATTTTTATAGCAGGTCTAAGGCTCCGGCAAAATTAAGGACCTCCACTGACAAATCAGCAAAACATAAAAAACAGGAACCCAAAGATCACAAAGATCATAAAGATCAAAAACATCATGATGATCGCCATACTGAAGGTACATTCAGTTGTTTTGGTGATGTGAGTGCAAAGTATCTTTCAGAAATGGGAATAATGGGTCATGGGCATGACAGAAAATTGTTACTAGAGACCCTAAATAAACTTGTTGCTCAAGGTGATAAAAAAGAAGCAAAGCCGCCTACAAGCGCTCGAGTTCCAGGTAAACCAAATAAGAAACGCCAGGTCTGTTATGATTACGAGTCGAAATGCAGTCATCCCGCACCGTCAAGTAAAGGTATAGTAGCTGTTGACGGGCGTGGTCGTAAAACTTACTTCAGGTTAAAGAAACATCGTAACGTAAGACCAATGCAGAGAATAGAGAGCCTAACGACACAAGGCATAAGTCTAAGTTCCTACCATGTGCCATGTTTCCACTCGTTTATTAATAAGGAGGTAATGAAGCAACAGATGTATGACCGACAAATGAAACTTGCCGGCCGGCAGCATGAAGTTTAATTACACCAAAAAATAGCAAGTCGTTTTTGTAAATAAGTATTGTGAAATGTTCTGTCCTCCAATTAATTTATGATTACATATTACCATTATTGTTTGTTCAATTTTAATTAAGTTATTTCTTGTAAAATATAAGAAAAATAAAATAATTCTATGTTACAACTTGTTTTCTTAAAGTTCATTTTTTTTTCTTTATTTAAGGAGCTTTGTCACAATTTGACTATGTCGCTTCGTCATAGTCTCCCTATGTATTACAACTTCATGTGCTTATTATAAAACTTATATAAACATTTCGCTGAATCAGATCCAGGATTAGCTAATGTACTGCTACATCAAAGCTGTTGGTGAACATTTGTATCCTAAATGGTGCGCTCCGAACACATTTCAACAGGACGTGGTGAATGTCCTCCACTAGTGTACCTCCACTACACCACACACTTCACAGTTGGGGGTGGTTGTTATACCCATGAGATAAGTAAACTTCCTAGTAGGAATGTGTCCGGATCGAAGTCTCATTGCAGTTACAGAATTATAATTTTCTTTTTTCTTATAGATAGCTTTTATTTTTTAGAAACTACGTTTTCACTCTCAAGCCAAGTAAGCAAATTTATTTAATTTATTTTTAAATCCTTATTGCTTTCATATAGTAACTTTATTATTTTTACCGATTTACAGCAATGTTTAATTAATGGTTTCAGGTAGTCCAAGGCTGGAAGCCAGGTGCAATATCTAAGCGTCTTCTACGAAAACTAAATAAGGCGAAACAACAAGCATCTCCCGTGAAGAAAGTAAAGTATTCCAAGAAAGTTAAAAAACATATCGAGGAGAAACCTACTCTTATTATTTGTAAAATGAATGGAGCGTATCACATAGAGATGCAGGCGTCTCCAGAAAACAATGATGTCATCGTAGACCAGTGCAGTCCCATTATATACAAAATTAAAAGTGAAGATAATGATCGTAGGTTACAAAAGAGATTAAGGAAACGGCAACGTTTAATTCGTAAGGCTGTCGAGAAAGTGTGGTCAGACCCTTATCATCCAGAGTACTGTGACAAAATCTGCGGTAAAGTATACAAGCAGGCAATTGGTGTGTTGCCTTATGACCCTAACAGACCAGAGTGCACCTGCAGCTACGAACAAGTTAATAAATGTCATAGTTCTGGTGATGAAACTAGTTCCAGCTCGGGTGGTAGCTCTCTTGATCTACAATGGGAGCTGCACTTCTCACCACCTTATTCTTGTGTTGATAACAAAATTGTAAGTAACTAGTGGCAAAATAATTTTTTGTAATAAAATTAAAGTAACACAATTGTAACTGTTTTCATTTTATTTAAATAAATCGTTTAGCATATCCCAGATAATTAGTGAAAGTGTTGTATGAGGAGCTAGCCTTAGGTAAAGCGGTCCAAGTCCTTTGTATAATCCGAATATTCCTTCTGTGGTGTATATTTTTGTTAGACAGTCAAGGACTCCTGTATAAAGGACTTTGTTTTTATCACCAGTACCTGTAAAGGAAAATGACGTGATAAAATTATAGACTCTTAGAAAACGAGTAATTAAATGAATTAAAAAGCCATAATAAGTATATTAGAAAATATTGGAATCAATAAGCTTTAGAAAGCAGGGTGATATATCGCAATGCGGGGTAGTTTGAGTGTTCTGTAAAAAGTTAATCCAAACATTGCGAAATATAAGAATATTTTAAGAAATAGGTAATAAGTCATCGGTGAAGAAAAAAATCAGGTCAATTAAAACACTCAATCCGCTGACCTAAAAAAATATTCTATCTCGTTTCTCAGAGAAATACCTATACAGGGTGTCCCAAAACTCGACGTCAACCCGGAACCGGGTGTTATGGCAAGTCACGCTGGTTATCAGAAAAATATAAAATGAAATCTTAGGTTGCATGGGTTTAAAGTTATAGTCATTTTAAGAAAATTACTCTAAATTCTCATAAAAAATTGAAACCAGCTGATCCAGTTGCTTTCATAACAATAGGGCTTTATTATTTCCTACAATAAAAATTATTACAAAACAAAATCCCAGTGTTAACAGACTGTAATAAAAAAAAGTACTAGGCGAGTTGGGCAAGTTATGCTAAAAGTTGGGACATTTAAGTATCAAAACGGTAATAGGTACTTGGTAAATTGATGCTGCTATCCACGGACAAAAAATGTTTTTTATTAAAATTTAAGACGGTTTCAATGCTAAATAAGTTGGGGTTTTTTTATTATATTTTGCTGATTACCAGCGTGACTTGCTTTATCACCAATTTCCGGGTTGACGTCGTGTTTTAGGACATCCTATATAGGTATAAATATCTCTGAGAAGCGAGATAGAAATTTTTTCAGTGTTTTAAAACACTTTATTTAAAATTTTACTACGCCTTAAAAAATAATATATTAAATTCATTAAATTGTTAAGTTAGTATAAAAACAAGCAAATATTAGTTATGGAAGGCAAGGTGATATCATAGGGTTTTATTTTATATATAGCATTTACAATAATTTTAGAATCAGAGTGAAGAATAGAGAAGGAACTGATCACCAGAGGGTACAGGGTAATAGCTAGGTATAATTTAGAGAACAGAGCCAATAGTTTTGTAAGGACACTTTACCCTGATTGATCAGACGAGTGTTGACCACATCCAGTGGAGTTTCAACAAATGCTACGATAACACCACAAACAATGCTCGCGTAGAACGATAGAGCTATTGGTGAATTTTGAAAATAACCTCTCTCTTGCAGATATATTTTAAACCTGTAAACAAAATTCATTTGTAAAAAGTGTAAGTACAAACCCTGGTTATACATGCGTATTGTCATGACGTCTAATGGGCATACGGCCAACGCTACTACTGCACCGCTCAATGCACTTGCCGAGAAAGCCAAACCAACTGGCGAAGTTTTGCAAAGTCCGTACGACAGCAGGGCTTCTTTTGCTCTGTAGTAGAAAGTTATAATATATTATTTTGGCTGCAAGTGCTTATTTATTAAATTATGTTTCTTGCCAAAATACGAGCTTATATTTATCTTGACAAAATAATAGCTCAACAATTTAATAGATGTGGACACAAAATACCTATTCCCCATTACGGGGATCGCATCCGTGATCTTTCTACTCTATATTATTGAGTAAGCTGAGTTGTCTGAACTGTGATGCATATCACAGAGCGCTTCAACTTTAGAGTCTATTGACTACTATTCTATTTATTAAGCTCATTCACTCAGAGCATATGCCTGAAATTTAACAAAATCACAGACTCGAAGTTTATATAATGTATGTAGGACGAAAAGGGAAAGAGAGTCATACTTAACACAAAAGTGCTTAACTTTATTTTTTAGCACCACTGCAGAAACAGGCCCTCGTGAGCATGTTGAAGACGGGTTGTTGCATGGTTTGTTTCGGGTTTTCCTACTCTAGGAACGATGTACACGATAGTTTCGTAATCTTTATCGATCACCAAATGGAGGAGGTAATCTTATGGATAAAATCTAATCTAAAATAGTACCGAATATATTTTGTTGGCACAAAATGTAGTCAAGGAGCATATTTAAGTATGTAGTACCTTAGGCGTCACGCTATTAATTTTAAGAAAAGGTAGATGGAAAGAGAAGACCAGAACGACCGCGATAGAGTTATTTAAAACGAACTTCGAAGGTGTGTGTTAACGTAAGAGGAAGCCAAAGAGCTAGTGCACTTACAGGGTTATAAAATTTACAAGTGCACTTATCAGCTCTTGGCTTACTCTTACGTCAGAAACCCAATTTCTTAAAAGTCAGTTAGGACAATGAAATTTATGAAGGCATACTTGGAAAATGTAGTTAGTTGTGCCGCACTCCCAACACACAGTCGTGTGCATGTTGCTGTAGTTCCAGCAAAGAAACCTTTGATCCCTTCAGTTTTGTAAATTTGTGTAAGGCCGTCAATCATACCTGAAATTAAGCTTTAATTAATGAGCTGGAAAAATTATAAGAAATTATTTAAGTATATTCAAATATAATTTTTGTCCGAAACTTGACCAATCGGTTCCACATTTTAGTATACAACATACTTTCGATATACAGGGTGTTTTTTGAGTCATCGGCAATAATTTAGGAGGTGACTCTGTACGTGATTCTGATCCGAATTATGTAATAAAATTAGGTACTTAATTTTTGACGAAAATATCCCAAAAATGAACTAAGTGTGGACACGTTTCCGCTGCGCTAAAATATTGTTCAAGACTCGGTGCATTGACCCGCGTCGCGCGTCGTAGGTATGTATCTAACTCAGCTGGCGCATGGCGAACCGATCGCTCGCTGCGTCCGCGCGGTGTCCATGCTTAGTGAAATTCATGGCTAAGCTTTACACGTCGTTTACTATGTAGTAATTTAATGTTTATTGATTTTGTATTTTTTTTCTTCATTAAATAACGTTATCTATCACGCCCTAAAGTATTGCCTATGTCTCACTTTACATACTGTATACTTACATACGATATGTATTATTAGGGATAATACAATCATTGATCATATTATCATCTAAGAATTGACTTAGAGGTTAAATAAATAAATTTAGATCATTTGGATTTTAATTCCTGTGATTTAGGAAAATAAAAAAGTGGAATTATGATCACACAGGTGCAATAACCCTTCAAATGAAATATATAGATTAATGTTTGTGTCAACAAAGGAACCAACATTTTACCCAAGTCTACAAGATTCTTTTCCTTTCTTCTTTATGTCTCCAGGTTATCAATGTATCTCGTATTTTGGTAAGCTTATGTAGAACTATTCAGCTTATATTGAAAACGGATAAAAAAAACGATTTTTATCATTTTTTTTCTTTTTACGTTTTTTTTATATTTTTAGTCCGTTTTTGGGTAAACAATCCATACCATTATATCTGTGCTGTCTCCCGACTGCGATACTGGGATGTGATACTGCCTGCAACCTTGTCTTGACTACAGAGGGAGGATTCCCAACAATACCACCCATCACACCACCTGCACCGGACCAGAACAGAGCTTTAAGTATACTTATGTCTCCTTCTTTGTTTTTTGTCCAGCCTTTATTTTCTGCTATTTTGTATATGCCTAATCTGACAACAAGATATTTAATTATAATTAGCATTTGTATGGTAATATTATTTACACATTCATATAGCGTGATTTAATTTTATCACCTATAAACTCAATAATTTCCAGACCAATTACATAAAAAAAATCTGAAGTAAACATGGGTATATTCCCAGATTTATTTGTCCCAGAGAAATATCATCAAAATCTTATTTTTATTATTACATTTACATTTCTAAATAAAATAAATAAAATATTTTTTTTTTAAAAATATGAAATTATAATGTGAAAAATCATCCAAGTCAACGAAGTTGGGTTGGGGGGTTGGTGGGTTTTTTAATTAGAAAATTATTTATTCAGTATTTATTTGCCTTTCAAAATAAGTTAAAATAATATATTAAGTATGTATGTTATAAACTTTTCAGGAGATAATAAATATTCTTTATAATTTATGTATCATCATCATATGAGCCAATTGACCAATGCTGGACATTGGCCTCCTCCAAATATTCCGCCGTCCTAACAAGATCGTTGGTCCACTATGTGAGGGGTCTTCCCACCCTGAGTTTTCCGGTACGCGGTAGTCACTATAGCGCGAATAGCCTTTCTGCATCAAAGGCTGTCGGTTCTTCGCGCTATGTGCCCAGCCCTCCGCCACTTAAACCGGGCAATCCTAAGCGCTATGCTATAATATAAGTTTGTTACTATAATAGAATAGATAGTTACCTTACACCATTCATATAAAAACCAAGCACCATAGCTGGCAGCAAGCCTTTTTGTAACGCCATGAGTCCATCAGTCTTAGCAATAACATATAACGCGTGGAATGTACCTCTGTAGTTCATTTTAGTATCGGCTCGAGATTTTAATTCTCCTTGAAGTTGAAGTCTTATTTTGACAACGTCTATCGGGTTTGTAAATATTGTGGCGCCTGCACCGGCCAAACCGCCGTTTATAAACTCCATTATTTACTAGCTGGAAGTAAAATAAAGTCAGTCAACCTTCTTATGATGTTTCAACAAGGTATTGAAATAACTATCTATACTCAGATAGTTTTACCGTCATAACTTATAAACTATCGCCTTGCATGATTATATTATACTAGCTGACCCGTGCCCACTTCGGCGTTGGGCGGCGAAAACATATTTCATTACTGCTCCACTCCTATTAGTCAGCGTGATATTATTATAGCCTATGACACTCCCCGATAAATAGACTATTCAACACAGAAAAAATATAAAAAATTGGTTTAGTAGATTCAGAGATTACCCCCTACAACGTCACAAACACACAAACTTTACCTCTATAAAATACATATTAGTATAGATTATTTAAATCAACGTGATGTAACGTAGCATACTTACTACATATTTACATTTATTTTGCTTGATGTTTCAACACAGGTAACAATGCCCGTGGTTTCAAGCTGACTAAAACTATCTACGGACTAAGACTGCTGTAAATAATAAAATCAATTCCAACCTTTTCCTGCTGTTTCATTTTAACTATGGGACAGCGAGCCCTTTAATTGTAATACAATGTTTTATTAGTTTCATTAAAGACACTGTTGACTATGACTTGACATAATACACAAATTCATTGAATTTAACACATTATTATATAAATAACAAAAATAAACTAAATAAACATAAAATAATAGAGTTACGTCAAGAAGTCATGAAATATTTTTATTTGCGGTGGCATAATTTTTACCATAATTTGCATTCAATACTTGACATTCTGCCAAAGACACATAAATAAGAATGTATGTAAACTAACTCCCTTACTCATAAACGCCTCTTATATTGAATCATTGTATAACAAGATTTATGATAGTAAAAGCATCCTTATACTAAACAAAACCGTAAGAATTTAAGCTAATTAATTGACTAAAATTTAAGTGGCGTTTATGAGTAAGGGGGTTAGGGAGCGTTTTAGTTGCATCTAACTTTACAACATGAAATCCACCCCTTTACATAGCAAAGTCGAGAAAGAGTGATTGACAGACCTTAGAATTTCATGAATTTCTTGTACATATAGGCACATTGTCATCATCATCATCATATCAGCCCATTAATGTTCCACTGTAGGGACGGGCCTCCTCCCATGACGGAGGGATACTTGGCCTACTAATACCACGCTGGCCAGACGGATTGTTATAGAGTTTAATTTCAAGTTTTCATTCTTTTTATTTCGTAAAGATAATATTCACGGATAGTACCTTAGTCGGTTTTTACGACACCCATGGGATGCCATGGGGTGGTGACATATTGTATTCTTACTCCGTCACCACACGGAAACGGAGTACTGAGTACATCGTGGGATTAAGTAAGAAGTTGAAGAAAGTTACCTAGTCATAAATAAGTCCATCCCAAATGTTGTTAAATGATATGACTGTGGACAGAAGCTTAAAATTACTGTTCAACAAATTATATCTATCTAATTACGTGCCTATGTAGTCATTTTACTTCTTCATGGTCATTGACTCTTTGAAGGTCAAAGTTCAAACTACGGAGTGACCTTTACTATGTTAATGTTCAATAATGATTGTCAATTCCTATGTAGTCAAGAAATATTGACTACTAAATTATGTTTACAAGGTGTTTACATGAAATTACTGTCACGTGTACACATTGTATCACATTTTTTGACGAGGTAGGTATAATCCGCGTAGAGTTCGCTCCTGAGCGAGTCCTAGTTCAAGGAGGAAGCAAGGTGAATTGCTAATTGGTTAAATGGTAGACTTGCAATAAGTAGGTATTCTCTCTTCCAAACTGATTGGTACTTTTCTCTTTTTTTGTTGTGTAGCTATATTTTTGCTTAGATAATTTTTAGAGTAGGTAATACTTTATAAACATTTCGTATCTATAATGGTAACTTCGAAAGATAATAATATCTAATATCTTTCGATCTCTAGGAACTAAATATATGAAATAAGCCTTAAAGTGCGAGAAGGTAGAATTAATCAGTATATTAGTGTAAAGAGGTAATGGAAGTTTGTCTATTTTCTTTTCCTTATTTAAAGAACAATACAGTTTTTTGTACAAGACTTACTAATTTTTGTAAAGAGCGAAGTTAGTTATAGGAAAATACTATGGACCTACTAAAAAGGTTTAAATTAACGCAGGGGGCAATGGACGGACCAATGATCTGTGTTTTCCTGCGTGATCGATTTTAAAGAGAAAGAGTAGGTACAGTGAGTTGGCAATGTAGCAAAGGTAAGGATAGGATTAGAGACTGCGTACCAGAAGACACGGTTATTGTGTGGTTAACACCCTCAAACGTGTTAAACCCATGATCTGTATGGTTGCAAAACAAAGGCCCCACAAAGTGAAAACTGAAAAAGAGTGTCCCCCGATGCAATTGGTTTCTTAGAGATTCATAACAGCCCATTATTGTTCCACTGCAGAGACGAGCCTCCTCCCGTGACGGAGGAATTCTTGCCCTACTAATACCACGCTGGTCAGACGGATTGGTAGAGGGTTTAATTTCAAGTTTTCCTTCTTTGTGCTTCGTAAACAAAATATTTACGGTTAGTCCTTTAGTCGGTTTTTACGACACCCATGGGATAAGATGGTTTGGTGACATATTGTATTCTTACTCCGTCTCGACACGGACAAATATTATACCTACTTAGATGATAAAATAAAACGTATATTTCAATCATAAGTAAGTATATCGATAAGTAAGGGCATCCCCTAGCAACGTTAGTATCTACTATCGCACTGTTAATTCCTTTTGTCCAATCTCCTATCATCCATTCTCTGTCTATACTATCTTAGCATATCTACTTGTTTCTTTCTCACAACACTACAACTTTCCCTTTAGGCTGAGCGCACATTGGAGACTAGACTGTTTCAAGACTGACTTGCCTCATATAGACAAGTCTGTCTTAAAACTAAAACGAAACAGTTTTGACTACGATACGTAGCATACATAAAACAAAACTGTCTATCTGAGACAATATTGTCTATACGACGTTTTGTTCCAAGTGTGCGCATATTCATACATATTGTAAAGCAATAGTCTGTCTTAAGACTGTCGTGTTCCAAGTCTGCGCTCAGCCTTAGACTCTATGTATGCATTTTTAAATCGCAACGATTATCTCAGTTTTTCTCAATATTACAACAGACGTACTACTAAGATAGATTTTATCTTAATTAAATATTGTGTCTATGACATAGCAGATTTCAAAGATTTTAATCTAATTATTTCCTTTGGGTAATATGGTTGTGGGTTCCAATGTGTCGTTTCTATCAACCAAGAAGGCATCTGGCTTATATCGGAAATATATTACTATCTTATTGATAAAATGTAGTAAAATTATCTTTCTAACGACTTTTAACTAAGTATTTGATAACAAATATGAGTAAGAGTGACTGTCTGTTTTCAAGGTATCAGCTAAGTGTCACTGTATGATTTCCTCAAAGAGTAGGTAGTTAGTAGAATTGTAGAGTCATCTATTGTTTATATTTGCTACTACCTATACTTATATTAAAATATGGTATAGTACAGGTATAAAAGGATCTTCATAATTTTACGATACGTAAAAATAGCATAAAATCTGGTGAAAATATTCAAGCTGAGGATTTCCCTTTAATATAGGAAAGAGACGGAAAGCGTTTCTGTCTCTTTTTAGGTCATTCAAACGTTCAGTGTAGAAGACATGGGGAAAATCAATATTTTCTTAATATTTCAGAATGTAAACAGTTTGTATCGTCTGTAACTTATATATTTTTATTTTATGAACGCTGTCTCTACACAATTTTTATAGCCTTGTTTTTAATGTATTAGTTTTTAAAATGATTGTAGGTAATTCAGTTTCGTAAGCTTTAAAAAGAAGAAGAACAACTTACTTACATAATAAATTAATTAAGCTATTTCAACTACATAAAACTTTTGTAAACAAACACAGCTTTATAAAGAGCCGTTCAAAAACGGACTTTACTAGTGAACTATAACAATCACATTTTAAAACTAAAACATTGGAACGAGAGTAATCGTACCAAACCAACACAGTCTCGTGCTAGTGGCATTGAAAACTGGTAGATTACGTCACAAACGTCAAAATCAAGGTTATGCACACGATAACAGTTCGTATGTCAATAAATATAAAGCAAATTTTGGCGTAATAGTAACTTGTGTGCTCAATTTTGCGTGTGAATGTGACGTCACTATTTGTAGTAGTGTAGTATGGCGTCAATACGGAAGTTTGAAACGTTGATTCAATACTTATGTATGCGTTGCCATTCATTAAATAGATAGCGCACGTATGTGTTAGATAGTTATGTAAATTAATATTAAATATTATCTAGGTGTATAAATAAAAATGATTTGCCATACTGACACAGAGATTAGTAAATAGGAAAATTAGACAGTAGACGCAATTCATGATGAAATCTACGCATTAGAAACTGAAATATTGAAAACTAGATGAACCGTGCCCTCTAGTAGTTGGGTGGCGAAAAAAGAGGCGTCCCTTTTTTAAACATATTTCATTACTGCTCCACTCGGCACTCCTATCAGTCATAGCGTGATACTATACAGGGTGTCCCAAAACTCGACGTTAATTCGAAACTGGGTGATATGGCAAGTCATGCTGGTTATCAGAAAATTCTTTAAAAAAATCTAAGTCGCAAGGTTGTAAAGTTATAGGCCTTTGAAAAAAAAACGCAAAAATTCCCACTTTGTGACACTCTTTTCCCTCCTGTTGTCACAAATCTTAACTTTTTCCAACTTTTTTTTTTTGCTGTGTTACCCTGAATAGTACCTTTTTAAATTCTAATAAATAATTTAAAACCGCCTGGTCTAGTTTTCACATCAATAGGACTTATTTCTTAGAATAAAATTTATTATGATAAAAATTTCCAGTTTGAACTGACTGTAATGAAAAAAAAATGTACTACGCGAGTTTGGCAAGTTCCGCCAAAAGTTGGCGCATTTAGTAACGATTTGAAAATGGTATCATACTTGGTAAACTGTTGCCGCTATCATGGAGAAAAAAAATCTTTTTTGTAAAATTTAGGAGCCGATTCCAATGCTGAATAAGTTAAACTGCTAAGTAGTTGAGCCAGAAAGAGTCACCATATCAAGTGAAAAGTAGTAGAAACTATGGTATAAGTGCCAAAAAGTACAGCCTATCGCAATTTTAAAAAGCCACGAGTTACACTCATTACATTCATGCAAATTATGCATGTTCATGTTGCTGTCTTTTTTAATGTTAAATCATCAGGCCAAAACATTTTTTTTTTAAATAAGAGTCATCTCAGTACCTCTTCAATATTGTCCGGGAAAATTTACTCGATGTCGGAAGTCCCCGGATACTAACGTTTGTACTCGCTGTACTAACGTGGTACGGGATAAATTCGTGTGTTTTTAAAATACGATGGGCTGTATTTTTGGCACTTTCAACTAATACTATTGTTTCTACTACTTTTCACTTGATATGATGACTCTTTCCGGTTCAACTACTTAGCAGTTTAACTTTTTCAGCATTGGAATCGGCTCCTAAACTTTACAAAAAAGATTTTTTTTGTCCATGATAGCGGCAACAATTTACCAAGTAAGTATGATACCATTTTCAAATCCTTACTAAATGCGCCAACTTTTGGCGGAACTTGCCAAACTCGCGTAGTACATTTTTTTTTTCACTACAGTCAGTTCAAACTGGACGTATTTTTCATAATAAATTTTATTCTCAGAAATAAGTCCTATTGATGTGAAAACTAGACCAGGTGGTTTTAAATTATTTATTAGAATTTAAAGAGGTACTATTCAGGGTAACACAGCAAAAAAAAAAGTTTAAAAAAGTTAAGATTTGTGACAACGGGAGGGAAAAGAGTGTCACAAAGTGGGAATTTTTGCGTTTTTTTTCAAAGTCCTATAACTTTACAACCATGCGACTTAGATTTTTTTAAATATTTTTCTGATAACCAACATGACTTACCTTATAACCCGGCTTCGAATTAACGTCGGGTTTTGGGACACCCTGTATATGCGTATGACACTCCTCGATAAATGGACTATTCAACACAGAAAGAACACACAGAATTTTTATTATTAGATCCAGAGATTACCCCCTACAACGAGACAAACTTACAAACAAACAAGCACACAAACTTTACCTTTTTGTAATATTAAAAGTATAGATATACTTAGATTTTAAAAAATATTAAGGGGTTAAAATAAGGGACGGTTGGTTGTTTTGGAATTTTAAATTTTATAAGTTAGCTACTTGAAATTTCATACACATGCTACCTACTTAATAGAAGGGTGTTTCTTCGAAATTCGATTCTTTGTCTGATTCATATGGGCAACATTTTTTTTCACATTTTGGCTTATAAAACATGTTTTTGTCAAAGATGATAACCTAATATACAATGTCTGAAAAAGGCACACTTTTTTATGAAATGGTTTTCGAGATAATTAACTTAAAAAATTTTGAGGTCATATAAATCAGAATTAGGAACAAAAATGAAATTCTAGTTATAAAAATCAGTCATTTATTTATTAAAATTACAGTTGATAATCACAATGATTATCACCACACCTAAATCTAGTTATTAGAAGCATTGACAACTTGACAATATCAATCATTATCCGTGCCGCCATATTAACAATATGTGTGAAATTCTGATTAATATAGTATTTTTACCGTATGAATCAGGTACATATAAATCAAAATTTTGCCTTTTAACATCGGTTAATCACTACACGTATACAATTAAGGATTGCTATTTATACATAGGCTTTTAGTCCCCAATTGAATTATATTTCCAACAGATTCAAGTTCGAAAACCATTTAAGTTAATTATAACAGCCAACATAGTAATCAGAAACAGAGGTGAACCAAAGTAATATGAATCAGATATTCACATTTATAACTCCGCAACAACACGAACCAGCCGCATGTAACGTCGTGACCACGTCAGCAGAGTCCCTGGCTACCACCAGCACTAGAAGGGATCTCCTGATGTTTCGTACTTAGCTAGGTACGTTCGAGTAAAGCGCGCGAATATGAATCAGACTTTTCGTCCCATTAGTAGAACAATGTTGTATCTACAAAATGTCTACTTTTCAGTAGAGCGATTTGAAGTTTTGCGCTAGCATTTTTTGCTTAGGTATAACTTTTTTACGGAAGACTTTGGCCATGTAATATTTTTACAGTGTACATAGATATAAATACAGCTATTAATGATATAATTATTTAGTCTAAAAACTATTCCTGTGCGTAGATAGTGTGTCGCATGTGCATACATAACATTGTACTGCCAACGAAAACAGTTCAGGAGCTGTCTCTTGAACACATGCAACGTTATTTGACCAAATTAATCACGTTGTATGTGCAGGTGAAACAATATTTTACGAAATCCTAAAATTATCTCAATGTTTTTCGAGAAGATGTTTTATATAATACTAGATTGTCGGCCGGCTCCGCCCGTTTTAAGAATTAACGTAAGTAATGATGTGAATTTCCAAGTATTGAATGCACTTGCACACACACTGCAGGGACGGGCCTCCTCCCGTGACGGAGGGTTACTTGGCCTACTAATACCACGCTGACCAGACGGACTGCTATAGGGTTTAATTTCAAGTTTTCCTTCTTTTATTTCGTAAATATAATATTCACGGATAGTCCCTTCGATTTTTAGGACACCCATGGGATGAGATGGGGTGGTGACATATTGTATTCCTACTCCGTTACCACACAGATAACTAAAAGTTAACTAAGCCGAATTTTTATGATTACGACTATAAAGAAGGTACACGTAATTATAATAATTATTGATCACATGAATATGTGCTGGTTAAATTTGAGATCCGGCTTTTATAGACTAAATACACACATCAACTTTGTCTAGGGATATTTGGTATTTACTCAATTAACTCAAAAATTATTGAAGATAACATTCAATACGTTAATATTTTTATACACTAAAATCTTATTTAATTCTAGATTGTAGCCATATAAATGGCATATAGCTACAATCTAGATATTATTTTAGCGTAAATAATGTTTTATTCAAATAAATTAAAAACTTAACTGAACAAAAAGCGATTATCAATCTGTTTTTAACTTAGTACTAGTCAGTACATCCAAAAAACGTAAATAACGGTTTTTCATGCTTGGATTAAGTTATCCAGGTCTTGGTGCGGTATATTGTTCCATGTCCGACTAGGATGCAAAAAAGTTGCTCTTCAATCGCAATTTTTGCAGGAAAATTCATCAAAGCACTTCTTTGGAACATTTCCTACGTGTGTTTTATGGTTTTTAGTCCAGGTGATTGAGTGATTCAGGATAAGACCGATATGTCGTGCTCCTGCATCTATCTGGATAACACTTTCATTTTAAACGGATGGGTGTTATCGTCCATGAGCTTAAACATTTGGTCAAAATGTAGTATACGGGGGTAGATTATTGGAACTAGAAGCTCAAACAACCTCGTTAAGCTATTTTTCAGCCGTCATGGTGCTTCTGATCAAAACGTACTTAAGTCTGTTTTAAGACCCACACGAATTCCCGTCCAAACCATAATTTTTCCATCGTCGTATGAATAGATTTCCTGAGGATATTGTAGACAGCTATCACATCTAGGAACTGGCCAAACACGTCACGTACGCACAACATGACCTCTTAGTTGTGTACTTTAACACATACTCTCATTGCTTTTTTCAGTCACAAAACTCCTAAAACTATTTAAATATATCTAAGCTTTGTACGTAACTAATATCAAAGCACTTGATAGATTTGTTTTGTATTAAATACGTTCCCAGCTTTAGTAGAGTGCTCCTGTCCAAGGTTGTCGTTTCCTTCCTAGATCAGTCCAATTATCGCGACATATTGGCGTGGTATCGCAAGTTCAGAAACAGAGCTATTTGTACCATAAAATGATTGACTTTGAGCTGAGGGAGCGGGAGATGCCATCACAGTACTTTCAGTGTTTGACCGAGTTGGGCAAGATTGAGCAATTTGGGAGCTAGTGTTGCTTCATAGAATTAGACTAATTAGGACCTTCTGAAGAACGTTCTTCGATAGCTTGCACTTGTGATTAAAGTGATATGACAGTATTAGAAACAGAGCGATCCATAAAGCGATTGACTTTGATCAGAAAATGCACGTAATGCCATCACGTTACTCTCAGTGTTGAACTGACTTGAGTAAGATTTAGCTATGGGTGCATTCGGTTGCTTCACTGAATTGAATGGATCATGATGTTCTTCTGAAAAATATTCTTCAATACCTTGCAGTTTTATACAGTACTTTTTACGAATACTATTTAAATACGTTTTTTGTCTTGAATGTTTGACTGGCAAGTGGCGCTTTTTTAGTCGACTGCTGGGAAATGTAATTTTATCATAACTCAAGTCAGATTCAATTGACTGATCTGAATATATCAGACAAAAATCACTATAACACTTTGTCTGATACGGAGGTGGTGATAGCATAGGCGTAGGTATACAAATCTTCGATACTATACTTAAAATCGCTGCTATACTGATAACAATGATGCTTCATAACTGGATGCAGATTGAATTTGGAACGGAGTTACAGGACGCAGTTCAGTAAGAGTCGATGGATCCGCTGGTCCATCACGACAAGTAGAACGACGTTTACAATTGTACACACTGCTACCGTTCAACCTATACAGAATCAGTGTAAGCTGATCTCGCATTTGGTTGTACATATTATGAAACCATCGCTCGGCCAGCTTAGACTGTTTATGTGTAGTACACACGGATGTGTGTACTATGAAGTTAGACCTAGATTTTTTTGAAACACCAATATAATTGTAAAATTTGTTGGTTTTTATGTAGAGTTAGCCGAAAATTAGATATTAAGAATAGCTGTGTACAATTAATACTGTATTTAATAATTTTATAACACTTTTAGATTTCGAATAATGTTTTACAAGAAACTAATTAACAGAAAAAAGTAGCATAAGTGCTTACGACGCACACTTTAAAATATAATTTGGTCGAATAATGTTTCATGTGTACGTACCGACGAAAAGAAGATACAATTATGCGTAGTAAAATATAATATGTGCATAAGTAACTACAAAATTAGAGAAACAAATAAGACAAGCTTCATTGTATATTAACATGTTAAGAAACTTATCAGTAAAGTATTTTAGTGGATTACACTTAATTTTAAAAAGATGCGGCAACTTGGTAGAAAAATGTTTTATGTGATTTTAAATACTGTCTTTGTGGTAATGTCAATAATTTTGTGTAATACACCTAAAACAATGTAATTAACATACTAAAATTGTTTATTTTCCATTAAATATAATTTAAATTTATGGATGTTGTATAAATTTTATAAAAATCCATGAAATATGTATTTTACGTATATCCTATTTTGTAAATAATTTTCTTATTACTAATTTAAACGTTTAATTCTCAATAGTAATGAACAACGTTGTGTATGTAAACAAAATAACAATAATTTAATTGATTTCTGACCGATTTCTGACCATTTTGATCGCCACTGTCGGTTTCCATTGTTACAACACCTCACTCTTGCCGACTCCGTCGAACAATGTGCGTTGTAATGAAGAAACGCGACGCACGGAGCCGGAAGCGCGCGTTAAGTGTCCGTGAGACGTTATTCTACGTATGCCGCGCGGCAAAAACTTTATTCGAACTTCATAACTTTTAAAATATAGAACAAAAGTTATAAAAAAAATATATCATTAGATAGCTTACGTCATTATGATAACGAATTTACAATAAAATCATTTTTGTTACTTGTGATGATGATGATACAACAATATTCTACTAATGGGACGTTTTGTGCCGGACACTCACAATTTATTTTTTTATTAAAAAACTATCGCAAATATTAGTACCATTTTTTTTTGTGTAAAGCAGCAACTAATATTCTATCGTAATATTTATAACGCACATGGATTCGTTAATAAGAAAAAATGTTACTGTTACTAACGTTCAAGAAACTGGGGTACGGACACACCATATTAATCAGAAGAACGCTTTTTAATATTTTTTTTAAATATATAAAAAACTATTATTAAAAAACAATAACGTGTGCAAGATAGGTAACTGTCTATACTATGTTTAAAAAATAATTGCAGTTTAGTTGGTCTGTTAGTTACGAAGAAAAACCTCCAGACATCGAAAATGTTGGGCTCGAAGAATCACCCAGAAATTAACATTTATTTTGTTGTTATTTAAACTCTACCTCTTCAGGAGGGTAAGGTATTGAAGGCTTCTTGCATAGGAAATTTGGTGCTCACAGCCAATTGCAATCACTGATTCATGTAGTTAAACGATAACAATGGTTTAGCAATTCGGCGAGGATATTCCATAAATCAAATAGCTAATTAATAAAATAAAATTAATCCTAAGAATGTTAAAGTGAAACTTAAATCACACTTTTTGTTACCTTAAATGTACCTACACATATTGTTATTTCTGTCGTATATTTTGTTTCTCTTTTCTTTTGTTTGTTTGTAGATTATAATAACTTATGTACTTACCTAAAATCAAAATTGATGTAGATCTAGCATTCTTTACATACATTAGTGGTTTTTTGTAATGCTCTTATTTAAGGGTCCGTACGTACCGACGAAAAGAAGATACAATTATGCGTAGTAAAATATAATATGTGCATAAGTAACTACAAAATTAGAAAAACAAATAAGACAAGCTTCATTGTATATTAACATGTTAAGAAACTTATCAGTAAAGTATTTTAGTGGATTACACTTAATTTTAAAAAGATGCGGCAACTTGGTAGAAAAATGTTTTATGTGATTTTAAATACTGTCTTTGTGGTAATGTCAATAATTTTGTGTAATACACCTAAAACAATGTAATTAACATACTAAAATTGTTTATTTTCCATTAAATATAATTTAAATTTATGGATGTTGTATAAATTTTATAAAAATCCATGAAATATGTATTTTACGTATATCCTATTTTGTAAATAATTTTCTTATTACTAATTTAAACGTTTAATTCTCAATAGTAATGAACAACGTTGTGTATGTAAACAAAATAACAATAATTTAATTGATTTCTGACCGATTTCTGACCATTTTGATCGCCACTGTCGGTTTCCATTGTTACAACACCTCACTAATCCTAAGAATGTTAAAGTGAAACTTAAATCACACTTTTTGTTACCTTAAATGTACCTACACATATTGTTATTTCTGTCGTATATTTTGTTTCTCTTTTCTTTTGTTTGTTTGTAGATTATAATAACTTATGTACTTACCTAAAATCAAAATTGATGTAGATCTAGCATTCTTTACATACATTAGTGGTTTTTTGTAATGCTCTTATTTAAGGGTCCATATTGGCTCACCTAAAAGTTCTTCTTCCGAAAATGTTCTTCCTAACGATTTGTAATCCGAATGATCACTCTTCCTAAAATTTTTGGGTGATTTCACCGCACGCGTTTTTTGAGTTTCTTCGCATGAAATCACTATGTAAAACGTGCAACTATGACCACTGTAATTTTTTTTGTGTAGTCAGAACACCAGTGTATACGAATCCACAAATGAAAATACATTTCTCTTAAATATAAAATTTAAAAAAATAAGAAATGTGCTATTTTTCAATAACGGTGGCGTGTCCTTAATCCACTTTTATGTGCATTTACCTCTTCAAATCCATTATGATGGCAAGTTCTGTACTTATATTAAGATTTTTATGTTAATTAATAAATAAAGCAACCATATTTCATGCTTCAGTTACTTCTGTTATAATGTAGACATCAGGGCAACTCTGTTAAGGAACGTCCGCGCCTAAAGTGCAATATCGGTGTGTTTTGTTTAAACACATAAACAACGTATTACTCGTTAACTTACACGATCTATCTTGTTCCGCACGTGGAGTTCCAGTCGTGCCCTTGCGTTCGCGCAATAGTGACGTGTCCGATCCTGTCCAGTTTTCGCGGCAATACGTAAGTACCTCTTCAAATTTTAGAGGGTTACAAAATTATGCAATCTCGGTGGGCTACTGTATTATTGAATGTTGGTTTTTTTACTTTACGATTTGCGAGTATATTGTGTGTTCTTAGGTACCCTTTGCAATCATATATTTTACGAGACGATTGTATCACTGAGTTTTGTTTTATTTTACTTTTTCTTAATGTTTCTAATTCCGGTGGTGCAATATCGGTGGTTACGGTGGTAGGTTTATTACCACCGATATTGCACATTAACACCGATATTGCAACAATACTAAAATGATTATGGATCACGTAACTTATGTAAGATATTTTTATGTACTAGTGTTAATAAAATTAACCTACAAATTTTATTTTAAAGAATTAGTACCTAACATACGTAACATGTTGCTAATTCGACTAAGGGTTGTTTTCTTTTTTCTTAATAATCTATCCACAAAACGGGCTGGTAACCTGTCCGTCAAATTTAATCTCTGTTTCACTATAATGTAATACATAGTACGTATGATGCCAGTTTTTATTATAGTATAATGAAACATATTTATGATGACAGGTTTTATTATAATAATAAAACTAATTTATGATGACAGGTTTTCTTATAATATAAAGAAACATAGATGACAGTTTTTATTATAATATAATGAAACATATGACAGGTTTTATTATAGTATAATGAAACGTATGATGACAGGTTTTATTATGGTATAATGACACAAATGATGACAGGTCTTATTATAATATAATGAAACATATGACAGGTTTTATTATAATATTATGAAACATATGACAGGTTTTATTATAATATAATGAAACATAAGACAGGTTTTATTATAATATAATGAAACATATGATAGATTTTATTATAATATAATAACACGTGTGATGACAGGTTTTATTATAATACAATAAAACATATGACAGGTTTTATTATAATATTATGAAACATATGACAGTTTTTATTATAATATAATGAAACATATGACAGGTTTTATTATAGTATAATGAAACGTATGATGACAGGTCTTATTATAATATAATGAAACATATGACAGGTTTTATTATAGTATAATGACACAAATGATGACAGGTCTTATTATAATATAATGAAACATATGACAGGTTTTATTATAATATTATGAAACATATGACAGGTTTTATTATAATATAATGAAACATATGACAGGTTTTATTATAGTATAATGACACAAATGATGACAGGTCTTATTATAATATAATGAAACATATGACAGGTTTTATTATAATATTATGAAACATATGACAGGTTTTATTATAATATAATGAAACATATGACAGGTTTTATTATAGTATAATGACACAAATGATGACAGGTCTTATTATAATATAATGAAACATATGACAGGTTTTATTATAATATTATGAAACATATGACAGGTTTTATTATAGTAAGTATAATGACACATATAATGACAGCTCCTATTATAATACAATGAAACATATGACAGGTTTTATTATAATATTATGAAACATATGACAGGTTTTATTATAATATAATGAAACATAAGACAGGCTTTATTATAATATAATGAAACATATGATACATTTTATTATAATATAATAAAACGTGTGGTGACAGGTTTTATTATAATATGATGAAACAATGACAGGTTGCTTTAATAACACATAAATGATTTCAGGTTCAATTATAATATAATAAAACGCGTGAAGACAGGTTACCAGTCCTTTATTATTATTATTCTTTTTAGGACTTTGACAGCAAAATTAGTTGCACGTCTTTTAGAGGCGTGTGTTTTACAGATCTTAGATTATTAATAAATGTTTAATATTTATAAACCCTTTATGCTTTACCTGCTTAATTTTGTCTTTTTAGAATGGGAAAACGTAAGGAAAAACAATTAAGAGAAGAGACTTTACTAAAAAAAAGATTGGCTGAACGATTAAGAAAGCAAAGAATAAAAGAAGATCCAGTGCTAGGTGAAGAACTAAGAAGAAAAGACAGAGAAAGATATAGAAAGAAAAAAGAAGAAGGAAAAATATTATCACTGGGTGAAATGACTCCACGTGCTCGAAGATTAAAGCAAAAAGTAAATAAAGCTAACTTTAAAGCATTTTATGAACGAAGAAAAAGAAATGCTAAGTTGTCACATGAAACTCTACAAAAAGATACACTACATCCTCCTGAAAGACAAAGTAACGACATGACAGACGCCTCATCTCCTACAAGTCCTTCTATATTAAATCGTTCTCGCTCGCTTAGTCCACAACCAGGACCTTCTCGTAATATAAATTCAGATTTAGCGATTTCAAATACTGGTAAAAAAACACCAGATATATCCCATTCCCCCTTTCAACTTTCTCATAGTCCTCATGCAAGCACTTCACGTTGTCTTCGTTCAAAAAACAGAATATTCACTAGTAGTCCCATTCATTTCCATTTACCTTCTAAACAAATAACTTCATCAGTGAGCAGAGTTCAAACTCCTGAATTAACTTTATGTCCAAATAGCCCCGATTCTATTTTATGTCCAAGTAGTCCTATATCTTCTGTATGTCCAAGTAGCCCTGTATCTTCTGTATGTCCAAGTAGCCCTGTTTCTACTGTATGTCCAAATAGCCCTGTATCGTTGCCAGATGTGTCTTTGTCTATAAAGAATTTAAATGTCAGATTTAGAAAATACCAAAGGATTAAAACAAAGGAAATAATATCTCTCAGAAAAAAAATTACAAACTTAAAAAGAGAAAAGGACATTATCCATGCTTTGCTTCTTCTGAATCAGTAAAATAATGTTTTTGTTGCATAAATTATTAGTTGGTAAAACGAATAATTGTTTATTGTTTTAATTATATATTTATTTATGTGAGATATGATAGCATCAGTACAATTTTATATAATATAACTGTCCTTAAGTTATTATACTGTTTTCTTATTTTACTAAAAAAAATGTTAGATTTAAGTATACTTTAATTTGTCTTTTAAAATAACGCAGAACTTCTGGTTAATTAAATATATTCACCAGAAGTTCTGCGTTGTTTAAGGCTTACAACATTTAACTGTGATTCTTGTGATTGTAAAATTAATAATTTAATACGTTTAACATGGTTATTAAAACAAGATTAGGAATATGACAGTTTACAAAAATGTCTTTTAACGATCTAATTGTTAGTAGAAGTTTATTATTAAATAAAAGAATCGGTGATAACTCAATAATTGTCTCCATTTAATATCCTCTTCAACTGACAACGTAGTACGTCATCAAAAACCATCGTTTATCCATGCTTTGCATTATCCATGCTTTGCTTTTTCTGAATCCTCTGCAACTGCTACATCATGCTGACAAAGGCGAAATTGATGGTGGAGACGTAGTTTGTTTCATTATACCTACATATTGTTTAATTCGTATCGCAATTTACAATATCTGCGTGAAGTCGCAATTTCGGTGTCAGTCTTGCAATATCGGTGTCAGACTTGCAATATCGGTGGGTTGCCAATGTCGGTGGATGTAATAAATCAAAAACAACAACAGTTATGGCGTTTCATTCTAAATATCTAGAATACTAATGTGTTCCAGAAGAACCCCAGGTACTTATATCATCGAAAAACCCATTATTTAAAAATACCACCGAAATTAGCAAAAAATGAGGCCGGCGTGAAATTACCCTTTTAATCCTAAAGTTTTCATTCATACTATTTGTATTGCTACCGGCGATGTTCATAACACTTATGTTTCCGAAAGTCGTTATTAATAATATCGTTATGTAAATATATTTAAACTCCTAATTTTTTTTATCATAACGCTTTTATCCCTAAACATTTTCACCATAATATTTTCTCTCATACTTAAAAAGAAATATTTACCAAGTGAAAGTAATAAAAAGGTTTGTTTTTATACTATTTCTTGTGTGTTACAAAACAACTTTTTACATTTTTACATTACTTAAAACATTTTTTTAAAATTATTGTTTATTAAAATTATTAGAATATTTTTGTCTTAAATGAATGAAATCATAAAACAGAACTCGTTCACGGTTATACTTATGGCCTGAGAATTTACCGTAACCGTAACTAAACCAATAAGTAAAGGACCAATTCGGTTCTGGCACTTCGCCGGCACGCTCGCTGCGCTCGCTCGGCTCGTGCTTTGGGGTCACAGTTCTACCATAACCTAAACCAATAAGTATAAATAGGACCCATTTCTTTTCAGGATCTTGACTGAATGATTGGAGAGGGACTCTGGTTTTGCTCTGGTCTTTGGTATATTATGTTATACCTACATGTTGTCAAAGTTACGCAAAATTAATGTATACCTAATATTGATTATTATGAATAAAAAGAAATCTAAACAAAAAAGATATGACTTTAAATTATACATAGTATAAACGATGGTTATGTTGAGAAAATATAGGAAAACAAATAATAGTATAATAGATGTTTATTGCTACTGAAATTATGAAGTTGAATGCTTCGGATTATTAACATTAGGGACAAAAAAATTAGGAATTGCGATTGTTAGGATGAAAAATGTTAGGAAGAACATTTTCGGACTTCCAATTATAGGAGTTGAAATTTTAGGTGAACTTTGGCGCACCCTTTATTTAATGACCTATTTGTACCTATCATTAAAATGTGAAATAAATTAATAATAATAATAATAATTAACCAATTTTGACCAAGTTGTAAAGTAACCAAAAACATTTTTCAATAATTTTAGTATTTTCGATCTGAAAAGAAGGAAAACTTGAAATTTAACCCTGTACCAATCCGCCTGGCCAGCGTGGTATTAGTAGGCCAAACATCCCTCCGTCACGGGAGGAGGCCCGTCCCTGCAGTGGGACATTGATGGGCTGTTATGATGATTTTCGATCTAAGGCTACAAAGCGAAGACACCAACGCGATTATGAACAACTTTGTCGTTTTTTAATATTTTGCATTCTCGTTCTTAGATGCGAAATTATCACTTGCAATGAATACACCGCGTATTGACCAAATATTATGTTTGATAGATATCACTGTTCGATTGTGTTGCCTGACTATTTTAAATTTACGGACTGATTTCATTTTTACTTAACCGCAAAACGCAACCAGTCTTCACAAAAATGAGAAGATAAGCGAAAGAAAAAAAAATATTAATTTTAAATTGAAGATTAACAATTTGTAAGTACTTGTTTTTGGATAATAAACTTTTTATATTTATATTTAAAGTTATTGAGATTTCCCTGGCAAACCTTATGTAGGATTCTCATGGCAATCAAAACATCGATAATATAATGACAACAAGAAATTAATGATAATAATATTGAAGTACTTGAACTAGGCACTTAACCTTGAGTCTAATATTCTCGGCACTGAACTTGGCTGTCGACATCTACGACTAATTCTTGACCTCCAGGTGCCCTTAGACCGGCGACGAGCCTAATGATATACTATCAACTAAATTACCACTTTGCTAATAGAACAGTGCCTTTGATACTGCCTTAGGTAAGTTTATCTATAATTGACGGAACATTCAAGACACTAGCTTGATGCTAAGTGGATATGTTTCCATACTGAACCCGGCCGAACTTTGTTCTATGTTATTTAGCAAGTATGTATTTCAGCTTTCGCGCCTACTATCAGTCCGCTCACCAGGTTTGTCAACTTTGGATTCCACGATATAACACTATGTAGGTATACATACATACATCATCATCATTTCAACCAATTAACGTCTACTGCTGGACATAGGCCTCCTCTAATATTGCCATCTTGTGCGGTCCTGCGCCTCCCTCATCCATCGGTTTCCCGCCGTCCTAATCAGGTCGTTGGTTCACCGTGTGAGGGGTTTTCCTGCCACCCTGCGTTTTCTGATACGCGGTCGCCATTCCAGAAACTTCCTGCCGATACATACATACAAATATAAAACAAATAATTAATCTACACTGCATTCGCGCTTTCTGCCTAAGCTTAGTAATATTTGATGGATAATAAGATAAAACAATAACGATAGGAGTTGTATGTTAGGAAGAGAGCCCCAGCCCTACAAAAGAGATATAGGTACAAAGTGAATCTTCTCACAAAGAACGATGAGGTATCATAGAGACGACTAGTACGATATTTTTGACTACTCGAGGTTAGGAAATACAAGGAGTCCCAAAGTACCAATACATACCTTAAAAGTTTACTAAACTTAGAAAATTAGTTTAACTATAAAGCTTATAGGTATGTTGTAGTAAGTACTTGTAGTCCAATACCACAGTTTACAAAGTCCTTGCTTTATATCATTCAAACTAAAAATATGATCAAGGTAGCTTTGAAATATCTATTTCTTTTTAAAGATCACGGTGAACAGAAAATAGCATACAGCTGTGCCCTCCATGCACCTGCATTTAATACTGGATAAAAATCTGTAATGATAAAAATGTCTATATATGTTTGCAAGGACGGACTTCCTCTAGTGATGGTGGGAATCTTAGACAGGCAGTTACAGGGTGGATTTCAATGAGATTTTCTTCTGCAAATACATAGTTACAATGGTTTTTCCTAGTAGCCCAGGGAACAAAACTCAAAATTGATTTTTGTTCCGTGTAGTAGCCTTCTACCACACTAATAAGGTTCCCCCTTATTAGTGTGGTAGAAAGGGGTGATGAAAATTAACGACTTTGTTAAGAAGGTGGGAAACCGATGGATGGAGGAACAGGACTGCGCAAGGTGGATTTGGAGGATTTGGTATTTGAAGGAGGCCTATGTCCACCCATGGACGTCCATTGACTGATATGATAATGAAGATCTATGGGGCACTCGGGTGGCCTAGTTGGTCATGGTGCTCTGGACGCGTATAGTCCAGAGGCGCAGGTTCGAGTCCCCCCTCGAGTATCAATTTTTTCCATTGTCTTTCTTCTTTTCAGATTTTTCTAGTTATACTTAAGTTTTATAGGTAAAAATAATAATATGGACTCTGTATACTGTACGTGCTAGGGTTTTTAATTTAAAAATATTCATTAAGAAAGTATTTATATAAATGATAACCATTACATAATATGTATCTAGGTGTTATTGTAACATTTTGTACGAGTTATCGTCCTCGACATATCCATTGTCCATGTTCGAACTTGACCTGGTTGATGTCTAATCAACTGATGTGTATCTAGGTGAACTGATTTATATATATTTATTTATTCGATAGATTTTATATAACATTTGTCTGTATGTATTGTAAGACGCAAGGGTAGATAGGCCCCTCACGTGGTGGACAGATGTCGTAAGGGCGGCGGAAAGTAGATAGACGACAGGGGCACGGTACCGCTGAATTGGTAGTTTTTGAAGGCAGATATCCAGCTGTAGATGTCCCCTGATTGAGGCCTGTATTATATATAATACTGGATAAAAATCTGTAAAGGTAAAATTGTCTCTATTGTTGCAGGGACGGACTTCCTCTTGTATTGGTGGGAATCTAAGACAGGTATTTACAGGGTAAATTTTAACAAGGTTTTCTGCACATAATTATGTAGTTAGAGTTAAAATGGTTTTCCCTAGTAGACGTCTACCGCACTAACAAAACGAAATAAGGGGTGTAAATGAATCCTTTCTAACTAAATATGTACCTGCATCTACGCTCCTTATTGAATCTAAACAATATTGTCATTCAATGAGTAAAGAATACTTACGAACACTTGTAGGTAATGATATTTGGACAGAGAAAGTTCATTTATATTAAAGGTAAAAACCAAATTGATCAACCGATTTTGATGAAATTTATAGGAATCTCTAAGGGGTTTTATATTTTGTGTTTGAAAGGATAAACCTAACTAAGTACTTTCAAGTTGATCCCAAATTTCATCAATATGGATTGGCTCTACTCTGTATACTGTACTCTACGTACTAGGGTTTTTAATTTGAAAATATTCATTAAAAAAGTATTTATATAAATGATAACCATTACATAATATATCTAGGTGTTATTGTAACATTTTGTAGGAGTTATCGTCCTCGACATATCCATTGTCCATGTTCGAACTTGACCTGGTTGATGTCTAATCAACTGATGTGTATCTAGGTGAACTGATTTATATATATTTATTTATTCGATAGATTTTATATAACATTTGTATGTATGTATTGTAAGACGCAAGGGTAGATAGGCCCCCCAAGTAGTGGACAGATGTCGTAGGGCGGCGGAAAGTGGACGACAGAGGCACGGTGCAACTGAATTGGTAGTTTTTGAAGGCAGAAGTCAGTAATAAAGATTAAAAAAAAAATGCAGAAGTCCATCTGTAGATGTCCCCTGATTGAGGCCTGTACTGAAGCTGGCGAAGATGTCATGGTGATGATGATAATACCTACGTAGTGATCACATATTCGGTATTTCTTTACCAAACTGATTTTTTCACTACGAGACAAAAACGTTATTCTACCGTTTGTGATAGGTATGTATGTGAGCATAGTAAGAAAAATGCCATAATTGTTACATGTTGCCAAGCAATTTGTTGCTCAGGTCCATTTGTTTTACATGAAGTTTCCTGAAATGGGCAGGCGGATTGATAATTAAATGGATGGAGGAAATGGAACATCTTTTTGTGTATCGAAAAAACAACAACAAAATTTGAAGCTGAAGCTAGAATCGAAAATTGGATAGTTTGTTATGTATGTTTATTACAAATATACAAACGATTCAACCTTAAAGACCTTATATATTAAATCAAATAACCTTCTTACACCCATTTTAGTCATCAAAAGAGTAATATTAAAATAATATGAGGAAGTTCTTGAAATTATGGGAAATGCACATATTGCGCGAATTAAATTGGTTGCAAAATTGTCGTTGAATGGCGCACTTATATACTAAATTATTTATGGTTAAAGTCAAGGACAAACTATAGGATTTTATTGCACGATGTCAGTTTTACTTTTGCTATTCATCATATCAGACCATTAATGTCCCACTACAGGGACGGGTCTCCTCCCGTGACGGAGGGATACTTGGATTGGTATAGGGTTTAATTTCAAGTATTCCTTCTTTTACTTCGTAAAGATAATATTTACGGTTAGTCCCTTAGTCGGTTTTTACGACACCTATGGGACGAGATGGGGTGGTGTCATATTGTATTCTTACTCCGTCACCACACGGAGATTTTGCTATTAATCAAGTATTAATATTGACCTAAGGCTTCTTCGTCGTTTAAAAAAAAAACACGGCGTACGGCTTCTTAATAATGCGATTCTTAAGTGTGGCCTCCGTGAGATTTTCATGCCTTCTGGAGACCTTCTCGCGAACGTAGGGAAGCTGTATAGTTATACAGAGAGAATAGAAAATTAACTACCGCGACATGGTACTAGGTAGCTGCATGGGGGTTTAACTAGTCAGACGTACCTGATGGCCCCTAAGTATGGTATCCCACGCAAAAAAGAGATTATTTATCTAGTTCTACGTGTTGTAAGTTGTAACTAACTAATGGCACTTAGTAGAGAAATAACCAATGGTAATGGAATATATTATGAACATGGTGAAAAGTACGTATGGGTAGATCTCCAGAGGCATTTTTTATCGTGTCGGACTGGAGAAACCCATTTTGAAATCGATAAACGTTTTCATTAAATTTTTTTATGTATACTTTGGTGTCTAATCTATGTGGTGCAGGGCTGAAATTATGAATTAGTTCATTAGAAATATTTAAAAAAAAATCATAAACCCTAAAATCCTGATTGCTCTGGGTTGACCTAACTCCCGATTGAATGAGAAAACATTGTGTAACTTTTTATTGAGAAGGTTCATATGTCCGATGTTATTTTATATTACATAACAAATAGTTAATCTTCATTGTAATATTTTTTTTAATATTATATTAACAATATTTTTGGCACAATTTAAATTTATCGTCATGACCTGGCATTTTATCTCATCGCTCTGCGCTGGAGTAAAACATCGCGCTCATCCCTCGTTTTACAAAATAGAAACTCTATTCCCCTCCCCCGGGGTAGTGGCTGTAGTGGTCTAACCGCCGAGGAAGATACATTTGTGCCACGGTCCCCCACTACAACATTACGAGGGTAAGTTTATGATTTATCTGGGTTTGGTTCTCGAATTCGATGATTGATATGGCATGTTTTAAAAATTAAATAGTAAGGTTGTAAATGTGCTTATTAAGTGAATTAAGTGATAGTAATGATGTTCTTTATGAGGCGTAAACACAACTTTCTACTGTTTTTATTTTGGGCTATATTAATGCTTTTATGACTTTATTTGATCGCTATGGCTATGATTGCTCTGTCCAAAAGACCAGAGCGATGATATTTTGCAATAATTGTACGTTATAAAACTACTTTAAGTAATAATACCAGATTGTTACAACGACAAATGTCACGACTCAGCTGTCAAAAATTCTGTGACGTCACGACTCATCTGTCAAAAATTCTATAACGTCACGACTCCCCTGCAAAATATTTTCCCGCCAATATTCTATGACGTCACGACTCATCTGTCAAAATTCTATGACGTCACGTGTCACGTGACCAAAATTCTATGGCGTCACTAGTCACGTGACTCAGCTGTCAAAATTATTATGACTATGACGAAATTATCAAAATATAATATGATGGAAGCCAAAATTTCAAGTTTTCGGAAGTTTTCCTTTACATGCACTATAGAGACCTTGCTTCATGCCAAATTTCAAGTTTGTATGTAGACTGGAAGTACCCTGTAGATTTTTGCCTTTGCTCATCAAAAATTTGCGACATAAACGGCTATATGTCTTGATTTCGTTAGATTAGAAGTTTGATTTTTTTACAGCACTAAAAGGCAATAGACCTTAGTATTTGGTAAAAATTTCAGCTTGATACCTCTACGCGTTCCTGAGATAAATAGTGTTGATAGAGAAACGGACAACAAAGGGTTCCGTTTTTCCAAAATCGGTACGGAACCCTTATAAAACCGGTCAAAAGCGAATCTCACTCGCGCACCGAGGGTTCCGTACAAACCTATTTACTTTCTCGCCAAATTGTGATGACGTCAGGACTCAGCTGTCTAAATATTATTTTTCCCGCCAAAATTCTATGACGTCACGACTCATCTGTCAAAAATTCTGTGATTTCACGACACATCAGATGTGAATGTGAGAGTTTTTGACAGATTCTGTCAAAAATTCAATGACGTCACGACTCATCTGTCAAACAAAATTTTCCTGCCAAAATTATGTGACGTCACGACTTACTTATCTGTCAAAAATTCTATGACGTCACGTCTCATCATTAATAATATTTGTTGAAAATTAATACCTCCACGCGTTCCTGAGATAAATGGTCTTGACAGACAGACAGACGGACAACGAAATGATACTATAAGGGTTCCGTTGTTTCAAAATCGGTACGCTGCTGCCCTAAACATGAACAAGTTTCCAACTGATGAGCTCTCAAAAAGCTCTAGATATATCCCCTAAACATAAAATCATAAAATCTTGTAACATGCAAGACTAAAAATGACTAAATAAATAATATATTACCAATTTTATTATTTTTGTTTCACCATTTATGATCGCTCTAGCGCCTATCATGATTGCTCTGGACGCGAAAATGTTTGAACTTAAATATTTCCATAACTGTTTGTCAAAAATGAAGGCCAATAGTAAAAATGTAGTATTTTAATATCATTATTTTCAATGAGCTACATAATTACCAAAAAATATCAAGATCTGAAAAGCACCAGAGCGATCACACGAATACGCCCGATTTGGAGATTGACCCATACTGTCCAGAAATGGGGACAACGAAGTGACTTTACTCCGTCTTCATCACCTTGTCAGTTGGCTAAATGATTCTTCTCTTCACTACTTTGAAGGACTCGATGTTATGGCTTTTGAGAACCTAACACCAGGTTTTGAACGACTTTCCAAAAACCCGGTGCGGATTATTTCACAATTTCACTTTTATGAAAAATTTAAAAAAAAATTGAAAGATTTTGAGCCGATTTGTCAGTTTATTAAATTGTATTTTTCATCAAACAAAGTCTGTCTCACTCGCCTCTGATTTAGGGACACTGCTTGCTAATACCTCGCTGGAGAGACGTATTCGCATTGAGTAGAACATAAAGTTTTCAATCTTTTATTTTCGTAAAGAAAATATCAGAAAAGCTGCCTTTAATAGGCTTTTACACCCACAGGATAAAAGTAGGGTCCCCACACATAGCACATAATACATAAATACCTATGTTACAAATATTTCATTATCTTTTAGTGAAGGTGACAAACAAAAGTTTTTCCGATATGTCCGAAGGTCAGTGGTGGATCGATGCTAGTAATAGTGGTCATTACACCGTCCCTGTCGCGTGTAAAAACTTGATAGGTACTACCAACACGTCAAATTATATACCTAGATATAGGTACGTACCTTCGTGCTTATTTGATTGTCTATCATTAGCTTTTATTTCATTAGCTTTTAAATTCTGGTAATGGACTTTATGATATGATCCATGACATCATCACATGGTGTATCAAATCCTAAAAACCTCCTTTTTTGAAAGCCATTTTTGGGAGTCTTGATCCTGGGCTCAGAGCTGGGCTTCTGGATGTCTCAAACAATCCAAACAATCGACCTGCGTGAAGATCAAACTGGCGACTTCGTACAAGACAGCCTCGTACCCCGAACGCCGCACACCCAAGGCAATGGTGTAGAAATAATGAGTTGATATTATGTAAAATGTTGATTTATTAATATTAGTGCTGGATCCAAGTACTGACAATTACTGAGTGTTGCTTGTGAGATGACGTCCGATAGGAAAGTATGGAAGAAGAAGACATGGGGCGGCGCAGCCCCCAAATAATATTGGGATAAGAGCAGAGGAATGATGATGATGATGATGATGATGAATATTGCAGCCCAAGAAATAACGATTATAGTTTGTTATTTTAATCAGTCTCTGTAATGAAACTGGTGCACAAAAAGAATTGACAAACTACTTGTTACAATTTATAATTTTACTTTCAATTAAGTACTTTGTAAAGTTAACGAGTCATATAACACTCGGTAAGGCGAAGTTTACTTTTCACGATATTTAGCCAATTCCTTTCCACGGCGACTTTTTTTGGAATTGAAAAGGAGATAATAATATGTACACCTATTCGACCCTACTTAGCGTTAAGGATTACGGCGTTAGTCCTAAATATATCTTTTTGTTAATCAGGTAATTGTAATATTTAAAAAAAACAAGACCAACATAGCAGCATGTTGCCTGTTTGCCTATTTGGCAATATGATTTATTGCTAAGGTTGTCTAGATATCAACCGCTGCGCTGATATTTAGCATAATTTAATGATAAAATTAAGTAAGTAGGTAGTACTGCACGTTATTCGTATAATAAATCTTCTTCTTCATCTTTGCAAGTTCCCAGTTGCGGCCACTGGTCTGGAGCCTGGGGTCTGCTTTCCAGCTTCTTTTTCTCCACTTCGCACGGTCTTCGGCATCCTTAATTGTAAGGCCATTGGCACGCATGTCTTCCCTGGCGACGTCAAGCCAGCATTTTTTGGGTCTCCCTCTTCTGCCGGGTCCAGACGGAGGCGCCATGGCTACACATCTGTTCCCAACGTAATTTGCCGATTTCCGCAAAACGGGACCGTACCAGCGCCAGCGTAGGGGATTTTCCTGAAATTAATCTGCTTTGTCACGGATATGAAGGCTGCCTCGGATGCGGGAGCTTCTTACGTTCGTATAATAAATATTTGGAAATAATGATATCACTTTGCAATTTTTTTTATTTTTGAACTATATGCGACAGAAATAAAGTTATTTTCACCATAAAGTATTTAAGTTCGAACAAAGTCTTTACACTGGCAAGTGAATTAAAAATATTTTTTACAAACAAACAATTGGTGCCTGTCAGTATTAAAATAATAAATGTGAATTTTGTGCTCCTTTGAATCCAGAGTATTTTTGTTTATTTGAATTATTATGGTGTGGGGTGAAGCCACGCAGTGCGTTTGTGCAGTAATAGTGTTATTAGGTGGACGTAGGTCAAGCAGGGGATTGTTCGATAGGCGGGGAGGTGCCACCCAAGGTCAGAGGCGGCTGTCGGCGCGCGGCCGAGCGAGCCTCCGCACGTCCCATGCTGCCCGGAACACTCGCGCCACTCGACCCGCACAAGACGCGCGCGCTCACCACTATCTATGCGCCGCGCAAGTTCAAAACAAGGAAAAACAAAACTGCTCAAATCAGAATGCTTGAAAACGACGTCGCTGTCAAGCCAAACCTTTCACCGTTCCATCCTTTACCGGCTATTGGACAAAAGTTGGAGAAATCCCAAACTAAAGTGATACTGTTTGATCTCAACAAGAATGAAGCGAGTACTCTGGAACGCCCCGTTGTTCTACAGCCGCTGACGCCGCTACGAATACACGGGTACACCAGGAAGAGTTCTCTAGATCTCAAGGAAGTTAAGAGACCCCGTCAGCTGCTTCGAGAAAACACATACGATGTCATCAAGCCGGTTTTTGTGAACGCTCCTAAATTGATCAAGGAAAACACATTTATAACAGAAAAAACTATACATTCGCCAAATATAAATAACACAACTGAAGTAAGTAATGAACCTAAAGTTTCACCAAAGACAAGGTTTAAGAAAGCAGCATTAAAAGTAGCTAAGTTATCATCTATGCCGGAGACGGGTAAACTGTTGTGCCTGAGAGAAAGGCAAACATACAACGTTATTCACAGCGAAGACGGTGACAAATGTGTTTGGAAGCTACAAGATCTAACGCAGAATTCGTCGCAGAAACTGGACCAACTGTCGGAAATATTTCAAACTTTAGAAATGAAGGAAAGGCACAGAGACAAAATGAAAAAGGAGAACAGTTGGTTTTAACAAATAATTAGTATTAGAATAAGAGTGTAGTTTTATTTACGTAAATGTGTTAAGTGAAGAGTGACGTACAATATACTTAGAGGTAGGTATTGGATTGTCTCTTGTGAAGAGGTTATAGTCTTACGTGTTGTACTTTAAGTATCAATATATTTGTTTAATGTTTCACGTATTAGTTTATTGAAGGAAGGTTTAAGTTATTTGTCTGTCAGTCTGATACAACTGTTCGACCTACAAAGCTTGAAATATTTATGGAAAGCACTGACCCAATTACACCTAATTGGGACTCTATAGGTAAAGTGAATTTGATTAGGATTCTGTCTACATGAATTCATTGCTAATAGAATATAAGTAATTTTATATATACCTGTTCATGAACAATCCATTTATATTAAAATGAAACGCAAAGAAATTGGTTTGTTCAGTCAAATTATTTGGTGTTAATTTACAAAACAGTTAAATTGCGAAATATTGCGATTCGTAATTTCACGATGCTTTTTTGGGTGACTAGACACTCTTAATTATTAATTTTCGTGATAATTTGATTTCAATTTCGGCAGAAACAATTAGGCATCATCTATTTTCGATATTAGCACTAGTTATCATGTACTCTTTATCAATCGTCAGAACTAAGATTTTATTTTCAGAGTTCTGTATTTCTATTTCTAAATTACTTATCAAGTAGGTAAAATATTTCATGCGTAGGTAAGTACCAGACAAATATTGATGTTGTTTATTATCACTATAGGTTTAATTTCGTAGTAAAATAAGACGGCCAAATACAGGAAAAGTTTTACCATAGATCTATCTTACTTTAAAAGATTCTCTAGTAATTTATATTGCGACTATTGTATGACAAAAATCGTCTTTTTGTTTGGTTTAGGGTGTAGTCCACTTACTAGTGCTACACCGTGAAGGTAGCATCTACCTTTCAAATAAAATCCGATCTTAATGTCCCTAGATAAGCCTAAACTAAAAACAAGAACTGAATTCATAAATAATGAGAATAGAGCTAGGTTAATTATTCTATCGAAGAAAAACACATTCAGTCATAAAAACTACTTAGCTATTTACTATTTATTTGTTTAATTTGCTATGTAACGATTATTGCTTATAGGTAAAGTAATAATGAGTTTAATTTAAAAGTATTTAATTTAATTTATTAATTGTTAAATTTAACCAATTATTTTAAAACTTTAATTTAATCCAATTACAACTAAATTATTAAAGAAAATCTACACAGGCTTATTTTTTTTTGTAAAACCAAAGTTTGTTTTTGTTTTAACGGTTGTTTTTGTATCGCAAATTTAAAGTTATTTAGTACAATTTACAGATACGATTAAATTAAAAGGAAAAGCATTGTAAACAAGTAATTAAGTATGTAAATGATTACTTTATAAGTTAATTATAATTAATTACCTTTGTTATAATATAAGAGTTAGATTATTTTTGTTAAATGTATCGTGATGATGTTGATATTGCTCAAAGATGTTGTGGACATTGTCTTAGTATTTTATTAAAGTGTGTGATGTTTGTAATGTCAGCTGTTTTCCTTTTTACCGAAAAGCTAAACCTTTCTTGTCACCTAGTATTATATATAAATATTCCTCACACATTCACACAACACCCTCTAGTCCCAAACTAAGCAAAGCTTGTACTATGGGTACTAGACAAAGGATAAACATACTTAAATACTTTTTTTGTTGTAAATACATTCATATTTTACATAGAAAATACCCAAACCAATGCAAACAATCATGTTCATGCTCACAAAGATTTGCATTGAGCGGGAAGCGAACCCGAGACCTCTGCGTAGCAGTCATGTTATGTAACCACTAAGCCACAGAGGTCGTCAACTTATAATATCACTCTATTTTAATATCACTTTTCTCTCTAATCTCTCGATCATCATTTTATAGTGAACGTCAGGATGACTGGTTGACTGTTGAATTCAGCATTGACTGCTTACGTAATAGTTGCTATCTAGTTGCTTTTATTTGCTAACTTATACCAAACAATTGCTAGCAAAAAGCGGGTAAAGTCGCGGGTATCAAATAGTTTTATCTAAATAAATATCATATCAGCCCATTAATGTCCCACTACAGGGACGGGCCTCCTCCCGTGACGTAGGTATACTAGGCCTACTAATACCACGCTGGCCAGACGGATTGTTATAGGGTTTAATTTCAAGTTTTCCTTCTTTCTATGTAACTTCGTAAAGATAATATTTACGATTAGTCCCTTAGTCGGTTTTTACGACACCCATGGGATGAGATGGGGTGGTGACATATTGTATTCTTACTTCGTCACCACACGGATCTAAATAAATAAAAGTCCGTATTTATCCAGTAAATCGTTAATTAGTTTATTCCGTTTTATATTTATATTTAATTATATACGACAGGACTATATCCAAAAAACCCTATAGAAAGCGCCTAACACAAATATAATATTAAGTACACTACAGACTTTGATTGCTCTGCTGAAAAGCACGGGCGTTCATTTTGTATGCAGTTCAAAAAATTAATATACTCGAAACTTTTTGATCTTTAACGCTGCAGAGTTGATTGTTATACTAAATGTAGCTAGCAATTAGATAGCAATTATTGGTTAGTACAGAACACGAAAATTATGCGTCCTTAGCAAAATACGAGCTTTGTCCAGCCATCCTGATGTCAGAATGGCTGGTCAAAAAAAATATGCGATATCTTTAATTATACTGAGCTAGCAATTGTTTGGTATAAGTTAGCAAATAATAGCAACTAGATAGCAACTATTACGTATGCAGTCAATGCTGAATTCAACAGTCAACCAGTCATCCTGACGTTCACATTTTATGCGCATACTTAGTCATAATTTACCTCTGTTCGCAAGATTCTAACTTTCTCAGGAATTCAACTTTTTGAACATCCATGAATCTTTGTTTCTATTTTTCCTCATGGTACTGTAGCGTCATCTGGTGACTTACTGGAGCGAACACCTACACTATCTCAGTACCCCCTGTTATTATAACTTTTTAGACAAACTAGTTTGACTATGAGGAATTACATTTCCACGTGGTCAAACTGTTTTGGGAATCTGGTATAGTGGGAACAAAGGGTATTGACATTGCACCCTTCTTCCTCGTGGTCATTTTCTAGCAGCTCGGAATAATATGCTGTATTGTAACAGTAATGCAAAATGGTTCTCGGTCATACAGCGATGGCCAGTTGGATTGGTTTAGCTTAGCCTTATCTCAGTTTTTTCTTCTTGTTTTGGCGTGGGTGATATCACTTTCCACCTATATGAAGTGCTCTCCATGGTGTAAAAGTTGTTTAGTTATCATTGACAAGTTGTACCCAGGTACTAACAAGTAAGTCTAAACAAACGGAAAAAATAATTTGAAAATGTGAGATCGAAGACTGCAAGACTGGTCGTGAACTATTATTTCTGGATAAGAGAGTACTTACTAATAAAATACTTTTGATTAGACTTTATTGAATCCAAAAAATTTTCACGACAAAAGAAAAAAAATCTTTTTCTGCCTGACCTATGAATCTGCCTGAATCCCTTACCACTAAGGTTCATCAAATACTAGTAGATCGTGATTCACATTCAAAGAACACTTATTTCTACGCATTACTGTTATAATCACGCCATTAAAAGTAGATTCAGTAGAATGAAGGGTGGGAAACGCCACGTGATCTACACACTTGTTGACAAACCCACCGACCCTCAAGGTCACCAAGTTAAATTATAACACGCATACTTTCTCACCTACTAACGATTATGGGTATACTTAAGAAGTATGAAATATTACTGTTTTTATGATGTAATGATTATTATTTAGTAGTAAAGGTGGATGTATCGACGAAAAAGCGTAGTTACAGCAATTTCTAGATCTGAAATAGACAAGTTGAGGAAAATATGGAGGTTTCGCTATACATGGCTCTAAACCACAAATCCTAGCTTAGACTTCTTATATTCCCCATGTTTATGAACGCCTCAAAAACGAGGATTCTGCAAGAAGTAGAGAAAAAGAAAAAAGATGTCCTAGAAATGTGGTACTGGACGGGAACGCTCGGAGTATCTTGGACTGAATTTCTTTAGAGTCCAGCGTGGTATTAGTAGGCCAAGTATCCCTCTGTCACGGGAGGAGGCCCGTCCCTGCAGTCGGACATTAATGGGCTGTTATGATGTTTTAAGTTTAACGTGAGCTGTGAGGTTGTGAAAGTCGAGACAGGAATGCCTAACTAAAAAGAAATATGGATAAGCATAGAGCTTATTTTGCAAGCTACTTATTCGTTTTGTCGTATAGAAAAGAATAAATCCCGAATTGTGAGCAATCAAACTAAAATTATATAAGTACCTACTTTTTGAATATTGGCAACCTTGATGAATCCAGGTATATATAAAAGTAGAGCTCGCTTGTATGAATTGTATGGTATGAAACAATATAATACTCAACCAGATTTCATTCAATATGTCAGGAACTACTCGAAAACTTTTAAGAGGGCTTGTGCCATAGCAAAGTCTTCTTATTTGAGTAATAAGATAAAGGAATCAAACAACAAAATTAAAAGTACATGGGACATTATTAATGCAGAGACCGGCCGGATGAAAATTCGTGATACTAATTATGTACTAAAAACTCAAGATAAGGTTCTCACCAATAATGCTGACATTGCACATGCTTTTAATAATTTCTTTGTCAATGTTCCTATTCATACAACAACCTCCTTAAATTCCTCTCCAAACCAAGCAGAATTTTTACTAAAAGATAAAGTAATTGAATGTAAGAACCGCTTCAGTTTTAGGTCTATTAACCATAATGATATCATAAAAGCTTTCAAAAGTCTCAATTCCAAGAAATCTGCTGATTTATGGGGTATGTCTGTCAAGCTTCTTCAGGGTATTATATTTAATATATCTCCACATTTATCTATTATATTTAATAAGTGTATTGCCATAGGTGTATTTCCTTATCTAATGAAACACAGTAAGATTATTCCTTTGTTCAAGAATGGATCAAAAAGCGACCCTGGTAACTTTAGACCAATTTCAATACTACCTGTGATTAGTAAAATCTATGAGAAAATTATCTTATGCCAATTGGAGAGTCACTTTCATTTAAATAATATTTTTCATAGGCAGCAATACGGTTTTAGGAAGGGTAGCTCAACGATTGATGCGGGTGTTTCTCTTCTGAAATATATCTATGATGCTTGGGAAAATTCTATGGATGCAATAGGCGTCTTCTGTGATCTTTCTAAAGCTTTTGACTGCGTTGATCATGGGACACTTCTGTGCAAGCTTAGACATTATGGAATTAGGGATGCTTCTCTTGATTTATTATCTTCGTATTTAAGCAATAGGGTTCAGTATGTCGAAGTAAATGGTAGTAGGTCCTCTGGTCTTCCGCCAAGTATGGGCGTGCCTCAAGGATCCATTCTAGGTCCGTTTCTATTTTTAGTTTATGTCAATGACTTGCCGTTTCTTGCTCAGGGTTTGTGCGACATTGTTTTATTTGCAGATGATACTTCACTCGTTTTCAAAGTAAACCGTAAGCAAACTAATTTAGATGAAGTTAACGAATCTCTCGCACAAGTCCTGAACTGGTTTACTGCTAACAATTTGCTTTTAAATGCTGCCAAAACAAAATGCTTAAAATTCTCTATGCCCAATGTTAAAAGCCTTAGTAATAATCTGATTTTAAACGGTGAGGTCCTTCGTTTTGTAGACACTACTGTATTTTTAGGAATAACGTTGGATAGTAAGCTGCAATGGGGTGCTCATATATTAGCTCTAGCAGGAAAACTAAGTTCAGCTGCTTATGCAGTTAAAAAAGTGAGGCAGCTAACGAATATAGAGACAGCAAGATTGGTATACTTTAGTTACTTTCACAGCTTAATGTCCTATGGTGTTCTTTTGTGGGGTAGGGCTGCAGACATCGAATCTATTTTTATTCTTCAGAAGCGTGCAGTTCGAGCTATTTACAATCTTGAATCGAATGTTTCATTGAGAGATCGTTTTAAGGAAATAGGTATTTTAACAGTTGCTTCACAATATATATATGCTAATATAATATATATTAAGCAAAATATTGAACAGTATGATAGAAATGGCGACATTCATAGCATTGGTACGAGGAATAGGCATAAGTTGATAGGTCCACAACATCGCCTACATAAGGTACATAACACTTTTGCGGGACTCGGTATACGTTTATTCAATAAACTGCCTAAGCATGTAATGGATCTACCTTTACTAAACTTTAAAGCATTTGTAAAAAATCAGCTATTATCGAAAGGCTATTATACAATAAACGATTATATTAATGACAAAAACTCATGGGCTTAGATTTCAATTATCGTGATTTCATGTTGCTTGTTCCATGGTGTAGATTGTGGCTTAACCTAGGTAGTTGTGCGGATGTTATGTTACTACCTTATTACTTTCTTTTACAGTTTTATTTGTTATTGTAACGATAGAAATACTTCACTTGCATTTGTAAATGTATTTAATTATATTATCTAAATGGTATTCTATTCCATTCTCAACTACTTAAAGATTAACAAAATCAACTTGACGACACAAATGCTTGTGTGTTAATTTCTGTCGGATATCGCAGTGACGAGATGACTGATGAACGTGCCATGCAATTAAAGCTTTTTTAAATCAATTTATTAACAATGAAATTTTTTTTATCAATTAAACTTTAAATTGCTATGCATGTAAGACTTGCTTGCACACATCATTCTTCACGCTGCTGTTGGTAATTGTAACAAAGTCAAATTATTATTTTTGAAAAGAGTGGCCTGAGTTTCTTGGCCACATTCTTCTCAGAGCTCTACTATAGTCGTCTGCGAAAGTGGTAGTAGTTTGGCAGACATTTTTCTCTATACTATTCTACTACATGTATAACGATTTGCATGTGTTACTTTGTAACCTAAGTGAATAAAGCTATTTGACTTTGACTTTTGACTTGAGTAAAAGGATAGGTACCAACAAATCGTTGAAAATTTATTGTTTTAGTTGTGTTAACGCATAGGGGCATTATATTTACATTTGTTTACATTTATCTTCAAGGTAACTTACTTAGTTTTAGTGACGCTGCCGGTATCTGTGTATCTGTGGTGTCAAGAACACAAAATTTTACCATCTCACTCATTGGATATGGTGATATTGTACTTACTGTACGTACAAAGAGAGATTTAACATTCGTATTCCTATTTAACCTACCTACTGCAAAAATAGGAAAGGATTTTCAGTTCCTACACTAAAATCTTGACTTATTTATAGTTCTAAGTATGTCTTGTGAAACGGTTTTCTGATAAGTACCTTTTTTTTTTTTTTTCTCGGGGGGAAATCCTCATGGAGTTCCTCCGCCCCGGAGAGGGCGGAGGGGTCTGTCAGACTTCTACTGACTAAAACCCCCCGGTGTTCCGTCTCTCACGTGTGCCAGGGGCCGCGGGAAACCATGATTCTTCCGCAGCCCCTGACTAGTGCTGGCCCGCTTCTTAGCGGACCCCATCTCGGGGATGGAGCGAAGTGCTCCTCCCCTTACACCTGGAGATGCGCGCGTGGCACACTACGCGCCGCCATCTCGGGTCCATGGAGTGGAGGGGCGACGGACTAAACAGTCCGCCGCTCTTGGACCCATTTAGGGTGGCGGAAAGAGGGCATTGTCCGCCCTCCTCCTGCGCCCGGTGCGCCGGCTGCGGGCCGGGTGGTCTGCCGAGGCTTCCCGTTCCCGCTCCGCGGCCTCCTTCAGCGCCACGACTGTGTCGCAGAAGGTCACCATCGCGTCCCAGCAAGCCTCGCTGCCGGCCATGGCGCTGACCACGGCCGACAGCGACAGGTCGCTGCCTACCATTAAGGCGAGGGCGCGACGCGGCTCCTCCCAAGCTACGCACTCTGCGAGCGTATGCCGCACCGTGTCCTCTCCACTCTGGACGCAGTGGTGACACCGTGCGTCCGGCTCCCTGCCTATGCGGAACAGGTTTCTGATAAGTACCTATCTTAACTAATTTAGTAATAAATTAAGGTGGGTATTTTAATTTTTTAAGTAATTTCGTTTTAGGCTTCTAGGCTCAAAGCTTTATTATGATAAGATAACGGATAAACATAAATACTTTTAAACATTATTTTTGTTAATTTATATTTATATACAAATAAACACGAAACATTTATCATGTTAATTCACAAAAAGATTACTATTAAGCGAGAATCGAAGCTGAAACCTCCTGGCGTAGAGACGCGTAGCAGTCATGTGCACAAAACCACAATGTTTGTCAATATGATATTTATATCATAAGTATAGTTTGCGACAATTAATATAGTCAATAAAGTACACATATCCAATTCCAATATCTATAATTAAAAACATCAACTATTCTATAGATAAGAGCGTTCATGTCAGCCACTGTGGGTGTTACCACGCGATCGGATTGAAAAAACCGCTAGATGGCGCTTTTCAAGTAAACACATACAAGTATATCGTCTACGCAATTTTAAACATTAAAAATAGAAATAGTGAAGAATAAGGTCAAAAAGTGTGCACACATATTTATGTACCTACAAGACATAAATACATATGAAGATACAGTGAAATTCGTACATTTTATATATAATTGAAGTGCAACAAACTAAGTGAAAAAGTTACTAGCAACAATATCAAAATAATTTGTTTATACATAAAAAAATAAACATCAAATGGACAGATTATGACATGTAAGTACTCAAAACTTCTAAAAAGTGATAATCGTGTAAACAAGTGAACAATATAATATTGACTATCCTAGTACTAAGCGAACCAGAATCGCATCAAAAATTGCAAATTCATCTTACCAAAAACTGAGAACAACGCCATCTATTAGATTCATATAGTACTGTTGATGAATCTTGTTCTTGATCTATCGTAACTATCAATATAGCGCAAGAACTATCCGCTAGAGGACACTATATACATTCAATTATCTTATTATATATCTTTTCCTTATAAAATATGGACTTCCCGAACGTAACAATTAGAAAAAATAACAAAAGGACGTTAAATGAATCCCTAAACACAACATCCTCATCAACCACCACGGAATCATGGTCATCTTTTGACCATAGAACAAACCTTACGAAAAGAAGTTTACCAGATTTATCCTCAAAACTGCTGTATCACCAAGACTATGAGCACCTTGAAGAACATAATTTACGACTAAAACAGGAACTAGAATCAGCACACGCTGAAGTAGATAATCTCCTCGCAGAAAACAGTTTACTCAAACAGCAGGTATTTGATCAAGAACAAAAAATAATAAAACTGAAACAAATATGTACTGCTACACCGTGTACCCCCAAATCATCTTATACTATAACACCAAAACACAGAAAACCGCAACAAATAAAACAATTTAGAAAATCGGCCAGACTAACACTCAATATAAGCAGTGACGACCTGCAATTACAGTGTGATGAGAACATAAAAGATGGCGTTAGTGATACCACAGGACCGCCATCACAACCAACAAAATCACAGCTTTCCCTGCCTGAAAATAAGAAATTTGAAAAAAAACACAAAAAAAAAATTATAATACTTGGAGACCAACAGGCCCGCGGATTGTCTTTACTGATGAAAAAATCCAGAAATGACAAATGGAACGACAACTACAGTATTACTTCGATTATCAAGCCAAATGCAACCAGTACACAAATACTACGCAGCTGCAACGACGACTTTTTGAATAGACTGGCACCCGATGACATCGTATTACTGGTAATAGGTCATAACGACAAACAACCACATAGCTTTATAACCGAATTATGTACTGTACTATATAAACTAAGATTCCATACGGTATATATAACAAACGTACAATATAATCCATACCTGAATGAAAATATGATTAATTACCACATAGAACGTATAGTTGTGAATTTTGACAATTGTAAATACCTACCGATACAACACAATATGTATGAGTTAAACAATAACATAGGATATAAAACAAGTCACCATCAGAAATACCTGTTAAGTCTTTGTTTTCGTCTAAACACTGAAATAGACTACAAACACTATCAATACCAATTCCTAACACAAAACAGAAATAAATTAATAACAACAAACACTAACTCACAACCCAACACTACAAAGCCTGCACATTCTGTTACACTACGACAACATAAAATAACATCCTTCTTTAAAAAAATAGACAAATCCCTACTAAAAACTCGGTTTTTTCTCGAATAAAGTTAAACAAGAGACAGTCACATTGATTCACCAAAATATCGCTGGAATACTTAACAAACAAGAGGTATTAGAGATAGCTGTAGGCGACTTAGAGAAATCCCTTGGCACGATAGACATTATATGTTTAACGGAAACTTTTATTAAACATGGAACCGAGTCTAATGTCAATATAAAAAACTATAAGCTAGCATCTTTCTTCTCCAGAAATAACCAGCGCCGAGGAGGATCTTGCATATTAGTAAGAAATAATTTGAAATACAAAGAAATTGACTACATTAATCCAATTGCTCTACACTTTGAATGCTGTGCTATTGAAATCCCTAAATTTAATCTCATAATAGCGTGTATATATAGAACTCCTACATCGAATGAACATATTTTCCTAAGCAACCTAGAACTTTTGACCAACAAACTCTCAAAAAAAAGAAATAAAAACATAATTCTATGTGGAGATTGGAATATAAACATTCTTAAAATAAATAATCTTTCACGTGAATTACAAACAATAATAAGAAATAACAATCTAAGAAATTACATAGATAAACCTACACGAAAGGAATCCTGCATAGACTTAATAATTAGTAACGTTCATAATGCTACATCAAACCAGTATTGCCTGGCACTTTCAGACCACGAATTTACACAGTCTATTACATGTACACTAGATATAAACCACAACATCAAAGACAACCCATCGTTTTGGTTTGTATACATAAGAGACCTTAGCGAAGAAAATATCACTAAATTCAAAAACTGCATTAACAGTTTATCCTTTACTGATGTTCTACAATACACAACAACAAACGAAGCTTTCAATGCGTTTCATGACGTGATTTCCCTCTTTTACAACCTATGTTTCCCCGTGGTAAGAGTCAAGCGCGTCTGTAAACGTCTAAAAAATAGAGCCCTTTCAAAAAATATAAAACGCTGTTGCGTTAAAAAACGTATACTGTACCTTAAGTATCGCAGAGCTAAACACGACAAAAAATATCATAAAAAAAAATATATTACCTATAGCAAAATACTGAAACAATGCATAAATCAGGCTCAACAGATAAATAACTCACGCCACATAACTAGAGCAAAAAACACAAGTAAAGCTGCATGGCAAATTATTAATGAAAACGTTAATAACAGGCCACCAAACACAGAAATTGACTCTATTACCTTTGAAAAGAAATCTTATACCAACCCAAACCAAATATGTAACATGTTTAACAACTACTATATATCCTTGACCAATACTACAAATACACGAATAGAGACTTCACAAATTACTAAACATATAACACCAAACTTTAAAAGCATCTTCTTAACACCAGTAGACGAAGCTGATATACACAAAATAATTCAAACATTAAACAACACTAACTCTACAGGCTATGACGAAATAAGTACCGAAATAATAAAATTATGCTCAACTGCTTTAGCTATTCCACTTACTCATATAATTAATATATCTTTATCTGAAGGTGTGTTCCCGGAACGCTTAAAAATCTCCGTAATAAAACCTCTCTACAAAAACGGCAGTAAAACAGACATGAGTAATTACCGCCCCATAACTTTGATTCCAATATTATCTAAAGTTCTCGAAAAAGTGATGTTTAACAAGTTAGAAAACTTCCTAACCTCATGCAAAATACTTAAAGACGAACAATTCGGATTTAGAAGAAATAGCTCAACTACCTTAGCATGTTTTTCATTACTAAAAAATATAACTGAAAGCTTAAATGCAAAGACTAAAATAGCTTGTATTTTTGTTGACATGTCGAAAGCTTTCGATTTTGTCTGTCACGAAACTCTACTTTTAAAGCTTTCTAGTTATGGGATACGAGGTAGAGCCAATGATTGGATCAGGAGCTTCCTCAAAGAACGATCCCAATGTGTCGAAATAATGAAATCCGATCGGTCCGACAGAAAACTCTACAGATCGGATTTTTTGCAAAATAACTTTGGCACCCCCCAGGGGGGAATCCTATCACCATTACTCTTTCTCCTCTACATAAACGACCTCCCTGATGCTGTAAACACGGGTTGCATTCTGTTCGCTGACGACACTACATTAATAGTAAAAAGTGACAATAGTATAGATATTGAAAGTAAAGTATGTAAGGCTCTTGATGATACCACAACCTGGCTGGAAAAAAATAACTTAAAAATGAATACGACCAAAACAAAAATAATACAATTTCAAACACTAAACTCAGACACACCCAATATTGACATATGCCACAATAACTGCAACATATCAGATACAAATGAATGTGTATTCCTCGGTATAACCCTAGACAAATATTGTAACTGGAAAGCTCACATTGAAAAACTCCTTAATAGAATAGACCGCTTTGTGTTTGTCTTAACAAAAATCAGACAAACAGTGAGTGTAGAATGCGCAAAAATCACGTATCATGCATACATATCGTCCGCCCTTAGATATGGACTAATTATTTGGGGAAACTCCGTCGACAGTGATAGAGCTTTTAGGGCCCAAAAAAAATGTATCCGAGCTATGTGTGGAGCGGATTACTTAGATAGTTGTAAACCTCTATTTCAAAAACACAAAATACTTCCTTTGCCTTGTTTATACATACTAGAAATTAGTGTATTTGTCAAAAAACATCCGGAATTTTTTGAGAAATACGGTGACTCACAAAACAGCCGGACAAGACATAAGGACAAATTACGTCCACCACAAATCAGACTAGAGATGTTCAGAAAAAATGCATATTGTATGGCTATTAGAGTGTTTAATAAGATACCGAACTCTGTTAGTTCACTACCACTTGAACCATTTAAAAAGAAATTATTTGACATTCTCACATTTAAAAACTATTATAGTATCAAAGATTACCTAGATGATAAGCTTTAGTTTTAAACATTGATATTTAATAAAGAATTGTAATTTAATTTAATCTATACATTACTATTGATATTTTTTAATTTTTTAATTATACTTAATGATGCTATTGTTTAAATCAATATGTATTTTGTAAATGGTTAATAATTTGTAATAATACTCTAACTTTTATGTAGTACACTGCACTGCTTATTTGCACGCCGACTGCGGCAGAATATGCAGTAATAAAATATGTTATATACCACCTATTGTACCATATTCTCGCAAATAAATGTTTTTACTTTACTTACTTTACTTTACTTTAGATCTGTCGATACTACATTTGCGTAACCCAGTTTTACTGTTTGTCATGTTAAACAGCATGAACTTTTGTTAAAATACTTTCGTACATAAACTATTGTTTAAGTTCAATGTTCTACATTTAATCGACAGGTTTTTGCGCAATGCGTGGGAAGCAAGGGCTTAGTGGATTTTGTAAATAAATCGTAACATAATTAATTGATCGTCAAGAGTCAATGTTTAACCATGATCCAGTTATGAAATGACTTTATTACCTACCATAACTGTCCCGTCTGGTCTTCGCACGAAGTTTTGACCCGATTTAATAGCAAGGAGAAAAGACGTATGCCGTAGGTTGTTCCGCAATTTAATTTTTCATTATAAGAAGGAAACTTTATAGTGACAATAGGTATCAGGTGATTATCTAACCGTAACTACTTACACCGTAGACTGGTACGATTAAATAGCACATCAGGGTTCAGGGCACTCTCTGTAAAATGCTTTGACAGAAGACCAAAACATTTTGTATGTTCGTCACTCCCGACCTATTACCTACTTTTATAATTATTTTTGTATTAAACCGCGCCAAATGTCAAGCGTGGGTGGTATCTTCAATACATAATAATGATTAAATCAGTGTTCATGGAATATGAATCACGTTAGCACCCCTGTACGGTGAAGTTATAAGGTGTAAGGGTTTAACTTTGACCTTTGTAATATTTTGTTTATCTGATTCAGGTGCTGACGTCATAATGCGAGTAGAATGCTCGTTAGAGTGAAGTTGTCTGTCATTTCAGAAAGGTTTAGGGCACGCATGAACGTGACTGGTTAAAAATTAAGGGTCTAATGAAAATTTGGTATATGTATTTTGCTCGCTCCTCCAGAAACATAACATGAGCATAAGACTAAGCTTGGTTAAAAAATTTGTTCAGGTGAAATATGAGAGCGGAAATCTATAGTAACAAAACTTGTAAAACAGACACGACAAGTTTGTGCCCGAACAGGTGTGTGTAATATAAAAATGTGCATTTGTATTTCATCTAGATAAGATAAGGAAAAGCCGTCTATTCCCCCGAATACTTTCCCCCGATCGGGGGAAACAGGGAATTCTGAAAAATTTTGTCGCATCTTCCCCCGAATTAATAATCGGGGGAAACTGGGAAAAAGTTGTCCTATATTCTCCCGAATATTTAATTTTTATAAATCCATTTAGATAAACCTAAATAAGAATAATACATATTACTTATTTAGGAAAATCTGTGTATTTGGGTTCAAAATCCATTTAAATAAACTGAAATAAGTATAATAAATTATATTACATATAAAGTTAAATATTTGAGACCTCTTTAAATTTAAAGAGGTTTCAATTCAATGCCTAAATCAGTCTAAGATGTGATAAAAATATTTCATTTACTTTAACCTTGATACAGTATCAAAAAATCTAAATATTATAGGTACTATTTTGAGGTAAGTTTAAGGGTCAAATCATACTACAGCAGAGTCGAAGCGCATCGAAGCGTCGATCCAAAACTGAACATATTAAATTCAACCTTATGGGCATTGCATTGCTCAATGACCTTGAAGATCTGAGGTTTGTTACAGTTTTTATAGAAAAAGCGCCATCTACTAACAGAGATTAATACTTTTTTTTTTTTTTTTTTTTTTTTTGAAAATTTCTTTATTTAATATAAATTTTACAAATTTGTTAACAAAAGATCTTATTCATTTTGATACACTTACATGATTTTATTATGAACATTAGACTAAACGCCTTTAGAACATATATGTCTTTCAATTATTACAAAGTTGAGTTTCAATACATACCTTAAAATATAACAATTAACACTGTATCATACAAAACAATGGAATGTGCACATCTTAGAAGGAACTCACATTATATTTAACGAATAATTACCTATTATCTAAAAATGTAAATACAAAAATGCACTTATTTGTAGCAAGAAATAATAACTAATTACAATATAGTTATTTTATTATAAGTATTAAAAGTTATGAGGGTAACTTTACAAAACAATTTTGCAGCTTAACTAAGACTGCGTCTTGAGGTAGGTATTGTAATGTCATGACGTATCGAGGAAATAGTGATGTGGTAAGCGGTATCGATATCTTGTCGAGTGCGGTAGTGTTGATAATCTGATATTGCCAATATTAGAGATTAGAGGATTTTTATTGTATTTGTTTTTCTGGTAGAATTTTCTGGATATTTTTAGTATATAATCTTTTAACAGAGGGAATTTTATAGAATTGTGGAGTTTATTTAAATTAGTGCGAAAACGCGTATTATAGGAGATTTTAAGTGCCTTGTTTTGAATAACCTGAAGTTTTTTATAGTTAGTATCAGTTATACAGCACCAAGCCGGTGCCGCGTAGGTAAGACATGGTCGTACAAGTGTTGAATAAATTCGTAATTTTGTATGAGGACTAAGAGGGGATTTACGATTTAGTATAGGTTTCAATGAATTTAGTGCTTTAGTGCTTTTCTCAATGAGTGCCTCAGTATTTTTATTCCAATTTAATCTGTTATCAAGGACAACTCCTAAATATTTAACAGATAGACTCCAAGGAATATTAAAATCGTTTATTTTTATAAAGTTTTTAGGCAACGAACGTTTAGTTGTAAACAAAATAGATTTAGTTTTAGTTGAGTTGAGTTTTAACTTCCATGTCAAGAAGAAATTATTTAATAGTTCCAGAGATAGTTTTAACCTGCCTATAATAATATTAACGTCTTGGTCACTCGTAAATGTAGCGGTATCGTCCGCGTAGGAAGCCAGGTGGCAACGAGGTTGTTTTGGTACATCATTCAGGTACAAGATAAACAGAAATGGACCAAGAATTGAGCCTTGTGGGACTCCGGCCGGCATAACAGAGGGCGAGGATTGCGTTTTACCTATGTGGACAGAGAAGGTACGATCTTGCAAGTAATTTTGTATTATTTTGACTAAAGGAAGAGGAATCTTACTAACAATAAGTTTGTGTAGGAGGCCAGCATGCCAGACTGTATCAAATGCCTTCTCAATATCCAAAAGAACCATTCCAGTGGAGAGTCCCAGGTTAAGGTTATGAGTTATGTGTTCAGCTACTCTTGTTAATTGTTGCGTGGTTGAGTGTGAGCTTCTAAATCCGAATTGCTCAGGAATAAGTATATTATTTGCAGTCTTCGCAATACGGGACAAAATCACAGACTCGAGGAGCTTGCTTATACTAGGTAATAAACTTATAGGTCGATAGTTGATAGGTATTGAAGGGTCTTTACCAAGTTTCTTGATGGCGATGACTTTCGCAATTTTAAGAGATGGAGGAAAATAGTGTAATTTTAGGCAGCCGTTAAAAAGTTTTGAAATTTGAACTAACATTTTTTGGGGGAAGTTTTTAATTAATAAGTTTCCAATGTCATCATGACCTGGAGCTTTATTCGGTTTTAATTTGTTCAAAAGCTTACGTATTTCCTTAGGACTAACCTGCTTAATAATATCTGAAGTTGAATAATTATTTAAGAGTTCAATGGAATCACTTACAGCAGACTCAGTTTCATCATTACTAACCCACCGATGTGTAAGTTCCATATTCTGCATAAAAGTGTCTGAAAGGACTGCACATTGTTCAACCACCGAAGAAGTGTATTGTGTATCAGATATTTTAAGTGGAGGAATGGAATGGGACTGTTTATTGACTGATCTAACCACCCGCCATAAGTCAGATGAAGGATTGTCAACTTTAGACAGTTTATTGTTCCATATTTTGTCGTGGAAAGCTTGTATTTCAATTTTAATAGATTTTTGCAGTTGCAGAACTGTAGTAAATAAAAGTTTTCTATTGATGTGTCTTTGTTCTTTAAGAGCTTGGTTTTTAACTGAGTTTTTTATTTTAATGTTGTTACGAATTCTTCGAGGGAGTTTAATTTTACTTGTCATATTAAGCTTTGGAATGGCCACGTCGCGAGCTTGAAGAATTACTTTAGTCAGTTGGTTGAATGACTCATCAATAGAGTCTGTATTATCAAATGTTTTAGTGGTAAGAAATAGGTTTTTGTTTATAAATGTTCTGTATGCATGCCAGTTTGCCTGATGGTAGTTAAAGATCACTTTTTCCTCCCGGGGTACAGTTCCGTTTATATTGTAAGTGACTGGTAAGTGATTTGAGGATAACTCTGTTAAAGTTTGAAGCTCGCCAAGGTAGAAAAAGTTTTTGCATATCAAAATATCAGGGGTAGAAGCTGTGCTGGAGCTGTTATAGTGGACAAGAGTGGGTAGTAAAGGGGCTAGTACCTCATAATCATTAGTTAACATGTGACTGAAAAGTGTCTTACCACGCATGTTAGTAGCCAGACAATGCCAATAGGGATGTTTGGAGTTCAGATCACCCATGAGTAAAAGTAACTTGTGGGTATTTATTATTAAATCAAGATCATTAGAGATTAATGGCAAGTTGGGAGATTGATAGGCTGAGATAAGAGCAGTCTTACGCCCTGATATAAGGATTTCTATTCCTACGCATTCCAAATGTTTAGTTGGAGGTAATGTTAGAAGAGTGTGGGGAATATCTGATTTAATTAATATAGCAACACCCTGTCCATAATTATTTTGTATTTTTATCTTGCCTATAACATGTGTAACCAGAAGTGTCTAATTTAGATTTAGGGGAAAGCCTAGTTTCAGACAAAGCCACCACATCTATAGAAAGCCTTACTGCTAAACTAAGCAGCTCCGTAATTTTTGGACGAATACCATCAGCATTCCAATACAGTATTTTAATATTATTATTACTATTAGACATATTGACCAAGATGCGTCAGAACGAGAATAACTTTGTCAATCATACTGTGACAGTTAACAAATTGATTTTTGATAGTCTTAATGGTCGTAAGGATTTCTAAGATATCTTTCGTTGCCTGGTCTTGGGATTCTAAACAGGGAGTTGATTTTGTAGCAATGGGTAATTCTACCTGCTCCGAGTCTGGTTTTCCAGCAACGACAGTATTCCAGGGTCGATCGTCTACGTGGTTGTATTTTTTAAATTTGATAGTTCTTGAAGCTTTGAGTTGATCTTGACGTTTCTTTAGATTTCCAAGGTATTTTTCTCGCTCCCTGCACTGCCTGAAATTTGCAGGGTGATCGTCACCACAATTGCAACATGTGGCCGCTTCCTCCCTGGTTTTCTTGGGACAATCTTCGGTGCGGTGTTGTTCCGTGCATTTTACGCAGCGCGGTGGTAGGTTGCAATTTCGAGACGAGTGGCCGAAGCCTTGGCATCGAAAACACTGAGTGCCATATCGGTTGTTGCTCTGATACTTGCGTATTTGTACCACCGTATTACACAGGAGTTTGATTTGTCGGAATTTCACAAAGTCTGTGTTTGCAGGAAGTTGAACCAGAAACGGGATGCAACTCCAAGGTTTGTAACTAGGTACTTTCATTTTGCGCACAGTGACATCATTAAACCCTAGTGATTGAAGTTCGTCTGGAAGGAGGTGTTCGACATAATCTGGCAGTCCGAATATTACAGCCTTATAAAGTTTCTCATCCTTGCGTGAGAAAGTATGAAAAGCTATATCGCGTGCTAGGAGACCCTCTTTGACAGCTTGGTGGCTTTCAGAGCTGTGACATAAAATAGCTAGCGAGTTTTTACCTCGATACTGCAAGTGAAAGCTTTTTGAGGTTTCAGCAATGATGGTCTTGATGGATTCGTGGGTCCAGGTGGGTTGTATGTTCAAAATGATTGGTGGAATACGGCTTGTTTTCTTAGGAACAATAGCCTCCCGGAACTTAGTGAGGGTAATGGAATTGTGTTTCTCACCTTCTAGCTGCTGAAACCTATTCGACGTCTGGATAGAGGTAGGTGATCGCAGTTCAGCTGGATGAGCGGTATGCTTCGGTATCTTCCATTGGCTAGTATCAACAGGTCCCTCTAGAGAACGTTTGCCTATTGAATTTGAACGTGTTAGGAACCGATCCATTTCTTAGGTGTTATCGACAAGTGTTTATCGACTTGTCCCATCACTATATTAAGAACGCAGTAAACGATGTGTACTGAATAAACAAAGCGACGTGCGGGTACGACGAGAGCGCGCGGCGAATGATTATTCAAATCACAGACGCGACACAAATTTGTCATTGTTTTGACCTAACTTATTTATTCGCTCGGAGACGCGAATTTTATACATACGTATTTTACTGGAAATAACGTTCACCGCGCTCAGAGCAATAACGAATTTATTATTATTACTGTTGCTACTAGACTATGTCTTCTGAAGGTCTGATGATGGCCAGGTAAGTACACAACGGTTCTCAGCGATGGTAACAGCTAGAAGTACTCTGTTTTCATAATTTGCCTATTTGATTAATGATGCTACTACACTATGTCTTCTGAAGGTCTGATGATGACCAGGAAGTACACAACGGTTCTCAGCGATGGTAACAGCTACAAGTACTCAGTTTTCATAATTTGCCTATTTGATTAATGATGCTACTACACTATGTCTTCTGAAGGTCTGATGATGACCAGGTAAGTACACAACGGCTCTCAGCATTGGTAACAGCTAGAAGTACTCAGTTTTCATAATTTGCCTATTTGATTAATGATGCTACTACACTATGTCTTCTGAAGGTCTGATGATGACCAGGTAAGTACACAACAGTTCTCAGAGATGGTAACAGCTAGAAGTACTCTGTTTTCATAATTTGCCTATTTGATTAATGATGCTACTACACTATGTCTTCTGAAGGTCTGATGATGACCAGGTAAGTACACAACGGTTCTCAGCAATGGTAACAGCTAGAAGTACTCAGTTTTCATAATTTGCCTATTTGATTAATGATGCTACTACACTATGTCTTCTGAAGGTCTGATGATGACCAGGTAAGTACACAACAGTTCTCAGCGATGGTAACAGCTAGAAGTACTCTGTTTTCATAATTTGCCTATTTGATTAATGATGCTACTACACTATGTCTTCTGAAGGTCTGATGATGACCAGGTAAGTACACAACGGCTCTCAGCGATGGTAGCAGCTAGAAGTACTCTGTTTTCATAATTTGTCTATTTGATTAATGATGCTACTACACTATGTCTTCTGAAGGTCTGATGATGACCAGGTAAGTACACAACGGTTCTCAGCGATGGTAACAGCTAGAAGTACTCAGTTTTCATAATTTGCCTATTTGATTAATGATGCTACTACACTGTGTCTTCTGAAGGTCTGATGATGACCAGGTAAGTACACAACGGTTCTCAGCAATGGTAACAGCTAGAAGTACTCAGTTTTCATAATTTGCCTATTTGATTAATGATGCTACTACACTATGTCTTCTGAAGGTCTGATGATGACCAGGTAAGTACACAATGGTTCTCAGCGATGGTAACAGCTAGAAGTACTCTGTTTTCATAATTTAGCTATTTGATTAATGATGCTACTACACTATGTCTTCTGAAGGTCTGATGATGGCCAGGTAAGAACACAACGGTTCTCAGCGATGGGAACAGCTAGAAGAACCCAGTTCTCATCATTTCCCTATTTAATTACTCATGCTACTACACTTTGTACTTACCTGATCCTCATCAGACATTCTTCTGAAGGTTGAATTGAACTCAATGATTTTCAGCGATGGAAACAGAAAAAAATTGAAACTAACTGTAAAATGTTATTTTGTAAAATAGGCAAAATGGTTATTAAGAAAACAGCTTTAGTAAGTTTAATATTTTATTTTAATCAAAGAAGATGAGACCTAATCTTAGCATTCCATAGATTCTCCGTGCGGGTGCCGGGTCCATCGCGTGATAGAGGAAGGAACACTTGCATAACAGCGTCTGGGACTTACGACCCAGATGTAGGTTTAAGGAGGCCCCTATTACTCTTCTTCCAGATATATTTTTTGTTTCTTCCTGGGAATGCCCCACTTCTACAGTCAAATTTGGTAGTATTTCTTCTTCAAGCTAGAACAAAAATTTTTATTTAATAAAATAGTCGATGTTACAAATTAATACAAGTATTAATCACAGTACATAACACATTTGTGGCGGTAATGTACTCTAAAACAAGTAGCAGGAGGATTATCAGAAATATGGAAAAAGTTACGAGTTTGCTTTACTAGCAATCATTACTCATTGAAAAACAAATTAGCTTTCAGCTGTTTGTCTGTTTATGTATGCATTAATCTTAAAAACTAGGCAGCAGACAGAATTCATAATAACTATGCATAATATAGATGAAAAGCACTCATAATTTTAGACGTTTACAATGTAATGCCGTAAATAAACACTTATTTGAGCTTACATAAAAAACAACAAAATAAACTTATATTTACCACATTTTTCTCAACTTCCATATCAGTTTGCATATCTGACGGTTCGCATGTGTCGTAAGATTTTGACAGCGGTTGATCTTCTTGATTTTGTAATTCAGAGCCTTGCTGCTTTCTTATTTTCCTTAAAAAAAATAATTCCTGTTTTAATTGGTACTTGTAATTTTGTCGATATCAAAACATTGGAGTAAAAAAAAGCTACCTAAGTAAATGTCTCAAAGTCAACTAGGTCAAGACCTAATGAGTAACAACTTGCTGTTTTACGTAGGTACTGCCATCATGACTGAAGTCTACCTACCTTCGTAGTCCACCATAAGTCAGTCCCTCACAGTCACCTAGGTCTCCCTGAGCTCTTTTAAACGAGTACCAACTTGCTGGTTTACGTAGGTACTGCCATCATGACTGAAGTCTACCTACCTTCGTAGTCCACCATAAGTCAGTCCCTCACAGTCACCTAGGTCTCCCTGAGCTCTTTTAAACGAGTACCAACTTGCTGGGTTTACGTAGGTAGTGCCATAATGACTGAAGTCTACCAACCTTCGTAGTCCACCATAAGTCAGTCCCTCACAGTCACCTAGGTCTCCCTGAGCTCTTTTAAACGAATACCAACTTGCTGGTTTACGTAGGTACTGCCATCATGACTGAAGTCTACCTACCTTCGTAGTCCACCATAAGTCAGTCCCTCACAGTCACCTAGGTCTCCCTGAGCTCTTTTAAACGAGTACCAACTTGCTGGTTTACGTAGGTACTGCCATCATGACTGAAGTCTACCTACCTTCGTAGTCCACCATAAGTCAGTCCCTCACAGTCACCTAGGTCTCCCTGAGCTCTTTTAAACGAGTACCAACTTGCTGGTTTACGTAGGTACTGCCATCATGACTGAAGTCTACCTACCTTCGTAGTCCACCATAAGTCAGTCCCTCACAGTCACCTAGGTCTCCCTGAGCTCTTTTAAACGAGTACCAACTTGCTGGTTTACGTAGGTACTGTTCATGACTGAAGTCTACCTACCTTCGGAGTCCACCATAAGTCAGTCCCTCACAGTCACCTAGGCCTCCCTGAGCTCTTTTAAACGAGTACCAACTTGCTGGTTTACGTAGGTACTGCCATCATGACTGAAGTCTACCTACCTTCGTAGTCCACCATAAGTCAGTCCCTCACAGTTACCTAGGTCTCCCTGAGCTCTTTTAAACGAATACCAACTTGCTGGTTTACGTAGGTAGTGCCATCATGACTGAAGTCTACCTACCTTCGTAATCCGCCATAAGTCAGTCCCTCACAGTCACCTAGGTCTCCCTGAGCTCTTTTAAACGAGTACCAACTTGCTGGTTTACGTAGGTAGTGCCATCATGACTGAAGTCTACCTACCTTCGTAGTCCACCATAAGTCAGTCCCTCACAGTCACCTAGGTCTCCCTGAGCTCTTTTAAACGAGTACCAACTTGCTGGTTTACGTAGGTACTGCCATCATGACTGAAGTCTACCTACCTTTGTAGTCCACCATAAGTCAGTCCCTCACAGTCACCTAGGTCTCCCTGAGCTCTTTTAAACGAGTACCAACTTGCTGGTTTACGTAGGTAGTGCCATCATGACTGAAGTCTACCTACCTTCGTAGTCCACCATAAGTCAGTCCCTCACAGTCACCTAGGTCTCCCTGAGCTCTTTTAAACGAGTACCAACTTGCTGGTTTACGTAGGTACTGCCATCATGACTGAAGTCCACCTACCTTCGGAGTCCACCATAAGTCAGTCCCTCACAGTCACCTAGGTCTCCCTGAGCTCTTTTAAACGAGTACCAACTTGCTGGTTTACGTAGGTACTGCCATCATGACTGAAGTCTACCTACCTTCGGAGTCCACCATAAGTCAGTCCCTCACAGTCACCTAGGTCTCCCTGAGCTCTTTTAAACGAGTACCAACTTGCTGGGTTTACGTAGGTAGTGCCATCATGACTGAAGTCTACCTACCTTCGTAGTCCACCATAAGTCAGTCCCTCACAGTCACCTAGGTCTCTCTGGGCTCTTTTAAACGAGTACCAACTTGCTGGTTTACGTAGGTACTGCCATCATGACTGAAGTCTACCTACCTTCGGAGTCCACCATAAGTCAGTCCCTCACAGTCACCTAGGTCTCCCTGAGCTCTTTTAAACGAATACCAACTTGCTGGTTTACGTAGGTACTGCCATCATGACTGAAGTCTACCTACCTTCGTAGTCCACCATAAGTCAGTCCCTCACAGTCAACTAGGTCTCCCTGAGCTCTTTTAAACGAGTACCAACTTGCTGGTTTACGTAGGTACTGCCATCATGACTGAAGTCTACCTACCTGCGGAGTCCACTATAAGTCAGTCCCTCACAGTCACCTAGGTCTCCCTGAGCTCTTTTAAACGAGTACCAACTTGCTGGTTTACGTAGGTACTGCCATCATGGCTGAAGTCTACCTACCTTCGGCGTCCACCGAAAGCCTAGGTACTATCAAGGTACTCAAAATATAAGTTTAATCGAAGCAATGCCGATGTTCTAAAAATGAATCTAAACATCGTACTAAATAAAAACGTGTCTAACTAAAGCATACAAAGGTATAAAATAATATAAATGTATAATATTTAGCTTGTAGGTACTTACCAATAATTTTGAAGAGCTCGGCCACGCTTCACATTACGTTTATTTTTATATTTAGGCATAGTCTATGAGTGATTAAAAAACAAAATTTAATTAAAAACTAGGATATATTACACATAAGAACTTAATTACAAGTAGTATTATTAAAAACAATTGTGTACTTTTTATTTACAATATTTTTTCATTCAAAGTTGGCCGGTTTAAAGTTTTATTCGGTAAGAAAATACGGTCGTACAGTCCACCCGTCACAAGAGTCGTAACGACACTGAATGTGCGACTCCCGAGCAATCGTCACGGCGGTAGCGGGGGTGCAGGCGCGGGGATTTTATGAAAATCTAGTTTTTGTCAATTATTTTAAATATAACGAATAATTAAGATAAAGTAATCAATACAGATTATTAGTTAGAATATAGCACATTTTTTGTATAAATTTCGAATAAAATCAATCATCCGTTTAATAGACAATTTGATATTTAGTTATTATAATACCAGATTTCGTGATTTTTTTTTGGAAGTTTTTAAGAAATAATTAGCGTTTTTAATCAATACAATGTTTTTTCGGTAGTATCTAGTTTATTCATGTTTTTTTGTGAAGTAAACGTATGTAAGGATCCGTCAACAAACTTCTCCAAACCGAGCGTGTTTTTGGGGTTTGAGCAATGCAATGCCCTTAACTCCACAGTGTAACGTACACATTACTTCGGAGATTTTAAAAATATGCGCGCATTCTTCCGAATGCGCCCGAATGCGCGCGTCTGCGCTTGACAAACGCTGATTGGTTTCGCGCACAATCTTAGAAGTAATGTGTGCGGTATACCGTGGAGTTAAGGTTGAATTTGATATGTTTAGTTTTTGGAATGACGCTTCGATGCGCTTCGACTCTGCTGTAGTATGATTTGACCCTAAGTTTCAATTGTGTTGTTTTATATTTTCTTGAATAATCAAATTCAACTGTTTGATGTCACTTGTGACGTTACTCGGGTGCATTGTGTAAAATGAAATCAATCATTAAACGACTTTGATATATAAAAAACCCAAGATGCACTTTTTCAAACAAAACTAACAGCCAAAAGTGTCACCAAATTAAACATACGCAAAAAATACGTAAGTATAGTAATATCGTAACATATTTTTTTTTCAAATTCAATCTTAAACGCATGATATAAAGTTGTATTTAAAAAGTAATGCACATAAAGCAATAAAATTTAATGATTGACGTTTGCCGGTAGAACAACGCGATACTAATTTAAAAAAAGTGCGCCTATTTGTTGCAGACGGTTTTGGGAAGTGGAGTGTGTATCTTTGGTTTTTTGTAAATCAATGGTAAACGATGAGTTCATAAAGGATTGCCAAATGCAGCTCTTAAATGGAACTTTATCAGGTGGCCACTTTCTTGAAAAAATTAAGTAGAATAAATAAGTATATAACTTTAAAGTAATATACTTTTTTTTTAATGATAACTCTTCGTCATAACTTTCCTATTCAATGCTGTAAATAATAGGTAAAATTTAATTTTATAAAGGTATGGTAGTTTATGTTATACTCGTATACCTACACATTAATTTACATAATTGTTTGATTTAATGTAAATAGTTATGAGTTACTGTAAAAAAAAAACAGATTTTAAACGTTTTTATTACATCTTTAATTGATAAGGCATTGAAATAAGTAGGTATGTGTGGGTTTATTTTGATTGGTACTAGTTTCAACTGTTATTTTTTAATTAGTGTACAGAATGGCTTCTCTATTAAAATGAATATTATACCGTTTTATATTTTTACAAACTTTGTTTTAATCATTTTATTTAAGTGGATTTATAAAATAATATTCGGGGGAATATGGGATACTTTGTTCCCAGTTTCCCCCATTGCATTCGGGGGAAGATGGCATAAAATTCCCAGTTTCCCCCGATAATGAACTCGGGGGAAGATGCGACAAAATTCCCAGTTTCCCCCGATCGGGGGAAAGTATTCGGGGGAAACTGGGAATAGAGGGGAAAAGGAAAAGCGCCGTAGGTATCTAATGAAATGTAGATTTCAACGTTTTTAACTCGTCTCGGCGACGCGACGCGCCGCGCCGCGCCAACGCGGTCGGTAGCGGCTCGAGTGCACGAGGTCGCGGGTTCAAATCCCCTGCAGAAAATGTTATTTTTTCTCGAACTTTTGTTCTGAGTTTAGATGTGCTCGTTAAAGTAGTGTAGGTATTTATGTAGGTAACAGGTTGTGGTATTAATCTCAAATAAAGAAATATTAAAATAAATAATGTTGTTAAAAAGTTACCTACTCGTGCATATTATTCAAAGCATACTGCTATAATGCATTGTTTAGAAATAGATAGCTAGTAAAAGCTAAGCCTACAGTTCGCGTTCTATCGATCGACAGCAAAGAACGAATATTAAAATTATATCTAAAAATACAACGTTATGACGTAATTCATTTGTCAATAGTGTTCATGTAGGGTCAAATACTTACAACTTGTAGCTATTTTATTAGTGTTGCTAGATTAATAAATACTTATTTTACTATGTAGGCAAAGAATATAAGTATGAAAGTATTCGGGACTTTTTCGGTTACCGGTCACTGGTAAGTGGTAAACGTCGCTCATATCTAGACGTCAACCACGCCAGATCAAAGACTTCAGTCCTTGTTTGAAGTAGGACAAAAGTTCATTCTAGACGCTGAGTATCTACGTGGGATGAAATAACGCTGGGCGCAGACAATACTACCACTACCTGTGTAAGGGTCACACAAAAATAACTGGAGTTTGGAGGCGTCAAAATACCCTATTGCTCTTTTAAGGACATGCTTTATTCATCATCATCATATCAGCCTATAGACGTCCACTGCTAGACATAGGCCTTCTCCAAACCTTTCCACCCTGCGCGGTTTTGTGCCTCCCTCATCCATCGGCTTACCACCGTCCATCAGGTCGTCTATGCTCTATTAATCTAACCTATTTCTATATAGCTAGCTTAGCCCTGTCCTCCAAATAATTAGCATTGATGAACGGTGTACCGTGCAACACCTGAGTGTCATCCGCATAGCATTACAAAGTTCATGATCTGCATTGGGGACACCTTTGGGTGTCTTTTACGATGAGATGACATGTGGTGTTATTTGATATTCTTACTCCGTTACCATAATAAGGATGTATGATTGGGTGGTTTTAAGTCATCATCATAACAGCACATTAAGGTCCCACTGCAGGGACAGGCCTTCTTCCATGACGGAGGGATACTTGGCCTACTAATATAACTTGGATACTTGGCCAGCCGGATTAGTATAGTTTGCCTTCTTTTTATTTCGTAAAGATAGGTAATATTGACGGATAGTCCCTTAGTCGGTTTTTACGAGACCCATGGGATAACATGGGGTGGTGACATATTGTACCTATTCTTACTCCGTCACCACACGGAGATGGTGGTTTTACGTAATCAATAATATTAATATTTTATTTGTAATTATAGACCATGACTTTGAAATATTAATAAATGATAATAATAGGTAAGTACCAACGTACTTTCTTATTCATTACTCAATGTCAATGTCAAATTATGTACTTAACAACATACTTACGTAAGTACCTAGGTAAGGGTTTGATAAATAATTTGACAGGACGAAAGTAATTACTAGTAACTATATAGGTACTTACGCAGCACTTGATTATTCAAGGGTAAATACTACTACTTGTAAATACCTACTTAATTAGGATAGTTGGTGTCACCACCCCATAATCTTAGGGCATGGTAAAATACCATTTGAAGACTACAAAAAAGCAGTCGGTATCTCTAGCAAAGAAGTAGCTTGACAAAAAATCCGATACTTACCTATCTATGCCCCAATTAGTACAGGGTCCCTGCAGTGGGACAATAATTATTTCACCTGACATTGAGCTGCTAAATTTTTTTTGCAAGGAGTAGGTATTTCACATAAACATTGCATGGGATCCCTAAGGATTTTACGAAATCCCTCGTATCTATTTTGCCGCTATATGTTATTACTATGCTTTTGTACAAAATAGTTAAACTAGCATTGTTCCTTACACGAAATTAAACAAACCTAAAACTTATTGACAATTACGATGGAAACAGGAAACCGGAACAGGATGAAATAATACGTAAAATAAATTTAAAAAGTTTATTATTATTATTTAAATACAAAAACTAATACAATAACTTTAAAAATATCTACAGGTTTTTTATTACTTATGTATACTTGGGAATTTAAATCCAGAGATTCACTCTGGTGATTTGTCTAGTTGACCACAAAGCAACTTGTATTAATAGCATAGTACACCCATGTACTTATTACAATCAGTACATACAATATCAGGTTCTACTAAAATCGTATTTGTGTATATAGCTCACTCCTCTGAAGAAATATCTGCTTGACTGCCTATAAAGTCATGCTGTTCAATCAACTAGCCCATCGCAGTCTACTGCTGGACATAGGCCTCTCCTCCGGGCCACAGAACACGGTCCTGAGCCTTCCGCATCCAGTCCAAACCAGAGACAATCATCGATAATCATGATCTCACGTCCACATTTGAGTCGCTGAAGGTGCCGCAGTTTGGCAGAGCACTAATTGTAACAATTTTATGCAATTTGGTCATCAAATGGGCCACTAGCTTGATTGCCGCACAGCACAATAAACAAAAATTGGCCAATACAACCTACTTGTTAAATTAGATCAATAACAACCAATTTAGATCAATAAGCAATATACAAAAATACTTGCTGTATATCTAGACTGTTTTTTTTTAAATCAGTTCTAATTTCAAACTTTAAAAAAAATATCAGACTGAGTACACTGTTTCTTTTTAATGTACAATAATTGAGCCTTAGAATATATTCTTGCACTTAGCATAACTATACTCCAGTCAACATGCTTCCTCCACTACTATTTTGTAGCTTGGCTATCTCATCCTTAAACTTAGTTATAGTTTCCTTCGCTAGATGCAGTTTCTCCTTCAGTTCTGAAATCTCAGTCCGTACTTTCGTTTGTGACGCTATTATCTTTTGTAATGTCTTTTCTTTCTTGTCTTCAACTGTAACAATATGTATAGTGTAAATGAGCACCGAAGTAAAGAATCATTACATTGCTAGGTTATAAGTAATGGAGTACAAATGGTCAACTAAATGCTCTAAATCTCAACTCCACATGATTTAGCTCTTTAAGAAAATTGTATGTTTTTCTTAATGTTTTGCTCAAGGTAGTCATTTGTGAATCACACAAATAATTATCTTGTGTTGGATTATAACTGGGAAAATACCATAGCTTATTGTTGTTAGCAGATGCCATGTACAAGGTTGTATGCATTGCCAATGATGCCATTAAAGGAGAGAATAGAGAATGAGTACTTAAAATATTAGTAAGTAGTTATGTGAAAAAAGTGCATCACAAAGCTTACTGTTATCAACAGAAAATTGTCATAAATTTTATAAACAAATAAATAATAATAAATAAATAATTCTCACACATTCACACACACAACACCCTCTAGTCCCTAAATAAGCTGAGCTTGTACTATGAGTACTAGACAAAGGATTAACAGACATAAATACTTTTTTTTTAAATACTTACGTATAATACATAGAAAACACGCAGACCAATGCAAACCATCATGTTCATGCACACAAAGATTTGCATTTAAATAAATCTATAACCTACAGAAAGATACAACTTACAGTCAGTATCATGATTCCACGCTCCATTAGTAATAGGTTTCACACTGTTCAACAAGTGCTGCATCAGTTGTGTTGGCTCCTGGAAGACTATCTCCTCGTATGATTCACTGACAAGTGCTCGCCCTACCACTGGTGGAGCACCGTCTGTGACTGGAGATTGGAAGAGCTTTAGTATGTGGTACAGAGTTACCTGGAAATATAACAAGAATGTTAGTATTAAGATGATACATTGATAAAATGCACTATCTTTCATCAACTACTACAGGACTATGAAAAGACCTATTGATCTAGAACTTTAATATAGGTAAATTGATACCTTTAACTAGGTTTTTGTAATTACCAAAACGCGATAGCTTGATTTTGGCTCGATCATATTTATTTTTGAAAACACCTCTACAAAAACAGTTTTTTACATATTACACGGAAAGTACACTATCATTATGCTTAGGAATTACTCAAATACATTCGTAACATCAATATTAGTATTACTGTAGAATATCATTACATAACTACAACCAATAATTTTTAATGAATCAAATAAGATTTTAGCAATTTCTAAGCGCTCCGGATCGTTGCGGGCGCATCGCAATTTCAGACCTTATACCGATTAGTTAACGATCGATACAGAATGAGTACGGTCGACGATTCAGTCGGGCGATGGCCCTCTTCGACGCCGGACCTGTGCATGTCGACTCACCGTTCGTACTAAATTTTATCGCGTAATTTTTAATCGTAGGTAAAATATATAGGTTAGGTTTAAAATATATACCTAAGTTTTTATTAATACTTTGTTCTCTTTTATAAGTAAATAATAGTATTATTTTATAATAGTTATTTCGATAACATTGGTTCGTAAAATATTTTTGTAGTTATGTCTTTTATAAAACTTAGGTAAAGTTCGCCATAACTCAACCAAGTACCTAGTTACTGTTGACCCTTTTGATAATGCAAGCGTTTGTTTATATAAGCGATTTTAGACTATATGCTCAAGTGTAATAAGTTTTATAACCGTTTTCGTCAAGATCACGTAATTGAAATGGCCTCAGTGGCGCGGGCAGTGCGGGCCGGTCGCGGTAGTGGCTTGCGTGCACGAGGTCGCGGGCTCGAATCCAACCAAAAAAGTTGTTTGAGCGATTCACAAATTACTGTCCTGAGTTCGGATGTTCTTTGTAAAAGTCTCCGCGACAGTACCTAGGAGTTGTGTGAAACTGAAAAAATCTAAGAAATAATATTACTCACCTATTTTATTTGCAAGCTTAGGTAGGTAGGTACTTACTGATAAGATCTAAATAATACTTTTTACTTTCGCGGAAACTTTTACAAACATGAAACAAACGAACACAAAGAACGTCCAGACTCAGGACAGTTGTTTGTGGATCACACAATAAAATTGTCTTACGTGAGATTTGAACTCTCATGCACTCCACCGCGGGAACGTTTACAAACATGAAACAAACGAACACAAAGAACGTCCAGACTCAGGACAGTTGTTTGTGGATCACACAAAAAATTTTCTTACGTGATATTTGAACTCTCATGCACTCCACCGCGGGAACGTTTACAAACATGAAATAAACGAACACAAAGAACGTCCAGACTCAGGACAGTTGTTTGTGGATCACACAAAAAATTTTCTTACGTGAGATTTGAACTCATGCATTCCACCGCGGGAACGTTTACAAACATGAAACAAACGAACACAAAGAACGTCCAGACTCAGGACAGTTGTTTGTGGATCACAAAAAAAATTGTCTTACGTGAGATTTGAACTCTCATGCACTCCACTGCGGGAACGTTTACAAACATGAAACAAACGAACACAAAGAACGTCCAGACTCAGGACCGTTGTTTGTGGATCACACAAAAAAACTCTGCCTGTAGTCGTGTACGTCTGCCTTAGGCAGTGGCGGGCGCAGTAATCGGTAATCGTAAGTCAGCATGAAGAGTCCACCACAAGGGCGAGACGAGACGAGAATTGAAATCGCACCGAACTCTTTCCACCAAAAATTGACATCGCGACATGCGTGTTTCTTGTTAATGTATTTAGACTCTATTTAAGAAAAAATACGGTTCATTTTTACACAAACAAAAAGTAGCAACAAACAACAATAGGCCTATCGCGAGAAGCGAGTGTTTTTATTACAAAGTTAATATATACTCTATTTCCTAAGCAATACGGTTCATTTTTACATAAAGATTTCAATTTTTGCCTCGTTTCGCCCCTCTGGTGGAAAATCACCTAGAGTTCAAATCTCACGTAAGACAATTTTATTTGTTCCATCCACTAATTATTGTCCTGAGTCTGGATGTTCTTTGAGTCAGCTAAGTAAATGTTTGTAAATACCCCGCGACACAGGACAATACATAGTGGGGCTATTGTATTTTTTTTAAAGTTCTATTGTTTTGCGTGAGATTCAAACTCGCGACCTCGTGCACTGCGACCGCTACCCCGAGGCGGTCAAATTATTTTTGTGATCCCCAAATCATTGTCCTGAATCTGGATGCGCTTTGTGCCTTCATAATACCTTGCGCGGGTGTAAATTAAAAAAAAATAGGGGCTACATGTATAAACATAATAGACCGGTAGATAGGTTTTTCTGTAACAGAATTTTCTGTTACCTACCGCGGACTGACGTCACAGTATAACCAGTAGTCAAACTGGGCCGAATATTTATTATAAATGGGTGCGCGGTACATAAACAATAGTAAACATGCGATCTACTTTGTGTTTCCATTTAGTTTTGTAATTGTATATTAATACTTTTTATTTTTCTATTTTATATTTAAATAAATAGGAAGTGTTCTGTAAAAAACGTGTTGTTTTATGATTGATACATTTAATTTAAAGAAACATGTATATGTTTGTATTTATATCCACCATGTTTGTGATATAAATAAAATACTAAATTATAATATTAAGAAGGTACTTAACAAGTCATTCAGTAAAGTAGGTACAGTACCGGGCCGTTTATATTGCATATCAACCTATAGAAAAATACAATCGGTCAATTTCGGCTTCGTAGAGCGTCAGAGAAAAAGTCGATGTGTAATATTTACGGCCGGGTACTGTATTTATTATATTGGCCATGTTTGTTTGAAATTGAATTTATCGATAACCAAAACCAAACTTTAAACAGGTCTATTAGATCTATTCTAACGTCAAAATAAAGGCATCGAGGTCACTTTATGGATGGGTGACCAATCCATTCAAAAAATGACATCGATGTCATTGCTTAAATTTACCTAGATCAAAGTGAAAGACACGCATGGGGGATTACATAAAGGGGGGCTAAATTTTCATTATTATTGACCTAAGTACAACAAACCGTTTTCGTGATAAAAAAAATACTATATTATAATATTAAATACCTAAGTCATTTAGTAAGGTAGGTATTTATATCAGCCATGTTTGTTTGAAATTGACATATGAATAATATATTTAGTTTCAATTTATAACACACAGTCCGCTCGTTACTGCGGCACAGTAGCGACTGTTCCCTCCGCGATCGTGAGCGTGTAGGTATAAACTCACGTTTCGTCCGTTTCTATGAAGTTGAAATACTGTATATATTTGTACTATGGCACAGAGCGATAACGTGTCCTTGAGGGCCGGTGGGACGACGACGGCGCACACGGCGCGGCGGCGCGTGAGCGAGAGTATATCCGTCTCATTCGCGCGCCGAGGGGCGCGCCCCTCTGGCCACGGCCGAATTCAACTCGAAAATTTTCAAAGCAGCGTCTTAACAATCTTTGATATTGTTATAATAGTTTATTGAACATTCTAATATAAAGACATATTATTATCTCAGTTATATTGTCACTGTCTCTATAGTCTCTTTGGTCTTTACCCAGATGGGACAAAATGGCATAGTGTGAATGTTTGACAAACATTGTATTATAATGCCTGTTATAGTAACTGTAAACTTAGCTACTTTATTGTTACATTAATCTCAAGTTGTAAAATTTTTTTTTTTTAAATACTTTATTTCATAAAATTTATTACAAATTGTTTGAAATCATCGTTTACTTAAAAATGAAGCTACAATTAAAATTATAGATCGACACAGACAAACGCTACAGCACTAAAAAAGCCGCGTATTGTCCAATGTAAATTAAAGGAGAAAAATAAAACCAATCTACTACTTGAATCTACTTGTCTGTCTGTGTTGATCCATAAATTGCAGCTTCCAAATGGTAGGGCCAATGAGAAGAAACCTAGCAAAGAAACTCATGGCAACTCTTTTAAAATTCAGTTGTGTTTACAAATTTGTAACTGTATGGTAACATGTTCATCACATAAAACAATTTAGAAATAATATAGTCTAACTTAAAACTATTAAGTTACACATAGAATTACTTACAGGTCTTTCATTAGGATCATGGAAATAAATTTTGATGACTATTTCAAATTCTCCCCATCCAGTTTCGGTCAACTCATACGGCGGCTTTGTGACAATTCTGTTAGGGTTCGTGTAACTCTCGTGAAGTTTAAAGTGGACCTTCTTAATATACGCCGACATATCCTCGTTGGCATAGGCTTTAACGTAAACCGTCCACTGATGTGTGTGACCATCTTCCTCGCGTTTCTTGCCAAAATACCTCGCTATATTACCGTACACTATAGGTTTAACTATTACTAGACCCTGGAATAAGTAATAACAAGTTTAAAAGGTTTGTTTATGTTAGTTTTAAGTTTTGTATTAAATATAAGATAAATGTTACCTTAACTCTGCCCCCTGAATCGGGGCCGAAATCTGTCTGGAGGCTCATATCCAAATCTATTTTGGCCGACAGTTTGAATTATTTAATAACAGCTTTAGAAACAAAAACAGATCCCTCAAGAAGGATTTTGGCGATTTCCCGTGACGCGTTATGTCAGTTACATTTGTCAAATCTGTCACTTTGACATTGACGCTGTGCTAATTTTTTTTCTAATCGTTCTGCCTTGACACTGCAGGTTTATTTTAATCCAACCATTTCGAAACAGAATTAGCATTATGTGTTTTGGTTAAAAGTAAACTTGTCTTATTGTTTTAAATGCCAAACTTACCTTACTCACCTCTTGCAACGTCATCTATGTTAATAATCGTAATCAACACAACACACCAGTCCTACTGTTTTTAATGGAAGCTAGAAAACAAACGTGCATTTCCTTACGTTGAAGTTTAAATACCTAGGGAATGATAATGTATAATTAATAATCCCATGTGATTAGTGAGACGATACCATTATTGCATGAAACCAAATCAATACAAGTAGGTACCTACAGGTTGTCTATAAAGTCAAGAAATTAAAGTTTGTGGAACTAAATTGTTCATGTGTCTGGCAACACTGAAATTCAAAATAGACTTGTACATGATCTGTCATCGAGTAGAAGTTGCGGAACGGTTTTCATTTTGTGATTTTTATAAGTTCATTAATCTACAATAAACTAATACTGACTTACGAAGAACAACATAAAGAATGAGTAGAGTAAATCAAAGTGGCACGTGGGAAGTGATTTTTATAGTTCTATGTGATGTTTGACGGAGCACGAAGCTGCTCAAATTTTATGTGATTTGGATGATATTTATGGGCTAACTACAACTTTGATTGGTATGTAATCGTGTTTTTGTGTTTTGTAATCTGTCTCAAGTAATATATTCACTCCATTTGCGATTTAGAGACCAAAAACAGGCATTGCGTACATTGCATATTTTTAGGTAAGATTGTCATTGAAAGTAAGAAATATTGTAGTACGACCTATTCTGTTGATACATTATCAGTTGCATTAGTATAATTCAGTCAAGATCCGAATTTGAATTAATTGCTTTAAGTCTATATTACGGTTGATAACTAAACTAAGTATGTCACTTTCGCATCAACTGGTCTGTCGACAAAGAATAATTAATTGCAATATTTTATTAATTTTTTTTTATTATTTAGTTCTTAGTAACTCCATGTTAAATGATATCTTGTTAGTTAATATTTAACACTGAATAAATTTTAGTTAGATATTGCAGTTATTCTTTCCATCCCATTCTTTGCCTGTATTTTGTGTCTAGGTATGTCTAAATTTATTGTAAAAGTATAATCAAATGTTCAATCAACATAACTTTTGTAAAATTTCAGGCTCCAACCAACTTTTTAATTGTAGTCTTGAAGTTCTACGCAAAATTTTAAATGCAATAGGCCTACAAGAAATGCCCTAGTAATATAAAAATCGAGATTTGCCTGAAGAACTAAGGAAAGACATTATTTATCATTCTTCATACAAGGTAACCTGTATAATAAAGCATATTCTTTTGTATAGTAATTTTTCTCATTAATAACTGTATAAAATAGTTAAAATAATAGTTTCTAGCCTATATTCCCTTTCTACTCCTCTTTGCTCTTTTTTAATAATAATATTAGTAGGCATAGTTAGTAAATCAGTAGTTTCCGTGTAGTGACGAAGGAAGAATACAATATATCACCACCCCATCTCATTCCATGGGTGTCGTAAAAACCGACTAAGGGACTGTCCGTGAATATTATCTTTATGAAATAAAAAGAAAGAAAACTTGAAATAAAACCCTATACCAATACGTCTGGCCAGCGTGGTACCAGTAGGCCAAGTAGTATGATAATGATGAATTGATATATAAAATAACAGAATATTTTATAAAATCATCACTAACAAGTAACTATTTATGTTCCCGCAGGTCACAAAATGTTGGCAATTTCTAAAAAGGATCTTCTGGAAAAACAGTTGCTATCACGTCGAGAAGCTCCAATCAGAATACTACAAGAGAGGACGTCACCTGTGGGCAAATACTGACGATAATAGCAGCAGCAAAGAAAGCTTTAGTGATGACGATGAAGGTGGCAACGAAAGTTATCTCAACATCGAATATTTAAAAAATCCTATGATGAAAGCGATGAATAAATCTCCTTGTTAACTGTGTACATGCGTTTTTATTACTCTGATTCAATCCGTTAATTTATTCTAATACCCATACCATTCTAATAGATGAATTTTGACCCATGTAGTTTAGGGTTGGTGTATGAAATCGATTAAGAGATTTATCGATTTAGATAACAAGCGATTAATCGATAATTATTTTTAGTTTAGTTTTTTTAGTTTATAGTTTATATATGTGGCAGCAGCCATATAGTAGCAGCACTAAAATTAAAACCATAGAACATAATTGTTTTGCAGAAGTCAAAAATTACGTTATTCTTAATTCTTACACTAAATTGTTACATTCTATGGCTCAAAACAACTGTCAAAATTTAAAATAGCTTGACTATAGTGCATATAAAACTGAAATAAAACATCGTCATCTATTATGTCTAAAGGGCTAACACTACTTTACTTCTATAAAGGTCATGTTATAACATATTCAAATTTCTCAATCACTAATGCCCGATTTACACATCGACAAGTACAGTAGCGAGTTAAGTAGTAAGTTGTTGATTAACTTGATTTAAATAGATCTCCATCCTATTTTTTGGCAAGTTAAGTTGGCGAGACGCGAGAGAGGGGGCTACTTCGTACTTAACTCGCCAAAAAATAGGATGGAACTCTATTTAAATCAACTTAATCTTAAAATACTACTTAACTCGCTACTGTACTTGTCGATGTGTAAATCAGGCATTAGGGTTTCAACCAATGAAATGAATTATCTCATTATGAATTTGTGTGAATTTCTTAGTTGAGTATTAGATATAATGTGTTTCAAAATTACTTATTTTATTTCAATAAATTACTAGTATGAAAACTATTTTCTCAGACTAAATAGGGTTGCTACGTGTAGCACAGTGGCGGCCTCATTTATTTTCAGGACTTTATAGACAGAGTGTACATAATTAGAATTCACGTATACCTATACAGCTGAACAGCGTTTACGCGGTTCACTAGCGCTGCCAATAAGCCAATAAGTTTTTGTCAATTATTGACAAAAACTTAATTCTCAAATAGGATCATTAATGTAAAATGTTCTCAACAAAGAAAAGCAATAAAGTATTTGTAAAATTTAAAAATTCAATTTTTATTTTGGTTCATTAGGACTATCAGCTAGGGATGACTAATGGTATAAAGATTATTATGTAGATTCTTAAACATAATATTTACTCCAAAGGATTGAAACGAGAGAATTTGGACAAGAAAATTTGGCAGTTCCGGAGATGTCTCCTCTTTGAATTTATACGAGAATAAACTAATTGTAGAGACCACTACGTATAAGAAACTACATTTGTTTTGCTTAATAGAACCCTCTTTAGAGTTTAATATTAGGTTGGGGAAAAAGTCTTTTCGTATTTTTGTATGAAAAGTCAAGACATTTTTTTCAAAGTTTATTTACATTTATTTACAATATATATATGTACCGTTTTGTTAAACAACTATCTGCCATTTTGTGGGCAGAGACATTATCCCGTCACTGTAGAAACTTTGGGACTTCTGATCAAAAAAACGGGACAAATAGTTTTGGCAGTCCTCTCTTGAGGTCAACCTTACAGAACCTAAAGAATTCTGAAGAGACCGAAACAGGTGAAAATCTGAAGGTGCAAGGTCAGGGCTATATGGTGGATGCACTAGGACCTCCCAGTCGAACTCTCTTAATTTTTGCTGAGTGGCTAAAGATGTGTGTGGTCTAGCGTTATCGTGATGAAAGACCACACCCTTCCTGTTGATCAATTCCGGCCGTTTTCTCTCGACTGCTTCCTTTAATCTCATCAGTTGCTGGCAGTAAAGATCAGAATCGATGGTTTTGCCGGGCGGTAAAAGCTCATAATGAACAATGCCCTTCCAATCCCACCATACACACAGCATCACCTTATTTCGTGTTAGGCCAGGTTTGGCCACAGTCTGTGAAGCCTGGCCAACTTTCGACCACGACCTTTTTCGCACGTTCTTGTCGTACGTGATCCACTTTTCATCGCCAGTTATCAATCTCTTCAAAAACGGCTCGGTTTCATTACGTCTCAATAATGAATCGCAAATGAGTACACGGTTCATTAAGTTTCTTTGAGTGAGCTCGTGTGGCACCCAAATATCGAGCTTTTTTGTATAACCAGCTTTCTTCAAATGGGTCAAAACTGTTTTGTGGTCAATTCCCAGTTCTTCAGCTACATCGTAACTACTAATATGCCGATCTTGCTCCACTCTTTCAAAAATGGCGTCCATTTTATTCGTAACAGGGCGACCAGAGCGAGGTGCATCTTTAACATCAAAATTTCCGGACTGAAAACGTTTGAACCAAATTTGTGCTACTCTTACTGACACTGCATCAGGTCCATAAACATCACAAATTTTTTTCACTGCTTGAGTTGCATTTTTGCCTTTTTTATAATAAAATTTTAAAATGTATCGAATTTCTTCATTAGGTTCACTCATTTTTACGGAGAGAAAAACAAATGAAAAATAGCGGGAAACAACTTTTTTTTATTTTTTTCTTTTCTATAAAATGTAACCTTTTTAATGTTACCAAAACCAGCCAGACACAAGTAGTACAGTCAAAGAAATTTTATAATAAGTTTATACCTACGTTATGCGAAAAGACTTTTTCCCCGACCTATTATAAATAACTAAGTCTTACGTATTTATACAAAAACCATGATCTCCGTGTGGTGACGGAGTAAGAATACAATATTACCTACACCACCCCGTCTCATCATATAGGTGTCGTAAAACCGACTGAGGGACTTATTGTCGCGTGAATTACTATTACGAAATAAAAAGAAGGAAAACTTGAAATTAAACCCTGTACCAATCCATCTGGCCAGCGTGGTATTAGTAGGCCAAATATCCCTCCGTCACGGGAGGAGGTACGTCCTTGCAGTGGGATGTTAATGGGCTGATATGATAAGGAATAACACAGAAAATTAAACAAAATTAGTGTTTTCTTATGTTCTTCTTATTAGAAGGCAAGTGAACAATGGTCCAACAAGCTCTTTTCTTAATTGCAATATTATAATTGAATAACATTAAACTAACTAAGTAATCGCATAGGCTCTACGGTATAATGAGCACAATTTAAATAGTCACAACATTTAGAATCATTCTGTTGTCGTCACATGTCTACTAACGCTGGGGGTTTGCACTTTAGGCCGATTGCAAAATATATACCGATTTTTAAACCATACACTAAGTATATCTATCAACATTGATTGGGTCACATTTAGGGGTTTCTTCGGAGCTCATATACAAAAATGTACGGCCAAGCAGTCGGTAGTTTCATGTGACTAAAACTTATGGTCAGGACGTGTATGTTCAATATCTGCCAGTAAAGGATCACTCTCCTCCTTATATCTTGAAGAACTGGAGCCGTGTCTTGACGCAGAGACTCTCTGCGTGAATGAGAGGAGATTGGGCACGAGAGAGGCACAGGGCGTGGCAGGCGCAGAGCGAGAGGCGACCCGAGCCGAAGCTCTCGATCCTGGAGATATTCTTGAACTTCTAACTTGGTTGGTCGTCGATAGAGGCATATATAAGCTCGATTTTCTCGGTCTTCGAAGAATCTTGACGGAGTTTTCACGTTTAGTGGTTTTGTTCTCCCGTCTTAAAGTTGATTCCCTTGATGTTTGAGTAGGGCTCGTGGGCTGTGGTGGTGACTCGCAGGCCCCGGCGAGTTCTGGGGAGGGTGCGAACAGCGCATGCCGCAGCACGTACCCCTCGTGGTCATACCCTGTGTCGTCTACGTTAGAGAGAGACCGGTGCACCGGTGGAGACGAGCCCAGTCTAGGCTTGCAGCCTCCGTCGCAGTACATCTCACAGTCGATAAGCTCCAATTCAAGGTCGAAGGAAGGATCCTATAAATAAAATTAGAGAACGTCAATAGCACTCATTAAGGTAATTATTGCGCTTAAAATGATTTTTAATAAGTTGACGCTATGGGGGTGTGAACTTGATTTATTTGCGGGTGCACACAATCACAACAATAAACAAAAGATATAAATCTGTGTTCAACATATCAGCAGTTCGAGGCAGTTCGGAGCAAAATAACGAAAAGAAATTTGATGTGGGCTACTGCAGTACAGATATACCTAGTCGGCAGTAAATCTTTTCAGCTGGAAAGGAAGAGTAGCCAGGCCTTCGTCTCATAGCATCATACTTAGTGTTGTGTGATATTTATAGGCCGAAACAGCTATTGATATAACTTACTGAAGGTTGAACAGGCGAAGTAATGAGATTCTCTCTGAACGCCTGCGGTGTGTCCCGTTGTCTCGTAGGCGCGGGGTCACTGAGTTCCCGCGTGCTGTTGCGTGGCGGGTGAGGGTTGGGGAAGTGCCCAGCAGGCGGGAATGGTCCGCGCGTGGTCAGCGGGGACAAGGGGCGTAGCAGGGGCCCACACCCCACCCCGCACTCTCCGTAGCTACTCGCGCACGAGTACGGCGGCGGAATGATTGAATTTGCCTGGAGAAATGTTACAATTAATAGGAATTAACAAATGGATAAAATATAATGCTCAGGTTATTATTCTGCCTAAGTGATACGACGTGTTAGCAAAATAAATGCTCGTTGTCTTTCTCTTGTTATTGCAGGACTATAAGACATAAAGGAACAGCTTATATCTAGGGTAGGCAGCAGCTTGGTTTGCTCTAGATTGTAGGTAGTCCAATAGCTCGTCTGCTACCAAAAAAATGCCAAATATTTTTCATTTTTGTCCTTATAAATTAAGCCTCGCCAAAAATAGACTCAAGACCGGGAAGAAAGGTTTTTCTATTTTAGGCTCTTTAAAACTTTAATTATGGATTTTAGAACGACGGAGTCAAACAATATTGTTGGCAGACTAAATGCCCGTTGTACTTCTCTTGATTTCTATCAGTAGTAATGGCATCCCTTTTGCAATGAATCCCTGATAGTGCTACATTGTAAGGACTCCCTATTTGCTGGCTATCCATTTTTTATTGACTTTAAGAATATTTTACCTAATAATAAGGAGCAATTACTCACCTCATTCGCAGCGTTGCATATGAAACTGGAGCTGAGAGATTCTGCAGTACTCGTCGCTGATAAAGAACCTGGAATTATAACCAAAGTTACATAAATACATTATAATAAATATAATATTCGGCACACCTTCACAGAATTCCCTCTAGACTTAAGCTACGCAGAACACAACACTAAAAAATTGAGATGTTTGCGTTCAGCTCTATAAAACCCTATTTATCTTTCTTTCTTTTAGGGTTCAAGGCTAAAGCTGACAATGTAAAGAACCCTCTAGCTAGGGATGAACATCCGACACGATCTTAATTATCAGGAGCTATTCATTCGTTGCCCGTAAACGTGACAATCTATCGTTTGCAGTACATAAGTGGATACATACATACATACATAAACTCACGCCTTATCCCGGCCGGGGTAGGCAGAGACGACAGAACGCCACTTGTCACGATCCTGGCAAACAGATTCGGCCTCGTCCACATTCATAAGTGGATACCATGGTCCGAAACAAACTAAAGTGCATGGCCAAACTCCTAAGCCTGGAAGGTTTTTTGGTCCAATATAGACCTCACACGGTGGACCAATGACCTAGTTAGGACGGCGGGAAACGGGACGTCAATTGGCTGATATGATGATGATGATGATGATTTAATAAAAAGTTCTCGTGACACTGTATTGTATTGGTATTGGGATTGGTACTTATTAGGGTAACATATCATTCTCTTACAGTAGTAATGTTAGTTTTTGCAAGTCTCAATACTCCTTCGTGTTTTTTGAACACTTTCTTCACTGGATTTATCATTTTCACACAACAGTTCACATTAAAATGTTAATAGCGACTGTTTTGTTAGCGTTTCGACGTACCTAAGTATTGCAGCTAATTGAATTAGAGAAATACTAAGTCTAGTCGATATAATCTTTCAAGCTGATTATAAATAAGATCTAGGAGAAATAATTAAGTTGAAACGTACGAGTAGGTATACCTACGTCAATTGAAAACTTAGAAATTTGTTTTAGTGATAGAGGAATTATTTGTATTATAAAACCAGTAGTTAAGACGACTTTCCTTAATTGAAATGGTATAGGTAGGTACATACTTATCTTCTCAACGGATAGAACTTCAGAACGAATGTTTTTACGATCTTTTTTCATTCGCCATTCTCATAATACTAACATACTCAAAGTATTTTTATCAGTTATAGAGTGCTAGCTTTACTTAGTTTTGTACTAGATGGTGTTGGTGACAAGTTAATGACACTATACGAAAAATAAATTCGAACTAAGTAAACATAGAAAAAAGTAAAGGTCATGCGTGACTGTTCCTTTGTCTTCTTCTACAATTTAAAAAGCAATATGGTTGTCGAGCAAGATGTTATATCTATAAAATACAGATAACGAAATATTACCTGGAGCTCTAATCACGTAGTTCCTGAAGTAGTGAACCATGAGATAGTTGCCAGCCTTCCCTTCACCTTCTCCACAAGTGATAACGAGAGGATACAGGTCCGGTTTCGATGCAACCTGCGACAAATTATCAAAACAAACGTGCTTAATATATTTATAGTATTTAGTTATAGAAGTTTATTCTGGTCTCCTATCGGGTCTCGGAACTTTGACTAAGTATTCAAAAAATTCAGAGAATCCCAGATTTAATTCATGACACCACATTGCACCATTCTTTTGAGCGGGATCGAACCCACTTGATTTCATAAATTCTTTATTCAACTAAATACGTAAATGTTTTATTTATTGTTTAAAAATATACATTATTTATTCTACAATAAAAAGCATCAATTAAAGGCCTTGTTTTTAAAGGATTTAAATAAACACAAACATGCAACACCGACCACATTATAACGTTCAAAAGGAAGACATAAAATGAAAAAGGAAATTTTGTAAAAATAAAAACATGGCGAAAACAAATAAACCTCGAACTGAAGTAGTTTCACAATAAGTATATCACTTCAGAATACGGTGGTGGGGCCGTGTGGAAGGATCCGCAGCGGCTGTAGCGCGGCGGCGGGTAGATGGAGCCGGCCGAGTCGTGCTCCGAAGTGGGCCGGCGGACGCAGCACGCGAACGAACACATGTAGACTCCGTGACCTGATGACCTCTTAAAGAATAGACACCACACGCAGCAAACTAAAATACCGCCCAACGTCCCCAGAAGAAACAGCACTGGCCTGTGGATCAAATACATTTTTTTATTATAATAGTTAATTAATATCAAGACATTATTTTCTACCTGAGTAGTGACGAAAAGCGAAGGGACCAATTGCTCCTAAAGGCTGAGTGACGAAATAAAAATAGATATCTATTTTTAAATTCTTCTCCTTGGAAAAGCATTCTATAACTTAATGTACTTAATATAACACTTAAATTCTTCTCCTTGAAAAAGTGCTACAAGTACAAACATTTTAGAACTTGCTCCGCGCCTTATGCTCATAACTACACCGTCTATTTTCATAATATTGACCCAAGCAATCAATTATATAAGGTAAAAGCTCCTATTACGGCGGTAGTAAAAATCGCGTCCTATTACGGAGGTATTTCTATTTTCGTGTTTTATTTTGGTTTTATTCAGTTTACGTACAACAAAACGAAATCAGTTTATTCTACATCTATTACTTCATGATTTACCTGACGTTTGCAAGTAAAGAAGATAAATAACTAATCAAAATCAATCAATCTGTGTAACGGCACCGACGTGAAAGGGATTTCCATACAAACGCTAAACAACAAAATTAGGTACACTAATATTTAGAAACTAAGTTTTTCGTATTAATAAGCCGTTTAAGATGGTTTATTTCTTATTCATAGCATTTTCTTACTATTATACTTACTATTTCAATGGCTTGTTTTATATTTGTAACTCGTTTTATATCCAAAAAATAAGAAATAAAATAGCGCCGTAATACGACACGATTTTTTTAGATTCGTCCTAATACGGTGGTATAACTCCGTAATAGAAAAAATACTGGGCATGTTTAATTGCTTGTAACTTTCAATTTACTAACTAATTGAACTTGTTTCAAGGTTTTTTGAAATAATTATTAATCTCATAAACTAAAAACCATATTCTGCGGTATGTATTCGTAGTTAGAAATCGAATTAAATACGAAAATTGTTGAGTACAAAATGTAGATTTCTTAGAAAGGGTAAAAATAGGAAGGCGCATTTTAACTTATCATAAATCATTTATTTTGTATAACTGTTGACTACTGTTTACACTTATGAGCCAAAAAACTGTTATAGTTTCATTAAACATTTACATTGTTCCATTTATCGAAGTTTTGATAGGTCCGAATTAGGATTATTAAAAACAGGAGTAGTTTTCCTATTGCGGTGGTAATTATTTCCAAGTAAGTCTGTGTTAGGATCTATGATTTCCTATTACAGCCCTATTCATAGAACATAAAATTACAAGTTTTAGGGTACCGTGATTATTGATTCTGAGAATAGAATTGTTATGTGATACGTAAGTTTTTTTGTTTTGTATAAAACCAAAAGCGATAAAAACTTTTAAATATACATATTCTTTTTATGTAAAGTTATGCAATCTATGTAATTTTATATTTCTGTTTTTATTTTACTAAGCATAAAAAGAAAAGTTAACCTTATTTTAATAACACAAAACTCTTTTTAGAACGTGTATTTCTATCTATACTTATTACTTATATATAATATTATAAAGAGGTAAAGTTTGTAACGTTGTAGGAGGTAATATCTGGATCTAATAAACCGATTTTTAAAATTATTTCTGTGTTGTATAGTACATTTATCGGGGAGTGTCATAGGCTATATAGTATCACGCTATGACGAATAAGAGAGGAGCAATAATGAATCATGTTTAAAAAAGTGACGCGTTATTTTCCCCGCCTAACGAAGTGGGCACGGGTCAGCTAGTAAAAAATAATTTCATTAAAAAAGATACAAATCAATGGTCAATGAATACCAAAAATACAACTTACTTTACTAATACATTTAAATTATTTGATAAATATTATTTGTACGGAACTTGGATGAATATAATTTCTGACCCTCCGTATTAGGAATCGTCTACCGCAGTAATAGGCTCTGACGAAAAAAATACCTCCGAATTAGGGAAAATCGACCCGACTATTTAAATCTTTTTTTAAAAATAACTAATATCATTAAAACAAACAAACTCGACAGTAATACAAAATATAAATTCCACTTTTGCCGATGACATTTTTTTGCAAAGTTAAAAATATTTACAAATGCTTATTTTTGTTTCTTACTTTGAAATGTTGCGAAATACCTCCGTAATAGGAGCTTTTACCTTAAATCAAAAAAATATAAATATATCTAGTCGGGTCGTAAGTTCTGTCAAAAACTTTTAATGTGATTAATGATACAGTTTTTGATAATTGTTTAAAAATTATATATGAAATGAAAGGTAATTAAATGCACAATCCAAATTTATTTACATTATTCAAAATGCCCTCCCCCATTTTGAATACATGCCCGTAATCGACGCGGCCAGTCGTCGATCGCAGCACGCACCACATTCATGTCTATTTCTGCCGCTGCTTTAACCAGAGATGCTCGGAGAGACTCCAAATTCTGATGAGGTTTAGCACAGACAATCTCCTCCAAATGTTGCCATATCTTGTAGTCCAGTGGATTTAGATCTGGACTAGAAGAGGGCCAGTCTTCATGACCAATGAAGTTAATTCCTCGGGCGGTCAGCCAGTCTTGCGTGCTTCGTGCCCTATGAGCTGGCGCAGAATCCTGCTGGAATATCCAGTGTCTGTTTTCGAACATTGTTTGGGAAAGAGGTTCCACTATGTTCGTTAGGACGGTATTTTGGTATACAACGGCACTGGTTTTTACACCTTTTTCACAAAAAAACACCTCAGTTAATCCTGTATAGGAGACTCCAAGCCAAACCATGATTGACGAAGGATAATGCCCACGCTGCACCCTTGGAATACGCGCGCTTGCTTCTTCACTGCTATGGGCATACACTTTGTCATTTTGTTTGTTGTAGCTTTCTTCGATGTTAAAAATTTTTTCGTCGGAAAACAAAATTTCGCGGTATTTTTTTCCCGCGTACCGCCTTAACAAAGCTCGGGATCTTTCCAGCCTAATTTTTTTCAAACGCTCATTCAAAAAATGTCCGGTCGTTTTACGATAAGCTCGTAGTCCTAGGTCTTCATTTAACACTCTTTTAATCGTGGTTCTGCTTAGGCCCATCTGAAGAGCTAAGATTTTTTGCTTCCGGACGGGATTTCGTTGAATTCGCGCCTTCACGGCTTTGATGACCGCTGGTGTCCTAACTGTGCGAGGTCGGCCGCTCCTCTTACGATCTTCGAAGCTTGAATCTTCAGTGTACCGTTTGATAGTGCGATAAACAAACCGTAGTGTTATTTTCAATTTTTTCAGAAAGTTGAAAATCTCTGTTGGCGCGTAACCACAGCGGTGCAACGCGATAACCGCGACTCTATCTTCCTTTTGCGACCACTCCATATTTGAAAATGAATAAAAATGATTACTTTCTTTATATTTGAAAAGGGCGAATGTTCTATTTTTAAAATTAGTCGAAGCATATGTGGCCAGTATTCGAAGATAAAAAAAATATGGATGTGACAGAACTTACGACCCGACTAGGTATATATGTTACGGCTAATACCCGAAGTGCGGTTACACCTAGTTTTAGCCGGTTAGAACTAGGTGTAGCCACATACTCTTGGTTAAAACTAGTATTAGCCGATTGTTTTCGGGTAAAACTAGGTCTAGCCTTTATCGAGCCGGCTACAACTAGTTCCAGCCATTCACTGTTGGATAAAACTAGTTCTATCCGATATCATTCCGGTAAGAACTAGTTCTAGCCATTCACTGTTGGATAAAACTAGTTCTATCCGATACCATTCCGGCTAGAATTAGGTTCAGACAATCCCTGTTGGATAAAACTTAGATGCGTGTCCCGCCACGTCACACTTCCGCCCCGCGTCACACTTATGACTCACAGCATCTGCAGCAGCGGCGTGGGGTGGAGGGCGTAGCGAGACACGCGCCTCTGCAGGTTGTGAGCGCCAAGTGCTGATTATCTACTGCAGGTCTACTAGCGAGTATGACTCATAGCGTCTGTACATAGTTGTAGTCGGCATGCTATCAGCAGAGCTTGTTTAGATATAAAAAAACACAATCTTTAGAAATGTACATAGCTTTTTAATATTTCAAATAAAATTGTAATAATTATCAAATTCTTAGAAGTACAATCTTTAGTATAATAGGAACAATCAGGAACATTTTTTTAACAACAGACAATATTATAGTTGCATATTATAATTTTAAAGAATATTTATTATTATAATCATAAATCACGCTTTTATAAAGTAACATAAACTATTTATTAGACAAGTGGTCATACATACACATGTAAAGTCAGCCCCAAAAGTCGCTGAACACATTTTAAGTTCCAAAACTGCTGAACACTAAAAGTGGCATAAGTCAGTGTTGCAACAAGAGTACAAAATAAGCTAAACGTACAAAACGACTATAACACGCTGCACACGGTTATTCCAAAAGTAGCTGCACATGGGTATTTCAGAAGTATCTGTAAGTACAATTATCTCGTTGGAATAGATACATAATTTCAACACAATTCACTGAGATTCGATAGCCTAGGGTATAGAACACTCGACTTTGATGAAGTAGAAGTGCGTTCGAAACCGGGTTGTGCCAAGTATTTTTTTTGGTTTATTTATTGTATTTTATCTCAAAAAAAACAAGTAACTTAAATTCACCGTCACTGTTCACAGGTATTTTAATAAAGTTAAAATATTATTTTTAATTTTTAATTGAAAATAAATAGTATTTTTATTTAATTCTTAATTTAATGAAGAATGATCATTATGACTTTAAATATTTTGTGTTTTCCTTGGACTTTTACTTATCGAGGTTCTACTGTAGTTTTATCCAACAGGGATAGTCTGGATTGTCTACACCTAATTCTAGCCGGAATGGTATCGGATAGACCTAGTTTTATCCAACAGGGATAGTCTGAAACTAGTTCTAACCGGAATGATATCGGATAGAACTAGTTTTATCCAACAGTGAATCGCTGGAACTAGTTGTAGCCGGCTCGATAAAGGCTAGACCTAGTTTTACCCGAAAACAATCGGCTAATACTAGTTTTATCCAAGAGTATTTGGCTACACCTGGTTCTAACCGGCTAAAACTAGGTGTAACCGTACTTCGGGTATTAGCCGTAACATATTTATATAAACAGTGTATCCAAGCCTAAAAAAATATAGTCAAAACCTTACCATTGCGCATACCAAGGGTAACCATAGTTGTGTTCTTTGACAGGGTCATCGGATCCTTCACGGCGTGCGGGCGGTGGACTGGAAGGCTCGCAACAGCCCTGCTCGCAGCAGAGCCAGTGCGAAGAACACGTCTGACCATTTACACATTGCTCCTGACTGGCACACTGGAACATAGGCAAAATTACAATCGGTTAAAAGGTATTGTGATTCATCGTAACAGCACATTAATGTCCCACAGCGACGGGCCTCCTCCCGTGACGGAGGGATGCTTGGCCTACTAATACCACGCTGGCCAGAAGGATTGGTATAGGGTTTAATTTCAATTTTCCTTTTTTTTATTTCGTAAAGATAATATTCACGGATACCTACCTAGTTCCTTAGTCGGTTTTCGGTGTCGGTTACAGCACGGATGAGATGGGAAGGTGACATTGTATTCTTACTCCGTCGCCACAAGGAGATTATTAGGAGGTATTACTTATGATTATAAAAGTATTATGATTTATCTTTACAAAGGATTAATCGTAATAAATCCTAGTTACGTAGGCGCCCGCCAGCCTCTGTGAGCGATTGATTTCCATACATCAACGGAAATCTCTAAATCTGCAATATTTTGCGATCTACACATACGCAGATACGCAATTTTTGTTACACATGATTGAATCGGCAATAAGAAAAGTTATTGTATGGTAACCGATATCGATAACTTTCAAGTGGGTGAGGTACGGCGAAAAATTACTCAATATAAAAAACAATATAGGTAGGTATACAATGTGATATAACATACCAACATGTGATATACAATAACCAACGCCCTATAGTAATTTACAAGTGATAACCAACTTCGCATACATTCAGACTCACGTTGATAAAGACTTGCATTAAGCGAGATTAAAACTCGAGACCTTTGCTCAACAGTCATGTACTAAAACCCATTACCGTCGTCGTCAAATACCTACCTAACCAAACAAGTTTTTAAAAGATACTCTTTTAGCAAACACTCACAGGTATGGTTTATACAATGGTTAGTAAAAAGGTAGCTCCTCAGAAACCGTGTTCTATGTCAATTCACCAGAGACATCTTTTAAAATTGGAAGCATCTTTTGAAACGGAAAAAATCTGTTCAAACAACATACAATGTTGATATTTATGAACCTATTTCTCGTTTGAAAACTCTTTCGCTAGTTTTCAAAAGCTTCTTTTAGAATCATTGAGATTGAAATATCGAATGGTGTCAAGAGACGCGAGTTGGCGACTAGAATTACCTGATGACGCATAGTTTTTCCTTAAGTGGGAGCTACTTATTTGTTAAACAGTTAGTTAAGTGTATGGTGTTCCATATCTACATCCGTAGATGTTTGGAAGCAATGGTTATGCTATGTTGGTTGGTTATCTCTGCAAAAAAAAACAAACCCAAACCATCTCGCCAGTAGCGTGGTAGGTATAGGTATTAGTTAGCAAAGTTTACCACCTTCCATGTAGGTATGTGTCTACAAATCGTCGGATTGAGCTTCATGGTATTGTAATTACTAACGATCGGAATAGCATTTGTGTGTCCAGTTCGACCGCGCGGCCATAGCGTTTTTTTTTTAAAAAAACCATGTCAATTTTTTGTAAAAATTTGTCAAAGTTGATTCCCAAAACCATAAATTTGTCAAAGATACGGTTAAAAAGTTGTAAGGGTTTGAACATGGCCGCGCCATTGAAACGCGGCGAACCGCGCGGCCACTGAGATCTTTAAAACTAAGCCTTGTAGAGACCTGAAATTTACGCAAATGCAAGATTTAATTTGTAAAAAATTTGTAAAAATATAAAAAAAATACTCAGGTTTATAGTTTAAGAGCTATAACACTAAAACCGAATGGCCGCGCCATTGAAACGGTGGAGAAAACGCTATCGCCTGTATCTCGCTGAAAAAAAATCGCAGAGGTGTGTAGTTTATTGTAATTACCCAGATTTGAATTTGTCGAAACTAGGAAAAATACAACAAAAATTCCTAGGTTTATATTTCAGGAGCTATAAGACTAAAACGATATGGCCACGCCATCGAAACGGTGAATAAAACGTTATTTCGCCTGTATCTCGCTGAAAAAGCATCGCAGAGGTCTGGAGTTTTTTGTAATACCTAGATTTTAATTTGTCAAAACTAGTAAAAATACAATAAAAATTCTTAAGGTTATATTTCAGAAGCTGTAGAACATTATCAGTATGTGGTGCGATAGGGTGACCATGTCTTATTATTTACAAAATACTTTCTACTTATTGTTACAGAAATTATTTTATTTATTTTAATGGTGTATTTTTAAATTGTAATACAACAAACAATAATAATATTGTACTTCTGGTTTTGTAAAAAATAATGAGTGAGAGGAAAAGTAAGAGAGATTTTACCAGTGGAGTTACAAAAAAAAAACTGGGGAAGTACGAGTCGGACTCGCCCATGAAGTGTTCCGTAGTAACAAGCAAAGTTTTGCTCTTAACTTTGTTTTTCATAGTGTTTGTATGAATTACAAAGTTACGTGTGCGGTTTTTGAAATTGTGCTATATCTCAAAAACTTATGATTGTATCTTGTTCAAACCAGTTTTCATTGAAAGTTTTTATTGACATTTACATCAATTTTTTTTTCCAACTTTATTATTTCAAAAGTTAGAGGCGGGGGGGACTCATTTTACGACTTTGGAAGTGTATATCTTTCAAATGATTGACTTTTGTTTTTTTTAGTAATTTTTCCATTCATATAATATTACGCTTAAAGTAAAAACAAATATCTACATCCCTGCTAGTTATGATTGTACTTATTTAAAAATGTGGAATCAAAATGATTTACAATCATTTCAAATGTTCTAAGTTAAGTTCTAATTACCTATATGATTTAATAAAACATTAAATAATAATAATCCAGCCTATTATTGTCCCACTGCAGGGCAAACATTATATATTATTATTATTTTTGTTAGTTATTAGATAGTTTTTAGTATTTCATATAAGTTCATATACATAAGATTGTAAATATTTCATAGTAAAATATCTTAACTACACGGTCATCCATACAAATAAAGAGAGAGCTCTAACATAATCATAAAATATTTAAATGCAACATACCTTAATCACTTCTGCTGAATTGTTTACATAATTTACCGAACTGACGTTACACCACAGTACAACACTTAATCGTAATTACACACGAACTGAACATTTTAATAATCAGTAGATCACTTTTTTATCGTGTTAACATCACAACGACACACTGATAACGAAACTCTTACGCTTACGTCGCTGTACCACAGAATAATAAGTACTATAGTGTGACCACAGGAGCTGTGCACCTCCTGAGGTATGCGCGCGGCGAGAGGGGGGTGGACATATAGAGTACATGATAAATACTGGTATAGAATAAACAGTCTATGATGTAGCTACTAGCGACATCTGACGCAATATACTTAAGTTATTTGGCTGGTACAGGTCGCTGCACGAGCGGCTGTAGCAGTTTTCTATTAAAAGACAGTTTTTTTAAAAACTCCAAGAAAGTATTTACATTGTTGTATAGTTTTAAGCGTAAATAGGAACATTATTTGTGTTTTCATAATGTAACTTTGAGAAAAATGACATCTAGCGGAATGTATCAAATACTCTAAGAACATGAAATTCTTAAAGAAAAATATAATGTTCGAATTGTTATGACACTGCCGTCAAAACTCGTGACAGCAGGTAGGTGTCCGTTATGGTAGCATACAAGAGCTATATCGAGTTGGTTACTATGCCAAAAAACTCTGCATAAATAAAAAAAAAATGCAATTGTTAAGATTAATGATAAGGAATTAGAAATCGTTAACACTACAGTATTCCTAGGAATTACTTTATACAGATTACCCCCTTACTCATAAACGCCTCTTAAATTTAAGTTAATTGATTACCTTAAATTCTTACGGTTTTGTATAATATAAGTTTGATTTTACAAATAATAATCTCGCTAAACAGTGATTAAGTTTAAGAGGCGTTTATGAGTAAGGGGTGAGTTCTCATTTATCACCTGCATATTTTTAATAAAATATAAGTATATTTAGGTTACATTGTGATCAACTAAGTAAGTGTAATATATTACAGAAATATCTATAGTCGTCAAATTTGTGATTTTTATTAGTTCATTAATCTACAATAAACTAATACTGACTTACGAAGAACAATGTAAACAATGAGTAGAGTAAATCAAAGTGGCACCGGGAAGTGATTTTTAAAGTTATAAGGCGATGTTTAGCGGAGCACGATTCTGGTCAACTTTTATGCGATTTGGATGATGTTTATGGGCGAACTACAACTTTGATGGGTATGTAATCGTGTTACTGTTTTTCGTAATCTGTCTCAAGTAATAAATTCACTCTATTTGAGATCTAGAGACCAAAAACAGGCATTGTGTACATAGCACATTTTTAGGTTAGATATTCATTGTAAGTAAGAAAAATCGTAGTACGACCATTTCTGTTGATACATTATCAGTTGCATTAGTATAATTCAGTCAAGGGTGTTTCTTCGAAATTCAATTCTTTGTCTGATTCATATGGGCAAATATTTTTTTCACATTTTGGCTTATAAAACATGTTTTTGTCAAAGATGATAACCTAATATACAATGTCTGAAAAAGGCACACTTTTTTATGAAATGGTTTTCGAGATAAACTTAAAAATTTTTGAGGTCATATAAATCAGAATTAGGAACAAAAATGAAATTCTAGTTATAAAAATCAGTTATTTATTTATTAAAATCACAGTTGATAATCACAATGATTATCACCACACCTAAATCTAGTTATTAGAAGCATTGACAACTTGACAATATCAATCATTATCCGTGCCGCCATATTAACAATATGTGTGAAATTCTGATTAATATAGTATTTTTACCGTATGAATCAGGTACATATAAATCAAAATTTTGCCTTTTAACATCGGTTAATCACTACACGTATACAATTAAGGATTGCTATTTATACATAGGCTTTTAGTCCCCAATTGAATTATATTTCCAACAGATTCAAGTTTGAAAACCATTTAAGTTAATTATAACAGCCAACATAGTAATCAGAAACACAGGTGAACCAAAGTAATATGAATCAGATATTTACATTTATAACTCCGCAACAACACGAACCAGCCGCATGTAACGTCGTGACCACGTCAGCAGAGTCCCTGGCTACCAACAGCACTAGAAGGGATCTCCTGATGTTTCGTACTTAGCTAGGTACGTTCGAGTAAAGCGCGCGAATATGAATCAGACTTTTGTGCCGGACACTCACAATTTATTTTTTTATTAAAAAACTATCGCAAATATTAGTACCATTTTTTTTGTGCAAAGAAACAACTAATATTCTATCGTAATATTTATAACGCACATCGATTCGTTAATAAGAAAAAATTTTACTGTTACTAACGTTCAAGAAACTGGGGTACGGACACACCATATTAATCAGAAGAACGCTTTTTAATTTATTTTTTTCAATATATAAAAAACTATTATTAAAAAACAATAACGTGTGCAAGATAGGTAACTGTCTATACTATGTTTAAAAAATAATTGCAGTTTGGTTGGTCTGTTAGTTACAAAGAAAAACCTCCAGACATCGAAAAAGTTGGGCTTGAAGAATCACCCTCAAGATTTATCCCAATTTGAATTTGAATTAAATGCTTTAGGTCTATATTACGGTTGATATTGATAACTAAACTATGTCACTTTCGCATCGACTGGTCTGTCTACAAAAAATAATTAATTGCAATATTTTATTAAATTTTATATCATTTAGCTCTTAGTGAATCCATGTTAAATGATATCTTGTTGGTTAATATTTAACACTGAATAAATTTTAGTTAGGTATTGTAGTTATTCTTTCCATTCCATAAGAATTATTAAATTTAAAAAAAACAGATTTAAAAATAATGAAAAGCTTGAAACTCCTGGTAAACACAGGCAAGGCCGGCCAAAGAAAGAAATGTATGTTTCTATATTTCTGCTCTCCCCCACGAAATACAATTATGTTACAGTAAATAATTTTCTAATTAAAAAACCGACTTCAACAGGAGTCGGTTAAAAACCATGCTGATAACAATTTCTAAGATTCGTATTAAATAAATTTCTGCAGTCGTCTTCATCATAAGATCATGTTTGTGTAAAGTTTTCATTAATACGAATAAAATAAGCCCAAACACTAGGTAGCTGCTATATACCGTTGAGAAGTTTCCTCGACCCTCAGTCGTCTTCATCATCAGATCATGTTTGTGTAAAGTTGTGTAAAGTTTCCATCAATACAATTAAAATAAGCCTAAACACTAGGTAGCTGCTACATACCGTTGAGGAGTTCCCTCGACCCTCAGTCTTCTTCATCATCAGATCATGTTTGTGTCAAGTTTCGTAAAGTTTTCATCAATACAATTAAAATAAGCCCAAACACAAGGTAGCTGCTATATGCCGTTGAGTTGTTCCCTCGACTCTCTGTGGTCTCCAGCATCAGACCAGTTCTGACTCTTGACTATTTGGTAGTGACGTCAGAGATGCACGTATATGACAACATTTTACATAATGCGTCCCTACAATTTTCAAGAGATGCCCTCGATTTCTCTGGGATCCCGTCATCCAGATCCAGATCTGGTGACAATGGGACCAAATGGGAAGTAGACTCAATCGAACAAAAAAAAAATTTTTCAAATCGGTCTAGCCGTTTTCGAGAAATCAGGTAACAAACACAAAAAAAAAAAATAAAAAAAATAAAAAAAAAAAAAAAAATACAACCGAATTGAGAACCTCCTCTTTTTTGAAGTCGGTTGAAAAGAGGTATATAACATTTTTCTTCTTTTACCTGTAGGTATTTTGTTTCTAGTTATGCCTAAATTTATTGTAGGTATAATCAAATGTTCAATTTACATAAATTTTGTAAAATTTCGAGTTCCAACCCTCAGAAAATTGCAGATGATAGCTAGAACTGAGATGGATTTTAATTGTAGTCTAGAAGTTCTACGCAAAACTTTAAATGCAATAGGCTTACCCACAAGAAATGCCCTAGTATTATAAGTGCTCTAATAGTGTAGTGTTATTTGAACATAATTGTTTTGAAAACTATTTTGTCAGACTAAAAAGGGTTGCTACGTGTAGCACAGTGGCGCCCTAATTTTTTGTCAGGACTTCATAGACAGACTGTACCTACATTTAAAAAAAAATAGTGGTTGTAGTTTTAATATTATAGCGTAATGAAATAACTCCAGCCCGGCCCCTGAGAACCGTTAATATCTCCGATAATATTGAATTTTGTATTGAAATAAAGTGGTACACAGGCGTTATTTCAGGGTTACATTTCTACTGTATTAACAGAATTACTGTACCTATGATTTGTAGTTCTCGAGATATTCAAATCACTTGTGAGCATATTATCTGTACCAGTACTATGAACATAAATTAACATGGATTTTTGACATATTCCACTGTGAATTCCCATAAAGCATTTACCTACACTAATTCAGTTAGAATTTCACGCATTATTTTTACATAAAGAATTTTTCAAAAGAATAGTTCCCTTTCTATCAGAACTATCACGTGTACGCTACCATAACGGACACCTATTTTTTCTTCGTCCCCCACCTCGCCGCGCATACCTCAGGGGGTGCACAGCTCCTGTGGTCACACTATAACGGCTGTACGCGTCGCACTGACCTGCGGAGGCGCGCGGGGGTGGCGCGTGTGAGATGCAATAGTGTGCATTACCAATCACATAGCTTAGGGGCGGAGTTGCGTCATTTAAACCAATCTTAGGGCTAGTTTTTCGTAAGTCCACGCGGACTGTAACTGTATTATTGACTTTTCAAGCAATAAACATAATTGTTTTTATATTTATGGTTTCATTTTAATTTTATTTAGAATCCTTGAATTATAATTTCTGTAACAATAAGTAGAAAGTATTCTGTAAACAATAAGACATGGTCACCCTATCGCACCACATACTGATAATGTTCTACAGCTTCTGAAATATAACCTTAAGAATTTTTATTGTATTTTTACTAGTTTTGACAAATTAAAATCTAGGTATTACAAAAAACTCCAGACCTCTGCGATGCTTTTTCAGCGAGATACAGGCGAAATAACGTTTTATTCACCGTTTCGATGGCGTGGCCATATCGTTTTAGTCTTATAGCTCCTGAAATATAAACCTAGGAATTTTTGTTGTATTTTTCCTAGTTTCGACAAATTCAAATCTGGGTAATTACAATAAACTACACACCTCTGCGATTTTTTTTCAGCGAGATACAGGCGATAGCGTTTTCTCCACCGTTTCAATGGCGCGGCCATTCGGTTTTAGTGTTATAGCTCTTAAACTATAAACCTGAGTATTTTTTTTATATTTTTACAAATTTTTTACAAATTAAATCTTGCATTTGCGTAAATTTCAGGTCTCTACAAGGCTTAGTTTTAAAGATCTCAGTGGCCGCGCGGTTCGCCGCGTTTCAATGGCGCGGCCATGTTCAAACCCTTATAACTTTTTAACCGTATCTTTGACAAATTTATGGTTTTGGGAATCAACTTTGACAAATTTTTACAAAAAATTGACATGGTTTTTTTTTAAAAAAAACGCTATGGCCGCGCGGTCGAACTGGACACGCATTTGTCAAGCAAAATAATTATGTCAATGTACTAAATTATAACATCTTATTCTTATTACCCAAACCTAGATATACCTATCCCAAGACACATAATCTATCAACACTACAATCCTAACAAGCCATTAAAATGGTTTACGAAATAACAAAACTGCTTTACCGAGATTGCTGAATGTTGATATTTATAATTCTCTTTACTGTATACCAGTGTAGAAAGCTCATAGAAAGTGTGTGAATAATGTAGGCGGTCTCCGAGAGCATGGATTTACGCCCGGTAGCCGTTGCCATGACAACGTTCAGCTACTATCATTAGATCTCTTCAATAGCGTAACTAAATTGTCTTGTAGGTATCAGTAGTCATCTTTTTATAAAGCAAAATAATTGAAAGATTATAATTTATTAAATCTGTTGTTTCTTTATAGCTCTAAGTATATCCTGAAACTGTAAACATAACATGTTTTTACATACCTAATATTAGAATATTATGGTACCTATTGGTACATACCACAGACATAGAGTATGTAAATTTATTCGACAAAGTAGGTCGACGATCATTGCCCATTCTATTATTTATTCATGTAACTATCGATAAGAATATTCTAGCCGCATTTTTCGCGGGAAAACCAGGCGTCAGACTGCACCGCGCATGTATTTCAAGCGATCGATAGTGCTGTCAAGCCGGGCAAGGATCTAGCCACAAGTGCTCTACAACAACCTAATTACCTAGATTTTTCTAAAATTAGATCCTTTCATTATGCATTCTATACTACATTATGTTATTTATAATTTACTACATCTTAATTTAATATTTCTAGCGATGGTATATTTCTATTATGCCAATGAACAAAATCAACAAAATATATTTTTACTATGAGTTGTGTTTCGTCGCATTTTATTAATTTGTAAACGACCATTATAGGCGCATTCGCATAGCACCTATAAAATAATAATAAATGTTAAATATAATAAATAACTTACAGGAGCAGGTTTTGTAATTAAAATTCCGAGCATGGACAAAGCGAAAAAGGCTAAAATCATTGTGGCGATGAGCGGTGTTGTCTGACGACTCGTGAATATTGACGATCACATTATTTCTTGTTGTCACTGGAGTGCAAGCTGCACCTACGTCACTAGAGCTAATATACTCTGTGGACGCGTAGTTCGCGCCATCTGTCCTCCACGCGCGACCGCGTGGCACTGACTGCCTTATATTCAGTACATTGCCACAGTGAGAGAAACATCCCCCACCCCCTTGCTAAGTAAATATAGACGCCACTGCGAATAACCACGGATCATTTTGAGCTGGACAGTTGGTTTGTAGAGGAAAACTTTATATTTTCCGCTGACAAAACAAGTATAGGCTTGATTTTTGCAAGTTTGATAGAGATATAAATGTTGTAGAGCTGTAAATGTAAGTTTGTATGTTGGTATTACGCCGTGTAATAATTTCAGCGATAAAGGACAATGCTCACAATGTATGGGGAAAAAACCCAGGCCCGGCGCAAATGAAATGTATCTCAGATTTTAAGTATTTATATGTGACATAATATTCAGTAGGGGGCATTACCAAAATCTTTTTTTTTAATGTCATAAATTGCTAGTTGTTTTATGTAAGGAGCTTCAAAAATGTGATTTTTTTTAAATTATTTCTTTCTTTACTCTTATTCTATATATCTTATTCTTATTCCTAGTGCGAGTGAAATAGCAGTTGACTCTTGGTTCGTTTTTGTAGCGAGCGACGACGACCGAAAGGTATTGTGTGAACCATCAACCGGTTTAGTTTAGTGCCTCTCCGCCTTGCAACGACCACTGAGAATATTATAATGGTTAGCTTGGTATGTTAAAATATATGTATATACATATTTTCTTTAAATACTTCTATTTAAAAATTACTTTCACGAAAAAAGGATTAGCAAAATGTTACGTTTAAAAACGAATTTTTGGCTATATTTTTTTTTAGTATGAAACTACTATTTTATACTAAGAATTTGAGATATGTACCGTTTGCGCCGGGGCCTGGGTTTTTTTTGAGCATTATCCTTTGTGTGTTGGGACAGATATGGGGTAAGTACGTACGATTTCGTAGTGTAAGATTGTCAGAGGACGAATAATAAAAGTTGTGGAGTCGTGAATTTGGTGGAAATTAGAACGTATGTGGAGGTTCGTGTTATTGCTGTTTTTGTGCTAGGGAGCTATATGTAGGAATGTATAGCCTTGTTTTATATTGTAACAAGGAAGTCTTATTTCTGTTGGATACATATTTATTTTCGTAATGGATTTTTTTATCTCTACATACCTAATGATCTATAAAATATACCTTTTCTGTTGGCTACAAGGCAAGTTCTACATGTGGTGACGGAATAATTAAATGTAGAGGCATCTCAAATCTCTACATATTATTTATCTCATGGCTGAGTCCATTAGGGATCGCAGATATAACAAAAGCAGGAATACTCGAAAAACCATAATACCAATCCGTCTTGCTAGCTTTATATTAATAGGTCAACCACCCACACCACTGGAGGGGCTGCATATCCCTGGTGGGTTGTTTAATAGGATGATATAGGCTCAGTTATCCCACAGACATCCACTACTGAACATAGGCATCCATAAAATAACGCGTTCCTATGACATGTCTTGTTCTTCATTCATCCGAGTCTTCCGTCCGACGAGTTTGCTGACACTGAGTTTTCAAGTTATACAATATTTTTACACTTACATATAAATGTACAACTATAAATAAATTTTCATTGATCTGTAGTCGAAGCTGCGACATTCTCGTAGCACGTAGATACTAAAATCTGAAAAACTGTAGAAAAAACACTCCTTGACCTTATTTGATTTGGTGCAATGATAGTAATGTAATATATTTAACGCACAATACAAAAAAAATACTAGTATGGCGCCTTGTTGGCTGCACTAGCATAAAAATATCGTAGTGTCGTAGCAGCGTAGATGTGCTACGAACGCTACGAAGAATTAACTTACAGAACGAGAATGTGTCCAGTTCGACCGCGCGGCCATAGCGTTTTTTTTAAAAAAAAACCATGTTAATTTTTTGTAAAAATTTGTAGAAGTTGATTCCCAAAACCATAAATTTGTCAAAGATACGGTTAAAAAGTTATAAGGGTTTAAACATGGCCGCGCCATTGAAACGCGGCGAACCGCGCGGCCACTGAGATCTTTAAAACTAAGCCTTGTAGAGACCTGAAATTTACGCAAATGCAAGATTTAATTTGTAAAAAATTTGTAAAAATATTAAAAAAATACTCAGGTTTATAGTTTAAGAGCTATAACACTAAAACCGAATGGCCGCGCCATTGAAACGGTGGAGAAAACGCTATCGCCTGTATCTCGCTGAAAAAAAATCGCAGAGGTGTGTAGTTTATTGTAATTACCCAGATTTGAATTTGTCGAAACTAGGAAAAATACAACAAAAATTCCTAGGTTTATATTTCAGGAGCTATAAGACTAAAACGATATGGCCACGCCATCGAAACGGTGAATAAAACGTTATTTCGCCTGTATCTCGCTGAAAAAGCATCGCAGAGGTCTGGAGTTTTTTGTAATACCTAGATTTTAATTTGTCAAAACTAGTAAAAATACAATAAAAATTCTTAAGGTTATATTTCAGAAGCTGTAGAACATTATCAGTATGTGGTGCGATAGGGTGACCATGTCTTATTGTTTACAGAATACTTTCTACTTATTGTTACAGAAATTATAATTCAAGGATTCTAAATAAAATTAAAATGAAACCATAAATATAAAAACAATTATGTTTATTGCTTGAAAAGTCAATAATACAGTTACAGTCCGCGTGGACTTACGAAAAACTAGCCCTAAGATTGGTTTAAATGACGCAACTCCGCCCCTAAGCTATGTGATTAGTAATGCACACTATTGCATCTCACACGCGCCACCCCCGCGCGCCTCCGCAGGTCAGTGCGACGCGTACAGCCGTTAGTACTTATTATTCTGTGGTACAGCGACGTAAGCGTAAGAGTTTCGTTATCAGTGTGTCGTTGTGATGTTAACACGATAAAAAAGTGATCTACTGATTATTAAAATGTTCAGTTCGTGTGTAATTACGATTAAGTGTTGTACTGTGGTGTAACGTCAGTTCGGTAAATTATGTAAACAATTCAGCAGAAGTGATTAAGGTATGTTGCATTTAAATATTTTATGATTATGTTAGAGCTCTCTCTTTATTTGTATGGATGACCGTGTAGTTAAGATATTTTACTATGAAATATTTACAATCTTATGTATATGAACTTATATGAAATACTAAAAACTATCTAATAACTAACAAAAATAATAATAATATATAATGTTTGCCCTGCAGTGGGACAATAATAGGCTGGATTATTATTATTTAATGTTTTATTAAATCATATAGGTAATTAGAACTTAACTTAGAACATTTGAAATGATTGTAAATCATTTTGATTCCACATTTTTAAATAAGTACAATCATAACTAGCAGGGATGTAGATATATGTTTTTACTTTAAGCGTAATATTATATGAATGGAAAAATTACTAAAAAAACTAAAGTCAATCATTTGAAAGATATACACTTCCAAAGTCGTAAAATGAGCCCCCCCCCCCCCCCCCCCCGCCTCTAACTTTTGAAATAATTAAGTTGAAAAAAAAAATTGATGTAAATGTCAATAAAAACTTTCAATGAAAACTGGTTTGAACAAGATACAATCATAAGTTTTTGAGATATAGCACAATTTCAAAAACCGCACACGTTACTTTGTAATTCATACAAACACTATGAAAAACAAAGTTAAGAGCAAAACTTTGCTTGTTACTACGGAACACTTCATGGGCGAGTCCGACTCGTACTTCCCCAGTTTTTTTTTGTAACTCCACTGGTAAAATCTCTCTTCCTTTTCCTCTCACTCATTATTTTTTACAAAACCAGAAGTACAATATTATTATTGTTTGTTGTATTACAATTTAAAAATACACCATTAAAATAAATAAAATAATTTCTGTAACAATAAGTAGAAAGTATTTTGTAAACAATAAGACATGGTCACCCTATCGCACCACATACTGATAATGTTCTACAGCTTCTGAAATATAACCTTAAGAATTTTTATTGTATTTTTACTAGTTTTGACAAATTAAAATCTAGGTATTACAAAAAACTCCAGACCTCTGCGATGCTTTTTCAGCGAGATACAGGCGAAATAACGTTTTATTCACCGTTTCGATGGCGTGGCCATATCGTTTTAGTCTTATAGCTCCTGAAATATAAACCTAGGAATTTTTGTTGTATTTTTCCTAGTTTCGACAAATTCAAATCTGGGTAATTACAATAAACTACACACCTCTGCGATTTTTTTTCAGCGAGATACAGGCGATAGCGTTTTCTCCACCGTTTCAATGGCGCGGCCATTCGGTTTTAGTGTTATAGCTCTTAAACTATAAACCTGAGTATTTTTTTAATATTTTTACAAATTTTTTACAAATTAAATCTTGCATTTGCGTAAATTTCAGGTCTCTACAAGGCTTAGTTTTAAAGATCTCAGTGGCCGCGCGGTTCGCCGCGTTTCAATGGCGCGGCCATGTTTAAACCCTTATAACTTTTTAACCGTATCTTTGACAAATTTATGGTTTTGGGAATCAACTTCTACAAATTTTTACAAAAAATTGACATGGTTTTTTTTAAAAAAAACGCTATGGCCGCGCGGTCGAACTGGACACACGAGAATGGGCGCCTGTGCACTACGAAAAATATAATAATATTGTATTGCAACAATTTATATTATATTCAAACTTTTTTGACATGGTTTTTAGCATGATAAATAGCATGATTGGCTTAGTTTTTCTTTATTTGGATCGCAGTTTTGGGGAGCTTTCTATGAAACTAAACGACAGACCAAAATTATATTTTTTACTGGATACTGTCAGAATCCTTGAAACACTATTTATTTAAGAAATGCGGTAAATTTACGTAGAGTTCAAATCCAAACCCTATTGCTTAATAAGTGCAAACCTATGCGGCAAACAATATATTTTCGACACTAGGTTTACTTTATTATGTACGCTGCTTAATGTCAGCATGCTAAATAAGTAATTCAATGAGGTCGTCGTTTCAAAGTTTATGTTTGAGACGAAGGTATATTAACAATTCTATTGAGATATTCAGGCTGTAAAATTGTGATAAAGCGACATGTAAGTAGATCACAGGGTAGTAAGTTCATATGCATGAAGTGTGAGCAAAAACATATTTTCATATTAATTGATTTGAGACTATTCGGCAAAAATAGTGTCTAAACACACTAGGCCCAAGTTACGCGGCTGATATTACGGTCCGACGTGTTCGGCTGATATGACACACTATTAGTGCCGAAATTACGCGGCAGAAATTTCGTTGCGTCTTGATGCGTGTATAGTTTGAAGGAACTACTAGAAGAAGTTCGGCGGCAATCGAACCGAACTTCAATCGCGTATAATGTGTCCACTACAGCTGAACGCTACGCTAAACTTACGCCGGACCGAAATTACGTTGCGTTTATAACGCAACTTCGGCGTAATGTGCCATCCGTCAGTAATACAAATAATATTGCAGGCGCAATCATGCCTAACTTCGGTCGCGTAACTTCGGCATTGTGTGTGTAGACTCTGACTAAGTATAGGATACTAGCTGACCCGTGCCCACTTCCCTTTATTCGCAAAAGGACAGATTCTCATAAAGACAGATTCGCAAATGGACAGATTCTCATATGGACAGATTCTCAATAAGACAGAAATGGTACAGTTGTACACATTTTCATACAATAGAAATTAGCTTTATGCCTAATTTTTATTTATGTCAGGTCAATTTGTCTGTGGGTTTTCCGATAATGTTTTTAATATCAAAACGAATTCGTAGGAAGAAATGAGAGTATATTACTGTAATAAATTCTCCTTGATATGCGGCTATAATTATTTAGTTCATAAACATGTAATATCTAGAACAACATATTATTATTATTATTGTAGAACCTATTGTATCTGACTGTATTGTATTGTATCTGACAATAAAATATCGCTCATTGAGTACCTTCATCGCTTTGCAGTACTGAGGCGTGCCACAGACGATATATGTCGGTTTTTGAATAATTTAATTTGTTTATTTTATAAATTTTAAAATATTTTTTAAATCTTTGTATTTCCTTTTCTACTTACATGTACTTCCGTCTTTTTGAGAATCTGTCCATATGAGAATCTGTCCATTTGCGAATCTGTCTTTATGAGAATCTGTCGTTTTGCGAATAAAGGCCCACTTCGTTGGGCGGCAAAAAATACGTTATTAAGCGTCCCTTTTTTAAACATTTTTCATTACTGCTCCACTCCTATTCGTCATATCGTTTTATTATATATAGCCTATGACACTCCCTGATAAATGGACTATTCAACACAGAAAGAATTTTAAAAATCGGGTTAGTAGATCCAGAGATTACCCCCCTGCAACGTCACAAACTTTACCTCTTTATAATATTAGTATAGATTGGTGTTTAGTGTTTATACGACACGACATTGGAGTACTATATTCTCTTCTCGTCACCTCACTTATAGAAGCTTTTAGCGTTAAGATGTTTTGTAATATTGAATGTGTTTATCCACTTTTGTAGTTGACTATACTTACCTACGATTTCGAAGAAGGTAAAATGGTTTTGAGGACGATTAATAAAAGTCGTGAATTTGGTGGAAATATGTAGAGGCTCGTCTTATTGCTGTTTGTATGTTTAATCAGATAACAGCCCCATTAATGTCCCACTGCATGGACAGGCCTCCTCCAGTGACGAAGGGATACTTGGCCTACTAACACCACGCTAGCCAGACGGATTGGTATAGGGTTTAATTTCAAGTTTTCCTTCTTTTTACTTCGTATAGATAATATTTACGGTTAGTCACTTAGTCGGTTTTTACGACACCCATGGGATGAGATGGGGTGGTGACATATTGTATTTTTACTCCTCCACCATACAGACAAGAATACAAATGAATTAACCGTGCATAATTTTATGTATTAAATAACGGTATGTACGAGCGTGAATGTCCAAAAATAATAAAGGGTATCTTAGAGCGTAAGAATAATTAACTTTAATTGGTTTAAACACATTTATTATGTCTACAATTTTATATAAGTACAAACTTACTTATATAATGAATGATAGGGTGTTAACCCATATAAAATACATTGGGCAATATTTTTAAGTATTAACTTATAATTATAACTTAGCACTTTTATTACACAAATAAGTCCTTTAGGCGCACAATGGGGATTTCTCAAATAGTGGATTTCTCAAAAAGGGGATTTCGCAAAATGGGGATTTCTCAAAAAGGGGATTTCGCAAAATGGGGATTTCGCAAAATGGGTACGTGTACACTTAGCACAAAAAGGGGATTTAAAATAAAATTGCTTCATTTTGAACATAACGTATATCTAATTGAAAACACAAACTGAAAAATTGCTTCACTTTGAACATAACATAATATCTACTTGAAAGCACAAACTGAATTCAATTAATCTTTAAAAAAAACTTCCTATAAGTTTTACAGCAGTAATTTCATGGTAACTAATTGTTTCAAAAATTTCCTGAAAGATAAGGTTCCCTTCTTTAATTCTTTAAGAAGCCTCTTGTATTTTCGGTAGTGTAGTGTTTCCGTAGGACCGCAGGTAGCACCGCGGGGCGCAGCTAGTTATATATAATCTTAATTGCAATAATGTCATCCATAATCAAGTTATCATAATATTTTCAAGTTCAAAAGTCATGCATACATTTATTAATAGATTTAGATGCACTCGTAGATGACGACGAAGCAGTTTTCATTTGATTCTAAGATGTAGAGTTGTTTGTTGATGCTGGCTGGTTACTAAACAGTCAACCAAGTCAAGTATAATTGTGTGATTGTAACTGTCATCGTATTTTGGTTTATTGTAGACATTATGAGTTTTATAATTGTTAAAAATCAAAAAGGGCGGAATTGTGTTTTAAAAGATGGATATCATTATAATTTTAAGAGAAAAAATGCGACGGGAACTACTTTATGGATTTGTACAAACAAAAATCGATGCAATGCATCTATTACTCTTGATAACGATACAGTTAAACGAGAAAGTCGTCATTTGTGTGACCCTAACGCGGAAGCAAACCAAATACTGATAAAAATGGATAAAACCAAGCAGGAGGTATGCACAAATTTTGGCCCAATTCAAGCAATTTTTGAAAAAAATTTTGACGAGATGAATGATGGTCCTGTATTTAGTTCCAAAAAAGACTCTCTTTATAGAGAAAGAAAGAAGTTCTTGAATTGCAAACAGATAAAATTTACCAAAATGGAAGAAGTGGAAGTACCAAATTTTTTTGCAGAAGATTTTCTATTAAGTACTGATGGTGATAAGGAGAAAATATTGATGTTTTCAACAGAGGCAGCAAAAGTAGCTATTCTAAAACAAAGCAGAGGTAGATATTTTGGGGATGGAACATTTAAACGTGTGCCTCCTCCCTTCTATCAATTGTTTACCCTACAGTTAAACATGGACAAAGAGACAGATACTGATTATGTTAATGTTATTCCTGTTGTTTTTTTCCTATTACCTAACAAGTCGGAAGAAACTTATGTCCGCTTGTTCACATTATTCAAGGAAAAGATCGGAGCATCTATAGATTATTACAAATGCGACTGTGAGTTGGCACAAGTAAATGCTATTAAAAAAGTATTTCCAGAATGCAAAGTCACTCTTTGTTACTACCACTTTAGTAAGGCTGTGTTAAAGATAGTTAAAACTATTTTGTATGTGAACACTATGGTTGCACAAATTTGGATTTAGAATAAAATATTAGATGTCATGTCTACCTGTCAAGTACAATAGTATTTTCTGTTGAATATTGATTCGATTTTGATAGGATATTTTTAAGTGATATTTAAAAATTATAATTGTGTTTTTCCATTGATCTTTTAAAATAATAATATACAAGTCAATTTTAGAAAAGTACAAGTTTTATTTGTGAAACCTTATATTTCATTACATGGTAGCAGAAGCGCTACATCGACGGATGCTCCTGGTATTTTAAAAATAAAAATGGATAAAATCAAAGCGAAAATCCCAATTTTGAAGGCTGATGGCGACTTCTTTACCTGGTATGAATGCCTGAAGTTATTTTTAGTGGCAAACTGTCTAGAAATTGTGTTGACAGAAAAGGCAGATCGAGTCCAGGAGGCAAAGGCGAAACTATTCATAATAAACGCAGTAGAACAAAAACTGCAAAACATCATCATATCATGTACTTCAGTTAGAGAAATTATAACAAAGTTGGAAAATTTATTTAATAACAATAAAGACATTTCAGTTAACAGCGTATTTACAGAATTTTACAATTTTAAATTTTATGAAGATCAGGATTTACATATACAACTAGCAAAATTTGATAATATATTATACAAATTGAAGAATTTGAAACAGGAAATGCGGGAGTCACAGATAGTCACGAAGGTCCTCACTAGTTTACCAAAAGATTTTGAAAATTTTATTACTTCTTGGACATGTATGGCTAAGGCAGAAACAAACTATAACGAGCTTTGCAATCGATTACTGTTGTACAACACCTTTAGACTGCAAAACAAGAGGAAGCCTGAAGTTGAGGTGACTTCTTTGCCAAGCAATTCAGCAGAAGAAAATCATTGTAATATTGCAGCAACATGTTTCTATTGTAAAAAGCCTGGTCATGTGATTAAAAACTGTGAAATACTAAGAAACAAAAATAGAAACAAAAGATATCAAAACAATAGAAATTTTAAATGTTATAATTGTCAGCATGAAAATAGAAAACAAACGAATCAGGTAATGTGTAATTTTATAGTTGACTCTGGTGCTTCATGTCACATGATAAATACGAATGAATTTATTCAGGATTGTAAACCCACCTTCCTTAAGATTGCTTGTGCAAACAAGGAATTTTTAAATGCAGTATCCAGTGGCAATTTAATTCTAAAGAATAATAACTTATTAAATGTTTTGTATGTCCCAGGTCTTCATAATAATTTGTTGTCTGTAAATACAATAACTAATAACTCTGGCTATGTTAAGTTTTTTAGAAATTCTGTATTAATTGATTTTGGTAATAATAACATTCATTTTGGCAGGAAAAATAATACCAACGGACTGTATGAGGTGGAGTTGAGCATCAGCATACCAGCTTCAGCGCTGCTTACGGGGACGATTGACTGCTGGCATCGAAGACTTGGACACATACATGATGTCAGGCGCCTGTCCAACTTGGTGAATGGAATGCCGGAAAATTTACAAGGTTCAGTCCGGGTCCCGTGCGAGGTTTGCATGAGAAGTAGATTATGTAGACTTCCTTTTAATTCAGTGCGTACTAGGGCTAATAATATTTTAGAAATTGTACACACAGATGTGTGTGGTCCATTTAATGTGCCAACGTGGGACAATTACAAATATTTTATAACTTTCCTTGATGATAAAACCCACTTCTGTTATACATATCTAATGAAAAGTAAACATGAAATTTTCTCAAAACTGGTTGAATTTACGAATTATGCTGAAAATTATACTAATAATAAAATAAAAACTTTTCGCTGTGATAATGGTACTGAGTACAATAATAAAAATGTTATAGACTTTTGTAAAAGTAAAGGTATACAACTCGATTTTTCGGTTCCATATTCACCACAACAAAACGGCAAAGCAGAGAGATTTAACCGTACCCTAATGGAACGCACTAGAGCGTTACTTTTTGACTCGGGAGTTCCTTTGTTTTTGTGGGGTGAGGCTCTTCTCACAGCAAATTATTTAACGAATAGATGTTATACTAGTTCAATTGATGTTACGCCTGCTGAGTTATGGTATAATTCAAAGCCTGATCTGAAATTTTTAAGAACTTTTGGTTCTATAGTATATTATAGGGATAATAGGTACTTAGGGAAATTAGATTCCAGGAGCATTAAAGGTGTTTTAGTAGGTTTCACGAATGTGGGATATAAGATATGGAATAATGACTTGAATAGATGTATTATTGCCAGAGATGTTGTATTTGATGAGACAGTAGGTGCAAATAAGATTTATTTTGGAAATAACTATAGAGAAATTGAACGAAATTGTATGTTTGATTTATTCTTAGATAATGAGAATGTTAATAGTGATAATTTGAACACTATAGTGAATAATAATGGTGATTTAGTTTGTGTGAACAATAATAATAATAGTGATGATTTAGTTTGTGTTAATTATAATGATGGTTTTAATAGTGTTAATCAAGAAATTGTGGAGGAAGATGGAGTTTTAGGCAGAAATATTGAAGAAGTTTCTATTGGAAACATTGCGAATAATAGTGATGCTCAGGAAGTCTTTGATAATTTGGTAACTGAGAATAATAATGATGCTGCAGTGGTACTTGAGAATAATGATGAAGATAATTTTGAAGATGCTGAAGAAATTGAAGATGATGATGAGATTGAAAGAAGGGTACTTCCGCATAGAAATAGGAGGATGCCAGCAAAATTTAATGATTATGTAGTCGAATACCAATGCAATTTAACATATGAAGAAGCTGTCAAGAGTGACGATTGTGACAATTGGAGAAAAGCTATTGAGGAAGAAAAACAATCTTTAAAAGAAAATGAAACCTGGTTGTGGGTGCCTAAAAATTCAGTTAAGAAGGAAAGATTAATAACAAGTAAATGGGTGTTTGTTAAGAAAGCTGATGGACGTTTTAAAGCAAGATTAGTAGCAAGAGGTTTTCAACAACGTTTCAAGATTGATTATGATGAAACTTATAGTCCTGTAGTTAGTGCAGTTAATTTAAGAATATTACTGGCTATTGCTGCTCAAAGAGGTTATTGCTTAAAACAGTTTGATGTTAAGACTGCATTTTTGTATGGTAATTTGAATGAGGAGATATTTATGGAAGTTCCGAAAGGGTATATTGGTATGGAAGATAAAGTGTGTAAGTTGCAAAAGAGTTTGTATGGTTTAAAACAGGCACCGTTGATGTGGAACTTGAGATTGACTGAATTTTTAGAGAAAATAGGTTTCACTAAGATTATTTTAGACTCATGTATTTTCGTTGATCGGATAAGAGAGGTTATCTTGGCTATTTATGTTGACGATGGATTACTAATGGGTCCAAATCCTTCTGTTTTAGCAGATATTTTAGGAGATATACAAAAGGAATTTAAAATGACTATTTGCAATGAAGTAGTTAATTATGTTGGTTTAGATATTCAAGTAGGGAACAATAGTATAAAATTTAATCAGTGCTCATATATTGATCGAACAGTTGAACGTTTTGGAATGAAAGATGCAAAAGGTTGTAATTTACCTCAAATTCTTATTGAATCTCATGATCTTGAAGGGGAGCAAAATTTAGTTGAAAATATTAGGGAATTAGTTGGATCAATGATATATTTAGCAACAAAAAGTAGACCTGATGTTTCATTTCATGTAGGTTATTGCAGTAGACATCAGTTAAATGCAAATATTAATGATTTAAATAATATTAAAACTGTACTAAGATATGTTAAACAAACAAAAGATTTGGCTATTGAATATGTGAAAAGTAATAATGATTTGTTGGCCTACTCTGATGCAGACTTCGCAGGGGACCCGGATACTCGTAAAAGTACGACAGGGTTTGTCATTATGTATGCTGGTGGACCAGTTTCATGGTGTTCGAGAAAGCAGTCTGTCGTCTCTTTATCTAGTGCTGAGGCTGAGTATATTGCTGCCTCAGAATGTTGTCGCGAATTAATTTATGTTCAAAATTTGATTAAAGAGCTAACTTCAGTTTCACCAAAAACATCACTGTTTATTGATAACCAGTCTGCAATTTGTTTAATTAAAAAGAATTCATTATTTACAAAAAGATCTAAACATTTTGACGTTAAATATCACTTTATCAAAGATTTAATTGAGAGAAACCGCATCAATATTCGTTTTTGTCAGACTGAGTATCAGTTGGCAGATATTTTGACTAAGTGTCTTAGTTTGAATAAGTTTGTTAGATTTAGGAATGATCTATTGAGTTAAACTGTGATTAATACTTTGTCAATTCAGTATTAATGATAGTGAGTTTAGTTCTAAGGTTTGTTTTGGCATTTATTCTAAAGTTGCTTAGGTTTAGTATATTTGAATTTTAATTTGAAATTTGAATTAGGATGTTTTGTTTTGGACTCAGTTAAGTGAGCTATATGTTTAGTTAATGATAAGGGTTTTTATGATGGTCATAAAATGTTATTTAAGTTTTATATTTTGTATGAACAGTTAGCAGTTTGTTTATTTCAGATTGTTTGAATACAATAGTTTTAAAAGGGGAGTGTTAAAGATAGTTAAAACTATTTTGTATGTGAACACTATGGTTGCACAAATTTGGATTTAGAATAAAATATTAGATGTCATGTCTACCTGTCAAGTACAATAGTATTTTCTGTTGAATATTGATTCGATTTTGATAGGATATTTTTAAGTGATATTTAAAAATTATAATTGTGTTTTTCCATTGATCTTTTAAAATAATAATATACAAGTCAATTTTAGAAAAGTACAAGTTTTATTTGTGAAACCTTATATTTCATTACAGGCTGTATGGAAAAAAGCAAAGCAACTTGAGGTCTTGGCTTCTGCAAAAGAGAGGAACATAGTAAGAATGGCTTCTAACTTGCCTTTAGTTCCAGAAGAGTACTATTCAGAATGGTGGTTAAAACTATTAGACGTTGCCCCAAATACAAAAAATATGACTAAGTTCATCGATTATTTTGGAGCACAATGGTACCCGAAAATGCCAGCGTCAATTTTGTCCTGCGCCAATGAATTAATTCGTACAAATAATACATTGGAAGGTTGGCACAGACGCCTGAACTCGTTGCTACCATCGAAACCTACTTTTTATTTATTTTTAAGTAAGTTAAAAACGGAAGCGAAACACCAACCCAAAAAACTTAAAAACGCCCTTTTGCATTCCAAAAAAAGGAGGTTTAGGGAAATTAGGTTCGACCGAAAATACAAGAGACTTCTTAAAGTATTAAAGAAGGGAACCTTATCTTTCAGGAAATTTTTGAAACAATTAGTTTACATGAAATTACTGCTGTAAAACTTATAGGAAGTTTTTTTTTAAGATTAATTGAATTCAGTTTGTGCTTTCAAGTAGATATTATGTTATGTTCAAAGTGAAGCAATTTTTCAGTTTGTGTTTTCAATTAGATATACGTTATGTTCAAAGTGAAGCAATTTTTCAGTTTGTGTTTTCAATTAGATATACGTTATGTTCAAAATGAAGCAATTTTATTTTAAATCCCCTTTTTGTGCTAAGTGTACACGTACCCATTTTGCGAAATCCCCTTTTTGAGAAATCCCCATTTTGCGAAATCCTCTTTTTGAGAAATCCCCATTGTGCGCTTGTGCGCTAAAGGAAATAAGTAAACCTACAAATTTATTATTATATTTAATCATATTATATTAAATACAATATTTGTATGTGCTACCTAAAATACTGCACAACATAATATCAGTGAAAAAAGTCATTGTATAGCGCAAAACATACTTATAACACACTAGTTGCACACAACCTTTCGGCCTTTAGGAAAAGATTCCTTAATATATCTGCTATCGCTGTATATCATATTTTCAAAAGACCACATTCGCAAAACATGGCATTATCATAATCTCATATTCTGTAAAGATCAAACTATCAAAACGCTATAAAATAACGTAACTTTTACAGCTGCTGGAATTATATTCAACAGTTTCGTGAAATTGTAAAAGGGAAAATGGAAAGTCGTTTTTTATGTATAACTTTCGTAAAATCTTATTTTACCCTGCAATGATCTTCACCACGCAGAAGTCTTCTTGAAAACGAAAAGTTTTGAAAAAAAAGAAAGATAAAAATGAAAAAAGAAATGGAAATTACCACTTTGGAATTTTATTGCTACTATTGCAATAAAGTTTAAAAAGCACGACGTTTGTCAGAAAAGCCAACTTTTCAAGAAATATTTAACTATTTCGATATTTGAAACAAATGAAATTGGAAAATGGAAATTTTAAAAAAATTGGAAAAATAATTATTATTTGGTTTGCTTAGCTTTGTTTTGCCATCGCCAATATAACATTAAGATGACAAAAATGGCTCACTTAAACCAGATCCATCGTCAATATCATTTTAATAAAGTAAAAAGATGGCTTGCAATAAATACAAGGGGAAAAAAGTTACTGCTGTATTCTAGGTTCAAATACAGTCAACACAAAAAAAATAAAAATGGATCTATTACATGGGGATGTACAAAAAGAGACGAATGTTCAACTTCCATGACTTTGAATTAGTGATGAAAGAGACTCAGTTGTTTAAGTCCTTTAAAATACGACTTATAAAACTAGTTCAGACTAAAAAGACTATCTATAGACTAATAAGACTAGCTTGAAGACTTAAGAAGGCTCCTTCTGTCAAAACCAACTCAGCTGTCGGCGAAGCCTAAAAGATTGTTGTTTCACCAAACGTTGCGTGAGAAAGAGAAAAACTCATAGAAAAGCAGTCAGAAACATGCACACGCACACGCGCTCGATTGTATTTATTACAAATCAAAATGTCGTTCAAAATATAAATATTGTTCTTCTTGATTGTTAGGGTTGACACTAATACTAGCTGTAGGTAGTTACCTAAAAAGTAATAAATCAGGAGTAAATAAAGATAACTAAAATGGGTTTTTAAAAATTATCTTATTGTAAGTTTTGTTGCGGAAGACACACCAAGCGAGACATCAATTTATCTTGTAAGTGGTGTAGGTATGACACCGTAAAACATTATAATTTTTAATTTTTTTTTAAGTTAAGCTGTTTATTCTTGAGGCAGTTTTTTAGACCGTGCATCGTTAATAGGGGTTGTAGGGGTTCCATACAGTACACAATAATATCTTACTTCACATACAGTACATGAAGTTAATTTTAGCTGGATTTAAAAAAAGGAAGAAAAATCATAAAATAAATAATAATCATAAAATCTGGAAATGATAGTTGACAAGAAATGATACTTGATCAGTCATTCAGATACCGGGGCGGGGGTAAGTCACGTAAATATAAAAAAAAAATACAAAATGAATTACAAAAAAAATACAGTTTATGCAATGTGACCCCTTATTCGCATAATATTAGATTCTCAAAATATTAGATTCTTCTAATATTAGATTATCAAAATAGCAGATTCTCAATATAACCGAAATAGGACATTCAACGTGAAAAATTAATTTAATTTATTACTTACCTACTAAGAATGTTTGCCTATAGCTAATCTATTTTTGGAGATATTTCCTTTAAACATACAGGACCTATTTAATTAACATAAACAATGAAATTACTCATCAAATGATAAAAAACCTATGTGCTATTTGTGGTCTACTGGACTTCGCTTTGACATTTCATTAAACATCAAATACCTATTTGGTTTAATAATATTTGTGCAATATTAATAATATTTTTTAATGAGTGAAGCAGAAACACAGAGCATCAGACTAGTAAGAAATTCATTTCATTGCCTTGAAAAAAAAAGGGCAAGAAAGCAATTAAACAAAGATAATCAAATTGCCAATATAATATTAGATTGCACCTCAAACAAAATTACCGTAGAAACTTGTTTAAATATGTTATCGGCATTAAATAAAAATTAATAATTTTGATCGCCATATACAGGGAAATTGAAAAAATAGCGGCAACCTCTTAAGACATGATTAGCATGATGGTCCTGAACAATGTTTGTTCTACGAATTTTGGAAATTCGAAAACTTTTTTTTGCACTTTGTTCGAAATTTTTCCGTTGAGTTTGAATTTTTGTATGGAAGAACGAAAAAAAAAAGTTTTGAATTTCCAAAAGTCGTAGAACAAACATTGTTCAGGGCCGTCATGACAAGCATGTCCTGAGAGGTTGCTGGTATTTTTTAAATTTCCTTGTATAGACTTTGGCATGATTTATGCGTGTCGTTGCCATTATATTAATTGTTTAAGTTAAAGTGGATTATATTTTTTGTTTTGCCATCAAAAAAAAAAAAGTTTACAAAATAATTTAATGTTTTTCTTATTGACTGTACTTTGGTTTTATTGAGAATCTGCTATTTTGATAATCTAATATTACAAGAATCTAATATTTTGAGAATCTAATATTATGCGAATAAAGGAATGTGACAGCCTTAGCTATGCTCTATTGACTATTCTAATAAGAGGTGAATTTTGACAGTTGATTTTAGTCAAGAATGTCACTGATGTAGGTATTTTATCTAACTGGTTATGCATCTGATAATAATTGGATCTCTTTGATAAAAGAAATTACGAAACTTCTTACTGGCAAGCGATACGTAATTGTCATAAATGACATAAATTAAAGTTTATTGAAGTTTGAAAAAAAAATATTCGGTAACATTCGACGACGGTCGGCTCGCTGTCGTACCTCCCCTCCGCCGACCCGAGGGGTGCAGAAAGTGGAGGCGAGATGCAAGATGTCGATGGCGGAAACGAGCACGGTAAAATTTCCTAAAATGGTTTTGGGAAAAAGGTAATCGCGTACAAACTTTAGAATGTATCTAGTCAATATAAAATTATTTGAATTTTCGAATAAATAATCTATTCCTATTCCCAAAATATATTTACCTTTATAAACGTTTAATCCTATTTTATTACGCTAAAAGTTGTTATAAAATGTGCATAGAATTATGAAATTTGAAGCCTCATAACTTGTAAATGAATATTTTTTTTACGGTTAGTAATCAATAAGACTAGATAATAACGAGACAAAACGATATCAACTATAGTTTTGAGTATTTATTATCTAATGAAGGAGGAATTAACTTTCTTTGTTTGTATGGAATTGCGATTGAATTGTTTCCCCTTAAATAGCTTAAAAGACTGATACAACTAAAAAGACTCAGTCATTTAAGAAAATGCTTACACCTTAGTCGGTTGATAGTATCTTATACAGCTAGACTTTTAAGTTAGTGTCCCATGATAATTCTATGTAGCAATATTCGTGGTTAAAAAGTCGCAATAAACCTTCTCCTCGTTTTTTTTTCGGCCCTGTTTATTATCTATCTACAAATAGCATAAATATGATATATTTTGTGTGCCAGCATCAAGTGCTCCAAGCAAGCAAGCTTTTACCCAATATTCAATTACAAAAAAAACGTAATCGCTTAGAATCGCAAAGCACGAGCGTCAATGTGTCTATCATCGTGAATGAAAGTCCTTTAACTTTTTATATTCTATGCGTATATAATGTAAAAAGAAGAACGTAAATTATTGTTAATATAAATATTATAATGATTAATTATTTACAACTTAATAAGGCTATTTTTATTAATAAGATGAAGGAAATTTCAGTATTTTTCATAATCATTAAAACATCCACGACTCCCGAGACGAGTCTTTTTAGCTCAAACTTAAAAGCCTTAAAAGACTTACAAGCCTTAAGAGACTAACAAGCCTTATAAGCCTTAAACCACTAGAGACTATTGTTTACCTACGCAAACCTTATCGAGAACTAAAAAGACTTACGAGACTAAAAACTAACAGTCGTATTCATAAAAAAACACTAATCTGTTAATTAAGCTTGCATTACTTAAAGTATATATTAAACCTTAATAATCTGTTAAAGTGAGGAATAGAAAAACGTTATTCATAATTGCTTATTAGGCCTACTTTAACTAATAAGCTGATTAAGAGAACGAAATGAATATTTTCCACAGATAATTTGATGCACTGAATGATATAGTATGTACGAACAGGTTTTTATACAACAACCAAAGACAATAGTAACAAAAAAAATCTTAAAATTGTCTATTGTAGTTGTAAATTTCCAATTCGCCGCGCCATTTTAAAATATTTTTATTTTTCATTCGCAATGAGTTCTGTATTAAATAATAAAGAAATACCTGGAGTGGCCCCGATAAAGCGCTCCAGGGCTGAAAATTGGCTGAGCCAGGACAAAAGTAAGTAAAACGAAAATATCTTGCCTACTGTATTGCAAATCCTAATCCAAAAATAAATAATGTTTCTGTTGCTAATCTTGCATGGGCTGATCTGCATAACATGCATGAAATAATTGACTTAAAAAACTACCTATCCTTTTATGGCAATTTTTACATAAGTTTGTTCATTTCGACTTGCTTAGTATCTATTATGTTTGTTTTGATAGCTTTGCTGAAAGAATTGGTGCGAGAGAGGGTGCATGTCATCGAAAATAAAAACACCGATTCGAATTCAAATAAAAAGAAAAAAGATGCATGGACTGATCTGCATAAAACGTTTGTACTTGCTATGTTCTTTTACAGATTTTTTTACCATACTTAAGGGTCAGAGTGTCGCAAAATGGGTCCCACTATATTTGGTGAAAAAATTTGTTTTCATAATAATTTTTCTTCAATAGTAATATAATATCATAAGATTACTCATTTTCTTGTACCTACATGTTTTCAGCTTTAATTCAATTTGTACTGGGGCACAACGCACATCAAACCAGCTCAAAACTCAGTGGACAGTTTTAAAAATCCAGGAAAAAAAAGAAAAAGCCCATTACAGGCGTGAATTTTTAAGAACTGGTTAGTATCAATGTTATTTTGAATACCATTTTAAATAAATAGATTATTGTCATTTATTTGGTATTTAATCTTATTTCAGGTGGAGGTCCACATCCAAAAGAGCCAGATAACCAAGATGCTGATGACATCAGCTCCTGGCTACCGATGGAATTCGAAATTGACCATAATGAGTATGACAGCGATAGTAGAGCAGTACCAAAAACTGTTCTCTCCAGTGAAAAGGTAAAATTTAACTTTTTCTTCTTATTCTACTTCCAGTTACATTTTGCGCTGTAACCTTGCATCCATTAATTAAGTTTTTATATGGAGCAACTGCAGTCTAAACTCAGCAACCTGTGTAAACTGGGGTTAATCAGAACTAAATCTAGGTCATGTAAAAATCTGTATCAGTTGTATAGCACCATATCTGTCATTGAATTTAACAATCTGTCAAAGGAAGTTAAGGAGATGGTAGGTACATTCTGGTTTTCTCATATTTGCATGAAAGAATAATAAACATACATACATCCCTAAGCACCTTCTCACAAACTTTCACATTTATAATATTAGCAGGAAGAGTAGGATAGTATAGTAGGGCAGTCAATTTAAATATAAATAAAATACAAATTATTTTCAGGTGGTCCTTGCCTCAGTGGAAGTGGTTGCTGCACCAGTGGAATACCCTACTCCATTGGAAATATCTACTCCACTGGAATACCCTACTCCCAGTGGAGTAGGTACTTCCAGTGGAGTAGGTACTTCCAGTGGAGTAGATCAACTGACAGTCATGTGTATCATTGAGGACGAAGATCATGTAGAAGAAGTTTTAAATGTACCTAATGATACAGCCGTAAGTTTTGACACAATCTATAGGCTTATCAACTTATATATATACCGCTAGCGGTTTATTATTACTTGATATCAAACTTATACCTATAATGTTATAAATTATGTTATTTTTGATTCCAGGTAAAAACAAATGTAAAAATTGAAAAGATGAACAAAATTAAAAGGCAGAGATTAAAAAAGGTGAGTTTTCCAAAAATATGATGAAAATGACACCTGATATGCCAAGATACATACATGATACATAAGCGTACGCCTGCGTCGAGGTGTAGAGTAAAAGTCTTAATGGATGAGGCAAATTCGATAACAATAGGCGGTGGGCTAGCAACCTGTCACTATTTTCGAAATATTGTCACCTAATCAAATGCTAAACGTGGCGCGAGATGTGGCAGTGGAGTCAGTAGATATTCTACCGGACTCCAGTGGAGTCAGTAGATATTCTACCGGACTCGATTTTGCTACATCTCATTCTCTGCCGACCCCTCTGGGAAATTTTGAATTCACAAGGAATGATTTCATGTTGAGCAATAATATTATTTATTTAAATTGTTATTCAATTTTCAGAAAGCAATACCATTTGCAACTACGAACGCTACCGCCGCTGCTAAAATAGCTGAGTTCGAAAATAAATGCCGGCAAGAGCGCCATGAGCTACAAATGGAAAATGAAAGAAAAAGGAGCAGAAATTTAGATCTAAAATATGAATTATTACAAGCTAAATTAAGCTATTATAAAAACATGTCTCATTAACACATATAATTTTATTTTGATAAACCCAACCATTACAATCTTCAATTCCTTGACATATTAGAAAAACATGATATTTATATAAAACATATTATTATTTATAAATAGCAGTGGTGGCTGAATGGTGACCGTAATACAAGTGGTCCGGGTTCGAACCCCAGCGGTACCAATGTCACTTTGTGAAATGTATAATTATGTACTAGTCTAACGACTCACCATCTGCTGACGGTGAAGAAAAATAAAGAAGAAATTCTAGTTATCTGAAAAATGTTGTGCCCGGTTGGCAATAGGCTCGCCACCTATTACATGTGGGACCTAACATAAACTGGCAGAATGTGGGTGTAGTATACACACAGCCTCCATGGCGCGGTCGGTAGTGCAAGCGACTGCCGTGCATGAGGTCGTGGGTTCGAATCCCACACAGGACAATTATTTGTGCGATCCACAAATGATTGTTCTGAGTCTGGATGTACTTTGTGTAGTGTGCGTACGCCCAGCGGAATGTTGTTGAATTTAAAGATTTTAAGTATGCAGATATTTAGTGTGATACGTAGCGTAATTGTGTATGGTAAAAAAAAAATTGTGTGCGCAGCCATTGTGGAGAAATTTCGTCAAAACCTGATTCCGCTGGGCGAACGTTGTAAACGTTGTCCTGGCGGCACTTTTTTTTAATCCATGGACTTAGAAGAAAAGAAATGTGTCTAAAAATTAGTTTGAATTTGTGTACGATTGTGTATGTATGAATAAAATTAGTGTATGCATAAACTTCGGAGATATTCAAGTTTCCGCTGCGCGAACGTTTAGCCATTTGCTAGTTTTCATATAAAGCGCTTATATAGAGAGCTGTAGATTTTTAGATACGTTGTTTTGAATTTGTTTACATAAGCGCATAAAACAGATTTAGAAAAAAGCGTAGGCTTTAAAAGATAAAAATATAAACGTAAAATACGCTTATTAGGTTCTAGTTCGTATAGTATGCACTTTAGGGTTATGATTTTCACGTTTATACAAACCTTGTAAGTGTCTGCAACATGTTGCCAAGTATCAGTGATTTTCCGTTAGTAATTAAAAAGTTAAAGGACTATTCAGCATAAACAGAGCACTGTTTACAAAGCAGTCAAATAGCACGATGTTCTGAAAGTTCTGTAAGGAGTTGCATAGTAAGATGTATTCCAATTATCAGTGTAATAATTCAACTACGCACATGCAAAATTTCATCTCATTCAATTCAGTAATTAAAAAGAAATAATTAATATACTGACAGAGCTTTGAAAACCTACATAACCCGACCACGTTCGGATGGTTATAAAAAAGCGGCCGTGCCATACATTTAGGTACCATTTTAACATTTACAGTATAATACCGGTTTTGAATTGGTACAGGTGATAACACAATTAATTGTTGTTTCGATATAATCTAGGTAGGTATATTATTTATGACAAATAAAAATAATACAGCTAATATTTACTGAATATTCCACGGATTAGGATTCTAATTATAGACCTTAGGTAAATTAAATAACTACCACGTGTAAGTACTACTGTTTAGGTAAATAGTTTTTATTAATGGAGTCGGTACAACTCGGAAACAATAAATAGTTGTGTGTTCTAAAATAATGCCTGCTTGTCGTGCTGTAAATAGCTGTTAGAAACGGTCTCCAAACTGTAATTTGCAAAACGCCGGCATGACATTTCATGTAAGTGTTTTTATTTCTATTTTATTACATTTTTATCAAAAAATCTGTTAAATTCATATTATTTCTCAGTATCAATTAAGATTTATAGCATCCGTACATGATATTACCGTTGTCCTGTTAGTGTCGTATGTATGTGAGCGTGTTCCCCTGAACCACACCAAAATACCTATGCAGAATTATTATGTTCGGTTAAGGTTAAAATTAACTACAAGTTATGAATTGCATAAAAAATATTCAGAATACAGAAAATAGGCAGACTCAAATCTGAACAACTGAATAGTCTAGTAATGTGATCTGTGATTTTAATTTAAATGAAGTTAGAAATATTATACTTACCTACCTTCATAATCATAATCGTTTATTAACCTTTGTATTTTAGTTAAAACTCATTTTAGGTTTGTTGCAATATCTAACCAATGACAGTATGATTAGCCATTTCGCCAATTTTTTTGTCTAAATATACATAAATATTATGTGTGATTAAAAATATTTTTGTTTGATTAGAGAATTACTTGTTAATTAAAGATTTTTTAATCGTAGTTAGTGTCGTTTTTATTAAAAAATATATATTTATTAAAGAAATAAAATTGTTTTATTTTTTTCTAATGCTTGTGTACCCAACTGTACCATATCAATAAATACTATACTGGAAGCTTAGGAACGTTACTTAGATGTATGGCACGGCCGCTTTTTTATAACCATCGGAACGTGGTCGGGTTACGTAGGTTTTCAAAGCTCTGTCATTATTTTAATTATTTCTCTTTAATTACTGAATTTAATGAGATGAAATTTTGCATGTGCGTAGTTGAATTATTACACTGATAATTGGAATACATCTTACTATGCAATTCCTTAGAGAACTTTCAGAACATCGTGCTATTTGGCTGCTTTGTAAACAGTGCTCTGTTTATGCTGAATAGTCCTTTAACTTTTTAATTACTAACGGAAAATCACTGATACTTGGCAACATGTTGCAGACACTTACAAGGTTTGTATAAACGTGAAAATCTTAACCCTAAAGTGCATACTATACGAACTAGGACCTAATAAGCGTATTTTACGTTTATATTTTTATCTTTTAAAGCCTACGCTTTTTTCTAAATCTGTTTTATGCGCTTATGTAAACAAATTCAAAACAACGTATCTAAAAATCTACAGCTCTCTATATAAGCGCTTTATATGAAAACTAGCAAATGGCCAAACGTTCGCGCAGCGGAAACTTGAATATCTCCGAAGTTTATGCATACACTAATTTTATTCATACATACACAATCGTACACAAATTCAAACTAATTTTTAGACACATTTCTTTTCTTCTAAGTCCATGGATTCAAAAAAAGTGCCGCCAGGACAACGTTTACAACGTTCGCCCAGCGGAATCAGGTTTTAACAAAATTTCTCCAGAATGGCTGCGCACACAATTTTTTTTTTACCATACACAATTACGCTACGTATCACACTAAATATCTGCATACTTAAAATCTTTAAATTCAACAACATTCCGCTGGGCGTACGCACACCTTTGTGTAAGTTGTTTAAATGTTTGTAAAAGTCCCCGCGACACAGGAGTAATTCCTAGTGCGGGAGTTGTCTTTTTAAAAGAGAATAAAAAAAACAAAAAAAAAAAAATACCTCTGCCTACTCCTTCAGGGAATAATACAGACGTGAGTTCATGTTTATTTTATTATTATTCATTACAAGAATTCTGTTGTTAGTATGGTCATTAAAATTAAAAAAAACGTTCTATAAAATCCTGGAGAATAATTTGTGATCTTCTCCGTGATATATTAGGCTGGACTGCATTATCAGTTCTATCATAGCTGTGTGGTTGTGTCTGTTCTGCCGGTTCATTATCTGCACATATGTAACATAAAAATCATTTTAAAAAGATATTCCATGGCACAACATGCTACTTTTGACAGAGGCCTCTGTCTACACCATGACACAAAAAGATGTGAGTATTATATCAAAAACATTATGACAAAAAGAAAGTTAGCCCAACATTTACCTGGTAAAATATCAGTGTCATTCATATCCACTGCAATATTGTGAAGCACAGCAAGGGCCACAATAACTGATTTGCAATTATGGAATTTTACTGGTAGACCCACTAAGAGGCACTGGAATCTTTGTTTCCATACTCCAAAACACCTGTAATAATTACAATGTCAATGTTTGTTTATTAAACAAGTTTTTACTTATTTACAGTCATACATCAGAAACAAATTTTACAAAAATGCTAAATTTATTAAAAGAATAAATTAGGTAAATACCTCTCTATGGTATTGCGGGTGCCTATTTGCGCCTCATTGTAGCGCTCTTCACGTGCACAGCTAGGATTGAGCACTGGGGTAAATAGATAGGGTAGAAGCGGGTAGCCGGAGTCTCCTAATAAACGCCCTCTAAACTGGCCATCATCAAATCTTTGCTTTAGGCTGCTCTCACTAAAAATGCGGCTATCATGGGTACTCCCTCTCCATCTAGCCACAATATCCAGAATCTTAAGGTCCGCATCACAAACTGCCTAAAACATACCAACATTATATCAATCATTGAAAGCAAGTTACTGGATACCTAATGGTTCTAAAATATTTTACCTGTACATTCAAGGAATATTGTCCTTTCCTATTAATATAATATTGAGCTTGCTCACCCCCAGTTTTCCTGATTTTTATATGGGTGCAATCGATAGCCCCAATCACACCCGGAAAACTTTTTATAGCCTGAAATTTGGCCATAATAATTTCTTCCTCGTGAAGGGTGGCAGGCATTTTAATAAATAATGGTGCTTTGGCGGCAATTGCACGAGCTACCCTGGCGCAAATGCGACTTACTGAGGGTTGACTAATGCCATGTAGCTCCCCAGCGTCATCTTGAACCTGCAAAATGCAAAAATCAGAATATTAACAATTCGCAAAAAGCAGTAACAAAACAAAATAATACGTATTGTAATATATAATACTTACTTCACGCCGTCCCCAACAACGAATGGCTACCAGTACCTGTAATTCTGGGGGAATGCCAGCACCCCTCGCATCAACTAGCAGGTCTTCTTCCACTAGGGTAATTATTTCCCGTATGGTACTTTTATTAAATCTGTATCTTTTTTTGAACTCAAGATCCCGGAGAACAAATGCATTGAGGCGTACTCCATAAATTTTCCGCCTGGAAGATTGAGCAGGATCCCTTTCTTCTTCTAATTGGGCAATTGCTTCTATGGCTAGGATGGCATCCATTTCACTGTTTGTTTACTTTTTCACCCTCCTCACAACACAATCACGAATTATCGAATGTCAAACGTCATATTTTGAGGTTAAAACAGTGCTAAACTATGTGGTAGGCTGCTTTAACTAACGTAGACTTTAGTGAGCTGTTATTTTACACTTTAGCGCTAATGTAGGTTTATGAATAACGATTTTTAACAGACGTTTATTAAACCTGTTATAAGACTGTTTTAAGACCTCAATATTTTTTATGAATACGACTGTAAGGGTTTAAAGGACTAAGTCAGTCTTTAGCTGTCAAAATGTAGTCTAGTCGCTTCTTACAAGACTAAAACGACTGAGTCTCTTTTATCACTACTTTGAATGGTAATAATGTCGTCCTTAGGCAGCCTAACCATAAATATATTATTATGTAATCCAGAGTTCATGAAACTAGATGCTGATAAATGCTTTGACAATATAAAATTGGCAGTCTCCACTGATTTCAGACCTATACCAAAAACAGTAATAACAAAAAAAATAGTTGTAAATGTCTTTGTAAACGCACTCTTTGATGTATGTTTAACAGACCCCTACCCTCACACGGTGGACGCGTATCACGTATCACGTACCGTCTCACGCCGTTTGCACTGTACACGGCGCATAAAGCTGGCTGTTTGGGTTTTATATAGTGTATGGGTACATAGGAGAGGAAGAGTTTGTGACCTCTCTTGAGAACAGAGCAATATCAGAGCGTTCACGCGTCCTTCCTGAATTTGACCGAGTTCAAGGGTGTTGGAAAAGGCCAGAGTCAAGGGATTGTGATAAAATATTTTGAGCCACAGCACACCTTTGTAGGAAAAAAACAGCAGTTATGTCGAAAGATAACTATGAATTAAAGGATTACATTACCCAATATAAACTGTCTCGAATTAGAACATTTTAATAAAAATGTAAAAATAATGGAATTACCGTATTAGAATGTTCTTCACCATGTTAGTTTCGTGAAATTGGAAAATTTTAAACATTGGAAAAATAATGGCTTCCGCGCTTAACAAGCAAGGCATAGGCCAAAATAATAAAAAAAGGCTCACTTAAACCAAGATGGCTTGTAATAATGGTACAAACGAAAAAATGCATTTTATCGCAAGTACAAGGGGAAAAAGTTACTGCTGTATTCTGGGTTCAAAAAAAATAATGGATCTTATTAGATCAATTTTTTTTTGTTTTTTCTTTACTCTTTTTGTACATCCCCATGTATTCATGGGAATGTACAAAAAGAGGGAAGTGTTCAACTTCCATGACTTTGAATGCTAATAATGTCGTCCTTATGCAGCCTAACCAATATAATCCGGAATTTATAAAGTTAGAGGCTGACAAATGCTTCGATATTATGAAAATGAGAGAGAGAGATGTCGTCACGAAGATCTCATAACGCACTTCGGAGCATATTGGAAAATTGGTCGGATATTGATTCTGAAGAAGAAGACGAACTACCCTTTGTTCCTTCTCCTCGCGAAACTTTATAGGAAGTACCCGACAACGATGTCATTGACCGCAGGTTAGAGGAACTTTTCGCTGGTACCGCAGATGATAACGTAGACATTTTTGAAAATTATGTCGATCCTGTTGAAGGTGACATAGGTATGTACTCGCGACGATACATACGTGGCAAGTTATGAAGTTCATATCGATTTAGTGCCTGTTACCGAAAATGTATCTGACATAGTTATATCCAACGTTAGTGTGCCTTTATCACGATCCCTAAATTTATCTATTTCGAGGCCAGAAAGAACTAATCAGGATTGGAAAAATAATATAAAAATTCGATTACTTTGGTAATCTTTTTTCTGATAAACTAATAGATTTAATCGTAAACGAAACTAAATGCCATGCTACGCAAAAACAGATCAAAAATTTTCAGCCTACGACTGTAGCTGAAATTAATGCATTTTTTGGTGTTATGATTATGATGGGATTGCATCCCTTACCAGACTTTGAATTGTAATGGTCAAATGATCCATTTTACAATAACCCTGAAATGGCTTTTAGTCTGAACAGATTCAAGAAGATACTCGAAAATTTGCATGTGTATGATAATCCCGCGCACCGGGAAGCGCAGGGTGGGGAGACGCCTCACACGATGGACCGACGACCTGATTAGGACGGCGGGAAGCCAATGGATGAGGGAGGCACAGGACCGCGCAGGGTGGAAACGTTTGGAGGAGGCCTGTGTCCAGCAGTGGGCGTCTATAGGCTGATATGATGATGATAATGAATGATAATTCAACTGAAGCACCGAGATACATTGTATACATACAACATACACATTTGACCGGTTACATACCCCTTATAGATCACCTAAATAAAACCTTTTTACAACAGGCTGAAGAATCTGGAGTTTATTCAGTTGAGTGTATGGTAAAATTTAAAGGGTGTTCATCAATGAATCAATACAAGCCGATGAAGCCCATCAAAATTTCTTAGGACCCAGCTCACGCACTCTTGGTTAAGTAGACTATTTGTAATAGAAAACATACCTAATATTATTATAGACTATTTATTACATTTCATTACCAAAAATAACTTGAGCTATAAATGAACAAAAAAAAATACTTTACATTAAATCAATTATCTCAAAACCAGCTTTCAATGAGATACCGATTTTGTGCTTAGGTTGGCTGTATAGAAGTTAATATTTCTACAGATATAATCATTATACTTAATTTTTTTTTAATTAGTAGTTGGATATGAAATTTCCTACCTAATTTTAATATACATAATAGGTAGCACTACATACTTTATTTCTATGAGTATTCTATAGGTCAATACACATTTTAATAAATATCATATTCACACGCACCTTACGCCATCTTGCCTCTTCACTTTACACTATTCAGTAAAGTTGATTCTACAAATCTTACCATGGCATTACCTTGTTGCCAGAAATAATAAATTTATTCTACACAATCGTGTTGCCACATGTCTTTGATCATTTGGATTCTGTTCTGCACGTCTTGTATATGACTCTCGAGTTGGAGTGATACTTGCTGTAATCTATCCAACTGCATCTGCATTATCATTTTTTCAGGGCAGCTGTTGTCATCTGAAAAATAATGTTTTTTTATTGTTCTGAGGTGGCAAATGAGTAAATGATATTACCATCTGATGGTAAGATGGTTTACATACTACTGCATGGAGATGGATTAAATGAGCTCAGTGGTTGTAATTACTTTATTTAATAGACAGATATATTCTACAAAGTTTAGTGAGGTATATGGAGTGGAAAGTTTAAATGGGGCAGTAAATGGAGGTACCTTAATCTATATAATAAATAGGTTCCCGAGGGAATTCTGGGAAGACACTCGGAAGGTTCCCTTGGAAACTTCTTCCCGGAATTCATTCGGGAACTTTTTACCGGAATTTCTTCCCGTACTTCCGGGAATTCTCTCGGAAACCTCATCCCGGAATTCGTGGGAATAGGTTCGCGAGGGAAGACTAGGAATAGTTTCTGGACCAAGTAAATAGGTCCATCCAAGTGAAACAAAATTAAATGCTTAATGTATGGAAAAAGTTTTTTTTGATTGGTGTTTTTTCTAGTACTCTAACCTTAGTAGCTCCCATAGAACTTTTTGATCAGTATATGAAACAGGATCGATTAGCGTCAAAAAATGTTTGCTGAATTTTTTTTTAGAAAATCTATGAACAGGAAAGTATTTTTTTTGAAAAATTGAAAAATTATGGATAATCTCCTAAGAACAAGTTCTTGTAGCTGCAATGGTTAAGGTACCTCCCTGTACTGCCTGAGTGAAGCTATTTAATGACTATGATCTGTGACTACTGTAGACGCACTTTCCATTGGGTTATAAATGTATTTTTATACACTTCTCATCAAAAAAATCGAAACAGTCTGCAAGTTTGTGTTTTGTACGGATTATGAGAAAAATGTGTATATTTAGTAGTAATACGTGTTATATGTTATTTAATAGGGAATTTAATGAGGTTTTCAAATAATAATGTTAACGTTCTAAATTTGAATTTATTTTTTGTAAATTTCGTATTTTGTTTAACAAGTCGTTTTTACCCTGTACGTAGTTTGACGGAAATTGATAAAATACGCACGTAAATGAAAAAAAAAGCTAGGAAGCGTTTATTTAATAACCCGTAACCCGCTTCCAGAGTTCCTCACGCCTCCTATTAATGCATCTATGCGATTCTCACCCGCAAAAACCGCCAAGTGGTGGCATTGCTGAATTCTGGACTTAAGCGCCATTTAGACGGGGAGAGTTTCTCGTCTCGAAGATACGATTATCGAAGGAATATAAAACATTTTTTTCGTCTAAACAATCGCTCTCCTCGCTCGTTGCCTTGGGCGACAATTGCCTTGCAATGGAAAATTATGATGTCAGTGTAAACAGAATTTCAAAGCAATAATCGTATTTCGAGATTTTATGCCAGTTGCTACCATGAGTGCAGTGCGCGAGGGTGTTTTAATTATATCTGCTCTTCTAAGGCAAGAATTAATTAAACGGAAAAAGAAGAAAAGGTGTTGGGTTAAAAAATGGATAACGAGAAGAAATGATTTGGGAGCATCTAACACATTGTGCCTTGAATTACAATTGGAAGATGAAGAGACATTCAAAAATATGTTTCGGGTTACGAAAACTCAATTTATATATTTACTTCAAAAAATTTGACCATCTATACAAAAAAGTGATACAAATATGCGTCAAGCTATAGCTGCTCGTACAAAATTGGAAATAACTTTAAAATATTTGGCTACAGGAGATTCATTTCAAACATTATCAGAATTATTTAGAGTACCTAGGTGTACCATTAGTTCCTTTATGGTAGAAGTTCTGCAAGCTATTTACACTGCATTGGAAGATTTTATTAAGGTATGAATAAAAAACGATTAATTTCAAAATCACTAACTATCATAAGATTATTTAAGCATTTATTCAACATCAGTCTTGCTTTGATAAGGTAGATTATAAAACAAATAAATGGCAATTAGCTTATCACAAATCAACTTAATATAAAAATATTTGGAAATAATTATTGTGCATTCGTTGAACCATTTGGAAAATCATCTTCCATGCCTGAATTCCACCACTGTGTGTCGCTATCAGTTCTCGAAAATGGAGAATCAGGCATCGGCGTTGTGTCTTTCAAATTCCTCAATTTATATTTTGAGAGAATTGTCTGGATTTCATCTTGAGCAAATATTATATTTTTCTCATTAAGCTTGCGCAAGCTGGATGCAACATACTTCCCAAACATATCCAAATCATCTTCACTTTGCCTAGATCTTTTATCTATAGCGTCTAACCTATCGATTGCTGAATCGATGTCCAGAGTTTTGGTCCTGGTCTTTTTAGTTTGAGTTGGTCTTGGTGTCAAATCAACTATATCGATCAAGGAGTCGATAACATGGACATTTTGTATATCTTCGATATTCAACGTCGAGTCATCCAATTGAGTGTGAGATGTTGTTGCAGTAGATTCATCTGTCTGAAATAATAAAAAAAAAGCAATGAATGTAATAATCCATATTTTATTTTAGGTACCAAGGACCAAAGAAGAATGGGTCAATATTCAGACAGGATTTGCAACAAGATGGCAGTTTCCATCATGTGTCGGAGCTTTGGATGGCAAACACATACTGATAAAATGCCCTCCGGGAACAGGATCAGATTTTTTCAATTATAAAAACACGTTTAGTATTGTTCTCTTAGGATGCGTTGATTATGACTATTGTTTTACATATGTGAACATTGGAGCGAAGGGAAGAAACTCCGATGGTGGCATATTTAATGAAAGTTCATTAAAAAAATCTATCGAGGAAAATTCACTGGACTTGCCAAGCGATGCTGTTTTCATCGGAGATGAAGCGTTTCCTCTAAAACCGTACTTAATGAAACCATACCCACGTCGAAATAATTTATCAAAAGAGCAAAAAATTTATAATTATAGACTATGCCGATGCAGGCGAATTGTGGAAAATGCATTTGGTATTTTAGTATCACGGTTTAGGATTTTCGAAAGGCCAATAGGATTGGCTCCCGAGAAAGTAGATGTCATTGTAAAAACAACGTGTGTTTTACATAATTGGTTAAGAAAAACATCGCCAAAAGCATACACTCCTCCTGGGTTTTTAGATGAAGAAACAGGATCTGGTATACGACCAGGGGCGTGGAGAGAAAACCACACAAGTGGAGCCTTTGAAGATATATTTTCGCAAAATTATGGTAACTCTACCAGAGAGGCAATTTCAGTTCGTGAACAGTATTGTGATTATTTTAATAATCGGGGAGCAGTTCCGTGGCAGGAAAATGCAATATTTTTATAATAAACAGCTTGAAATAAACGGAACCTGGTATTTTATTATTTTTATCACTGTCTAACTAAGTCAAAAAGTGCTTACAAAGTAAGGTAGGTACTCACCAGATTTGAGACGGTTGAACGAAATTCTGAAGATTTTCTCAAAAATGAATCTAAAGAATTGTACCAAGACAATTTTGGCACGTACACATTTCCGGCCCCAACTCCAGTCCCCAAAGAAGATCTGACTTTTTTTCGTTCTTGCAAATATTGACTTCGCATATTTTTAATCTTTGCAGTGATTTCCTTAGGGCCAAATTCCTTAATACCCAATTCTTTAGCAAAATCATTCAGGGCTGCATTTCTTGCATCACGGTTTTTATAATTGTCATTCTCTGTTCAAGCGCCTAACTAAACATTGTGAGCAACCGTACTCAGCGCTTGAAATTATTAAATGTAGTAGGCGTACATCGTAGTTTGTAAGGTCATGTAAAAGTCAAGTCATTAAAAACCTTGCACTTGTCATCGTAACACGTATCCGTTGTTTCATTGAGCTATCCCCAATAATCCCGAACATTTTGGTCCAGAACGAGCCTGGATGCTGATAAAGTGAAGAATCAGCAATTATTTGAGATTATTTAAATAATATTTAAAACAAAGGAATTATATTATACGCCATAAGAAGAAAATAATTACCGGCAAATTTCACGTGGTCAAGTAAAAAAAGGATTACATGGTGTTAAGGTCGTTTATTCATAATTAAATATCACCCATCACTCGATCAGGTATAAATAATTAAGTATTTTAAATAAAAAAAGGTTAGTAAAATACTTTCTTTGTTCATTGTATTGTATTCTTGTTTTTCTATTCAGTTCATTAGGTACCTATCGGCCGTTCAAATTCATTAAATGACATTAGTTTAATAATGTAATATATAAGTCTCGTACTTAATTACAAATAATATAATTATATTGTTTAATCAGTATAGTAAGCGTAAGCATTTATTTTATTTGAACAATATTACATTATAGTCATTTTAATTTGTCCGTGTTACGGTTTATTAATTTGCATAGTACAATACTTCGAGTGTTAGATATTGTTAAGTATATTGTTAATAACAATATTTTTATAATTGAATAGGTAGTAATTAAATGTTAGATCTTGTGTAAATTACATGTAAAACTTCAAGTTAACTTTATAGAAAATAATTTGTCTGTTGCCGTATTAAAAGTAAATAAACTAGTTAGTTCGTTATTATTTGAAATATATTTATATTAAACGTGTAATTTAAAGTTAGTGATTCATTATCGTAGCGGCGAAAATAACTACATGTACTTACATACCGACTAGTTACGATAATTGTTAAGCAAATATACCTACATTTATATTCATTATGTTCTTTTCATTTTAAAACTTAGTTTTGTTTTAAGTTTTTGGTACTATATTTATACGCATTTTACTATAAATTGTTAATAGTACATTGTAAGGAAGTACTTGTAAAGAAGAATAGGTTTGTTGTATTAATAGTTAAATTTGTACGTACATAATTGAAATAGGTTAGGTAATTAGGTACTTCTTTATGTCTTGTAAGTACGTCTTTATAAATCAATCACTTTAAATTTGTAATTGTATCGATTCCAGGTTGACAACACTCGATTCCCAGAATGTCAGAGGAAAGGGAATTAGTCAAGAAGCGAGCTAGTTTTAAGGGACGTTTAACATCTTTTACAAATTATCTCGAGACGCTAAGTGACCAGTCATTTAATAATTCTGATATTACCGAGTTGCAGCTGCGTATCACAAAGATTGAGTCTTTATACAAGCAATACGATGAGGTACAGTTACGCATGGAATGTATAACAGAAGATGTTAAAATTCAGTTAGCCGAACGTTCTGAGTTTGAACTATTATATTTTAAATCGTTGTCTAAGGCGCAAAATATAGTGATTGATTTTACTAATAAAATAAATTCCGTCGTTGTTGATAATACTAACAAGTGTAATATATTTAAGCCCGTTAAGTTACCTACTATCCAGCTGCCAAAATTTAGTGGCTCCTATTGCCATTGGTTGGAGTTTCGTGACACTTTTACTAGCCTCATTGATTCAAATGATAATATTGATCAGGTAAACAAATTTCACTATCTGAGAGCTTCTTTGGAGGAATCTGCTGCGGTGATAATTAAGTCTGTTGAGTTTTCTGCTAACAATTATAGTATTGCTTGGCAGTTACTTTGTGATAGATTCGATAATAAAAGGTTATTAGTTCAAAATCATGTCTCAGCCTTATTTAATATAGACCCTATAATTAAGGAGTCTTCTATAATAATAAAGGGTTTAATAGATCAATTAAATAAAAACTTACGAGCTCTTGAATCCCTAGGTGAACCGGTCAAGTACTGGGACACTCTTTTAATGTATATCGTCAGTCGTAAGCTAGATCACAAAACGTTTCGTGAATGGGAGGAATGTAAGGGTCGTTTAGACAAAGACGAGATAATTACCTTTGATAATTTTATTAAGTTCTTACACTCTCGCGCTAATTTAATTGAAACTTTAGAAATGTCACGCAGTCAGTCACACAAAGCTGTTCAATCACAACTCAAGGTGAAATCCATGGTGGTAACACAAGCTTCACATAGTTTTAATACTGAAGTAGCTCAGAAGTTATGTGTTAAATGCAAAGGTCATCATAACTTATCAGAGTGTTCACAATTTCTTGCTTTGAGCAATGAAGCTCGGCTTAAGCTATTGCCAAGCTACAAGGTTTGTTTCAATTGTTTTAAATCAGGTCATTTTGCAAACAATTGTAAAAAACCTGGCTGTAAGTTATGTAAACGTAAGCATAGTACACTAATACATATTTCAGATTTTAAGAGTTATAATAATAACGAACATAAACAAGACAATACTTCTTCTACAATTAAAAACTTACCTTCAACGTCATTAACTACTGACACTTGCAACACCAGCAATGTTCCTGTGTCAACAAATGTTTCTTTATCATGCAGTCATCGTGCACAGCACGATGTTTTATTGTCAACTGCTTTGATAAAATTATATAATAATAATCGTACCCACATAGTGCGAGCAGTGCTCGATAGTGGTAGTACATCATGTTTCATAACTGAAAAATTATGTAAGCTATTGAAATTAGCTACGAGTGAGGTAGACAGGTCAATTCTTGGCATAAATAACGTGTCGTCACACGTAGGTAAAATATGTCATGTTGACATGACTTCATTAAATGATAGTTTTAGTTGTAAACTTCATTGTTTTGTTTTACCATTAATTACAGATACTGTGCCATGCCGTGAAATTAACATTTCAGAATTGAACATACCTACAAATATATGTTTAGCTGATCCTACTTTTTATAAGCCCTCTGATATTGATATTTTGATAGGCGCTGACCTATTTTGGGACTTAATAGGATCACTTAAAATAAAATTAGGTAATGGGAAACCTATATTATGTGAGACTAAGTTAGGCTGGATTGTTTGTGGTCCTACTACTCACAATTATGTATCTATGCTCTCAAATGAAATAAGATGTAATTTTACTAAAATTACTTCGAAAGCTGATGATGATTGGACTCAGGTGAAGTCTGACTTATCGAGGTTTTGGGACTTAGAAGAGGTGAATTATAATTCTTCCCATTATCTTCCTGAAGAAAAGTTATGTGAAGATCACTTTATTAAAAACACGACACGACTTTCTAATGGAAGTTTCTGTGTTCGTGTGCCTCTCAAACAAAATCCTTCTATATTAGGTGACTCATTTAAGAGAGCTAGTCAGTGCTTTTACTCATTAGAACGCAGACTAAGTAATAAGTCTGACTTCAGTGACATGTATTATGAATTCATGTCTGAGTACGAGCAGTTAGGTCATATGATTGCAGTTAAGACTTTAGAGTCATCTGAACCTTTGTATTATATACCTCATCATGGTGTGCTACGTGAGTCTAGCAGCACAACTAAACTTCGTGTAGTATTTAACGCAAGTTGTCCCACTTCGTCAGGAGTTTCGCTGAATGACATTCAGATGGTTGGACCAACTGTACAGGATGATATGTTGTCTATACTTCTTCGTTTTAGACAGCACAAGTATGTCTTGTCAGCTGATGTGGCGAAAATGTGTAGAACTATACAGATCCATCCATCTGATAGGCATTTGCAGCGAGTAGTTTGGCGTGGCAGAACGGACGATAAAATCAAAATTTATGAGTTAAATACAGTCACATATGGCACCGCCAGTGCTCCATTTCTTGCCACGAGATGTTTAAAGCAGATAGGCATGGAGTGTAAGGATCCAATAATTAGTGAAATCATTCAGCATGATTTTTGGATCGATGACTTATTAACTGGAGGGGATAGCTTAGATGAGGTACAATTTATTCGCAAAGAAGTTACTAATGCGCTGGCATCAGCTTGCATGCCATTAAGAAAATGGAAGTCAAACGAACCTATACTAGTGTCTGAGTCGGTAGACTCTCCAATTGACTTGATAGGATCGACCGAGCCTAATAAGCTATTAGGTCTCACTTGGTATGCAGGTTCGGATGAGCTTGGTGTTTCAGTTAATTCTGATATAACTGTTACAGGAAACACTAAGCGCGAATTACTATCATTGATTGCAAGAATATTTGATCCATTAGGGCTTCTATCTCCTTGTATTATTATTATGAAAATGTTTCTGCAAAAAATGTGGTTAGACAAGCTATCTTGGGATGAACCACTGACACCGGAAATTCAAACTCGTTGGAAGAGTATTGTCACATCTTTACCTATTTTAAATAGTTTTAGAATTCCACGAAATGTGTTTTGCGATTTGCACAAGGAGCTAGAAGTACACGTATTCTCAGATGCGTCTGAGCGTGCGTATGGTGCTTGTATTTATATTCGTAGTTTTAATAGTGAGGGTGAATATCAGGTTCGTTTGCTAATGGCTAAGAGTCGAGTTGCACCTATTAAGCCTACTACAATCCCTAGGTTGGAATTGTGTGGAGCTGTTATAGGAGCTCGTCTCTGCCAGAAGGTAAGAAGTTCATTAAGAGCTAATATCAATAGAATTTATTGTTGGACTGACTCGACCATTGTGTTAGGATGGCTGCAAATGTTGCCTTCTAGGCTTCAGCCCTTCGTGCGTAATCGCGTAGCCGAAGTTTTAGATAAGGCAGCTAATAGTCATTGGAGGCACGTCCCAACTAATTTAAATCCAGCAGACTTAATATCCCGTGGTGTAGATATTAAAACTTTGCGCGATTTGGACTTGTGGTGGTCAGGACCAAACTTTTTAAGACAAGATATTTGTAATTGGCCTTCTCAGTACCGGTATCAAAGCTTCGAAACCTTACCTGAACTACGTCCTGAAGTAGCATTAAGTGCTGTTGTTGATGGTGATAGTATTATTCGTTTTATTGATTTCACACGTTTTTCTAGTTATACACGGCTCGTACGTAGTATAGCTTACGTATTACGTTTTATTAAATTGTGTAGAAAGCAGACCATAGAAACAGAATTTCTATCTGACAGTGAGCTGCAAGATGCTACACATGTTTTAATTTATCAAAGTCAGATTGAATCCTTTCCTGAGCATAAATTGCTTATTAATAATAATAATTTACCAAAGAAGAGCGTTCTTCAAAAATTTAATGTATATTTAGATGCAAAAAAGATAATGCGTGTTGGAGGACGTCTCGATAATTCTGATTTTTCTTATGAAAAGAGACATCCAATCATATTACAGTCCACTCATGAATTTACAAAATTATTATTTTCTTTTGAACATAAGAGGTTAATGCATGCTGGCCCACAATTACTATTAGCTTCCATTAGGGAGTCATATTGGCCTATTGGTGGTCGTAATTTGGCGAAAGTTTGCTTTCATCAATGTGTTCTATGCCGTAGAATTAAGGGAAAGACAGTGACTCCATTAATGGGTAATTTACCACGGCACCGGATCACTCCTGGATGCCCATTTCAAAGTACAGGTGTTGATTACGCAGGGCCTGTCATGTGTGCTACTCGCCAAGGTCGCGGATGCAGGCTAGTAAAAGTGTACATAGCAATATTTATCTGTTTTGCTACCAAAGCTATGCATTTGGAACTGGTGGGTGACTTAACTAGTAATTCTTACTTATTGGCTTTATATAGGTTTATTTCACGTAGAGGAAAACCAATTAATATTTATTCCGATAACGGTACCTCATTTGTCGGCGCGTATAATGAAATTTCTAAATTCTTTAAAACTAACTCGAGTACCTTAGGTGAATCTTTAGCAAATGATGGAATTCAATTCCACTTTATTCCTGCCTATAGTCCTCATTTTGGCGGACTCTGGGAAGCGGGTGTCAAGTCAACAAAATATCATCTTCAGCGAGTGTTGGGCAATTGTAATTTGACCTTTGAGGAACTTTACACCACTTTAACTCAGATTGAAGCAGTATTAAATTCCCGGCCTTTGACACCACTTTCTTCAGATCCTGCTGACTGCACACCGCTTACGCCAGGTCATTTTCTCATCGGTCGTCCGTTAACATCGTTGCCATGTCCTAATATTGAGAATAGCTCCGAAAGCCAATTATCACGATTCCAGCGTGTTGAACAGCTTCGCCAACATTTCTGGCGAAGGTGGAGTAAAGAATATGTGGCAGAACTGCAGCAAAGAACCAAATGGCGTTCTTGTAAGGATGGCTTGCAGTTGAACACACTAGTTGTTTTGAAGGAGGACTCTCTACCGCCTCTGAAGTGGAGATTAGGACGAGTTGTGGCTGTTTACCCTGGTTCCGATGGAATTGTTCGCGTGGCCGACATCAAGACCTCCACTGGTATAACAAGAAGGGCCTTCAATAGGATCTGCCCCTTACCGGTTTATATAAATTCTGGTTGAAGACGTGGTCTCCAACGCCCGGGGGCATGTTCAAGCGCCTAACTAAACATTGTGAGCAACCGTACTCAGCGCTTGAAATTATTAAATGTAGTAGGCGTACATCGTAGTTTGTAAGGTCATGTAAAAGTCAAGTCATTAAAAACCTTGCACTTGTCATCGTAACACGTATCCGTTGTTTCATTGAGCTATCCCCAATAATCCCGAACATTCTCCGTGTTCCACAAACACTCGTAACTTCTATACAGTTCAATGAACTTAATATTGTCGGCAGAACCGAATTTAAAAGATTTTTGTGTCATTTTTACGAACAATATACACTAGGAATCACTTAACTCGACTGACAAATCTCGCACTAAAAACGATTCAAACTGATTTGTACGATACTCGTATCAACTTGAAAATATGTCACAAGAGATCGTGTTTAGACAAGTCGAGACTCTCATAAGCAAGAATCTGTTTACTATACTTTTTGTCGTGTAAACAAACATAGACAATAATCGCCTAGCGATAAGTCATATGCGAATCTCGTATGACATAATCGTAGGCGAGGTTTTAGTTCTTGCCTGTATGTAAACATTGTGATACGATTGTGTTATGGCGATTATTGCTTGTGATAGAAGCGTATAGTTTCTCGTAAGGAAATGTACGAGAAACTCTCCCCGTCTAAATGGCGCTTTAGTCAGCGTGTTACGGCTGAAAGATTGCATCTAAGCCAGTCATCTTTTCATAGAATCTACAAACGCTTTTAAGGGACTTGTTTGTTCACGTGCCGTTAGAGATCTGGCAGAAAACAGGTGATTTCTGACCGAATAGATCGATTTATAGTAACAACTTCCTTACAAAATCTACGCATCAATGTCTTTTCACAGCAGCAGCAGCTTCATGATGAACCTATGGTAGCTTTAAGTGACTCTATAATTAGAAGAAGGTTGAAGGAACGTAAACTGTTACCGTACAAGCCAGCAAATATGGAGAAATTATCTGCAGATCATCGAAAAGCGTGTCTTAACTTTTCACGTATTTACCTAAAATAGTCATACATCTAGTGGAATAAATTTCTCCTTTCTAATGAGTGTTAAATTATACTGTATGGTAAGGATGGAAGGACTAAAGTCTACAGAAGAGATGGAGAACGCTTTGCACCATGCTGGATTAAAAGAAAAGGTGGCAATGATAAGACAGAGTTTGTCTTTGTTTTTGGGTCACGTCTGCCCTTATTTAACAGTCATAGGGACATTGAACAGTGTCTTAAACCTCAAGTGATGCCCTATGCACATTTTATTGCCCGCGGTTTAACATTTACGCACAAGGATGCTAGGGCAAACAAAGCGAGCGTCGTATGAGATTATGATACCGTAGTAGATATCTCTATTATTGATTGGCCAGCAAGAAGCCCGAACATGAATCCGATTTAACATCTATGCAATAGTAGTAAAAAAGACGAATTAGTGTAAGATCATGCCTCAAAAACACTTAGCCCGCTGTAAAATGCAATCCAAGAGGAATGGTATATAACGCCACTATATTTGATCGTGACTCTCATCCGATCGATGAAGAACCGTACAGAAGCAGTAATGAGACCTTGGGAGGGTATATGAGTCATTAAATAAACGCTTCCTAGCTTTTTTTTTCATATACGTGCGTAATTTTATCAATTTCCGTCAAACTACGTACATGGTAAAAACGACTTATTAAACAAAATAAGAAATCTACAAAAATTAAATTCAAATTTAGAACGTTAACATTATTATTTGAAAACCTCAATAAATTCCCTATTAAATGACATATTTATAACACATATTACTAAATATACACATTTTTCTCATAATCCATACAAAACACAAACTTGCAGACTGTTTCGATTTTTTTGATGAGAAGTGTATACTTATTAATAAAAAAAGTTAATGCTGGAAAGATTATTACTTACCCACATTGTTGTCGAAAATTGTCTTTAAACTTTTGCCTTTTGGCTGGCGGTGGTGTGCAACTGCAACAACAGGAAGTTTGTTAAAATATTATATTAATTTTACATTTACCTAATTTCCCGCTTGTTACTGTGGCACAGTCGCGACTGTTCACTCCGCTAAGCCACCGCTATTGTGAGCGTGTATGTATAACTCACCTTTCGTCCGTTTCTATGAAGTCGAAATACTGTATATATTTGTACTATAACAAGCCTCTTCCAATCAAAAGGAAATTTACATCTTTTACTACCATGCTGTCAAAGCAAATTATGTTTGCTTTTTTCTTAAATTTATAATTTTTCCATGCCTAATTATGCCAAAGGAACGTAAATGTAAAGAAAAACAAATTGTTGTTCAGTAAATTTTTAGTACTCTTTATGTTATAGAAATAAATTCAGAATTCAAAACTGATTAACTCATGAAATAGATTTTGCCACCTTACAAAACAACAACAACTAATATTAATGTTAAAGGTAAATAAAGAAGTAATCGTTAATTTGAAAACACAGTGTAATAGTACTTACACTCTTCTGGTGGTGGGCGCAACCTCTTCCTACTGCTAGTCATTCTCAGTTGTGGACTTCTAAAATTTTCATTCTCGTTCTGCCCATCCTATACAAATAAGTTGATATAGGTAAATACACAACAATTATTAAAAAAATTTAATCTCCATATTTTTTTTATTATCACAATTTAGTCTGCTGTTTTCAGCACAGAAGGGTTCCTTTGTTCATATTATGTCTAACAAACTTAAAGTAAAGATGGAATTGGCCAGAGGGGAATAAAGATGAAAATGCAGGGTGAGGAGATCCCTCACACATTGTACAAACAACCTGGTTTGGACGACGGGAAATCAATGAATTAGGGAGGCACAGGACCGCACAAAGTGGCAATATTTGGAGGAGGCCTATGTCCAGCAATGGACGTCAATTAGCAGATATGATGATGATTTACAATGTAACACTTACTAATTGCTCACTATCTTCATCTTGTATGATACATAGCAGTCTTCTCCCCATGTCATCTAATAATTGAGTATTCTCCATGTTGCCATTAGAATTGGCTTGTTTTTTTACATTCATCTTCCAGTTGTTTAATATCTATTAAAAAATAAATATAATTATTATAGAACTGATTAAAACAATAGCAAAATCACGCAAAACATTTTTTTCTTTATTACCTTTTGTAATAACATGCTATTAAATAAGCATAATATTGGAAAAATAAAGAAAACTATAACATCCTTAGTTTTTGGTTTTCAAGGTAGGTAAGTGCATTAAAAGGGTTTAAATATATCTTCTGCTTGAATATACCACTTTTACCATTCTTATTCTAACAAGAAAAAATATCCAAACAGTCATTCAAACAGCGAGTAATGTATACTTACAAACTTCCAATGGACAACAGTCCTCTTAGCACCGTTAGACACAGTATTCAACTTGTCAGCCAGTAGATTCCATTCAACGTCATGAACATTCCTGGGAGCTCGCAAAACTTTATCATAACACAGTGTAGGGTTTGCTTCTAGTTCATCTAATAATAATCTTAGTTGGGCACTAGTAACACTCTTATTGTTCTCCATCTAAAACAAAGGATACTAAACATAAGTACCATAATAATATATTTAATAGGCTTATTGCCCAATACTTTTATTTTAGAATTGCAGACTCAGGTCAGAGTGTCACAAAAAGGGTCCCACGCGATTACCAGACTACATTACAAATTAATTTAGTAAAATTAACATAATACATGAATAAACAATAAACTCACATCTTGTACAGTCACGAGCAATAATATGTACACATTGTAAAATTTTCTAAACTATCTGCACGTTTACCTGGACATTAGAATACCAATATTATTTGGTAATTTAGAAGAGGTTCCGTACAGTTTTGAACTATTCTTCAAATATTCAATTTTGGATTGGCAGAACTTTAGATAACTGTTTTACAAAATGTGAAAATGTGTACATATTATTGCTCGTGACTGTACCCACAAGCGTAGGCAGAAACTACAAAGTACCATGTATTATAGTCCTATGAAATGATCTTTAAAACACAGCAACCTCTAGCTTAGAGACCATAGCACAAAATATATCATTTCTTTACATTATAAGTATGTTTAGATACATTTTATTTCAAACAAAAACATTTTTTATGGGGTAGTACTTACCTGTAGGCCACAAGCAATAGGACAAAACAACACATAACAAACATACAAGATTATAATCAAGCGAGACTATTTTATTTTAAACTTAGAATACAGCTTGATCTATAGTTTCTTATAATTAAAAAAAATAACTGCATTTTTTTTTTAAATTCATAATAATAAAGAATGCCTTTCAGTTTGCGAATACTCAGAATGAAATTATGATTATTTATCTAAATGTTATTAATAATCAACAAAATTCAAGAATTGTTATTCCTAAAGAATGCAGTATCTGTGCTGTAAATAGCTTGGCGTACATTAACTTACCGTAATCTTCAATACGTGACTTGTTTATAGTAAGCTTTTGTAATATTTTGTTGTCCTATCAATTTATATAAATTTCCAGCCAGTATGTAAGCATTCAGAAAACAAATTTCTTCACATTCACAATCAAATAAGTTTTCAGCGAATTTTTTATTATCGATCTCGCGCCAGTCTCTAATCCTTACGTCATAAATGTCAAAATTTATATCGGCTTCCTAGCCTACCAATCAAACAACACAACACCAAAAAATACAAGAGGTTATACGAACTAATTACCTGACCAAAACAGTAGACGAATGATAAGGAGATTGGAGAATGGTTGCGCTTGTTCGCGTATTGTTAATTCGTGTTGAACGTAAATGTATTCCAATATTACCTACTATAATGGGAATCCTAGTGTGGAGACCAGGGATGTATCTTAGCTTTGTGTATATCTGATTTTTGAACAATAAAGATATTATAGATAAAGATGAATACGACCGAAAACGCTAACATGGGGTATGTCGCTAATCTCAAGCTGTGGGTTCTTAGAAATAACCTGAAAAAGAAAAGTAATCATTCTGTCTAATGGATAAAGTTCCTATAGGTATACGCGACATGTAAAAGATATATTCGGACTAATATTTAACACAACTTAAATGGTTAAAACGCAATTAAGTAATATAGAAAGTAGAAACTCATTACGTGTGCTCTCTGTCCAATCGCCCGCCTCGCCTATACAGGGTGTAATCGTTAAGTGTGCACAGGCGATTATTCCGAAACTATGAGAGATATCAAAAAATTTAAAACTGATAACGAAAGTACTTTATCTAATGAGTAAAAAATGACATCAATAACTTTTTAAAAATCAAACGAGAAGTATCCAAAATTTTGATATTAAACACTCCCATACATTTTGTATGAGATTAGTAGGTTTTAGAAAATTTTGTATTCAAAGTAGATGTTCGATTAAGAGTCATATAATTTCAAAATTATATGACTCTTAATCGAAGTGTCTTAATCGAAGACTCTTAATAAAAGTGCTTTTTCTTAAATGTCGACAATTCATGAAAAACGTCTTAAACTTACTAACAACTTTAATTCTGTACGATTTTAAACATTATATTATTATTGTAATCTAGCAATCCCAACAAACATCTTTCTTTATTAAAAACAATTTGAAAAACGAGGTTATTTGCAAAAATAGATTTGTTCTAAGGGACTTTGAAGTTTAGTGACATTTGAAAGTAACCGATACCGTTTTTGAGGATTTTGAAACACACAAGCAGTTTTTTAGGGTCTTTTGAAACTAAACTCGATTTTATGATTAATTTTTAGTCGGGTTAGAGTGGCATTAGAAGTTAAACGAAAAGCGATAATAGAACCTATCAATAAACCATTTTTAAAGTAGGTCCTAACTAAAAATTTCTATAAAGACGTTTTAGCGGGTTTTGATAATACAACACTCTAACGCAAATTAAAAAAATTTAATTGGCGGGAATGAAAACCCGCGATAAAAATTTTGAATTTAGAACGAATAACAAAAAGTAACTGTTTTTTGGTATTTTTGTAGAGCGTTGCTTTTCAGCCAGTTCAAATTAATGCGATATTGAAACAAGGTTTATTATTAGTTGAAGTGGTAAGATACCTTATTATTAATCTACACGTGTATCTACTTGAAAATCATAATTATCATATCATACGTAATCATAAAATATGATTAAGGCAAAATTAATACTAGACCACTTAAAACAAGGAAACTAAAACCTTTCTACTAATCTCATAAAAAATGTATGGGAGTGTTTAATGTCAAAATTTTGGATACTTCTCGTTTGATTCTTAAAAAGTTATTGATGTCATTTTACTCATTAGATAAAGTACTTTCGTTATCAGTTTTAAATTTTTTGATATCTCTCATAGTTTCGGAATAATCGCCTGTGCACACTTAACGATTACACTCTGTATATCGATAATATCGATTAACATTGTTTATCATAATGGGAATAAGTTATCATCATAATATTTAGTGTTTCAAAGCGTGACTAAAAGATATTTTTTTAACATATTACAAATTGTTTTAATATTGTAAGATAATATTATAAGCTTATTTATATAAATCTTACTTTGTTTATTAATTTCCAATTTAAAACGTTCTTTACTTTCCTTGATCGTTAATTCTAAGCTTTGAAAATGCCACTGCCAGTTTCCAGCTGGTGAGTTGTCAAATTCATGTGTGTACTCTCTGTAGTTGTAGTAGTAGATGTACGTGATAAAAAAAAAGAAGAAACGGCATTAAAATAATAAGAGAAGAGTAACATGATATTCAAATAAAAAATACAATAAGTAATCTATATAAAAATGCGCTGTGGCCTATTAATTATTTTTACGTTAATTCTAAGTGTTAGTGCATGGGATGATGGTGATTTGGAAGTGTTTGACGTGGTAGAAGAAGTTAACCAGAACTTCTACGAATTAATGGGTATTAGCCCGGTAAGTGTTAGCATCAGGTAAAGGAATTACGTATTTAAATACACATTGCAGCATACCGGCTGTTATGTTAAGTATGTTAGTTTTCTCGTGGTATTATTAGATAACCAAGATTACAATTGTTGTGTGTTTATTTGAACAGTATTCATATTGCTATTATTATTCTTAACTTGGATGTTAATTGGTTAATGTTATACCCTGTGCTTAGAGAAGAAACTTAAAACTCTGTAGCAACCAGTCTGGTCAGTGAAGTATTTGTTAGCCAAGCAACTTCCATCACAGGGTGAGGCAGACCTCATCACAATCTTTAAATTATTGCAATTTCTTGCAATGGTATAAAAATAATCTGATAGGACTATTATAATAAAAAATAATATTAAATTGCATTGTATTGTATATCAATGGAAGTGAGATTATGATGGGATTTCATGTAGAAAAAGAATCAACCTAAGTTAAAAAAAAATCTATATTATCTAATTTAATAAGTAGCTTATCATTGTAAATTAATTAAAAATAATTAAGCAAATTAATCATCTTATCTTATCTGTTTATCAGGATGCTTCCCCAGCTGAAGTAAAGTCTGCATTCAAGAAACTAACATTAAAACTACATCCAGATAAGAATGACTCACCAGATGCTGATGTCCAGTTCAGAAACTTGGTATCTGTTCATAATATACTTAAGGATCCAGGAAAAAGGGAAAAGTATGTTTTGTAATCTATAGTACATTATTTTATTTGAAGAAGTTTAGTGAAATGTAAAGGGTTTTTGGAAAATACAGTACCTTTGAATGACACTGTCATATCATTTACAAGCATAGATAAAAGTACTTTTTTTAATTGCCACAATATTTTGTCTGATATTGATTTGTTTTTTTTTTTCAGATACAATGAAGTGCTCAAGAATGGTCTTCCAAACTGGCGGTCAGCCATATACTACTACCGTCATGTCAGAAAGATGGGGCTGGCTGAAGGTTCCATTATTCTTTTTATTATCATCACATTTGGACAGTATTTAGTTGGTTGGGCTGCATATGCTGAAAAACGGTTTACAGCTGTAAGTACTGTTTATTTATTTTTTTCTATAAAGCCTAGTTTCTACTATGAGAAAACCTGACCTGTAAGAATACAGTGCATACATCTGTTCTTACTTATTTATATTGGAGCTATGAAATGTAGGGGTTAATTTATTAGTGTGAAGTCACTGAAGACATTTTAGTTTCGGTAGAAATAATAAGAGTAAACTCAAATGCGTAAAGAATTTGATGCTATTTGGCCATGTTCACGGTACAAAGGCGTACATGTGTACAATGATTTGATGTCCGATTGCCTAAAATCCTGACTATTTATAATAAATCACTAATGAAAGTCTCTGTCTTACTGAGATTTACAAACTATTCTTCTTTAATAAAATACTTATATTGTTATTTTAAAAGAATAATATAAAATACATTCACAGAACAACTCTTATTTACAAATAGTTTTCACAATAACAGTTCATGCTTGACTGGTTTAGTGAAAGTGTTTTAGTAAAGCACCTGAATGTCGTAATGTTTTTAGACTGTTAAGTGAATTGTGCCATAGACTGAGATCAGAATCTTTTACTTAACTTTTATTGTTCAGGTAAAGTAATAAATAACAAAAATAAAACATTGAAAATGTTAGATTATTGGACATTCTTATAATATAAGAGTGTTTCTGACTCAAATGTCTTGTTTTAAATCAAAACATGCACAAATCCATGTATTACTAGGAAAACATACGAAGGATAGCTTTACATTAAACAATCAATTTTAGCCCAGCCCCCATAGTAATTGGTAGCAATCCCAAATTATCTTTTTTTTTTTTTATATTGTAATAATCAAAGAAAAAACTACAATCATAAAAAATGGCATGTTGTAATCTATTTCAGGAACAAATTTTAATTAGTAGAGGGAAGAAACACTCAAAGAAATCAGGTTTTGATCAAGGATTATCAGAAATTCTAGATCAACTTCCGAAACCGAGTATTAAAGATACTCTGCCGTTCCAAATACCGAGATGTGCCTGGTGGTTAGTGACTGCTGTACCAAGGAGTATCATAGAAATAAGGAGGATCATGAAGGAGAAAGAGGAAGAAGCTAAGAGACAGAAAAAGAGGTATGGTCTTATAAATTTAATCTATACTAATAATATTATAAAGAGGTAAAGTTTGTGTGTTTGTGATGTTAAAGGCGGTAATCTCTGGATCTACTGAACCGATAAAAAAAAAAAATACAACCAAATTGAGAACCTCCTCTTTTTTGAAGTCGGATGAAAAAAAAGGAAAACTTACCTCACTACTTTTTTAAATATGTACTATAAAAAATACTGAGACCAATGCTAATATTTATGCTTGCTCTGTAAATACACGTAATTTGATTCCTAATTAAATTTAATTATACCTTAAAATTATAACTTCCTCAAACAACAACCTTAATCTCTATATTGCCTCTTTAACTAATGTATTTATTCAGCTGATAAATTAAGAATAGCCTTCAATCTGCGATTGTATATCAGTGTACTTTAAATAGTTATAATTATAGCCCAGGCAAAATAGACTAAATTATGATTAAAGTTTCCATTAATTCCCAACAAGCTGAATTTTTGTGCAGGCCTTGAATACGTCATTGCAAATGATATGTCAAAAGTCCCCATCGATCCCGAATGTGCGTTATTTTTTATTTATTTATTGTATGGATCTTCAACAAAGGATATACACGACAAAAAATCTTATCTAAATGTGACACAATTCTATCATTCTGTGTACTCCCTCAATTACAGAAGACCACAGCATGCAAATAAAGTAATGTACAAGGTAAACAAAGGTTATAACATTAAAATGAGATCATAATTGAATCACAATAACAATGACAATAATTAAGTTATGAATAAAATTCAAACAAAAAGAACAACACATAATCAACATACACCTCTGGACTTAAAATTAGGGTTAAAATAAATGTATGAATCATATTAAATTAAGAAAATATAACAATCTGAAAACAAAAAAAAGAAACAATAATATACCTACTTATAAATTATAACAATACCTACTCAAAAATTATAATAAAACTAAAACTAAAAATTATAATAATACTCAGAAAAATCGTTACAATAATATCTTTTTAAGTATTTAAATATTAAAATCAAAATAAGTTTTAAAATTAAAATTAATGGACAGTAAAAATTAGGCTTTTGAGCTTGGTCCTAAATGTATCTGATGGTGCACTGAGATCTAGATCCCCGCTTTTAGATAAGTTGTTGTATTGTCTACAGAGTCTTGGCAAGGTAGAAAAGTAACCGAGATTAGTCCTAGCAAAGGGAACGGAGAAAAGGTTGTAACATTTTATCCGTGGCAGGCGTGTTGGTATTGTAATATCTAGACTACTCGTAAGTTCATTACAATCCAGGTATCCGTTGTATATTTTGTTTAAAAACAAGGCATCTAGATACTTCCTGCGGCTGCTTAGTGTACACATTCTGTAATGTATTAGCCTCTCTTCATAACTGGTAAGCTTCTTTGCTAAGTGATCATTATAGGAAAGATGGTAAAGAAAGCGTTTTTGGATATTTTCTATGCGTTTGTTATATATTTCGTAGTGAGGATTCCAAACAACGGTGTTATATTTCAGAATAGGTCGTACTAGAGTATTGAATAACTTAATTTTAGTGCTTGAATGCTTAAATTCCTTGCAGGTACGAGTAACAAAACCTAACATTCTAAAGCCTTTTTCAACAGTTTTTAAGGTAGGCACGTCAAACTTTAATTGAGAGTCTATTGTGACGCCTAAATCTCGAACACTTTCCCTTCGCGCAAGAGGGGTGCCATTTAACAAATATGTATTGTCTCGTGTAATATTTTTATTTCGGGTAAATTGTATGGAATAACACTTATCTATATTTAAATTCATTTTGTTTGTACTACACCATTGATATAACGAATTCAGGTCTTCCTGTAGCCTAACGGGGTCTAGTTCGTTCTTCACAGCCCAAACCACTGGACAGATCTGGCTGAATTTTGGCATGTAGGTAGATGATATAACGTAGGCATCCGCTAAGAAAGAATTTTGATAAATTTTACCCCTAAAGGGATAAGATAGGGGATGAAAGTTTGTATGTAACTTTGTCCATTTCAAACCGATTAGGCTGAGACCAAGCATGCATATTGCTGCTATATATTGAAATAAGCCTTATTTTAAATAATACTTATAAACGCGAGCGAAATCGCGGGAAAAAGCAAGTGTGTGCATATGGCCGAAAATACGACTTTCCTGCGCTCTAAGGTCACGATATCTCGAAAGCGATGCCTTGTAGGAGAAAAGTGTTGAGACATTTTTTGTAGATAATTTTATGGTCTACAAACTTTGTCTGAACCATTTTTCGATAGCTCTCGTTGTTTCAGAGATATACGCAAAAAAACGCAAATTTGTGACCTTTGACCTCGAATAAAAAATAACGCACTTGCGGGATCGATGGGACTTTTGACATATCATTTGTAATGATGTATTCAAGGCCTGCACAAAAATTCAGCTTGTTGGGAATTAATGCAAACTGGATATCTATTTTGACTGGACTATTAATTAATTAAAATATAAACAGCCTCTGTGACGACAACATCTGTGGTGTACGCAAGACTGTGGTTTTGCGTCTCACGCAATAACAATTATTTGCGTAATCCACAAATTAACGATTATCTTGGGCCTGGATATTCTTTATGTAGTACATGTCTGCATAAGTCGCCGCAACACCTATTTTAATTTAGTTGTTCCTACTTTAATAAAAATAAAATTTAAAAAAAACCACAAAATCCTATGCAATTTTGATTTCAAATGGGATTCACAGTACTTAACTTTATATTTTTTCAAACACAAAAACCAAAATTATTAAAGCAATTTTTTTGTAAATTGTACGAGACCAATTTGGAAATATGGAGTATATTTCCCAAACAAAAAAATGTTTTCATATATATACATATAGTAGAACCTCGATAACTCAAACCTCGGTAACTCAAAAACCTCTATAACTTAAAAAAATAATATGTTCCCTTCCCTTCAGAGCCCAAAACCTCTATAACTCAAAATTCGCAACCTCGATAAGTCAAATAAGTAATCTCTGTATTGGCCCTCAGTAACTAAAAGAAATGTTTCCACAACCTCTATAACATAAAATTGTTTATCAATGAGTCATTTTGAATGAGTGTGCAAAACAAAAGTTTTCGGTATTTATAGCTTGCACATGTTCACTACATATTTAAATTGATAACATAAACAATACATATGTCACCTATTGTTTGCTTCTTCGAAATTCTTTAAAGCTTTGCGGCGGCGGAGGTTAGCTTTAAGACAAAGGCTTACTTAAATAATTTAGTTTTTGATCATTGTGCAAAACAAACGTTTTTGGTATTTATGGCTTGCACCTGTTCACTACATAATTAAATTGATAACGTAAACAATACATATGTCACCTATTGTTTGCTTCTTGGAAATTCTTTAAAGCTTTGTGGTGGCGGCAAATAGGAACAAGGGGTCATACATACACATGTACATACCTACCTCTATACATATTAACCTAAAAACCCTTGGTAACTAAAAACTCGATAACTAAAAACCTCGATAACTCAAAATATTTTGTGTTTCCCTTGGACTTTTACTTATCGAGGTTCTACTGTATTTATAATAACTAACTCTTCCCCTTTTTACAGTCGATCAGTTAAAAATATTATATTTGAGCCTGTTCCAATATATTATATTTGTATTGTAACAGTTTAGTTAATACCAGTAATATATGTTTATATGATCAGGGAAGAAGAAGAGCGAAGGAGAGAGGAGCGCGAGGCGACCGCGGCGGCGGAGGCGAAGGCGTCGGGCGCCGGAGCTCGCAAGCGGAGAGGCTTCGTGCCGCCCAGCAGAGATGGCGCTGACTGTCTGCTGGACCCTGCGGATGAACCCGATGCTGGACCTGTTGTTGTGGCTGCTAGACAGGTCAGTCTTTATAACCTCTGCATGCACCTTGGCACGGGAAAAAAACTGTGAGTCTTTGGGACTTAGACAACCATTCTAACAGACATCCAAAAGACTAAAGAGTTGTGTATAGTATTGTTGAAATATTTATATATTATAGTTCTTTTTTTTTAAATTGGCATTATTAAATTTTTGTCTTGCATGTCATAAAAATGGTAACTAAAAAGTTTTTGTACTTATGCACTTAACGTTAAACTATTTTTTACATGAGAGTATGGTTTCCAAACATGGCAAAGGTCATCCACCTGTCCTCTAGGAGACTATGGGAAGACGTGTCCAAGTCCGTTTTCAACCGATTGACTGACTAATATGAGTAACCAACCAATGCCAAATATTATGGTAGTCTATTTGTACGCCTCCCGTGATCACGACTGCCATACGTATAATGACATAAACCCTAACCTACCTTTACTGTTAATATGGGAAGTTTCCCTTTGCCACTGGAGGAGGGCCATCTCTCTGTCACCATAACAGCCTAATAATGTTGGGCAGTGGGCTACAGGGACGGGCCTCCTCCCTTGCTAATACCACGCTGGCCAGACGAATTGGTATAGGGTTTAGTTTAAGGTTTTTTTTTCTTTTTATTAGTAGAACATAATTGTATTTGATCATAATCACAATAAATTTTAGTCAAATTAGAAATAAGAGAAGAAAATTTTAACAAATTGTAATTCCCCTCCAGCCCGTAGCACCAGTAATATCAGGTGGGCTGTGGACGGACGACGACCTGGCGGAGTTAGTGCGACTAGTGAAGAAGTACCCCGGCGGCTCAGCGGAGCGCTGGGAGCGCATCGCGGAGGCCATGTGTCGCAGCGTGCCCGAGGTCACGCACATGGCCGCCAAGCTCAAGGAGAACTGCTACAAGATACCTGGGCAAGAGCCTGAGGTGCCACAAGTTGTTGAGCCTCCTAAGAAGGTAAGCTTTCTTTTTGTATAAATAACTATTCATCACCATCATCATATCAGCCAATTGACGTCCACTGCTGGACAAAGGCCTCCTCCAAATACTTCCACCTTGCGCGGTCTAAAAACTTAAATAACTATTGTGCTGAAGATAATTATGTGCTATTGAGACTAACTATATTTTCGAAATTGGAATTGACATTATTGAGACATAATTTATTTACGGTACAATACAATAATTTACAATCCCATATAATTATTTACAATAGGTACATAACAATTATTTAATCGATTACAAAATAATTAAATTATAGGTTTGTTGATGCTAAAATGTTGATTGCATATTTCTATCTGTAGTTGACAGTACTATACAATTTCCCCTTAGTAACACAATCTCATTTCTACACTACTGTAGTCACAGTGATAATACAGTATTTTCTAAGAGAAACCCACCAACTTTTATGTATAATTGTCATGTTTTAGGTAAAAACTCGTAAAGCGGAAGAAGTGTCGAGCGGTAACTGGTCACAATCTCAGCAGAAAGCGCTGGAGAGTGCCCTCGCTAAACATCCTAAGGGAGGAGCAGGGGACCGCTGGGCGAAGATATCTGCCGCTGTGCCGGGGAAGACCAAAGTATGTATATTGATTGATTCACATAACCCAGTCCCAAACTAAGCAGAACTTGTACTAAACGTCCTAGACAACAGATAAACATACTTTTAAACGTTTTTTATAGTGCTGTTATTTTACCTCATATTAGGGTGTGACCACATAAATCAGTCGATAGTAAAATCAATTAGTCGACGTAACAGATAGTTTCTACCATCTATTTTCGTTTTCGAATATCGAATACAGTAGTTATTTAGGTTTACGACAGCCAAAATAAACAAAAATATTTTTGACCACTAAGTATTCAGTAGGAAGTTTTTATCACGCAACCTCGTGCACATAAATCCTATATCGCTGTGCCACCAAAGCTGTGAAATATGTGGAATATTTGACTTTTTGTTCTTTAGTAGTAATTAGTAACATTGAATTTCAGGAGGAATGTATGCAGAGGTGTAAATATTTATCTGAAATGGTGAAAAAGCAGAAACAGAAAGAAGAAGAAGAAGCGCTACAGAACGAAGATGACGTCACATCACAAGATAATGACGAAACGTAACAACGACACTCAATGTTAAATGAATTTCAACTTTATTACGTTGGAATAAGTGTCAGTTTTATATAATGTAAATGATTATTGTTTTGTTTGTACTCTGTGTCCTATTTTATTTGGATGCTTTGTAATTATATTGTTTAATATAATACGTTGTTGTTTTTATTTCCTGATGATTATAATTGTTCCACTGCAGGGCTGGTCCACTTCAGCGTTAGAGGCCTACAAGCACAGAACATTAAAATACATTAGAAAGGCGAAGTAGGCGGGGCTTGCGCGCCTCAACTGTGAGCAAACGCTCATAGTTTGTTTCGAAAGCGACGCATCCCCGCGTAGTCGTCCGCGGACTTTCATGGAGTGCGTATCAGCGTGAAAAAGTTTAGAAAGCGTCAAAAAATGCCGAGTTGTGCTATTATTACTTGCAAAGCAAGAAGCCAAGTGTCAAGTGTGACAAAAGAAGGAATTTCATTCCACCGGTGAGTCTAAATTTCTTGATTTTATGACAATATTTACGAAAAACTGATTTTGGCAACAGAAATCATTATATTGCATCATTGTTTTTATTCATTTCCGGCATTGTTTGCTATGCAACCTTAGTTTCGCCTATTCTAAAAGCAATGCATAACGCCACGCGCACTTTCCACTGATACATCCGACCGCAGTGATGTACCTCAACAGCGCTCTTTATCGATAAATTTTATTCATTAGATTTTTCTGATTATAATTTTTTTATGGAACTGATTTTTTAGACATGAATTGTTATTGTTGGTTTAAATAACATTTAGTATTGTTTTTTATTTTCAATTGTTTCAAAGTAATCATTTTATAATGATGTCACGAAATAAAACTTAAATCGTTTTGAAATTAATCTGCATTGTACGATAGACCTACGTGGGAATTGCACTTACGTGCACGGCACCCGGCACCCCGCCACAGAGGCGGCTTTTTACGGTACTTTAACTGTTTACGTTTATTCTTTATGGATAATATTATGGCATATTATATTATGGCTAATAGCCAGATTTTATGTTGTACTGATGTTATGTTTTTTAGGTTTCCTAAAGCGCCTGATGTAAAGGAAAAATGTGTAAAAGGAAATATAACTGGCAGAGAAGATTGGTTTCCTACAAAGTCAAGCACCATTTGCTCGAAACATTTTAACGAAGATGATTACGACATAAAAAAGTCCGGAAATAGATATTTAAAAGCAGGTGCAATACCAAGTAAAAATATTGTATGCATACAGTCTTTTGTAAGTAATGTATTTCATCTACTCTCAAATTCTCAATTAATAAAGTTCTGGTTATGAATTAGACGTGAGTTCACATTACAAACTAATATATTTTATCCGTGTTGAATCAAAATAATATTAAGTACATTTGTATTCAAATTGTAATATAATTGTGTGTTTTAGTCTAAAGTGACATCAAGCCCATCTACGTCGAATGTAAAAAGTTCTACAGAAACACCAAGAAAACGTAAATCAAATATAATGCCATGTGACTCAAATAATAAGCGAAGAAAAGTACTGGTAACTGTTATCTTATTTCAATATCAACAGTATCTAATTTGCATTTAAGTTCAAAAATTATGTATCTTATGATTTTTTCAGTTGAACGAACCAGTGCCTTCAAACCGACCCCAGTCTAAAGGATACACCACGGAAACGAAAACTGAAACAAATAATTACAACAAAAGAAGGTGTTATAAAGCAACAAAAAAAACAGATTAAAAAAATATTAGCGCAAAACCGAAGGCTAAAAAAGAAAATTCATAAAATAGAAGACGTATTAAATGATGTGCAACAAAAATTTTCAATGCGAAATGAGGATTTGAGTGCACTAAAAACACAAATTTGCAGGTCACAATGATTTTATAAATAATGCATTAAATGTATTAAAACTTTGTTTAGATCTAATTTAAAATAGTGATTTGTACATTTTTAGGTCGAAGAGTTGCTAAATCGCTATATTTCTAAAGATAAATCTGGAAGTATGACGAAACAGCAATATTCTCCAGCTCTTCGCACGTTTGCGCTAACACTGCACTATTACTCCCCTAAGGCGTACGAGTATGTACGAAATACCTTTAACACATGCCTACCCCACACACGGACGTTTAGAACATGGTATTCAAGTGTAAATGACGAAACAGGCTTCACAAGTGAATCTTTTGCAGCACTGAAGTTAAAAGTCGAGATAACAAAATATCCCATAATATTTGTAGCTTGTGATGGATGAAATGGCTATTAGGCGCCGAATTGAGTGGGATGGAAATAAATTAAATGGATACGTAGAGATTGGTAGCGGCCTAGACGGTGACTATATTACTGAAGCTAAAGAAGCTTTGGTCTTTTTGGTTACGGGCATAAACTGCAATTTTAAAGTACCTGTCGCATATTTTCTTGTGGATGGCGTAACAGGAATGCAACGCGCCGATTTATTGAAACAGTGTCTGGAAAGGATTCATGAGACCGGAGTGAAGATTGTTTCCCTGACATTTGATGGATGTGCGTCTAATTTATCTATGATAAATAATTTAGGTTGTAATTTTGAATATGGAAAAATAACATTTACACACCCTGTTACAAAAAATGGAATCGTCGCCATATTAGATCCATCTCATATGGTCAAAATAATTAGAAATGCCTTTCAGGTAATATATGTTTTTTTCAATTAGTTTTAAATGCGATATAGTTTTGAATTAACCTCAAGTACTTACTATTTTCTTTGTTTTCAGGTCTACAGAACATTCAAAGACAAGGACGGCAATAAAATACAATGGTCTTATTTAGGAGCATTAAATAATGTCCAAGAAAAAGAGAAATTTCATTTGGCTAATAAATTAAGACGCCAACACATTCGTTTTGAAAACCAAAAAATGAAAGTTAAGCTAGCAACCCAGTTGTTTAGTTTAAGTGTTGCTGACGCTATTACTTTCTGCCAAAAAGACCTTAATGGTCGAGTTTCGTGATAGTGCAGCTACAGTCAATTTCCTTCAACTAATAAATAATTTATTTGATATTTTTAATTCGAGGAGCATGCACCACTATGGCTTTAAAAAAGCTTTAAATGTAACAAATGCAGCAGAAATATTTTCATATTTAGATAAAGCTGTCAAATATATTTCAAGTCTCAAATGTGAAAATAGCAAGCTGTTGATACAAAGTCCAAGAAAAGTTGGTTTTTTGGGCTTTATTGGCTGTGCTCAAGCAATTAAACATCTTTACGCAAATCTAATACAGACAAAAGAGCTTATTTATTTGCCTTTTTATAAAGTGAGCCAGGACCACCTTGAATTACTTTTTTGTAATATAAGGTCACACGGTGGTGCCAATAATAACCCGACTGCAAGACAGTTCAAGACCGCTTACAAAAAACTATTAGTGCATGTGGAACTAAAAGATTTTGGTAACGGTAATTGCACTGCACTAGAAAAATCTGTCCATTTTAAATTGCTCCTCGGTTGTAAAAAGGATTAATTGCACCACAGACTCTCAGGATCTCGACACTGAAATTGAAGAAAATGAGGATGATTTCGAAAATGAAGGAGATTATTTTCTTTATGACATTTTATCTGACTTCAGCATGCAAATTATTAGTCACATTGCAGGAAATGTTGCGCATGTATTAATGAAGAAACTGTATTGTGACACCTGCGTGGGTGCTCTTTTGTCCAATTCACCTAGTTCACTGCACAGATTTATTGTTGCAAAGGACAAAGGCGGTCTACTTTATTCATAAAATGACGTCATAACAATTTGTAAAACGACTGAATCTGTTATTCGACGCTATACAGATAACTTGGCCAAAATCAACAAAAACATGCTTATAACGAAGACATTACGAAGTTTTGTAGGAACAAGATTGTTTGATGACATAAGTTATCATCAAATTAATGAATATCCAACATCTAACCATGTTACAGATTTAATTAAAGCCATAATTGAAAAATATATTAATATAAGGCTGCATTTTTTGCTCAAAACTTTGACATCAAAGGAGACAAAACGTCAGTTGCTAACAAAATATATATTATTCCAAGGTCAATAAAAACTACCAATAATTTTATAAAAAAACCACAACCGACTTTTTGTAATTAATAATATAAAAAAACTTCCAGGCCAAATTGAATAATTTTTTAGGGGACAAAAAAATTACAACTATTCCACTTCGAATAAAAAAAGTCTCCTATGGGGAAGCGACATTGTTTTGGTTCATTTGATTTGAGTAAATGCATAACAATTTATTTTTATGGAAAATATTGTTTTACTTAATTACCCTTAAATTCCAAGAACAAAATTTCTTACCTATTAAAATAGTATTTCTTCAAATATTCATTTAAAATTTTGACTTTTACTACTGTAATTTACAGTCACTCGTTTTATTACTAAGTACTTACTCTTTATTTTTGTTCGAGTGTATATAATTGACGTAACCTCCTCCTTTTTGAAGTCGGTTAAAAAGGTCTTGACTTTTCCATACGAAAATAGATTATTATTAATTTAGTTTCAGATCTACTATTTAAGGAGTTATTTTATATATATTAAACTGTATATTATGATTAAATAAAAAATATCATTGAAATAAGCTTTAGACCCATTTCAGATACAATAAATAAATAACTTTGCAAATTATGAACCTTCTATAATATAATTATCGATACAATTTTATCGTTTGTCAATCACTAGCGTAAATGTAAAATAAATTGCTTTTGCACAGCACATACGTAAGTAAGGTTACGTCTGTGTGAGTGAGCTGTGTGACCAAACATAGCGCTTCGTTTGACGTTGTGCGTGTGTGCGTGACACTCTATTTACTTTCGTTGCTTACGTAGTTGTAGAAATAGTGGCGGCTTAGTGGCTACAGCGGATCCGATGCAAACTGCGCTTGATAACCTTTCTAATGTATTATAATGTTCTGTGCCCTACAAGTACCATGTTGGCCATATAGGTTTGTATGGGGGGGTTGTGATAAATTTATATGACCCCTAACATAGTAGTAACATCCTATATTTGTTAATCATCATACCAGTCAATAAAGGTCCACAATTCTTTGTAATAAGATATCGTCTGCTTACTGGTAAAACATGATAAATGCATTTTTTATCTAAAGTGACTTATGTATATGTTACAGCCAAAGTAATAAATATGAATATTATACATAATAACTAGCCATTATGTATAAGGGCTACTCAATTTTGATAATGTGATTAACTCATTAAATTTTACCTTTTAACTGGCAAAAGTCAGAAACAGTTGGTTAGGTTAGGTCAGTATGGTGACCAAAGGACGCAAGAAGCATTTTTTTTTATGTAAAACTAGAATATAGTACATATTACTATATTTTAGGTACTTCCTTTGGTCACCATACTAACCTAACCTAACCAACTGTTTCTGACTTTTGCCTTAATATTGTATTTTTGCCAGTTAAAAGGTAAAGTTTCAATGAGTTTTGACTAACATCGATGGTCAAAACCACTTTTGACTGAAAAAACCAGTCAAAAGTGGTTATGAGTTTTGACTATAACATATATAATGGCTAGTTAATGTGATTAATTCTGCGACATTTATCACTTTATCAAAATTGAGTAGCCCTTATACATAATGGCTAGTTATTATGTATAATATTCATATTTATTACTTTGGCTGTAACATATACACGTAATTTTCAGTGCTTTATCTACTGGTAAAACAGAATCATTTTAGATAAAAAATGCGTTTATCATGTTTTACCAGTAAGCAGACGGTATTTTCTAATGTATTATTTTCTTATGTGCCTGGCTGGTTGATAATGCCTTCAGTCTGCCTTAGTGCATTTGTTATCCTAAGTAATAATGTACCTAAAGTTTAAAAACGGAAGGATTAAAACACAGTTCATTAAAATTTCTACATTTGTACTTTTTATTTGATTAAGTATTATTATTTACATTATTGTCAGGGTTTCTTTGTACAAGTTTATGTCTTTATCGTATAGGTTTCTCAGTTTCACCAAAGCGCTGGTATATTTCAGGTATTATGTCCTCTGGTTCAGCGTAGCTTGTTTTGCTCGGAGCGTTCTTTGTTCCAGAATATACTGTAATGTGAAAATAGACAATATTAGATTCGTTACAAAATTTAAAAAATAACACCTTTCTACTAGAACCTACACCATAGCGTTATATTAGCCAATGTTTTAGCGTGGGAGGGATCTCTTGATATTGTTGAAATCTAAATCTATACATTTACCATCGTAATAATACTGGCGGAAACACTAGTCTTACATAGATAGTATGTTTACATTTATATGAATAGTAAGCTAATATTGTTCTAGTAATCTAATTTGTTAGAAAAGTTTGTAGTCTGGCCTGGATAGATAGAAGTGAATAAAATTTGGTATAGAACTTATCAAGCATGTGTAGAATTTCTCTGAGCTAATTCATTGAACACCAATACTCTACTGCTTCCGCATATAGACAAGCATGAATCTTACTACCAGGAAGGCCTACAATTCGTTTAGTACGTATGTAAAATAACTCACCAGGACGTTTCCACGAAGGCATGCCTCCTCCCCCGCAGGCAGAACACACACAGGTAGTGGGTGTGGCGAGCTGGTGAGGTTGTTGTGTTCCGTCTTCACAGCTCAGTGTTACCATCAGCGCAGAGTACTTGAGCGCTTGGCAACACTCGCATTTTGAGTCGTGAGTACCCGTCACTGGAAAAACAAGGTAATACTCGTAGTGTTGCGAGAAATGTAACAAAATGCGTTTTATAAGATTTGTTTATGGATAAGTTTTTTTTAATTCTCTAATTATTTGAAAAAAAAAGGTTGTAAAATAACCTATGTGTATGAGCTGAAAATAAAACATAACGTTAAACCAATCTTACTGTTATTATATCTGGTGAACGAGTCACAGTTGCCTTCGCAGTTCTTGAGCCCCTTGACCGCATGCTTGTTGATGCAGACTCCGTGAGGTCCCAGGTGCATGCGCACTATACCTATCGTCTTCGAACTCGGGATACTCATGGGCACGCATTTACCTGGAGAGAGGTGAAATATTTAATTTTATACTACAGTAGAACCTCGATAACTCAAACCTCGGTAACTTAAAAAAATTATAAGTATGTTCCCTTCCCATCAGAGCCTCTACAACTCAAAATACGCAACCTCTATAACTCAAATAAGTAATCTCTGTTTTGGCCCTCAGTAACTTAAAGAAATGTTTCCACAACCTCTATAACATAAAATTATTTGTCAATGAGTCATTTTGAACGAGTGTGCAAAACAAAAGTTTTCGGTATTTACGGTTTGCACGTGTTCAGTAGTACATAGTTAAATTGTTAACGTAAACAATACAATGTCACCTATTGTTTGCTTCTACGAAATTCTTTAAAGCTTTGCGGCGGAAGTTAGCTTTAAAATAACGGCTTACTTAAATCATTAAGTTTTTGATCATTATCCTGGAAACATCGCTTTACCTACTGTGTGATAAAACTGACTTAAAATGAGTTTAAAAAGAAAACTAACAACACTAACGCTGATAAATTAAAGAAGCAGTTAAAAATGGATTGAAAATAAAAGAAGTTGCGACTCAATTTGCGATACATATTTTACATTTTAATTAGGTATACCTAACTTATAGAAAGCATATTATTTTTAGTGTAAGGTAATACTAACTGAGCGCTTGCGGCGGCTCCTCGCACGTCTGACAGCACGTGTCGTTGACGAGGTACTGCGCGGCGCAGTGGCTCACGTCGGGGCAGGACTCGCGTGATGACGTCACCAACACGTCGTCCCCGCTGCGCTCGCAGGAGAATGTCGTGCAGTTGTCAGAGGACTTCCATGTTGTACCTGGCAAGAAATACCTACATTAGTAATAAATGTTATGCATGATAATAAAATAAACTATTTCTAAGAAAACGCTCGAAACAGAGTAAGGCGCTCACAAAATTTACTCAAACCTCGTAGTTATTTCCAAAACAAGAGGCACATTTTACATAATTTATTAGAAGATCAAAGCTACAGCCACACTGAAGGTCCTGTCAAAAGACTTAATCTCTACAGCTGGAATCAGTTAAGTTAAGATTAGACTATTATAATAATGTCAGAAAAACATGAGCTTTTTGGTTACCTAACTAATTATGTGCAATAACCGACCTGGAGCGATGATCTGATCATCTACAACGCAGCTGTCCTGCACGCAGCCGCCGCAACACAGACTTGCAGGCGGTTGCTGATACCTCCAGCCGCGCTTGCACTCACGACTGCAGCTCTCTACGCTCTCCTGCTGGGTGAGGCGACCGTTCACGTCGCGAGTACACGTCACGTTCTTGCACGGGTCATTTGATTGCCAGCTTTGACCTTCCTGTTAAAGAAATGTCGAATTAGTATTGTAAATTTTTGGTGCGAAGGATCAACGTTTCTCGCAGACTCGCTCTACGTAAGAGACGAAATACCGGGGGTTTTAGTCAGTAAAACTCTGATAAAGGCCTCCGCCCTCCCCTGGTCACCCTCCCGGCAATTCTATGAGGACTTCATCGTCAAATTTGCAATTTTTCCGTAGTTTACATTGAAAGTAAGAAAGTTTTCCTTTATTTTAACATGCAAAAAAAATTTTAGCAAATTTTTCATGTAGCATGAGAAAAAAATCTATTGTCAGTTGCATGTAATATGGACAGAGAAAGTTATCTGTCAGATTTAATTTAAAATACGAAAAATCATTTTCCTATTGTTATATTTTATAACTATCCGTGTGGTGACGGAGTAAGAATACAATGTCACCACCCCATCTCATTTCATGGGTGTTGTCGTAGAAACCGTCTAAGGGACTATCTGCGAATATTACCTTTACATAAAAAGAAGGAAAACTTGAAATTAAACCCTATACCAATCCGTCTGGCCAGCGTGGTATTAGTAGGCCAAGTATTCCTCTGTCACGGGAGGAGGCCCGTCCCTGCAGTGGGACATTAATGGGCTGTTATGATGAATATTTATAACTCTCCTCGACACGTACCTGATAGATCTTGTTACCAACACGACACGCGACAGGTTCTTCAGTAGGGCAGCACTTGCCTTCTACCTTCTCTTCCTTCAAAACGAATTGTTTCTTCATAGCGTCTGATACTTCGGGGCAGGTTTCGTTCGAGCATTGCACTTGGAGCTAGAAAATATTATCGTATGTCATAAAATACCTTCGTTTTTATTAAATCGGTTTAATTATTTTATGAATGTAGACGCTTCCTAGTGCTGGAGCTAGAAAATCGCAATAAAATTGGTAGTGAATTGGTTGAATGCGGTTGTCGACCTCAGGGTTGCAGATATAATACCATGCAAGACGATTACTTTTACGATCTAAAATTAATGCCTTGACTCTAAATGTTAATGTTGTCTATTAATTTCATGGCTCGATTTTTAGTGCAGGATTAAAAGAAAGTTTACTCGGAATTGTAACTTGCGCTCTCGTGCACAATAGCTTTACCACCAAGTCTTCAAAGTGGAATTAACATAAAAACACTATTTTATGAATAACTTACAGTTCCGTTCACATTGATGCAAGTATAGTTAGCACAGTAGTCTGGGGAAGTCCACTTCTCTCCTATAAGTCTCTCCTGACCGTCAACAACACACGCTATTGGCTCACACTTTCCGCAACATTCCTTACTCGCGGGTGTAGCTGGGAAGTATTTCCAACCCTGAAATATATACCATAAAGAAGATTTGCGTATTAACTACTTTTAATGGGATAGAATTTTTAGTTTTTATTTACGTTGAAAAGAGTTTTTGGAAGCAGTATAGGTATTTATCTAATCACGTTAATCTGTATGCAATGTAAATAAATACATATAAATGTATGTGCAATCAAAAAGCTCTTTAGCGATTGTTCTCTACTCCACGGAGCCCTAGGTGGATATCGGAGAATTGCAGTACTAAAATATATTCTATCTCTTTGAGTACCCGTTTAATATTCAGCTAGCGTTTGATACCACTAAGTCTTAAATCTACTATATAAAAATAAGTCGGGTTTTCCTTCCTGACGCTATAACTCCAGAACGCACGAACCGATTTCCACGGTTTTGCATTCATTGGAAAGGTATCGGGCTCTGTGAGGTTTATAGCAAAGAAAATTCAGGAAAAATTTTAATAGAAAGTCGGGAAAATATTTTTTCATAATACATAAAAGGAAGCCATCTGGTGGCGAAACGGAGTTCGCCGGGTTAGCTAGTTACATATAATTTTTTACTAGAAAAATCCGAATTTTTTCCAGTGTCTTTCTTCTTTTCGGACCACTTAGTCTTTTTTTCATAATAACAGTTAATTCAGGTCCACTGCAGAAAAGGAACGGACCAACGGGTTTATGTCAAGTTTACTTTCTTCTATTTTCTTAGACATAATACCCACTAATTTCCCTTACTTAGCTTGTACGACAGCCGCGGGACGAGATGAGATGGTTATAAAGTATGTGAAGAGATTATCATCATCACTTTTTCTTTGATGGCTTAAAAAATAAGAGATTATAAAAACACTGGTACTGTCTCTTACCGGCTGACAGTCTTCAGGGCAAGTCTGTAGAGTGGTAATCTTTTCAAGTTTATCATCAGTCTCGGTTCGTGTGCACTTGTAGCTCTCGCAAGAGTTCTCTGTTGAAGTCCAGTTCTCTCCAACCTGGGAGAGATACAAATAAAGAACTAAGGTACAAGTTTTGGAAAAACGTGGCGCGTGGTAAAGCGTAGGGTCGGAAGTGATGGCGTCAATGCACTTTTTATAGCAGCGTCGCGTCACCTAATACAGCGGTGTCCAAAATCCATTACCTTTCTACTAAGTGGTAACTAGGTATCTACAGCAAGAGACCATACAGATTCATGCCACTACTGTACCGACTTTATCCACCTCTAAACAGTGGTGTCAAAATGCTATTTCGTTAAAGAAGTAGGGTAGAGTATCTAGTGAATTTACCAAACTGCATGACTTAACAACTTGTGTCTACGATAGGAAACGACTTAGCTGTGGTTTGACATTTCTGACACCTACGAGCAGCGGTTTACCATTTCCCATCAATTGGGGAATTTGCTGATCTACAAAAAATTAATAAGCTAATAGTAGTATTACCTTATAAATATTGTCACCATGTATGCAAGCGACGTAGTGCGGGTTAGGGCAGCACTGGAAGGGCACGGGCGTGGGCTCCAGCACGAACTGGTGCGAGCTCAGCACGGGCGCGCACTCCAGCGTGCTGCAGCGAGCTGCGCCGGGCTCGCAGCGACACGTGCGACATGGCCCGTCGAACCATACTGAATCTAACTGTGGAACCGGGAAAATCTAAGTAAATAGGCTGTACATACTTTTCTACGATATAGTAATATAAATTGCTAAAATTATTTGCAGTAGTTCCAGATAAATTATTATGTTTTAGGATTTTAACTTAATCTAGTTGCAACACTCCTTTTTAACGATAATTAACATGAGTTTTTGGACGAGCCGTACATCCGGGCAAAATGATACGACGGAATAATTTCGGACGGTGCTATCAAGTTTCCGAAACTTTTCGTGACACTCTAATATAGCCATCGTGAAAGTGCTAGTCGGTAGACCAGACCATGGGAGGTCTAACCCTCAGGCCGATAAAAAATATAGGGACATCATCGAAAACAAACCCAAGGTAATTAGCTTTGACGGTGACTAACGTAAAGTTAACTTACATCCTTGAGTATAATCTGTGGCGTAGTTCTAGCTTTCTCTCCGCCCTTAGATGCTGCTTCCCATTCCAGTTTTACTATACACTTATCCTTTGGTAAATCTGGAATCATTACGTGATTTAAAATGTAAATAGCCAAATCTGATGTTAGACTGATTTTTTATTGATTTTAATATTATCAAATTGAGAGATAAACACTTCTGATTAAAACCTAAAACTGTTAAGGTATATTTATTTCTATAACATAATTATCAATAAAGTGGATAATTATTTTTTCAGAAATAGGTACTTAGGATGATAAAAGATATACATTTTTTTACAGCGTTCAAACCAATGCTAAATACGATACGTATCAAATTATACATGCTGACACTACTTTAAAAAGTACAAGTAAAAATAGCGTCTTTACTCACCACATTTATATTCCGGACAACACTTCCCGGTCTCATTCTTAGTTTTCAGCTCATAGTATTTATCACAGGTCGGTGGTTTAGGACAGGTCTCCACTTTGCACAAGAACTGTACTCGCGGGCAGCACCCACTCTTGTCTACCACGCGTTTCATGCCTGGCTCCATTATTTCTACTTCACTCTCATTTGGTATAGATTCGCATTCACTTGTTGGCTTACACTCTAAAATGTGAAATGCCTTATTATAATTTTACAGAAAGGTCAGTAATAATTTTACTAACTTTAAAACTTTGTCACGAACTGCAAAGATTTGCAGAAAGACTGCAAATTAGCTTCGAGAGAAACAAGTTAAAAGTCAGATCTTCCAATAGTTTCGTATGGTAATAGTAAGGAGCCCAAATCAAGACCTTGTGAAACACCCACAAGGTGACAGATGTAATAAATGAGATATTATAATTTTAGATGAAGTAAAACAAAAGTTCAAAAAAAAAAGATCAAAGATCCCTCCGTCATGGGAGGAGCTCCGTTCCTGCAGTGGGGCATTATTGGGCTGTTATGATGATGATGATATATAATTTATTTATCCAGAAAATTTAAAAGTCAATGAAGAAATTACTAAGGAACATTCTTAATTTTTTCGAAAAGAAGTAATTTTTATTGTATTAAAGTCTTCAAATAGTCTCACCGCACGCAAACTCCTTGCAGCCATCAGCGGTTGTTTTCTGTTTTAAAACTTGTCCGAAACCACATTCCATCTTCTTAGGCTCCGTACAATTTGCCTTGGGTTTTGGTACTGAAAGTATATGCAAAATGTGAGTTTTGGAGGTCGGACTAAATATCGGAGAAATCTTCCTGTCCGTCAGCGCTGTAATACGTCAAGCAAAGCGGCGCAACTAATGTAGTCAGCTCATTGGCCATGTGAGAGGAGCCTCGATGATTCAGTAATGAAGTATCAATTTGATAGAGAAAAAATAGGTAGATAATTGTTGCAAACTCTTCCCGAGAATCTTATCGAGATCAAGCTTTCCGAGGAAGGATACTGTAGCGGGTGTAGTTGGTAGCCCATAGAACAATATGGAGGGATCGCAGGATGCTATTGGGGTATTCTGTAATATTTTTAAAGCATTTGATTGTGTTGACCATCACACACTTTTGCTTATGCTACGTCTTTATGGTTTTTACAATAAATCCCTAGAAATACTACAATCTTCCTTAACAGATACGCTTCAAACGGTTAATGTGAACAAAGTGAAATCAAATGAATTGAACGTAAAAATAGGCGTTCCTCAAGGATCAATCCTAGGACCTTTCCTCTTTCTGGTTTAAGATACATTATACATACCGCACGTGTACTGCTTGCAGCAGTCGCCAGGTCGCGGCGGCTGCGTCACCATGTCGTCGGTGTCGCTGCAGGCGGGCGCCACGCACGTCTGAGTGCTGCACGACACGTGCCCCGCGCCGCCGAGCTTGCTGCATGTACACTTGGTACATGCATCCTCCTAAAGTTAGTAGACAAAGTATAAGTAACTGGAAAGAACGTCGTAAAGAAAGCAACAGTAGAGTAAGCGTCGTTGATTTTGTGTCGTTCTCAGCCACCTCAGAGTTATAATTAAACGCTACGCACTTTGTTTTCTTTGTACGATTAATGTGATACAAATATTATCAAAAACTTGCATTCTTTTATTGATCTATTTTTAATTGTTTAAAAAAAGTAAAATAGTTACACAGAAATATGAATTCTAGTAACACCCTACTTTATCAGAGAACATTATTTTTATCGTGTATTTTTAGTACATCAGGGTATTTTTAGAACTTGCAAAGTCTTTGGACACAATTTCCGCTTTCATTTTAGTAAAAAAACTAGAGAACTTTGGTAGAAAGAGGTCTAGCATTAGAATGGTTTAAAAGGTATCTATCTCAACGGAAACAGAGTGTCAAAGTTGGCGGATATATTCCCATCCGGTGATGTACGATCGGAGTACCACAGGGGAGTAACCTTGGCCCCTCACTCTTCAAGCTACATGGATGACATCCACTCACTGGCTACAAAAGATATGGACATAGTATACTACGCTGACGACAATGTTCTTGTTTTTTTTTACTGGATTGACGGGCTATGAGTGAATCACAAACGAGGTACTGAAGGCTGTTAAAGAACCCATTCTTAACGATCTTTAGAGGTTATTCAATCCCGTTGTACTCAAGGGAAAAGCGCCAAAGGCGTAGTTGGTTCTATTGGATTAATTAAATAATGATATTCAGAATTTCCTTTTTGTGCATTAGATTTTCGTTAAACAGCATTAATTACTTTTTTTTATAATTGGGATGTGTGACATACTATTTTGGTTTCAGTTTGACTTCAGTGTTTTTTATGGAAAACGATGTGGAAAACGATGTAAAAAATTAGAATTATGGGTATTTACCTGCCATTCATCGCCTGCGTAGTGTTCCTTATTGGCGTCACATGGGAAGCATTTCGTAGGCTCTATACACGTGTTGTTCACTCGAACCTGCAAATTATCAAGGTTACTTGCTACAAAACAACGCGTTAACATACTTAAATACATTTAATTGAATAGTATATGAATATATATGGTGCCCAATAAAACTTACAGCTAGGTTCCCAAGTTTCGAGTGTAGCTTGTATTATAATATTTTTAAATGTTCATACCTTTCCTTCAGGACAGAAGCAACCTTCAACAGGTTGTTCTATGCACATCTCAGGGCTCTTGCTAAGCTCTTCATTGTTGTCACATGTCCTCTCACAGTCCACACAGGCTCGGTATACAAGCGGCGAGGCACTGAATGTAAAATGTTTGTTATCAATTACCTATAATTATTCGATGGGTGATAAAGTGTTAACACTTAATATCATTTTGAGTTGGTAATAAAACGTAATTATGAGGTATCTCTACCGAAAAAGAAGGAAAACTTGAAAGGTAATGGAATTTACTTTGTGGAGTAAGGTAGGTCAAATTCCCCAATATATTACGCTAATTATTAAACAAGGCTGAGTTAGACTAATAATACGTAAGACATTAAAGATGTATATGAGAAGTACGAGACTCAATATTTTAATTAACATTTATTTAAATAGGTCATGTGAAGTTACCAAGGGAACGGGCACAGATCATCCCGCCAGTTCTGCAGACACACGCCCTGTCGCCTGCACGCCGCCACGTACAGCTCGAGCGCGGCGCACGCGGACGTGTTGGCGCACACGTCCGCCTCGCACGACGACACGAACTGTTGTGGCTCCACCAGCGCGTGACACTGTACACGTCACGTTATGTGTTACATTTGTTGCCATCGTCGAGTATTACCAGATTTCATTTTTTAACAGAAATTGGTATTTCAGATATTATTTAAAGCCTGACAATTAAAATAAACCAGATGTAATTTAATAATAATATCAGGTTACTTAAAAAACGATGTCACTTACCGCACCAAATCTATCAGCGTTGAACAGGTTGTAGCAAGGATTGCTCTCAGGTGGCGGAGGAACACACTCGGGAGTGGGAGGCGCCGCGTCACACTGAGCTTGCTCTGATACATCCAGAGTCTTCAAAGTGTCAGGGCTCGCCTGCCAGCTCTTACCGTACTGAGGAAATATAACTTATTTTACTGCTAGTATCTTTTGACATTCCTTTTTATAAAAGCGGTCTCAAAAACATGCCCAACAGGTTATCGTCCGATTGCGCCCATAACAAACGTTTTCAAAGCTTCTTGAAAATAACAGGTTTGTTAAATATCTCGAAAAGAATTCAACCTTCTATCTCCTAAACAGTTCGGCTTCAGGAGCAAAAGATCGACTGAAAATGCTGTTGACCTTTTAACTTCCATGATATCATCTCAGCTCGTTAGGAGCAGGCGTTGTGTACTGTCTATTTAAACGGACTTGCTTTAAAACGTAAACATATATGGCGTCGTGTCAACCACAGACTAAAGACTTTAGTCTTTGATCTTTGAAAAATGTATAGGAATCAAGGACAAAATTCTATAATTTACAAATGTCAAATGATAAAATTAATTTTATCTGTGAAATTTTACGTTGGAAAAAATTATATTTATTTAAAATTTAAGAAAGATAGTGGATAAATCAAAGTGATTTACGTGTTTTCTATTGCATAAACGTTTAATGCTACTTTTCAGAAATTTTCATCCATATCAAAGTGTGCGATTGATGTAAAAACTAGTGAATTTGCAATATGTGGTATTTATTTATTTGATTTACAGCAAACTTAACAGCTACTTAATGCTACTTTACAATTTTAAATTTAAAAACAGAATTAATCAATTAAGGAAAATACAGGACAAAATAAATCAAATAAATAAAAATTAAGGACAAAATAAATCAATTAAGGATGAATACGGTATAGGTGCTCTTTTTATACTTGGTGAACGCCTTTAATACTGTGTCTCACGTAATATTACTTCGTAAATTAGGAAATCACTTTGGCATTCGAGGAATTGCCCTCGAATGGTATTAACTCACTTGTTACGATCGTCCTTTTAAAAGACCACCTCTGAAAAATTAATAATTAAAAATATGAGGTTACTATAACAAATAGAATTTGATAAATATTACGAGTTTAGGAGTTTATCTGTCATTTAATAAATTACTTTGCTGTTTTAAGTGTATTATATTATGGTTTTAGCCGAAAATGTTTTTTTAGAAAAACAATATAATCTTGTGAAAGGTTAGAATATACAATTGTCAGCAAATATCGACAAAATATGTGTAATACTGTAACAATATAACCCTTACCTATATTTCTAATGTATTTATTACTATGTACAATACAATTGTAGTTGCCATATTTCAAGTTTATTATGGCGTCCTTTTAAACGGACAGTCGTAATATGACCTACTATGACGCTTTGAAAGTTTTGTTACAAATGTTTTCTTTTTTTGCTTTTATTTCACATATCAGAGTATAATGTTTACATAAGATTGTGGAAAAGCAAGAACTAGTTGATGATGATGACGAAATACCGTCATATATTACAATTAAACCTTCTGATAACTGTAATGCCGAACTAATTGACGAAGATTCAGGTGACAAGAATCAAGTTTCTATGTCAATTTTTTCTAGATTCCAGTTACCAGTTTCTGCTCAGCATAGCTCATTATAGTTATGATGCATCGACTTCACAGTGGCAAAGAGACCATTTCCAAATCTAAAATCTTTCAAAGAAACAATTTATACGAGGCAAAACGCTTCGATGGGGCTACAAATTCTGAGTTAGAGCTACTCGCTTAGGATATGTCGTATGGCTTGATTCTTATCAAGGTCAAGGAGCAGACATTCCTGAAAGCTACAAAAAGCTGGTCTTAGGCGCTAGTGTCATTCTCTCATTTTCTGATATTCTACGTTCCATAGATGAGACAGCACCGTTTCGCTTGTTCTTTGACATTTTTTTTACGTCTGTTCATCTTATTGATAGACTAGGAGGAACAGGTATGAAAGCTACTGGTACCCTAAGAAAGAATCGTATATCTAAGGGTATTTTATATTCTAATAAGGATATGCCTAAATCAGAAGAATGTTTCAATACAGATCTACAAGTGCTGAAGTGGTTTTGTTGAATAAGTGGCATGATAATAATAATCAGCGTTACCGTGGCGACAAATCCTTGTAAAGATCAACCTTATAGCAAAATAAGATGATTCTCTCAACAACAAAAGAGATATATTCACGTCAAACAACCTGTTGTTACGAAATCGTCGTGTAACAAAAATGTTCTGAGAACATCCATTCGGGGCAATAGTGGTATTTTTCTATTATATATCATGAATAAGATGTGATAATACATAGTAAAATACCAGCTACTTACTTTTTTATTAATACCTGTGCAATACAATGAGTTTTCCCAACATCATTCTGAAACTTAATATTTTAGTATCAGCGAAGTGACAGTAGTACATTTTACGAGTGTCCTTTTAAAAGGACACCATTTTCCGACTTTTCCAAAAGCCACAGATTTTTTTTGTTATTGTTTACATGACATATGATGTACAATAAGCAGTTTATGAGAAAATTATAACATTTTGATAGGTATTACACTTCTCGTAACAAGTGGGTTAAAGCTATCTTACAGTAAGAAAACAGCTTGTAAGAGTAGGCAGTCATGAAAGTGGACTAGACACAGTAAATTACGGCGTCCCCCAAGGTAGTATCCTTGGCCCTACTTTGTTTATCATGTACCATAAACGGTATTTGTTTATTAACCACAGCATTTATAATGACATCATATGCTATGCAGATGATACCGTTATAATATTTAACGGGTCGTCATGGTCGAAGGACTTTTCAAGGGCTGCATCAGGAATTCAGCAGGTATCCACAGGGCTGTAACATAACCTGCTTACCTAAAATATAGAAATGATACTAGCATTAGCAGCAGTGAATTAAAACAATTAAGTACCGTACCTATAAAAGGACTAGCAAAGCAAGAGTTAATTATTATGACTAACCTCTTCAAAGTCGTCAGTAGCAGTACCGTTGCTAGTGATAAGTGTATCCTGATACCCTGCACATACTCCGCAAAGACCTTCAGTCTTGTTCGCGTACAAGTATGACGGGAGACGCATTTGGAACTCCATCTTTGATTGTTGTACCGTTAACTGTGGATATAGTAAAGAAAAGTATTATTATGAGATTATTAACAACGCCATCTAGGTGACGCATGCTAAGCATCAGAATATTATCATCTAGTTAGCGCAAGTTAGGCAGAGCTTGTACTATAGACGCTAGACAAATGATATACATACTTTAAACATTTTATGCACCACCTATGCACATAAATAGTTGGTGAGGGGATCATGAAAATATGCTGCGTGTGCATATGTTTTTGATTTGGCCTGGGTTATTCAATGTAAAAATTTACAAATATTTAATTATATTTAAAATTAATTGTTTAAAATAAGAATGTATTTAAATTTATTCCTTAGCTAAAAATAAATAAATTGCAATTTAGGCATATTTTTAAATAAGAGCGAGTATAATAAGATCTTCTTACTTACCTCAACGTGTATATCAGGCAATACAATAGAGATATCTTGTCCATTAACTTGTGTTACAGTGGTCCAGTCCTTCTTCAGTGGGTACTTGTATATTGTTGTACCGTCTATTGTCGTAAGCAGCTGGTAAATTAAAGTCAAGTTACAACGATGTCTAATTATTTGTTAAAAAAGATTAAATAAAGTACCTACTTAAACAAAATAAATAATAAAAATATAACAAAAATATATATTACTTAAAATTCTCCTGAGTGAACCACAAAAGGAAGTATGCTTCTCGCATTAATCTATTCAAAATAAGGAACAGGAAAGGCACTGAGACGCTTGAAAGAACGCTGTACTTAAATTGTGAGTTATTAATAGTGTAGAGTAGGTATAAGATTTTACAAATAAATACTATGCTGTCATGTTAAACACGATTTAAAAAGCATACTTAAGTGGTAGTTAGTATTTATTAAGTTATGCATGTCAAAAACATAATTGTAATAGTCCTTTTAAATATAAATTGAGCTCTTTCAAAACCATTTCCACTACACTTACCTTTTTCGTCCCAGCATCCTTACTAATATGAATAATATTCTTCTCATAGACAAGATGCACAATCTTAGTACAGACAACACCGCTGTTACCATCACAGGGTCCATTGGTAGAGTAGACCTCATACTTGTGTTGTCCGGTAGAGTTCTTGTCTCTGGACGCTAGGTACGTACAGTTGCCTAGGAAGGGCAAGTCGTCGCCTTCGAAGGTCACGTATTTAGCTGGTGTGCCGACGCCGTTGCAGGTGCCTGGTAGAATACACGAAACGAATACAATTAGTAAAATAAATACACTATTTGTTTTAAGTTTTGACTTATAATACATAATGCTAGGTTTACTATAATTTATTAATAAAACAATTAATAAAAATGGATGATTTGAACCCACATTCTGTTGGTATAAATTGGAATAAGCTGCCGGCGCAAGAGTTTATTGTTTCGGCCATTTTTGAGTTCATGACTATCGGATTTAATTAATTTGGGAATTAAGTTCCCGTTAATTTGAGAGTCTTAGTATTGAGAGAAGATTAATCATAAAAATAAATAAGATATCTTATTAATTTTCTAAGTACCATCTTAAAATATTCAAATAAAGTTGCGATAGTGCGATTCATATAATTTAAATATGTAAAACCAAGTAACTCACAGTCCATACAGTCAGCAGGCACGACGCACTGATCCCCCTTCCTCAGCTTCCCCTCAGGACAGTAACACCCTGGATAACAAGCTCCCTCCTCTACCGCACAAGCCCGGGTCACTCCCAGTGACGAACACGACGGCTCACAGCGCTTGCGGTAGCAGTCGTAGTGGACCAGCGGGGGAGGACATTCTGCCGCTAGATATTTACAAAAGAAAAAGATATCAGCCCTTCAGGGTCCAAGATTGTATCTAACATTATTTTAATAAGACCTGTAACTAACATAATGGAGTGCAATAAAGATAAAATTGAAATCAAGAGAAAGAAAACTATAAAAAACTTGACTTAAAACCTTTTACCAACGCAACTAGCCACTGTGTTATTAATAGACAATATGATTTCACCTCTGCAATGAAACAACAAATAGAGCTATTGTGATAACTATAAGAAAATGCTTACGGCAATCCAGCTGTATCCTCCAAGAAGAAACATCGAGGTCCTTATCAGCGGCTAAGCACTCGGCGACCATCTGTTCCACAAGCAGACACCTGCACTCTTCCTCAGTACGATGAGTACCGTTCACCACCAGTTCGGTGCACTCGCAGATCTTCTCCAGGCATATGGAACGCCACTTGTTTAGGTTCAGCACCTTGCCGCATTGTGATAAAGGTTGTTTCCTGGATTATGAATGAAACAATCGTTTATTGATAAATCTTAAAAGTTTTCAGACAATTTATGAGCAATTATCATCCTGATATCAGCATTCTGAGTCCATACAAGTTTGTCTTGCACTAGATAGATCGTATTTCTTTGCTACTCTGAATCATTAAATAGTAAAACAATCTTCCAGCTAAGTGCAGCCTACTCTACACTACAACATTGGGCTGCAATGTAGGAACGTTTGGGAAAGTGAAGTCGATGGGGTAAAGTAATTTTATGACACCATCCGTGGGCAATACTTGCGCTGGGCAGATCCATTAGGCTCAATGTCGAGTCGAGGTTGACTCTTATAGACTAGCATCAACATGTTACTGCATTTCTTAGTTACAGTCTAAAAAGAACTTAGTCTAGGAATAATAACTTACGTGATAACATCACACAGTTCCCAGGCCCTTCTCTGCTTATTATCAGATATAATCTTGGTCTGGCAGGCGTTAGGCGGCAGACCGGGTTTGGCCCAGGCCCGTCCGAACTCGTCAATACTTGTGGTCACTCTACCGCCCGGGAGACTACGGTCGTTTGACGCTTTACCGTCGAATGCTCCACACAAACCGTCTACTGCTCCCATGTAGTTTTTGTAAACCTATAATTATTAGCTAAATAAAACTAGGTTCAGATCAAAAAATGAAAGAAAAGATAATCAACAAATCGTTAACAATACAAGAAGTCTCTTCTGGCAACAAGAAAACCCTTAGGGAATAAAAACAACCCAAGTAGAAGCACTTAAATTATTCTTAAAAAGTAGTAATTCTTTACTTCTGATTGTGAGAGACTCTCAATGTTTTTGAGTAGACCCAATGAAAAAAACTCGAAGGGATCACAGGCCAAATTAACTTTAAGAAATTTCTAGGCGATTTCGCATAATAAAAAACTCGATACTGAATTTATATTATAAAAAAATCTCGACAGTCTGTATATAACGTGAAAGCTTAAAAATGACAAACAGATTTTAATATAACTTAACTATACCTATCACTTATGTAGCTTATTATTTAGACACATAACTATCGATTCAGTAATTCCCGATACACAGTTAGACTTCTCAATTCATCTCCTAACATACAAATCACAGGTACATAAAAATAGAATTACTTACACCAATCTTGATATCTCCCTCCGAACTATACAGAACAGTAAAGTTATATTTCCTAGACTTGATAGATATCCCATTGCCAAGTTTAGCGACGTCAAAACTGTTCTTCTGGAAGCAGATCTTGCTGGTCTGCTCGATGGTATACTCGTAGTTGTCATACTCTATCATCATGTTAGGTTTGACCAGGATTACTTGGTCGTCTTGAGCTATCAGGAGTTCGTTGCGACAACCGTCGGAACGGCACTTCTTGCGGACTGTTGACAATTAGTAATGAGTATTTTTTCAGTGTATAAACAGCAATATTAACCTAACTTTTGTATGGAAATGTACTTTAAGTATCAAAATGAGTATAGTCGTCCAAAAAGGAGGTCTACATTATAAAGTTCGAACGTATTTTTGCCAAGATTTAATTACGATAATTTTCTTATACATTTCTCACAATCATAAATTTACCAGAGATCATGTTTTACTGCTAGGTCATACTACTGCGTCATATACGACTAACCTAAGTAACTTTTTATTTTTGTAGAAGATCCACTAAATAATTTACAAAAGGCTCTACTTCATTAGCAGCTCCGCCGGTTATCTGTCTCGAATCGCGCTGCATCATACTATCTCAAAGCTGGTACCAAAGCACTGTTAAGCAATCTATACATATGTCCCAAAAATCAACATAAATCAATGTAAAATATACTTACTAAAAATAACCCAGGCATCTAATCTATTCTCTCTGGCGAGTATGTGGAAGCAAGCATCGTATTTGTATTCAGCACCGTCAAATGTGTTAAATGTACGTCCGGTCACGTTACAGAACACTTGGCGTTCTGGTGGGGGCACGCATTCGTACCTGGTGGTAAATTGTCAGGAGAGATTATCACTATGGGATCTCTAACAAAGGTAAGGTTGGTTCTTAGACTAGGAATCTTAGCTGAGCTTTAGGTTAGGAACAATACGACTGCTACTCGAAAACTGAGGTGTTAAGAAAAATATACTTACTAAACTGGCATTTTCTACATTTAGATTTTCAAAAGAAAAAGGTTTATTTTTCTATAACAATAGTAGATAATTTAAACGTGACGGAATCCCGAACGGTCTTTATTGCGCTGAAAAGCATTTCAGGAACATGACTAAAGCCAAACTTCCCACTTGTCACGTGTCAAAAGCTTTGCCAACCTTTGCGAATTTTGCGATCACATCCCTAGGCTCGGGGTGGCTAAATATCGTTTTTCTTCCGTAATGTTTCTAGATAAAAAATGTTTGCGCTGATACTTACTGAGGACATCTGTTGTGCTTAGACGCTACACTGTCCAGTTTCAGCGTATAACTTGTTGGGCAAGTAACTACGGAACAGACAGGAGGGGGAGTCACACCTCCGCCAGGCTTGAAGGGAGGTAGCTTTGGTACACACTTGAACTGCGCGCACTCTTGCACTTGCGTGGTAGTTGCGGTGTTTACGTCAGGCTTGTCCAAAGAGAACGCTTGGTTCGGTCGACTTGGAGGTGGCATTACTGTTAAACATATTATTATATATTTAATAAAATAAAGTACTAACATATAAATTAAGATTTAGATTATTTGTGAAAGCATAGATTAAGTTGCTGGTTTGATTTTTTTTTTGGAGTTAGGTCTTGGTGATTTAGTTCCTGTAACCATCAACATCGAAGAGCCACGTAAAATGATTGCATTCTGTGTTATCGCCACTCGGAATGGCTTTCTAAATCGATTATATACGAAAAATAACGACTTTCTAAAATACCGTGGCAAGACGGGAATCAGATAGTTCTTTCTTGATCATAAATACAAGATAAATGAAACAGAGAAGCGGTTAAACGAAGCAAATTAACAAAAAATATATCAAAAGCATAACTTATTAATACTTACCATATCCACCTTTAGAGTAACCTCCTTTCGAATATCCAGTCTTCGCGAAACCTCCCTTGGAATACCCTCCCTTAGAATATCCTCCTTTAGCGTATCCTCCCTTGGCATACCCTCTCTGGTACCTCTGGTATGAGTATCGAGGTCTTGGAGGTGGTAGGTCGGACGAGCCATACGTGGAACGGGAGTTAGTGGCAGTAGAGCGAGTGAAGACCACAGAATATCCCGGTGGACATTCAACCTTAGGGCATATTACAGCTGCGGACAAATTAATGTAATAAATACTTAGTATTATTTTTACAATTTTTCTGCTATAGTACGCGCGTTATCATCCGAGTACTCCAAAAAGAGATAGAAGATATTACATAAAAATTGAAGACCCATAAGTGCAAGCGAGATAGATATAAAGAAATGATATGGCTCTAAGAGTCAGATGATAATGCGATATCTATAGGAATAATAAAGCCAGACTGTTCATATCACACACACGACGTTTTTACAATTCCATATCAATTCTTGTTCGCGTATGACTAATATAGTCGACATTTTACATTATAACGTGGATTTTCTGAGAGTACCTTTAGGCAACCTAAACAAAAAATCTGGCTTAATTTATGGCAAATGTAAAAGTAGGTACTCCTTTATCTGGAGAATTTAGATGTAACGTATACAATTTATTATAGTGACAACAAATGACTAAAAACTTTTAGTCTTACCTACAGTGATTGGTTCATTTTGAGGTTTTCGAGTTTTATCGTTCATGACATTCTTCTGAGGTCTTTTTACTTTTCTATCCTTTTTTCTATTTCGATATCCTAAAATTTATTTACGTACATCTTTTAGTTAAATAATATCCCGCCAATTTTTTTAGCATTGGGCTAAAACGTTTAAACTAATATCAGCAATGAAGCGCAAGTAAAAAAATAGGCCACTAGCCTTTCAATTATAGATTTTGGCGTTGCGTGCTTAATTTAATAAATCGTTCGTGACTTTAATAATGTATTCATCAGATAAATAGTGCAATGATAACATAAGCGGATACATCGATTTACTAACAAGAAAAGATGATCTCTAAGACAAGGACCAAGCTTTTGAAGTAAAATCTTGGATGCCTCTATTTATTTCCAAAAAAGCAAAGCGGAATGTGATCCTCAATCAGATCTATTCAATCTAGAAACAAGTGCTTACCAAAGCCAATAATATTATTTTTCCTAGGGAATTGAGACTTTCTAATGACCCCAGGTAAACTATTCCGTAAAAACTTTACGGGCATAATATGTCTTCCGAGAACTTTATCCTGACCTAAAATTACAGATAAAATACATTACTATTGTCGATATCTTAACCGCGATCGAAAATACTATATTTTTGGTGATATTTCGACCTCTTGATACGTTTTTCAGATATTTACATTTTGTCCATGTTCCTTCTTAGAAATAAACCAATCACTGTAGAAGTAAAACAAGACATCATCCGGACCATAGTAAAAAGGTCATAATCTCTAAACTAAGGCTCGTTTAAGATCAGGTAAATCGAAAAGCGTGGTTTTCAATAAATTTACAAGAAATTCAAAAATGCTAGAGATAATGACAGCAAAGGTCCAACAGGTGGCATTTTAAGACACCAGAGATTCCGGGATAATTTTATAGGAAAATAATGAAGATCCAAAATCCGTGAAGTGAAGTGTTTCCGTTCTGATCCTATGACTGTATGTTACAAATTAAAATACTCTTAATATACATGGTACACTAACGTTTGGCCGTAGTCACAGCTGCAGCTACTGTCGGTTGTACAGTAGTCACTACCGTGGCTTCAGTAACAGTAGTCATCGGAGTAGTCACTGTCGTAGTCGACGTAGTGGTGCAGTCCTTCTCATCGTCAGGGCAGTCTTGGAGACCATCGCACCACTTCTCTACAGGAAGACACAGCTTGCTGGTGGGGCAGATCTTCGTGCCAGGTGGACAAGGGTTGCAGAGACATTCGCAGGTTGATGGCGATAACTTTGGTACTAGGTTCTGTGAAGTGATATCATCTGTCAGTTTTTATTGTAGCCATTGACGACTTTGGATGGCTTGAAAAACTAATTTTTCAAGAAAAATTCTGTCTGACTGATTCAAATAACAGCTTAATCCCGTAAGACAGTTTCTAACTTCTTATTTATTCGACTCACCGCCTTGTAAGAGGGACAGGAGGCGAATTGTAAGGACATCAAATACATTTGACGGAGATAGCAGTAAAAGTGGCATATAAAATCTCACCTGTGCACATTTACATTCTTTGACAGGAGTACAGTCAGTGATACCGCCGAGCTTACACACGCACTCGTCGCACTTAGCTCCACGGAACGTTGAACCGACTGGGTACCTGTATATAAAGAAAACATATCATAGTTTTTAACTCTAAAAGCCTGTAAAAGCGTAGCTTAATCTTTAATGTGCAAGGCTACAAATATTATTGGTAACCTAGTTAATTTGTCATTCTCCACCTTATCATCTCGTAATAGTTGTCAGAATAGGAAGAGAAATAAAAGGTCGAAACAAGCCAAATACCAACACGTTTTATGCTTAAGCCTGACTCCGTGGCGCATTGATAAAAATAGCATTTCTTTTAGCCTAGAAAATTTTACTTTAAGCTTCTGCAAGCAAGAAGATTCTCGGGTAGCATAATAGGTAATTCGTGCCTTCACAGCTATGTGTGGGTTAAATACATTTTAAGACTAGTAACTCACGTCATGAAGGACTCGACGCAAGGACACTGGTCCCTAGACACGCAGTTCTCACCGTCGTAGAACATGTCAGGCGCGCTACAGGCGCACGAGTCGTCCTGCGTTACGCCCGGACAGTACTCACACGCACTGTCAGGGACCGTCCTCCTTGTAGTTACGTCTAGGTTTACTGTAGTAGCTGTTAGGACAAATTAGCTTATGGAGTATATAGTGTTTATAAATGGATACTTATTACCCAATTGCATTAAATAATATTTTTTCGTATTGACTAATAAGTGAATATGACGGAGAAGTTGGAGCGACGACCTGTACGGTGCGTATGTACGGTTTTTATCAAACAGACTGCGTCAGAACGCAATTCATTCATTTTTTAAAGAATTTTTAAATGTATTACCTCACACAAACGACGCGGCAACCACTCGGTGGCCAATATAAATTCCAGTGAAAACGCAGGGTGGTGAGACCTCTCACATGGTGGACCGCAGACCTAGTTAGGACAGCGGGAAACCGAAGGATAGTCGCAGGACCGTACAAGGTGGCAATATATCAATCAGCTGATACGATGATGCCGATGAAAGAAATTCAGGTATTGTACACAAAATCTGTTTGTTGTAAATTATACATTAGTCTGAACTTGGACAAATGGTACAAATTGCCGAAATACTTCTAGCGGTGAGTGGTCATACATTTTCAAAAGATTATTATAAAAAAGAAACTCACGATAAGGTTCGAAGCATCCGATAGGTTCAACTCTCATTTCGATATTATTCTTCCAAGTTATCGGTAACACCTTTAAGTACTGCGCATGTATAGGTAGTCTAAACTCGTTGACCACTGTTGTGTCCTTATCGAAGTTAGCAGCGAATATCTTCTCTGCCCCAGCACTGTCTACGACTGGGTTGAAGGTAGAGAGATCTGATGTGTAAAGTATTTTGTACGAAGAGACCCAGCCTTTGACGCCTCCTTTAGTTTTTACACCAGTGATGTTGCGTGGTGATGTGAAGTTAAACTGTGTAATTAAATGAATGAAAGTTAATGGTGGGCTCGAGTAGATTTGGCAAATCTTTAGCTGGTACAGGTCAAATAAAATTATTTCCTTCTTTCTTTTTAAAGTACAGCTTCCGCACTGTAATCTGGTGATGTGTCGCGGAGACTTAGAAGAAATGAAATGCCTCGGTGGCAAAGAAGTCGTCTAAGCGAATGATGTGCTGTGCGCGAGGTCGTGACTTTGAATCCCACTCAAGATTATTTGTCTAATACACAAATGTCTTCAGCCTGGGTGTTATTTGGATCCTTTAATTTCATTTCAGTAAAAGACCCTGCGACAACGCTTAATCCCTAATTCAAAGCTGCCTTTTAATAAACCCAAGAAAATTAACATTCTGCCGACTTTATTGACTTTTTACAGTTAATGAAAGTCAATTCATAATTCCATACTTACCATGATCCATTCCCCAGGTGTACTGTATAGAGGTCTCCAGCCTCGATCCTGGTCCAGTGCGAAGTATTCCCGCGCGAGACTATTGGAGCTTACTTCTATCATGTGCACTGGGAGTGAGCCGCCCAAACCTAGAGGCTCATCGCATTGTATTGGCGGGAGCTGGAAGATAATTTTAAGAAATCCTTTAGAATATGTTAGGTTTTGCATGCATTTCTCATGAAGAAATATTCTAAGTATGGACGAAGTCCTTTTCAGACGTTTGTAACACAAGTTTTTGCAGATGATTTATATTTATTGATGTGCTTATTTATTCAAGCCACCCAAATGCTTCTGACGTAGTTTAATGACTGTATTACTACGACAACAGCCGGGATCGAACCACTAAGCAGGCACCCATTTACGGAACAAGCTCGCCTTCGTTATTTAACCAGCGATATCGTTTATGAATCATGAATCACAACTGGCTGTGAGCACCTCATAATCGGTTGCAATTTGAAAGAAAGTAAATAATTTATTTTGTTGCACACAATAAGATACAGTAACTATACCCTTTCCACTATATTTAACGACATTTGACAGATTGACGTTAGTGACGTTCAGCAGTATCTCGAATGTAATGCCATTCGATTGTAAGCGATTTCGCGATTTTTCAAATTACTTTATTTTACACATTTGGATCCTTACATCAACTTACATTATCATTTTATTATTGTTTTTTTCTTCTATGTTAAGAGAATTAGCCTATAGCTTAAAATGATAAAATTATAGTTAGATTAGGTATTATTTAAAATACATAATTTATCGTGACACATTCGCGGGTTAAAGCTAATCTAAAATATCATATTACATTTTATAAACGTATTATGAAGAGTTCAGGTTTATTCATAGCATTTATTTCTACCGATTATTTGTAATTTGTTTCATAATGGTGCTAATCGTTATGAGTGTCCATCACTAAGTAACCATGGTAACTGAAAAAAACATGGGTACGTCCATGAAATACAATATAATTTGTTCGAAAAATAAACCGAAGTATTACGAAACTTTATGGACGTGAAATGTCAAAAAGCTAAACTTACGCTGGAAGGGGTATAATTATCAACATAAATATGTATTACAAAAATGCACACAAAATAGGTTTGCACACAAAAATGCACACAATATTAGGTGGTTGTAGTCATTATTTTGGTACAATTCTTATTTATTCTTACCTATGTGTTTATACTTATGTTTTTTATTGTTATATTATATTGTGTTGTGTTTAGAATGCGTCTGACGGACGTCTGAGTATATTATCTTGTTTAATAAGTCAGCTTTAATTAATATCTAGCTTAATAATATTTTTACTTTTTAACTTACAGTAGTAGCTTCAGTGACGAGACTTTCACTTGGGGTATGACATCCGATAAGTTCGAATCTGACTGCGATCTCTTCGTGCCACGTCAGAGGCTTGATGCGGATCACTCGCGCGTCTACTGGAGGCACTATCATCTGCTTCAGTGTGCTCTTGTGGTCTACTGGACCTCGAAATACCTGGAAAAGTTAAATGGTCAAACTCAAAGTATCTCCATTCAATAGAATACATTCGCATGTATCACTTTGTAACGTCAACTTAAAACTAGTTTCGGAACGCGCCCTATGTGAGAAGATAGCCACGAGAAACTCATGAGATATTTTTTTTTGTGAACATGCTTACTAACTGTAACTTCTAATCTCATTTTAATCTTAAATATTAAGGATTTGTCCTCAGCAAACAAAACTATACCATGATTACCCCTTACCAGAAATGGTAAATTATTTATGTAAACCAAAAATCGAAAAGGCCCTAATATGGATCCCTGGGGTACCCTTACTTTTACAGTTGATCCAGAGGAACGTGTTCCATTAATATCTACCCTATGCACCCGGCCACCAAGAAAGGATTATATGAGTTTCAGTGCAACATCCCTTTTACCATAGTGGTGTAGTTTCGTGATTATTGTGTTATGTTTAACAAAATGAAACGCCTTGGATAAGTCATAAAATACTCATCATAAATCATGCGGCTCTTTCTAGGTAATTATAAAGAGAAAGAAAGTTGAATAAATAAATATACTGATAGAAAAAATGTGATCAAATATAAGTACCAGTACCTTAGGTTTACCATCAGGTCCGTTAACAGTAGAGAAGGTGACTCCATCATCACCATATAACACTTGGTAGCTGGTGACGTACTGCTCGAACAGAGGACTGCCCTGCATCTTCACACCGTAGATAGCTTCACGTCTTGGTAGCTCTACTTGGATGTACTGGTTTTGATCTGATACTGCTGGATTCCAACTGCCGGCTGCAGAAAAAAGGGACATAGGAACTGTTATGTAAGACGTTATGGTGATATGAAGGTACTGACTATTATCAATATGTCGCACATATCTAGGTTCAGAACAATCATTTGGGAATAGCGCAAACAGTTGTCCTGCATGAGTTCACACCCGCGAGCTCGTGCATAATAGTATCATTATATGACAACTATCCCACTACGATCATTTTGAAATAAGTACATACTGGTACCAGTTCCCGTTCCTAGTGTTAGCAGATAGAATAAAAAAAGATTATGCTTAAATTTTTATTCTGTTACAGAGTATCTATAAGAAGCTCCTTATATTGGCCTACAAGACAGAATCAGGAATCTTGTGAACTTAGCTAGCTCTGACGCGATTCACAAAACTGTCACTGCATACTAAAATAAAGCTACAGTATTTTTTATTAAACTTACCACTGACATCTAGCGGTCGACCGTCTAGCTTGGCGTTTTGCGGAGCGTATAACCCACTAGCTGATGAACTGGCGCTGAATGATGAGTCTGGCAAGGGCTGGTCACCCCACATTAAGTCTACGTAGCTAAAGGGGATAGAGGTTTTATAATAACTAAATATTCTTGAAAATAGCTTTGGGAATTGAATAAAAGACATTTCTTTTATTCAATTCCCAAAGCTATTTTCAAGATTACCATTGTAAAAACTAAAGATACGGATCAAAAACTGGGAATATTCATCAAAACTATTGAAAATATTACCAATTTGCGCCTTTTTCTTTTTTTAAATAATAGCAAACTCGATTACAATCATTTCATGAAACATTTAAGAAATCGTGACTACTTCAAGTTTGTGAGAGTTACGGTAAATCAAAAAGTCTTGAAATCAGCAAAGAATTTGCTCTAAACTAAATTGTATAGATGAAAATAACACTTACCTATCAGGTTTACACTCAGGAGGTGGAGTAACAGTGCTGGTAATTATAAGAGGTGCTGCGATAGTTGTCGGTGTCGTTGACGGAGTAGTAACTCTTGTTGTCGGAGTAGTCACTCTTGTTGTCGGCGTAGTCACTGTTGTCGAAGTAGTCGTTGTTGACGGAGTAGTCACTGTTGTTGACGTAGTCGTTGTTGACGGAGTAGTCACTGTAGTCGTAGAAGTTGTCGTAGTACTTGGTATAGTCATGGTAGTGCTAGTTACGGTAGTAGGTTCTTTTGTGGTCACAGGTTTACCACAACCTATGAGTTCGAATCTAACAGCGATTTCTTCGTGCCATGTTAGAGGTTGTATGCGAATAACTTTGGCTTTTATTGCTGGTTCGATCATTTGCTTCTTAGGAGTGTTGTTGTCTGATGGACCCTTGAATGTCTGTAAGGAATTTTAAAGCAGTTTTATATTAAATACAGATATTGAAGCATTCCTTAGAAGTCCCACATTAAAAACGGGTTCTAGCGAAAGAAACATGGCCTACTAATATATATGCTAATAATATGCTGGCTATATGGAATATAAAGTCAGCTTTCAGATTGCTTTTGAGCCTTTGTGTTAGATGGCATATTACTAAAAAAAACATATTGCTTACCTTAGGTCTCCCATCAAGGCCAGTCACAGGCAAGAGATGATCTTTATCGTCTCCATACAAAACTCGGTAGCTAGTAACATATTGGGTGAAGAGTGGACTACCCTGCAGAAGTACACCAAAGATCGGTTCTGGCTTCGGTAGCTCTACTTGAATGTATTGATACTGGTCCTGAGTCTTCGGGTTCCAGCTGCCAGCTAGGAATTGAAATAGATATATGAGAAGTTAAAGACTAAACTAAAAATTAGAGAAATAAGTTACTGCTTTCGTGAAACAATAACTGAATTTAGGAATAGAAAGCTGTTAGTTTAGATAAACTATGTCGTTGTGGTATTAATAATAACCTTAAGGAGGCTTTGCTCAGGGACATTAAAGGGTGAATAAGAAATGAATACCTGTAATATCCAGAGGATGTCCATTAAGCACCGCGTATTGCGGCTCGTACAGTCCGCTTGCGACAGAACTGGCACTGAATGCACTGTCCGGCAGTGGCTGGTCACCCCACATCAGGTTCACGTAACTGTTAAACGTTAAGATTGGGTTATTTACTGCATTGGTAGTGCGATGGTCGCGGTTAACAACTATTGTGCGTGTAATTTCGGTTTTGTATCCTATACTGACTTGTGTTGTCGCGTCAAATATGGCCTAAAAATTCACCGTATCACAAATTATCAGAACATGATAATGTTCTCTTAAATTACATCTCATCAAAGTGTTTCAGCGAGACTAACATGTTATGATAATGATTAAGATATCATCACCGACATATTAGTCAATTGACGTCTACTGCTGGACGTAGGCCTCCAAATATTTGCACTGTACGCGGTGCCGTGTCTCTCTCATACATCGGTCGTGTATCTATCGTGTGATCAAGGCAAGGTTATCTTGACAACGCCAACACGATACCTGTCACAATACTGTATCAATTGTATAGTATTACTTAAACGATAAAAATGCTTGTATCTGCAATTGTCCTGTTTACTAAATAAAATAATATTTGTGAAGTGATCACCAAAAGAGCGATAGGAACCCAGCAGAGTTTCTTGTGGGTGTCTTCTCTGACATGGTCGTGTTCCGAACCCTCAGTAAACTTAGTCGTTAAGTTAGACGAGCATACGTGATCACTATAAAACGACCTTCACATGCGGTATAACAATACCGCGAAACAAACAAAAAATAATTTATTACGTAAGATATAACGATATCTTACGTGAATAAATGATTTTTTGTTTGTTTGTTTGTATAAGAGCAAGTTTAAGATAAAAGCTACTTACTTATCAGGAGCACATTCAGGTGGAGGTAACGTCACAACAGTAGTAGGCTTCATAGTACTAGTAGTAGTAGGCTTGATAGTACTGGTAGTAGTACGTTCAGTGACAGGCGAGGGGAATATGTAGGGCACTATGATGGGCTGGTGGGTGGAGCCTTGTACCGGAGTGCTGATCACCACGCACTCGCTTGAGTCGCAGTGGAAGTCGTTGTTGAGGCACTGGCACTTAATGCAGCCGTCTATTACTACTCCGCCAGGCTAGGGGATAGTAAGTTTGAAATAATTTTTTTTTAAATCATTGGATCATTTTAGTAATTATAATATTACAATAATGCTAAGAGTAATCTGAACAGGGGAACAATAAATAATATATTTTATGTTGTAAACTTGGGAAAAAATTATAAGACTTGAATTTAAGACAGCTAAAGTAACAGTTAGATAACTAGATGTTCATTAAAAGTAAATAACTATTGAGGAAACAAGCAATATTGAAGTAGACGAAGTTGGTCAGCTAATACAACACCTTTTACCATCTCTTCAATGCCTAATTGCAAAAACGGATTATCTCTAAGAAAAATTGGGCGATTAGTCTACAAATGTGCATGGTAATAGCAATATAAATAAATAAATAATCCTCACACATTCACATATCGCCACCTAGTGCCAAACTAAACAAAGCTTGTTCTATGGATACTAGACAACGGATAAACATAGGTACTTGAATACTTTTTTTTGTAAATACATACATATTATACACAGAAAACACTTAGACCAATGCAAACAATCATGTTCATGCACACAAAGGTTTGCATTGAGCGGGAATCGAACCTGAGACCTCTGCGTAGCAGCCATGTAGTATACCGACTGCGCCACAGAGGTTGTCAAATACAGTACAGTATGTAGGCCCGTCCCTACAGCAGTACGTTTTAAAGCTGATTTAGGAAAGAGTGTATTATAAAAATACTTTACTTACCTTAACGATGTTATTATCAGAGAAGCAGGTGCAATCCTTGAGAGGTACACAAGTGTTCTCGTCTCGCCAGTACGAGTCATAACCGCATGTTGTGTTAACGCATCCCTCAATGCATTTCTGTATAAATTATATATAAATATTACATTTCTCCGTGTGGTGACGGAGTAAGAATACAATATGTCAACACCCCAGCGTGGTATTAGTAAGTCAAGTATCCTTCCGTCACGGGAAGATAGGGGAGGATCCCCCGTCCCTGCAGTGGGACATTAATGGGCTATTATGTCCCACTGTAGGGACAGGTCTATTCTCACACATTCACACAACGCCATCTAGTCCCAAAATAAGCAAAGCTTGTACTATGGGTACTAGACAACGGCTAAATTATAATTTAGTTGAGTATATAAATGTTAACATTTAGGAGGTGTTTATGTTTTCACCCGCAAAATAAAGTAACACCTTAATGCAAATATTTAGAGTTTTCACGATAAAATCTAGCCAAGCAGTTCATCAACGGTAATACAAAGTGCTTTAGCGCTGTTCTTGGTAATGCTGTATGATACCACAAGTAGTTTATCCCAAAACAGTTTGCGTTTGAAGTTTAGCCGACAACCTCAAAGTATTTTCAGGATCAAGCCAATAATATTATGGATCTTAATTTTTTTATCTTGCTTAAGCATCCAATCCTCAATTTCACGTACGACCACAGCATATAGGACCGCTTAACCACCGAGCAGTTCTTCTTCTTCTCTCGTGTCAATGGTCGAGAACTCAAACGTTTTTTGAATAGTGAATGGCCACTTCAATGGCATTTGGAGGTGGTTGTGGCCGCGTAAAGATCGGCCATCGTACACCGCTCAGGGCACAAAGGGCACACCAGTAGATGCGACCGAGCAGTTAAAGAAAAAAATAAAACTTAAATAAATTAAAAATTCAGCACATACCTCACCAACACACCGTCCTTTACTAACGAGTGACTTCTTAAAGTAGTCGCACATTCTGTCGCAGCGGTACGCACAGCCTGAGTACTGCAGCCCGGGGGGACATAGCGACCTAGTCGAGCCTTCAGCTACCGGGGGAGGGGTAGACCCTGCTGATGAAGTACGGGATTAATAAGTACGGTAATCAAGTATTAAGTACGGTATCATCGAAATGTATATTATGTCGCAGTCATATTCATATTCATATTCATTTAATCCATTGCAAACATAGGTAAGTATAACATTGGTGATTAAAATATATAAGTCCTCCATGTTTTGCCATTACATGGGCATGCAAAATTTGCTTATAAACTAATTACATACTTAAATTCTAACAATTTTTCAATTTAATTAAAATAGATATTAATGTGACAGTTTTGGAAAATTTGTATTGTTGAATGTCAAAAATTAAATAGAATTAAATAACAATAATAGTTGGGATGTCAGAACTTAAAATAAGAGTAAGCAAATTAAATAAAAAATATGTTATGCAAATCTCAATTTCCATATGGGTTACCTTCTAAGTACTCTTTAACACTGTAAAATGCTTTTGCTGTTAAGAATTCTTTCAATTTAACTTTAAATAAATGTAGGTCATCAATTTCAGCAATGCAATCAGGTAGTTTATTGTAGATCTTGGATGTCATACATAATATATTAGAGTTCATTAGAGCAGATTTACTAGTGGCATGTTGAATTTTGTTTTTGTACCTAAGACTGCGCATACAGTTAAACTTAGAGAAGTTACTTTTTACAAATACTGCTACTTCAAATATATATATACAGGGTAGTGTTAAGATATTTAATTTCTTAAAGTAAGGTTGACAACTATCTGTTTTTTTAAGTTTGCAAATCGCTCGCATACACCTCTTTTGGGCCAAGAAAGCAGTATCACAATCAGTTGAGTTGCCCCAAAATATCACACCATATCTCAGTGTGGATGCTACATATGCATGGTAGGCGGTTACAGCAGTGGTGTAGTCTACTGTCTTTGATAGGTTATGAAGCATATAAGAATATGTATTTAGCTTCAGACAAACAGATTCCACATGCGCCTTCCAATTTAAGTTCTGGTCTACATACAAGCCCAGAAATCTTGACACTTTAATCTCATTGATTTTATTATTATTGTAGTTTATGTCAATATTTATGTTAGGTTGTGTTCTATTTCTAAATATCATAACATTTGTCTTATCTATATTCATTACAAGGTTGTTGTCTTTAAGCCAATGGACTATGTTTACTACAGCTATGTTCATTTCTTTTCAGTCATCTAAATCAATAAACAGATTTTATTGAACTCAATGTAAGCATAATTATGAAGAACTTACCTTCAGTTGTTACTGTAATCTTTGTTGTAGTGGTTGCTGTAAAAAGAATAAAGACATATTTTAGTTTAACTAAGTCTAGTACTTAGTTTTTCTTAAGGATTTCTTAAAACTTCTAGCCTCAATCCTAGTCTTAGTTACATATTTTTTGGGGCATATCAAACCTGAATGCAGTCCAGAAATTAAACGGAAGGTAGACTAAAAACACGTCTGGAAAACATAATACGTTTTTAAATAAATATATAACCGAATGTATAAACTTACAAGTAGTAGATTGTCCACACTCGGGCCTGACCCTCGCGACACTGTCAGGCCAGTCGCACACCATGCTGACAGGGTTGTACAGAGTGCCCGGACCGCAGTCCTTCAGTACTGCGCCGCTAGGTGAACACTCGTAGAACTTGCTGCAGTCTGTAGGGTGGGGCTCGTTTGGACGGAGAGAGTTCTCACATACTGACTCTGAAAAAAGATTTTTAGGTACGTATTTTTGGGTGATACAACTGTAATTGTTTAATTCACTTCCAAGCAGTAGTACGTAAAGTCTGCAAAGCTGATTTGCAAAATTAATCATGTTAAAATTATCTATATCATTCCAAAAATTCAAAAAAGCAGTAAAAGTTCCTCAATTAGGACCTACAAAATGCCGCAGATTTTAGTCCTATACATGACAATCATTGACACGAAACAACAACTTCTTTAGCTTCCAATGAAGACTAGCAATCATGCAGAGCGAACTTTGTTCTACGGATGAGTTTTGTTTATGCGTCAAATGTTGGTTTCGAATTTTCGATTTAATGTCTGGTAAAGTACACGCGACAAATTACAAAATCAAATTACCATGTTACATACCTTCACACTCGCAGTACACCCTGATCTCAAAGTCGAGACATTCCTTCTTATCCCTGCACACAAGTCCTCGTTCCAGGCTACACTCAACATCGAGGCCGGTCTCTTTAGGAGATCGATGGTCGTCGACGGTGCGACATTCTATCTTCTTCATGTCCCTTGCTTTGCACATCGGAGTACCGATACTCTGAAGAAAACAATAGCAGCAGTAAGAAAAGAAAACAAGGACGGTTGATTAAAATTGCTCCTTTTTTCTTCGGATGAAATACGTTGCGTTGCGGAGATAAATAAAAGAGATAATACCTTTGATAATATTCTTCTTATAATAATATTCATAACAGGCTAAAAATTAGACTAGACTTTAGCAGAAGGAAAACTATTAAAAACAACAATAAAAAAGCCGTAGTAAAGTAAGTAGAGTAATACACAATAACTCACCAACTCATTAGGCTTTGGTAATGGTTCATTGTCAATGGATTCTCCAAGCACACCAATTTCGGGAGCACCTCTATTGATCCAGTTAGTCCAGCCGGTTATGCATTTAAGAGGTTCATCGTGTGGCTTTTCCGTTGTTACCAGACGAGGCTAGAAAAATAATGTAAGTGAAAATATCATAAAGATATAGTTGGAATAAAACTAAACTATAATTTATTTATATGATAAGAGATCTGTTTAGTACAGTTTAAATACAACCTAAATATTCCAGTTTTCAAGGTGACGCCGGTAACAAATCTCTATCTTTACTTTTTTCTCAAAAAAAACACTGCAGTTTAACAAATGGAAATCGTTGATACTTCAGTAACAAAATTGCCTAGTAGGTTAATCTACGAAATGGAATCCAGAAAAATCAAGACATCAAAAGCTAAGACTAAACAATGTCATGAGTAATATAAGTTTTTTTTTTAAACTTTGTACAAAAGTTAATCTGTATAGTCTACTGGGTAAACACATACCGTCCTACTAATAAACATTTACACAGGTTATAACAAAAACGTTACTAATAAACACACTCCGCTATACGCCTGTTATAGCGGTGGTGTAAGTTGTACGTCATTTTATGCAACTGTTATACAGTCGACAGACCTCGTATAACAAGTGCATAACTTACAATATTGTGTTGATTTATCTCTAATTATGGATTATTTACATTATTTTTAAATTTTTGACGAAATGGAGAGTGAAGAACCACCAAGAAAGTAAAAACTACTAATCTCGTTATAATCCGTTTATTTTAGATGATTGTAAGTTTAAAACCAAACAAAGATTTACGAAGGCGTATGCAAAGGAAGTGGTAGATTTAATCCGTGGTGAAATCGAACAGAGTACTAGAGGTCGTGTCTTTTCAAGAGATCTTCAAGTTTGTACAGCATTAAGGACATGGGCGCGACAGAAAGTGGAAGATGATGCTGCAGACATTCACGGCATGAGTCAACAATCCGCGACAAATGTATGCCGACACGAGTTGCTATTGCACTAGCAAGGAAAGCTTACCATTTTATTCATATGCCACGAACTCTTGAAGTGGAAGAGGAAGTCATAGCAGAATTTCGTAATATATGTGGCTTCAGAAACGTAACAAATGCTATTGCCTGATTGCACACATATTAAGATCAAAAAGGTTGGTGGTGACAATACTATATCAATAGAAAAGGAGTGTGTTCAATAAACGTATAAGTGGTATGCGATTCCAGCCTATTAATAAAGGACATTGTAGTACACTGGAGGGGAAGTACTCATGATTCCCGAATTTTCAGAGAAAGCTCAATACGGCAGAGATTTGAAAATGGAGAATTTCATGGTCGGGTGATGCAGGTTATGGACTAACAGGTTGTTTGTTTACACCTGTACAAAATCCTGCTAATATTAAGAAGGAGGCCTACAATGAGATTCATATACTGACTAGAAACCCTGTAGAAAGATGCTTTGGTATATGGAAACAGAGATTTCGATGCCTATTACACGGATTCAGTGTATCATTAGAAAATGTTAAACTGTATTTTTGCACTTGCGCTTCTGCACAATATTGCAATGAAAATAGGGCAAAATACAGAAATAATGGACATCGCCCGGTGACCCCGTTTTGAGACATAGACCACAAGAATTCAAAATAATGCAACTGGATAAGTTGCAAGGCAATTATTTATGAATTATGTTTTGTAATATAATTAATTAAGTCAAATAAAATACATTTTAGTTATCAATTTTATTTATTTTCTCTGTATGTATTAAGTACATTTTCCAGTTCTAAATTTTTCATTTTTAACTGCTGCTCTTTCCCTTGGAGTAAATGTTCTTCTTCGGCCCACTCGTGGGACTGTGTGTTATCACATTAATCCATTTTTAAAGCTTGTTTTGTTACAAAATCACACCATACATTAGCCTATCGATATTGTCACTATTTAGTTTTCGAGGTCAACTAAATACCTTTTCTAATAAATCACAATTTGCAAAAACGCTTCCTCTTTTTTGCTATTTATCTATAATCACTTGATTCCATTTTAATGCTTATTTTTATGAGATTGTAAATCAAAATAAACCGCGCAAACAGAATACGAAATGAAATCTCAAAAACTCAACCGTTTTGACATATTTTAAGAGACGTTCAAAAGTAATGTCAAAATTTGCTAATGTAAAAATATGTAAAAGTGTATAAAATTTTGCGTTTATTACGATTTCTAAGTCGAATTTCAACATTAGGGCATTATATTAATATTCTTTATGACATATTAATTTATTTAATATTTTTACAATAAGAATTAATAGGTAAAAATATGAAACTAATTTAATGACATTTTTGAATATATTACTTTTTAGAATGTTTCTGACAGTATTGCCAGTGGTCAGTGTCATAACTATTTAATAGTTACCCAATGCTTATACCTGGTTTATTAGTCAAGTAGTGTATAAACAGCTATTACGCTCCTATTCAAGGAATAACTATTCATGTGTATAACGACTGTATAAGAAAATTTTTATTAGTAAGACAGATAATCTAACCAAAAATCCAAAAACAACAGTGTATAGTGAGTCTTTAAAAATCCTGTGTGGACACACTACTCCAGTCAAAATGGACATTCCAGTTTGCATTAATTCCCAACAAGCTGGATTTTTGTGCAGGCCTTGAATACTTTTGACAAGGCCTGCACAAAAATCCAGCTTGTTGGGAATTAATGCAAACTGGAAAAATAATTTAGCCTATTTTGACTGGACTACACGTTTTACTTACTACTCTTACTTACTACATACTCACAGTGATAGTCGAGCAAGGTTGTCCGTTACAAACTTTATGTTTCTTAGAGCACCTACAAGTGTGGCAAGCATCCTCCTCAATCACTTCTCCCTCTCCCACTTCAGTACCGTTCTCCAGAGTCATACACACTGGCTTACATTTAGCGCGGGGCACGCACTCCTTGTGAGTACCGTTCTTGTATACTTCACCCTAACCTAACCTAACCTAGCCCAAATAGGTCTTAATAAAGCTTATGTTAAATGAAATTATGCCTTCTAAAAAGTATATACTTACAGTGATAGTGGAGCAAGGTTGTCCGTTGCAAACTTTATGTTTCTTAGAGCACCTACAAGTGTGGCAAGCATCCTCCTCAATCACTTCTCCCTTCCCCACTTCAGTACCGTTCTCCAGAGTCATACACACTGGCTTACATTTAGCGCGGGGCACGCACTCCTTGTGAGTACCGTTCTTGTATACTTCACCCTAACCTAACCTAACCTAGCGCAAATAGGTCTAAATAAAGCTTATATTAAATGAAATTATGCCTTGTAAAAAGTATATACTCACAGTGATTGTGGAGCAAGGTTGTCCGTTACAAACTTTATGTTTCTTGGAGCACCTACAAGTGTGGCAGGCATCCTCCTCAATCACTTCTCCCTCCCCCACTTCAGTACCGTTCTCCAGAGTCATACACACCGGCTTACATTTAGCGCGGGGCACGCACTCCTTGTGAGTACCGTTCTTGTATACTTGGCCCTCGGGACATGACTTTTTGGGTTTGCAACCTGTTCGTAGTATAAAAAAGGCTTGCTCAAAATATGTATGGTTAATTAATTTGATACAGCTTCTTTTTTTTAATTGGTGCAAGTAGTGTGATGTCTAATGACCAATATTATTGAATATTAAAAGATTTGTAATCGAAACCGACAAGGAAGACAATAATACTGAGAATTACAAAAAAAAATATTATTATTTAGTCTATAGTCTTTTTATTTTTAATTTTTTTTAAAGACATCTCCCGCATCATGCCCAGTGTCGCGGGGACTTTTACAAACATCAATTAATAGACACAAAGAACACCCAGACCAGGACAATAATTTGTGGATCTCACAAATTATTGTCCTGCGTGGGGATCGAACCCACAACCTCTTGCACGGCAGCCGATTGCGCTACCGTCGCGCCACAGAGGTCGCCTGAGATAAGCTGTGGTACAATTTATTTAAGAGTACTTAGATGGAGAACAAAGAAGGACCCAGTATAGATCCTTGCGGGACACCTGGTATATAATTTTTTTAAATATTTTATTTTATGCAGTCAGTCTTAATAGTAGTTTGATAATTAGACTAAACTAATTTAGGAGTAATGTTAAAGCAACTAAACAGCAATGAGTTATTGTTCTTACCTTCAACGCAAGTATCTTGTTCGCAGTTAACTTTCATATCGGCATAGTAGAGAGTGTTGTCACAAGTCTCCAGAGGACAAGGAGATAAGCACGCGTCGTAGTTTGAACATTCTTCGTCACATTGCATCGCTGTTGACAAAATAAAACTTATTTATTATCTATCTCTGTATCTTTACAAAATAATCTCGAAATTGGAGGTGTTATTTGCTTCACATTAACTAGTTGGATCCTTTTTTTGGCGGACTTGTTTTTCTAATCGGAGGATCCTCCCTTTTCGTTGGAGGCGTGGTGCTGTTACGCCACCGCGACCTCCACACTTTGCTTCTACTTTGAGCTTTGTAAGCTAATTTCAGGGCGGCTATGCTTATGGATGTAAAAGATCTGAAATGAGGATCGAGTACCTGACGCAGGGTGACCACACCCCTTGGTTTGGCGAAGGTTGCGGCATGATAGGCGAACGAGGCTTAAGACAGAGTAAGGTGGAGGCGTTCGAAAGAGGCCTATGTCCAAGATAGCACGTGTTGATAATACTCACGGCACAGCTGCTGCGTCCTCCACTTAACGTTGACTCCCCTGCTCGCGCAGAGCTGCGCGTAGTGCGCCAGCGCGGTGCACACGCACGAGCAGTCGTCCCCCGCGTCACACGCGCACGCGTCCGACACGCAGCGCGACACGTGCGTCCCCACAGGTACCTCCGCGTGACACAGCGTGAACGGGTAGCGCTTCAGTGCTGAGCATGTGCTTGTTGACCATTCCTTGCGCTCTGGACGTTGCTTGCAATGATCCTGGATTTTTAGGGTAAAAGTATGTTGCTTAATTATCTATATAAAATAGCTTTAGTAAAGGGTAGTGAATTATAGGATATAAAATAACAAGTTTTATTTTTGATATTTAAATCTATTAGAGAATCTAAATCGGTTTATGAAATAAAATAATGTATGCAATATCTCAACATTTTTTACAGACAAATTTTTGGCTCCAAAGGCTAAGGCTCTAAGTAAATCCACGAAAGGATAATTTTAGAGGATTCCGGTAAATTCCAGCAAGCAACACGTTAATCTAGTCACTAGTCTCTTTGTAATAAATCACATTATGGAATGAAAATGAAAAGCAAATGAATGTGTTGCTATGCCTACAATTAGTTATCAACTTACGATAGAGCGTTGTGGCTTAGGACACGTAGACTTAAGTTTCCATGAGTCAGCGAATATCAGAGATGACGTTTCAGCGATACCGCCTCCTGAAGGTGTCTGGAAGTCATCTCGCATGTCGCCGTTGTAATTACCGCAGAGACCTTTCACCTAAAAAAACGTCTTATCATAATTTTCCTCATAAATCTTTTTTTTTACTTGGTGTGGTCACGGAGAAACCCTATCTCATGCCATTGGTAGTCGTAAAAGCCGACTAAGAAAGTCTCCGTAGGTATAAAGTATTCTTAAACAAACGTAGTAAATATTGACTTAAAAGCCAACTTATGATATTAGCGGACGCAGAAAATCACAACAAGACATTGTCACCATTAGTGATGTACCGTGCCCGGGCACACTGCCAAGGACTAGAAATATTGCCGGCAGCGCTGCCGGCAATGTTTCCAAAGTGGGAATTTACTGGGAATTTAGGTTATATTTTCAGAAATTTTATGACATTTGTATTAAATTCGCTTTAATTTATTCTAGACTAGTCATAAAAAAATTTCAATGAAACATAAAATTAACGAAAATTCCCAGTTCATTGGCAATATTCCTGGCAATATTCCCAGCATTATTTCCAGTTTGTTGCCGGCAATGTTCCCAAAGGGTAAAGAGTTTAATAATTTATTCTTTTTCGATTTTTAAATTGAAAAATATAATCTCTCAAATAAATCTTGAAAAAAAACAGTTTTAAATTATTTAGCTTTTTTTATAAGATTTATATTTATAACATAATATGCAACTAATTTACTTTTATAAACAATGAAAATCTGTAATTATTATGATACGAAAACTACAATAAAGACCATAATCTTCTGATTGAACTATAACTTGGATTATAGGCATAGAATTAAATTAAGAGAAGTAATTTGAGAAGTACTTTTCTTATAATAAACATCTATTCATATAGTTAAATAAAATTGGAGTGTCTGTTTGTAACATGATATCCACGGCTTTTACTAATTGCATATCAATATATCATCGACATCAATATAGATATCGATCCCAATGCCGTAAATTACAATTAATTTTTTTTGTCCGTTGTCTGTCTGTTTGTTCCGGCTAATCTCCGAAGCCGCTGGACCGATTTCGATGGAAATTTTCCTATTGGTTTGTAAATTTTACGGCGCGTAAACTAGGCTACTTTCGATTTTTATAAACATTTAGGGTTCCGTAGAAATAATTAAAAAGCATAAAAATGTCAATGATACTTAAATGAATTTATTCAATGGGCTTTTACGGGAGTTTAAAACAAGTAACTTAGGCTTCTTTTTTTTAGGGTTCCGCAGTTTTTTTTTTCAGGCAGATGCCGATCTTTTAACAAAGCACTAGGGGTACGGTCATAGCACACCTAAACGACTATGCTCCTACCCGGCAAAAAGAATATGATTCAAGTAAGGGCTTTAAATATTGCTCTTTAAATATATTTTACATTGGCATCCTAAATTAGCAGACAGCTCGCTGTCAGCGAGTCTACCGCCGCCATGCTGCTCGGTAGTTAAGGCCTAGCTTACCGCTCGTTACAGGTGAGCGGTCGGTGCGGTGTCTGCGCGGTCACTGCTAGCTGTCGGTCGGTCAGTATCTATGAACTATATATGGACAGCTGGCCGTCTACTAACAGTTACTGCATGGACTGCTGGGTGCCTGCTAGCTATCGCCGCGTAGATTATGAGCAGTCATTTTAGTATAGGGACGGTGTTGGGTGGGAGCGGTATTGGAGCAGAGTCATTAAAGTGTGCTATGACCTCAAGGCTTATTTTTCAGGTTTCCGCAGAAAAAAAAAGTTTTGTTCAAAATGCATTTTCTCTGGCAGCCACTCACAGCCCGTTGCGGTCACAGATTTAAAAGCGAAAAATTTCACCGAGGTCTTTGCATAGACGGGTGACCACTCAACTGGTATTTTATTTGAACGTATCCTTACTTCGGAGCGCACGTAAAACGTGGCTCCTGACTGTCGTTGTAGTGAGATGGCTGTTAAGTCACGTCAAAGGGTTTTTAAATGGTTCCGCAATAGAAAAAATAAAAAATGGTGAATGTGTGCTTTCGTGGACGAAGGTCTCGGGCAACAGCTAGTTATACAATAATATTTAAAGTAAAACTGTCACCAAAGAATGTGCATTTAAAAATTGTACGACACGTATTATCCGTGTCTTCTATAAAATATTCGTGTTCTTTTGATTTCTCTCGCATTACAATGAAATATAACGATGCGCCCAGTGCTTTAACAAGATATTATTATGCATTCTCGGCAACAAACACGTAAATACTGCGCACATCGGGGCGCGTGCGGCGCGTGACGTTGGGAGAGCGCGGGGGTCGGGGGGTAGCTATAGCGAGCGTAAACAGGTACAAGAGATAAAAAATAATCATATTTTACACTTTAAAAGTAAAAATCTGTTTAGTGGGCATTTTCCCGGAAGTTTCCCGGGCACATTGGCAGTGGAAATTTGCCGGCAGTGGCAATATTCCCAAGCGTACATCACTAGTCACCATGGTTAGTGAGAACTCTCCTTTAGTTAAATATTGACTCACATGAATTAAACAAATATTTTTTATATTATCACGGCAAAATTTCCACAGTCTATTTCAATAAACCTTACGAAAAGCTGTAATATAGCGTGATTTACTGTCAATATATAGAATACGTTGGTTAGAAACAATAGTCTTACCCTTCCTTGCCATATAGAATCGACTTTGACATAAACTCTCATGCCGCGGTCCCACTGCAAGCTCATACCTAGCGATGGTACGTCTAAGAACACGTACGAACCAGCCATACGCATCTTTATCCTAAACGAGAAGGATAATGGTTAATTTACATTGATCATTAATTTTCCAAGCGTATTTATACGCTAGACCTTACTCGCTGCAACCTTCACATTCTTATTACATTCCCCAAAAGAAAAGAGGAGAGAATGTGAAGGGAATAGTTGGGTACTTTACACTCGCCGAGCGAAACACACCAGTGCAAGAAACTGTTGCTGTACGATGGTTTTCTATAAAAGGGTGGCATTGTTTCGTAGAGACTCATGTTGTGAACAGCGTGACTCTACCATTCAAGTCAATATCATCATATCAGCCAATCGACGTCCTCTGCTGGACATAGGCCTCCTCCAAGTATTGCCACCTTGTGCGATCCTGTGCCTATATATTTCATTTCAATATTTTGTTGTAAACACGTACCTCTTAAGCTTGCTAATATCTGGTATAGGTGCATCTTTGGTTAAAGATACGATCTCTTCATTACCACCTCCTCCGATCTTGAGAGTCACAGATTTGGAGCAAGTAGCACCGGTCGTTCCACATGGTTCATTCTGTTATACAAAAAAGACAAGTTTAAATATCAATTTATGGTCGAACCGAGATAAAATAAAATATTTACATACTACCTATGATATTGAATATCATCATCATCATATCAGTTATAGTATGTATCATATCTGCTGGAAAAAAAATAAAAAAATTAATGCGAAACTCTAAAATACTCTGTCTACTGTAGCAAGAAATTCCTATAATGTGCTCTTCATTTTTCTGCCGAACTTCACAATTCTGATTCGATAAATTTGAATTTTTTGAAACATCATATTGAGCGAAATTAATTCTCTTAAATTACCTACCTGTATCTCAACATCAAATCCATCCTTGGAGTCCATGACGCCCTTAGCGAGCAGATAAGTGCAGACTCCTTCAAAGTCGTAGTCGGTGCCGTCAAAGGTGACTAAGTGGGAGTCTCCCCACGCTGAACAGATACCCGCGCACTTACGGGACGTGCAGGACCAGTTGCCGCTCTTACATGTGCTGTGGAAGGTAATAGTGTTATGAACTTAAAGACGTTTGGGTTTATGTAAGGGACATTCTTTACTTCTTTTATTTTTGAATGAATAAATTTACGAATCATAGTCCTTCATAAAAAAGGGTTACGATCCACAAGTTGTTGTAAAAATAAAAAAAAACCCTTTTGCTCGTGTAAAAGTCAACTAAAGAAAATTAAACAACGATACCGTCATGGGCAGAGAAGAAATAATCGAATTTTGAAACAAGTTGCCCCCACAAATAATTATTCTGCGTGGGTTTCGAACCTCATGTATAGCAGACGTACACACGACTGCTTCAACGCGGTCTTTAATGTACCTATCGCAATGGTAAAATCTTCCTAAACTGTATCTATTATTACGCATTCCTGGACTGTAGGGTGGTTGGTGCTTGCTATCAAGTTCAATGCAGTCATATTGCCTTGTGTTTATAAAAAGATTCTCCCTTGGCTACGACGCTTATCCGTAGTAGTAGTTATAGAGTTTATTTTCTAATATACTCAGTAGTCAGGCAACAACCTTTGATCAACATTAACGACAACATATCAAAACAAGTATTATTTCGACCACAGTGACGTCACAGTGCTATTTGTAACTCGTTGGCATTCATTACAAGAGTGAAAGCACGTATTACGCATACTAAATACGCATGGCTTGCAATGTAATACAATATTTGAGTAAGAGCTGCATCGGGGGCGTAGCTCAGATGGTAGAGCGCTCGCTTAGCATGCGAGAGGTACCGGGATCGATACCCGGCGCCTCCAATAAGACTTTTTGATTAATTTTCGTTTTTTTTGTAATTGTTTTTGTGTTCTTTACAACAAATTTAACATAATGATTGATGATGAATAAACAAAACACATAAATTACAACAATTTTATCATTTTCAAAATTAATATAATATTATGTAATTTGACATTATATGTAATTTAAACTACACTGCAGGTATGTGACGTCACGTATTTGTTAAGTCGTGTGTGCAGTATAGTCTGTTTTGACATTATAGTTTCAAACCGAATTTTTACCTAAGCATGAATAACAATGTTTAGCTAAAAATTCGGTTACTGATAGGTATATCCAGTTAGACTTATCAGTAAAAATAACTATGGTTACGGTAATTTGGAAAGGGGAGTTTAAGAAAGTTGTAGCATTAGATTAGTTTTTACTATTAACTATTGTAGCTTTTAATTGACAGATAGAGACAGTAGAGATGACTCTTGTGGTGATAAGCCTCTTATCTTACTTAAACGTGTAAAGACACTCCAGATGGAAAGATTCTATATAAAGCCTTAGACTTCCCCTTGTACTTATAGCAAATAAATATTAAACATAACAATTATTTAAATACCTTACCATTTATTACATTCTTCTTGCATGACATGCCCATCAGGGTAGCTCCTTCCTCCATGATGACAAGGACACTGCGCCGGAGCGACGCACTTCTTAGACAACGTGTCCAGGACAAAACCCTTCTTACACTGACATCCTGGACGACATTCTGCTGTCGTAGATGTAGGGGGCAGGTGCATGTTCTGTATGACAATGTAAAAAGAATTTAGAACAGGTATGTAATCATTGTGTGGTGACGGAGTAAGAATACAATATGTCACCACCCCATTTCATCCCATGGGTGTCGTAAAAACCGACTAAGGGACTATCCGTAAATGTTATCTGTACGAAATAAAAAGAAGGAAACCCTATACCAATCCGTCTGGCCAGCGTGGTATTAGTAGGCCAAGTATCCCTCTTTCATGGGAGGAGGCCCGTCCCTGCAGTGGGTCATTAATAGTCTGTTATGATGATGATGATTCAGTGGTTCTCATAGCTAATTGTGATCTGTGACCAAGGAAAGATATATGTTAAGCAACGTCATTGAGGTCAGTCAATAGATAGCTGACCGATTTGTTTACTTTTGAGCACCTCTTTGCTTCCTTTCGGGGAGTAATGACCAAGGTGCTGAAATGACCATGGTGCTGATATGACCATGGTGCTGAAATGACCAAGGTGCTGAAATGACCATGGTGCTGAAATGACCATGGTACTGAAAAGACCATGGTGCTGTTTAGAGGGCACGTAAAAGTGGGACCCGGTTGTTGTTCTAGTGACAGTTATCGTTAAGTCATGTTAAAAGCATATTTATGATAGGCTTTGATAAAGTCTTGATATCGGTTTTTGGCCATATTACTCAATGTGAATGTGTTGTTTGCATAAATGCGGAATTTATGTAAATTACAATATGATATTGAGTGCTTTGGTGGCGCGGTGGTCGAGCTATCGGTTACCATGGACGTGGCTGTAGGTTCGAATTTTACTCAGGTTAATTCTTTACGCGATTCACAAACTATTCTCCTGATTCCAAATGTACTTTGTAACCTTATAAATTGATGTTTGTAAAGTCCCCACGGGACCTAGGACATAACACCCAGAGCAAGAGTTGGCCTTTTAAAACAAATCTCATACCTTGCAAGTCAAAGGTTCAGCGATCTCACAAGTAGTGAACTCCATATTCTTGGAAGCGCTACAGTTACTCCTCAGGTCCTCAGCGGGCGGGTAGTTCTGTATCTCGTCCGGGGTGGCCGGCGTGCAGTCCCAGCGTGCTCCCACACATGTACTATACAAACACATGCAATACTGTGAATCTTTCATATAATAAAGTGTGTCTGTTTGTTTGTTACTTCTTAACACATAAACGGCTTTATCGATTTGGATAAAATTTTGTGTGGAAGTAGATATCATCACGAAATAGCACTTATGCTATTTTTAACATCGTATTTTTTGGAAATGTAAAATAGTATACCATACCACGTATACTATTTTACCTCCATAGCAATTTCAGCTGTTTGAGCGTAAAGAACCAAAAATTGGAATACGCTACTAGGTTCATTCTTTCAAAAGGGATGAATAAGGCCATTCTAGAGGAGCCCGTCATATTGTGTTAAACATAATTACACACGGAAAAGAGGTCACCATTCATAGAGTCTATTACTTGCATATCATTCATCATCATATCAGCCAAAGCTGGACAAAAGACAGAGTAATAATAATTTTGTATGACTTTAAAAAAATACGCACTTACACACACAAACGCATTTATAATATTAGTAGTATCAGCATAATGTGACATTGCGTTATTGGACTAAGTGAAAGGTAAGCACGTTCTTGAGATATTAAAAATGTATACGTTTTATTTTTATTGTAATTTATTAATTTGATATAGATAATATAGGGGGCGTAGCTCAGATGGTAGAGCGCTCGCTTAGCATGCGAGAGGTACCGGGATCGATACCCGGCGCCTCCAAAACTTTTTACATCATAACTAGTTATATTAGCTAATAATATAACCAATCAAATAGTAAACACAAGGGAAATATAGAACTTCATATATTTTTATTTATTATTTGTCTATGGACAGGGTCATCATTATCATAATAGCCCATTAATGTTCCACTGCAGGGGCGGGCCTCCTCCCTGTGACGGAGGGATACTTGGCCTACTAATACCACGCTGGCAAAACGGATTGGTATAGGGTTTAATTTCAAGTTTTATGGACAGAGTATGGGGGCATTATGCCAAGGTAATTATATTTTTAATAGATTGCCTGTTCTAGCAGTAGACACAATAGTAAAACAATGTGAAGGTATCTATCTTAATATATAATACGAGACAGGGAAAGGTTAGGTACGCAATGGTAGTGAATGTATTTAATATGATACACGATAAAAAATATAATGTCAATAAAATACATATATGCACAACTCACCATAGTTCCCTCTCTCGTCTTCCGGCTCTAACCTCCTTGTATCCAGCATTGAATTGCAAGCCTTTGTGGAAGCATGGACACAGACCAGTTGGTACGCACATACCGTTGTCGTCTAACAGCTACAAAATAACATAAATAAAGCTAATTAAAACACCTAAAAAACACAAAAGAAAGAATATAAATAAAAATATTCCTCACACATTCACACAATGTCATAAGTATGTTTATTCGTTCTATGAACTAGAACGAATAAACATACTTTAAAACTTTTTTTGTGAATACATAGGCACATATTATACATAGATAATACCCAGACCAATGCAAACAATCATGTTCATGCACACAAAGATTTGCATTGAGCGGGAATCGAACCCAAGACCTCTGCGTAGCAATCATGTTATATAACCACTACGTAATAGAGGTCGAGAATAAGAGGAGAGTTACCTTTTGGCACCATTTAAACACTTTCTGTTCTTATTGTTTTGTTTTCCAATATGTGTGATATCATAGCACCAAGTACATTAGAAGCGTCTCACTCCATGGAAGGACCACTCCTTATTGCTGATGGAAACTTGGAAAAAACCCAAGACAGATTCGTAAGTAGATACAGGGTTAAATTTTTCCAGAGTTTATATTAACAGAGCAGGTTTTTCCCTAACTATTCAGAAAGTTTCCGATTTTCACGGGATGAAATAGAGTAGAGACACTGTATCTATCTTCTTACTTCGTCATGTCATGACACAAAATTTGGTGTATCTTTTCGTTCATCAAGGTTCCCTAACAAAGTTGTGCGAAGGCTTGAACCCACACACGACAACATTGTTTATGCTACAATTAGAAGTTCCGTTTAAGTCCCAACGGCAAAGGACAAGACCCCTACTGCGGAAGTTGTATATTTCTAAAATAAACAGTTTACCTATACTTTGTTTATATTTATACGTGTGGTGACGGAGTAAGAATACAATATGTCACCACCCCATCTCATCCCATGGGTGTCGTAAAAACCGACTAAGGGACTATCCCTGAATATTACCTTTACGAAATAAAAAGAAGGAAAACTTGAAATAAAACCCTATACCAATCCGTCTGGCCATTAGTTATTAATAATTTATCAATTTAATTTAATTTATCAATGTAATTTATCAATTTAATTCCTTCCGGCCGCCATCGCAACTGTGTTTCACAACCAGTTGTCTACGAGGATTTTTTAGTCTTTTACGGCAACCAGTTGTGATAGAAGAATATTTATTCTTCTTCTGCAACCAGTTGCCAATAAAGAAAATCTCAAAAAGTCTAGTTGCTATAGAAGAGTTACTTTGTTTGTTCACAACCATTGATTACAAAACTTAAAGTACTTACGTATTTTAAAATTTTAATCTACATTTATACCTGGATTGCTATTATATCAAAAATTAAGAAGATGATGATGGAAAATTAATTTGATACGTCGAATTCCGTGATAAGTTTTGTAGTCGTAAGTTGAGTACCTTAGGTGTAGAACTGGTACTGTTATAATGAGAAAAAATTGTTTAAGCGACATTATAAATAATAAATAAATGAAATGCCATGAAATCTGAAACTCAAATAACTTTTATTCCGCTTAAAATAAAATATAAATATACGGTTAAAAAAGTTTGTTCTCCGAATACCAAACAACTACACTTTACTTAAAAGAAAACTAACTTAAACATCTTCTGTAACTAATATTTGACGAACTTACTAAAAAGTTATGGAGAAAGGGCTAATTATTTCAAGGCAATGCCCAACTGTAATTTCTTTTCCTTCTAGTTGCTGTATTGCCACATCAATTTCTTCATCGATCAATTTGTACTCTAGTTTCTTTTTACTTTTTAATTTTAAATTGTAAGTTTCCGTTTCCGTTAATAAAACGTCCAACAATTGTGCCAATGAGGGATATTTTCGTCCTATATAACGGTTTATCTTTGCATGCCATCCCTCAATATTGTTATTCGTTCTTACGTTTTCTTTTGCACAAGAACATGATTTCATCATTTCATTTTTCTTTAACCATTGTTTTTGGAAGTACTTGTTAAATTTTTTAAGTCCTTCACTAGGATTTTTTGACATTTTGGTCATTACGTATAAATAACCTTTTTCTATATATTGAGCTGGTAATCGAGCAAGCCCTACGCATCGTGCTACATGTCTTCGTTCCGTTCGTAGTTTTACATTTAAGACTTTTGCTTTTTTCCATAAGCAACGATTATAATGAAAGTAACACCCTTTAAATATTATTTTTGGAAAAACACTTTGAATGCCATTTATAGCCGCTACTTCGAAATCAAGTGTTATTTTTTGTGGATTCCAACTGATACGCGACTTGATCATGTTAAACAAAATTTTATAAGTATCGGTTTTTTTGTCTGGTAGTAAAGCGAATATCAAAGGAAGTATGGTATGACTGCTTTTATTGTAACCATGTATTGTATACAGTTGTGCGAATGCTCTGGGACAAGATCTAAAAGTACCGTCAGCGAAAAAGTGATGGTATTTATTAATCGCTATTCCCTCTCGATCATCTATAATTTCTTTAGACCCGAAAACAATGATCCGCTTATCGTCATCGCAGTACTCAGTAAGAAGGAAATCTTTATATTTATTAGGAATCATAACGTCATGAGCATTATTAAACCTTGTTTTAGCAACACCCAATACTTTGTTTCTTTCGTTATTCAGACCCGTTTTTATATTTTCATATCTCGGTATCTTTGTCAGAAATTCATAGCCATCATCTTTGAGTTCGCGAACAGTTTCTTCGTATTGCTTCTTAATAGATATAAAATTGCAACTACTCTTCTGCTTCAAATGGTCCATTTTTTTTAGCACTACATTTCTCTCAAAATCAGCGATACAGTCAGTGTTATGTGCCTTGGATATTTTTGTTATCTCATTACGCGTGTTCACTGTCAAATTACCTTTACACCCAGTACTACTACAACATTTAAAAAATGAGTCTCCGTTTGTATAAATTTTTTTGCGATGATAACGATACCCATCATACAAAAGAGTAACGCCTCCTCTTCTTGTACTTATGAATTCTAGCTTGGATGAACTTGGATATATATTTGACGTAGACATTGCTTGATGGGTAGGTACGTATTTAATGCATCGACTTCAAATTATAATGTCTAATGGCACAAATTGCATTTAAATGATAACCTGTGACCTAACGTTAAATTTATATTATAACCAATTACTTATTACGACGCTCGTAAGCAAATAATTAGAACTCGAATGATAGTACTGAGAAAAATATGACTATGATAAGGAATTACAAATGGTTTTTCGATTATGACAGATAACTGTCATGATGACGACTTGTATGAAATATGGAGGTTTTAATGCTTGAAATAATGTGTGGAGATTATAAACGTTGCGGAAGAAGAATCACACAAATGGTTGCCGTGAAAATTAAAAAGTCCTCGTAGACAACTGGTTGTGAAACACAGTTGCGAAGGCGGCGATTTTTTTCTTTATTGGCAACTGGTTGCGGAAGAAGAATAAATATTCTTCTATCACAACTGGTTGCCGTGAAAGACTAAAAAATCCTCGTAGACAACTGGTTGTGAAACACAGTTGCGATGGCGGCCGGAAGGATTTAATTTACCAATTTAATTTATTAAGCTAATTTATTATGAATGGAATTGTATTTTGTTGTAATTCTGCATGTCAATTCTCGTTCCTTAAAAACGTTAAAAATAAAGTTAATTTAACTTTTAGTTGTCAAATTGTGACACAATAGGTATTCTTGTATTTATAATTTAAAATCTTTTTAAAATCTTGTAATTGTACTGTAACTAAGCTTAAAACGGCATTCTGTAACTTTTAAAGTGACAGTTGTAATTTTCGCGCTAAAATGAGTATTGTTGTCATTAAGAAACGTCAAAACCTTTACGTTTATTTTAGGAGCGGCAGTGCGCGTGCGCGAGGGAAGCGAAACGAGCGGGAAAAACAAGTTAGGGATATCGCATTATTACATTCAAAGACCCTGATTTTCATATTTTGTTTTCTTAGAATAGAAGTTTACGGAACTTATAATATTTTAATTTACCGAAGATAATTTTCTGTAGTTGATTTATATATTAATGTTTTATTTCTGTATATGGAGTGTTAGAAAATCTCTTAAAATTTCCAATCTTTTAAATTGTAAACCGTAAACTGGCAACTCTGTTATTTAACTCTTTTTTGCCATTTAACTTAATTTTAACTTTTTCTTTACCGGACAAGAATACCACTTTGGATTAATTAAAAATTAAATTTAAAAAAATCAAAAATGAAGTTAAATTAAATAGTATGTTTCGAGAATTGACCTGCTGGTAAAAAAATTGTTTTATTAGTATGAAATTAGTTACAATTTAAGGGAAATTTAATTTCATTTAAATACTAACACAGATGTAAGTTTACTAACAATATGGATGTAATTTATCTGAAATAAATATTATTCTATTCTATTCTATTAGTAGGCCAAGTATCTCTCCGTCACGGGAGGAGGCCCGTCCCTGCAGTGGGACATTAATGGGCAGTTTATAATAAGGCTAGTAACACATACCTGTCCCACAGGACACGCACAGCCCTCAACACAGGAAGGTCTACACTTGCCGCTGGACGCGTACGCCGTGTCCGAGCACTTGCGCAGACAACTGTCCGCACACACTGTGTACTCCTGACCACCTGTGCACTGGATCTCTGGATAAAAACAAATGTTATAAATAAAATAAAAAAATATAAAAACAAATGTTATAAATAAAAATAACAAATATTAATACTTAAGACAACAAAAAAACATTCATTTGTACTTGTTGATTCGGCGATCATTGTTCCGATAGTACTTTCGGTAATGGACCAATTCCAAAGTGTCTCTCAAGGTCTCTCATCAACACATAAGGAGACTTGCGTAAGACAATAGGATTGGCAAGGCAGTAGTGCTGGACACGGCACATATTGTAAAGAGTTCCTATCTCCAGAGATAGGAACATCTTAACAATACGTGCCGTGTTACCAAGCTCCAAAGCTCGGGCCACCAGTAGCTTGGGCCTTGTACTCGATGCCGGTGTGTACTTTTTTAACGTATTTTTAAATGTTTAAAAAAATATAATATTTAAAATGTACGCGGAATCTAAGATGGCCGATTCAAATTAGTTGCAAATGGCTGCGCCGACATAATTTTTAGAACTAAAAAGCTTTTCTTTGTTCCTGTAGGTACATGCGCAAACTACTCTTAACTAACTCTTAACTTCTCTTAACTTCAAACCGACTGCGTAAGATAGCGCTCGCTGTACTCACCACACTCCTGCACGTTATATCTCCACTGTATGATGACTCCCGCCTTGGCGCAGTTCATGGCGTAGTCGCCGAGCACGGGGCACAGGCAGCGCGACACGTCCCCCGCGCACGCGCACATGTCGTACACGCATGCCGCGTAGTAAGGTTCCACGTCCACGTACCAGTGACATGCTGGAAATTTTATATTATTAGTTATTTTCTTCCATAAAGACAAATCCAAAGAACATCCACGCTCAAGATTAAAATTTGACGACCTCTGTGGCGTAGTGGTTATATAACATGACTGCTACGCAGAGGTCTCGGGTTCGGTTCCCGCTCAATGCAAGTCTTTGTGTGCATTAACATAATTGTTTGCATTGGTCTGAGTGTTCATTTGTATAATGTGTGTATTTACAAAAAAAATAAAAATTTGTTTTTCGGTTGACTAGCTTCCATAGTACAAAGCTCTGCTTATTTTGGGACTAGATGACGTTGTGGGAATGTGTGAGGATTATTTAATATTAATTTATTATTCATTTGTGGATCACACGAACTTGGGTGTCAATTGATTTTGGAACATTGTGCACGGCAGCTGTAACTATTGTTTTCCTCCGAGGCAAATTTATGTTTTCCTTTTAACGATAGCATGAATAAACTTTTATGGAAGGAAGGATATGTAGACAAACAACAGCCAAAGTCATCCGAAGTCCTCGAAGATTTAAGTACGAGCCTCCCTTACTCTACCAGTAAAACAATGCAATTAATGATCAAATGACAAAAGTCAGAAATCATAACAGCCCATTAATGTCCCACTGGAGGGACGGGCCTCCTTCCGTGACAAAGGGATACTTGGCCAACTAATACCACGCTGGGCAGACGGATTGGTATAGGTTTTAACTTCAAGTTTTCCTTCTTTTTATTTCGTATAGATAATATTCACGGATAGTCGCTTAGGGTATATGTGCTACGCACATATACAACTCGAGCCGTTCAGTATTCTTTGTATGAAACTTCTTACTGCAACGCACACTAATCGGAATCGTAACGTAATCGGATTTTTGACGTTTGACACCGAGGAAAAAGGCGAGGCGGTGCCGATCCGTTTACGTTACGTTATAGGTACCCTTAGTCGGTTTTACGGCACCCATGGGATGAGATGAGGTGGTGACATATTGGATTCTTACTCCGTCACCACACGGAAAGTCAGGAATGTTTTAAGTTAATTTTTAACTGAATTAAAATTTTAATAAGTCGTAAATAACGATTCTAATTCGTTTATAATTTCTGTCAATTCGCTGTAATCCTATGGGTATCTTTTGGAAAAAAAACCCAAAACTTCCGCGGGAAGAGGTGAGTAGAAGACACTATGTCATCTCACTACGTCTTTTTTGGTAAATAATATTACTTTTCTCAAACATTTAACTACTCCTACTTATTAATAATTAATTAAAAACGGTTCAAATAAAATTACACGTACTTTTTATTAGATATCTTATCTGTTATTGACTTATCATTACATATGTTATGACATTTTATTGAGCTGTAATCATTCAGTAGTTTTAGAGATTAGCGTCTTCAATTAAACAAACTAACATTTTCCAAAAACTATTGTGCTGTAGATACAAATCAAATCAATACAATAGGCACGGAAGCTGCAAACCGTGACTTATCCTTCCTTCCTATTCAATGCAAGAATGGCCATTCCTTTTCACCGACTTCAAAAAACGGAGGAGGTTCTCAATTCGGTTGTATTTTTTCTTTTTTTTTGTAATGGTCAAAATATACTTCGCTAGTCATAAGGGTTGATATCAGTTTTAATTTCAAGTCCTTGTCTTTGCTTAAGATATTGGCAGTTAATTAATAGTCCCTTGGTAACCTTATATGACACCTTTGTAATGAGATGGAATAGGCTTTATACCTAAATACTTATACAAACTGTACTGTACTTGTACAAACTGTCTCCGTGTGGTGACGGAGTAAGAATACAATATGTCACCACCCAATCTCATCCCATGGAGGTGTAAAAACCGACTAAGGGACTTTCCGTGAATATTATCTTTACGTAATAAAAAGAAGGAAAACTTGAAATTAAACCCTATACCAATCCGTTTGGCCAGCGTGGTATTAGTAGACCAAGTATCCCTCCGTCAATGCAGGAGGCCCGTCCCTGCAGTGGGACATTAGTGGGATGTTATGATAATACAAACTGTGTCTTGTCTTTAATGCTAATGCACACTTTAAGGTGACAAAATTTATACCTATAGGCGCTGTCTGACCTACATAAATACTTGTATTAATAACAATTAGAAAGGTAAGCAAGTTCTCAGTACGTTACGAGTTATTTTTGCGTAATTTAAACATTGTAATGTATTTATTCGAAACTTGTAATATCGGGGGCGTAGCTCAGATGGTAGAGCGCTCGCTTAGCATGCGAGAGGTACCGGGATCGATACCCGGCGCCTCCAATATACTTTTTAAATGTGGGTAGTTTTATTTTTATATGACGTAGATATTTATTTTAATGAAAGTGTAGAGTTACTTCGAGTGTTATAAACATCGGGGGCGTAGCTCAGATGGTAGAGCGCTCGCTTAGCATGCGAGAGGTACCGGGATCGATACCCGGCGCCTCCAATATTTTTTTAGTTTCTTAAAATTTTACTACTCATACTCCAAAAAAATGATAATTACATTTTTGATAAAGTTAATGCTTTCGTCTCTATTATTGCTTCTCATAAAGTCAGAACAACCATGTTTACTTGGTAGAAATGTGCTTAACAGCACACTACGCACATTTCAAATCGGTTTACCCGTTTTCGAGAAATCAGGTAACAAACACAAAAAAAATACAACCGAATTGAGAACCTCCTCCTTTTTTTGAAGTCGGTTAACAAAAGAAAATAATGCTGGCCTTCAACTCGTAGCGGGTATAATAACAACTACCCTTAGACTTTCTTGTTGTATCCTTTGCATTTTGTTTATTAAGTTTAGAAAGATAAGATTTTCTTTATTATTTATTCTTTAAAAAAATAGTTTAAATGAAAAGGTTACATACTCGTACCAAGGCGAAAAAATACTTTGCAAATATATTATTGTTTTTTTAAAAAAAGGCAAACGCAGGGACTAGACATAGAGTCGACCTCAGTCGCGGACACTTTTACAGACAGGTAACTAAAGAGCATTAAATTAAACAGGGCTCAGCAAAATTATTTTTGGCTTACACAATTCATTATGTTATAGGAATTTTAAACCATAACCACTTTACCACCGATTTAGTTTTTATAGATATCGCATTATCATTTGAGTTTTAAAGCCATAAATATCATTTCTCTATATCTATCTCGCTTGCACTTACAGGTCTTTTATTCTTATCTTCTATCTCTCTTTGGAGTACTCGAATGATAACGTGTTTTCCATCATAACAGCCCATTAATGTCCCACTGCAAGGACGGGCCTCCTCCCGTGACAGAGGGAAACTTGGCCTACTAATACCACGCTGGCCAGACGGATTGGTATAGGGTTCAATTTCAAGTTTTCCTTCTTTTTACTTGGTAAAGATAATATTTACTCTCGTCTCTTAGTCGGATTTTACGACACCTATGAGTTGAGATGGGGTGGTGACATATTGTATTTTTACTCCGTCACCACACGGCCAATAAATAGTGTTTTCCATAGAATGATAATAATAAGGTAGGTAACTTACATTCAAAAACTTTGCTCTTAAGCTTGCTACAGTACTTTTCGGCGGCTTCCTTGTTCTCTATGTTAGCCTTACAAGGATGTTCAGGCTCCTTCGTATCTATATCAGTACATAACTCTCTGGTCTTCCATTTGTTCGCGAAGGCTAGAGCTGACTGTTCGACGTCGTTTTCAGGAGTAAGGAAGTCGTCTTTTTGATTCAAGTTAAATGTACCACATAGACCCTGAGGATTTGAGATAAAAATTTAAATATAAATTAGAGAAATAATTTTTTTTATTAAATTTTTGATATTTTTACTATAATAATTAATTGTATCAATTTTATTTCAATTGAGAGAGAGGAAAGATTTCGGATTTTGTTTCAATTGTATAAAGTCAATGACTTATTTTTTTTCTTTGTTTTTCTTCTCTCTGTTTTTGCAATTTGTAGTTATTGTGCATGCTGTGATCTCTTTTAATTGAGGAAACACTTAGATTATTGTATGTATAGTGTACGAAACGTTGTTACGAAATAAATTGTTAATCAATTAGTCGAGAAAAAAATAATAAGGTGACAACCAGTTACGATAAAAGAATAGATTTTCCTTAATTTGAACAAGTTGGGAACTTAAAAGTTTTGTACAACATTTATAGATCCAAAAGAGGTATTTTTTTCTTGTTTCGCAATCATTATGATTAGGAAAGGGCTCTGACAGACTTTATATCTGCTAGAGACGCGATAACAAATGCAAGATTAAATAACTCCGCATGGCCAAATTAAATTTGTGGAAGAAATAAAGTAAGGTGCCGCATGAAGCCGGTGTAGAGTCTAATCATAATGTATTATTTGGGGTAATTGAAAAAGGTCTTAAATAACATATATTTTTTTTACCTATAAAGCTTAGGAATAACTAGAAAAATCCGAAAAGAATCCTATCGCGCCTAGCTGGCGTTTTACAGTTGAGCACTAAGTTGCGGCCCGGCGGCGCCGTATAAAGCAATGGTTAAATTTGGTAGTCGAGACGGGTACTCGGGTGGCCTAGAGGTCATGGCACTGGACGCGTATAATCCAGAGACGCGGGTTCGATTCCCGCCTTGAGTATCAATTTTATCCATTGTCTTTCTTCTTTTAGGTCTTAAATAAGTTCACTACTAAGTAACTAACCTTAGTCTTTCCTTGAAATTCAGCTGGTACATCAATGAACACGCGGGTATTTCCATCCCACCACAGATCTATCTGGTTTGGAATTTGAACTGAAACAAACGCAATAAAATAATCCTTTAAAAGTCTTAAATAATACGTTGACGTGTAATTATCTTTACGAATACCTTACTTTTTATTGTAGTGAAACTGAAAATTACTGTTACACAGGTTAACCACTATAACAGTTCAAAAACGTTAAAAACTAGGTTCTTCTACCGTCAATGTCATATTTATAGTCTTTTCATGTGCTCATTTACACTAACTACGCATTAAGCCCGATTTACACATCGACAAGTACAGTAGCGAGTTAAGTTGTAAGTCTCGCGTCTCGTCAACTTAACTCGCCTAAAAATAGGATGGAGATCTATTTAAATCAGCTCAATCAACAACTTACTACTTAACTCACTACTGTACATGTCAATGTGTAAATCGGGCTTAAAGGACCCAATATTATAGGAAAAAGTAAACAGATGCTTTGCAGCCCTTTACTATAAAAAAAACTACTATTGTCCTACAATCAAAACTCATACTCACTGATAATAAACAGCGAGGAAGCAGCTCTGATTCTGATATCAGCCACCATGACAGGTAACGTGGACACCTCCTTGCCATTGACGAGAATGAACCCGCCCTGCTTCAAGTGGACGCTTATACCGTCGTAGTTTAGCGATACTGCCTTAGTACATGACGGCTTGCCTTCGCCTTTGTATGGACTTAAGTTCATTGCCTGTAATTGCGTGGTATTTAGAATACACAGAATAAGTCGGTAAACAATTTGCATCTTTTTAAGTGAGTGCTCTAACCAACTTGAACTCTTAAAAAATATAAAGCGATGATCCTCCCTTTTTCATTCAATAGACATCCCTATCTATGTCGTAGTAACTTACAATGTTGCATTAATATTTATCCTCACCATCATCATATCAGCCGATTGACGTCCACTACAGGACATAAGCCTCCTCCAAATATTTGCACCTTATGCGGTCCTGTGCCTCGAACATCCATCGGTTTCCAGCTGTTCTAACTAAGTCGTCGCTTTATCTATCCACCCTGCGCTTTCCGGTACGCAGTTGCCATTCCAAAACCTTACTGCCCCTACAATCAGTTCATCGCGCAATGTGCCCTGCCCACCGCCACTTTAATCGGGCAATCTGTTATATCGGTTACTTTGGTTCTCCTACGTATCTGCTCATTTATGATTTGACCACACAGGGAAACTTCCAACATAGCCCTCTCCCTTGCCCTCTAGGTAAGCCTTCTGAGAAGGCCCCAACCCCAAAGTAATTTCACTTCATATGTCACGTACCTAAGCAAGTGCGATACATACCTCAGTGATAGTACCGGAGCAGGCGACGTTCTCGACCTCAATGCTGAGCGCTTCAGCGGCCAGCATGGTGTAGGTGCAGTGTCCCATGAAGTCGTAGCGCAGTCCGTCGAACGTGCTGTAGTGAGGGTCGCCCACAGCGCTGCAGCGAGCGCCGCAAGCTGCTTGACTACATGTCCAGGACCCGCCCTCGCATGTACTGAGGGTGCAAAACAACTAGTATTATAAGACGCTTTCAATAAAGAATGTTACTCGATACGTGACGTCAATTTACAACACTCCACACTGTAGCAAGTGGTCAGAGTGAGCGGCGTAAAACAACACCGTGCTTAAAACGTGATCGGACGAGTGTTGTGTCCCACGTCACAATGGAATAAAAATCGGAAACTAATTAAGTAACTGATCGTAGTATTTCCTGCTTGTACTTTTGACAGAAAATATGGAGAGCTTATATTAAAAATTTGTAAAAATTCTTCATTTAGACGCTTGGTGCCGTACGGTTGTTGCAGAATTATTACGACCATTTTAGGAAGTTCTGTTTAGAACTGTACCTACTACTGAAACTTTACTTGTTTAAAGAACACACGAACTATCAAACGCAACACACAAACTGTCAAAGCTTACAAGCAACTGTTAAAAAACTCTGCTCAGAGAACCTACCAAAAAGACAAAAACTCACCAAGTATTACAAGCCTTCTTGATCTTCTTCCCAGGCTTGAAGATCTTATTCCTCAACCTACAAGGGCACTCATTTTTCGGCACGCATCTTCCTTCTTCCAACAATAACCCTTCAGGACAGAAGCATCCCTCCACACAAGTACTGTTGTCCACCTTCGTGTCGAGGAGAGGGAAGGCACAACTTGGTTGGGACTCTGGTCCGCAAGAACGATACACCTTGTTTCCTGGGCACTTCATTGCTGTGGGAAATTGTAATTTTATTTGATTAAGTACTTCGTTGGGCGGCGAAAAAACGCGTTCGTTTTTTAAACATATGTCATTACTGCTCCACTCCTATTAGTCATAGCGTGATACTATATAGCCTATGACACTCCCCGATAAATAGACTATTCAATACAGAAAGATTTTTTTAAATCGGTTCATTAGATCCAGAGATTACAACGTCACAAACACACAAACAAACAAACACACAAACTTTACCTCTTTATAATATTAGTATAGATAAACGTTTACAGTTGCTGAAAGAAGTCCATAATTAAGTTGTCTGCTTAAATAAACATAGTTTCATCACATAATGTTAATGCGAGGTTGTCGTCTAAGCCAATGGATGGTTCATTAATTACCATAATTTATATGAAATGTGGCGCAAAGCGAACAGAATGACGTTCAGCCAACAACTGGTATTCATTACAAATATTATTTAGATAGAAAATTGAATTATATAGCGATTAGAAAAAAATTATTTGGTTCAGCCTATTAGTCCACAATTAGATTATATGATGAACTATTTCACATCAACCACAAAGTCCTAGTTTTAAAAGGTTAATAGCAACAGCAAACTTACGACAGGTATCATCATCTCGCCAGTTCCTCATCTCTTCAACACCATGACGAAGACACTCCTTGGCGTACACGGAGACAGTACTGCACGCACATTCTTCTGGACCTAATAGAGTAGGAAACTATTTGTCTTAAAAAAGTTTTGATCTAAAAGCAATGAACTAATTTCCTACCAAACCTCATTTACAAGCAATTAAGTGTTATTTATTTTATTACTTTAGTGACGCGAAAATTAAGTATAATGATTTGACTACGATTCAAAATTACGTTATAAATTACCTTTTAAAAGAATTTTAAATATTCATAATTATTCGTATAAAAGCTTCCAACATAACACATGCGTTAGTTGTCCATAAGATCGTGATACTTATAACAAAAGTAAGACAAATAGGTAAGCTAGATAATATAAAACGATACTTACTTTTAGTAGTCGTACACGCGCAGTAGTCCCATTGACAGGTCTCCAGCAACAAGGAGACATCCATGACCTGGTGATCATCACACAGTTATCATTCAGAAAGATCAGATGTATATCAAGACGGTAGTGAATGAAGATTATGTATCAATGAAATGAAGGTTTGATAGGATCATTGTAGATCGCATTCTATGGTTTGTGTCAAACCCTATGGGAGCAAGGCGTGATTTTTTTATGTAACACATTATCTATCAAATAAATGATGATCAAATCATGATCTAACAAATAAAACAATCAATGTGTTGGATGAGTCACTTGCCCTAGGTGTACAAAATGCATGAGGTCTTTCGAAAGCACACAAAAGAGTACAAAGTCTTCTTTTGAAATAGGCAAAGCACAACTTATCAAGTAAAACCCTCGGAGTTCGTCTTTCAACCTTAAATGACTATACAGTAACCACCACGAGAATACTGAAACAAACTACGACTCTCTAGCCTTCGTATTGTTATTTGAGTGATACACAAATAAATTGTCCCGAGCCCGGATATCCATTGCGTTCCTTCATTATACGCGTAGCATAAGTAGTCTATAAAATGAAATTACCTTCGAACATTTTCTGAATTTATCTTTACCAAATACTTTGGTACAAAACTGTTGAGCTCTTTTTAAATCAGCATCAGATATAGATGAACACGCACTGTTTTCTGTAGGGTTGCTGTCACATATATCTAAAACAAATACATCATTATAACACGTACATAACTGACAATTGTGTGTACACATAAATACTATTCTAAATAGTAAATCTTTTCTTTTAGAACTAAAGCCCGATTTACACTTCGACAAGTACAGTAGCGAGTTAAGTAGTACCAAGTAGCCACTTCTCTCGCGTCTCGCCAACTTAACTCGCCTAAAAATAGGATGGAGATCTATTCAAATCAACTTAATCAACAACTTACTACTTAACTCGCTACTGTACTTGTCGATGTGTAAATCGGGCTTTAGAAGGTTGCTACTAGGCGCTTTTAAACGGCGTTGTCAGTACACATAATTTCTACAAAGCAGAGATCCGGATAAGAGTTTGGTTAAGGAGTCAATCGTCTGGTAAGTTTATTTAAACAAACACACTGTTTCAAATCCTGCCTCAAGCTTTAATTCATCATAACAGCCCTTTAATGGATATATTAATATAAATTACGGATATTAATAAATTTATGAATAGTCCCTTAGTCGGTTTTTACGACACCTATGGGATGAGATGAGGTGGTGACATATTGTATTCTTACTCCGTCACCACACGGAGATTTAATATTTTCAATATTTTCAAGCTGTAATTATTTCTATTTTATTTTATTCCCAGCAAACCTAGTGCTTAGAATGTATCCCAATATTTATTTTAATAAATTTATCCTCACCTCCAATCTTGTTAACTTTCCACGTAGACGCGAACACAGATTTAGTCTTAGCGAGTGTACCGTCTCTAGTCCTGAACTCGTTCGAGATGTCTCCGTCCAGAGTACCGCACAGACCTTCCGTCGTGTTCCATAATAGTACTGAGCCTTCCACGAGAATCACGTTCTGTGGATAATATTTTTTGTATATTTTGACACTATACAAGTTTTTTTACATTTATTATTTAATAATTATAAACATTATACCCCTTCCAGCGTAAGTTTGGTTTTTTGACAGTTCACGTCCATGAAGTTTCGTAATACCTCCGCTTATTTTTCAAATAGATAATATTGTATTTTATGGACGTACCCATGTTTTTTTCAGTTACCATGGTTACTTAGTGATGGACACTCATAACGATTACCACCATTATGAAACAAATTACAAATAATCGGTAGAAATAAATGCTATAAATAAACCTGAACTCTTCATAATACGTTTATAAAATGTAATATGATAGATATTTTAGATTAGCTATAACCCGCGAATGTGTACAATATGTCAAACGATAAATTATGTATTTTAAATAATACCTAAGCTAACTATAATTTTATCATTTTAAGCTATAGGCTTATTCTCTTAACATAGATAAAGAAAGAAACAATTATAAAATGATAATGTTAGTTGATGTAAGGATCCAAATGTGTAAAATAAAGTAATTTGAAAAATCTAAAAATCGCGAAATCGCTTACAATCGAATGGCATTACATTCAAGATACTGCTGAACGTCACTAACGTCAATATGTCAAATGTTGTTAAATATAGTGGAAAGGGTATAACATGAGAGTATTTAACAAGAAAACTTATAATGCATGTAAATATTGAGTTACCTTTTATTTCAATTCACATTTAATTTTGAAAATTCCTAGTCATTCTGTGTAACTAATTGTTTCTGGTGAAATCAGCGATTTCTAGCGAGTTCAAGCGCTATTTAGGATTTTTTTTTTTTGCATTTAGTAATATTTTCTATATATAATACCTATTTAAAATATGACATGTTTACACGAGTGCAGATAGATAAGGATTATCCGTGGTAACAAACGGATATCCTTTTCCCAAATAAAACAACAGCCAAAAAAAAATTGATAGCATAATTATGTAATAACCACTAATATTTTTATTGCACCGTGAAATGACCTAGCTAGGTCATTATAGTCTATCAACATCATGATTATCATATGAGGCTATGGACGTCCACTGCTGGACAAGGCCTCCTTCAAACATTTCCACTCTACACAATCCAGTGCATCCCTCATCCATCACCGTCCTAACTAGGTCGTCGGTCCACCTTGTTAAGGGTAAATTAGACTATGTAGACTCAAAGATTATATTCTGCAGCTCTAATCTCAAAATTAATAATAATAAAGTGTGATTAGTAACACTAACAATATATGAATAAACTAATCTTACATTAGTGTCCCATTTGATGGCAACCCCCATAGCGTCCAGATTGACGACCACGTGATCGCTCGGCATTGACACCCTAATGCCAGGCAGGGAAGCAGGGATCGGGATCAACCTCTTCGTGTTACGGAATAATACTGAGCCGTCCTCTACAAAAGTAATAAATTATAAAGTATATATACAGAATTCATTTTCAGAGATAGAATATCATTACACTACTGTTTTTAAAAAAATTGCAAGTTCGTGCAAGCGGCTGTGAGACGTTCCACGGCCCGTCTTTTAAGGCTCTCAAGACCACGTCTTGATTGTCGTTGATTTAGGGCCTTGTAAATTTCTTTGGTTGAGGGCTCTACCACTGTCCGTATATTAGTACTTAGTCAACGTCACCTGCGGCCAACTTTTTCTAGGACTGCATACTCCGCTGGTTAATTCAATCCACAATTACATTATTACTATTAAATATGGGATATGGTATTTTTTTTCGCCAAAATGTAAATTTTTCGTAAAATATACTAAATGTTTTGCGCGTACTAAAAGTTTTAGGTGTACTAAAACTTATATTCAATCCTTCATTTCTTATATTCAATCCTGTATAATATATTTACTAGCTGTAAGTTTTCCTAAAATTGTAAAATAAAATAAATAAATAATAAATGTTATTTTCTTACTATAAAAAATATGTATTACTTACCACCAACAGCCAGTACGTAGAACTTATCCTCTAGGTAGACAGTAAGCTCGCTAGGACAATGCACCTTGCCCTTACAATCACCGTGTTTTACTTCCACCGAATATTTGTGGTCCTTCGAGTCTCGCAGCAGGATATGTTGGCACGGCGATTGGAAACTTTAAATAAGGGAATTAAGTTTTAGTATAATAATTTAGTAATATAAGAATAACTGTTAGCGTGATGACAGACTAACGGCCGAATACTCAAACGTCTTAAAAGAGTAAAGCGGCGCTTAAACTAGACATTTGTATGAGAATTTCTAGTTTAAGCGCCGCATTACTTTAACAGACGTTTGAGTATTCGGCCGTAAGAATACAAAACATTGCCATTGTCTCGTCGTAAAATAGAACTAAAGAAGATGCGATAGGCGTTAAAGAGAAAAAAAATAACGCCTCTGAATATTGGAACGAATGTAGAGTTTTCTTTCAAATTAGTTTTCTTTAGTTTTTATAATAATCATTTTCTCTTTACAATGGATTTAACTTTTAGGGAGATCAAGTTAGGGCTTTGCCACCGAGTATTTATTTACTGGCTCCAACTATTGGCCTGTTCCGTTTGATTCACGATTTTATGTCCATTTTTTTGACTGTCAAATTTCCTTTAGTCGACGTTCATCAAAGGTGATAACTTTTTTCATTTCTAGTTCATCACACATGAAAATCGCAAGCTTACCTATAAATCAATCCATCAAAAGTCTTATAATGAACACCAGCCCAGCTAAGACAAGTGCCTCCTTTAGGCGTGAAGTCTTGGACTACAATAGTAACGGTCTTACTGCTACCGTCGGAACCGTATTTGCCGTGACTATTAGTTACTTCTGAACCACCAGATATAGTCTCTTGGTGGGTATGAGATCCTGCAATGGTCTTTTGTCCCCAACTTGTAGATTCTGAATGGGTGTATGTCTGTAATAAAGAGTTTTGTATTTACGTGAAATAATATGACGGAAAAATGTTATTGATAAAATCAACAACATTCTATGCTACATAAATATTAACCTTTTTATCATGCTTTAAACGTCGAACTGCGGGGACGGACAGTCACGATTGAATGAAAAAAAATTGGTGTCCTTATACCAGACACTAGATACCTTAAACTTGGATTTTATCATATTTTCCATCTCTTGTAATAAATAGTTTAAAAGGGATTCGTGACATTTTGAATAATAGCAAGAAAAGAACCAGCATTACAAAAATTAATATAAAATTACTCACTCTGTTGTATCTATGACTTCCAGGTTGGATAACAACCATCTCAGCTGTAAAAATATTGTTACGTTTAACAAACTAAACTAAAATTAAAATTTTACTTCTTAGAATAAACTTTTTCAGTCGCAAGGTAAAAACTAGATTACGCGCAATCTTACTTGGCCGGCTTGCAGTTGTTGCAAACGGCTGAGCAGATGACGCATGTGTTTCACAACATGCGAGAACGTCTGACAGCTAACTTCGGCCAGCCAAGTAAGATTGCGCGAACTTTACTTTATAAAGAAAGTGTAAACTCACGAAATACACAATGCGGTAACGGCTGCGGCTGGAACACGCCAGTAGAATAGAGACACGAGTACATCTCAGCAGGGGGACTGCTGTACGTGGTACCAGCGGGACACGACAGGACGCAGTTGAACGAGGATGTGTCACCGAAGCAGTCGTATGCGCCGTTGAATGCTAGTTTACGGATGTCGCAGGCATTTGCAGCTAGAGACAAACAAGTAAAAATATTTAAAGCTCTAGAAGAAATTACTTTATATACTTTTTGGTTATTAATAAGCTCGTTTCAATTACTACACTAATAGCTTACAGCTAGACGCTATAAAAAGAAATAGAATATGGAAAACGTCTTATAATACCAATAATCACATGAATAGGGCATCATGTCAAAAAGCATATAATAATTATTCACTTCCAAACAATGTTGGGAAAATATATATTATGACTTTTGAATAAAAATCTACTTTACTTCATTTATTTCCAAAATCCTTCTTTAGATCCAGTTTTTAATCACAATCGATTGCCACCTTCTGAAAAGTAATTGTGTAAATACTTACAATACTGGCACTGCGGTCCTCTATAATCAGCTGGACACTCGCATGTATTGACAGCTAGACACACCCCGCCATTGATACAAGGCGGACTACACTCGGGCACACAATCTGGGATGGTGGAGAAGTCAGCTCTTGTCGGCTGCCATTGTCCTTCGGCACAGCGCATGTTGGCTACTGTTGTGCCGTCGGGGAATTTGTGATCGGCTGCGCAGGTGATTGTACATGTCCTGTTTGTTGTGAAAAATATATAATTATACTTTCTAGGCTACTTACACTACGGCAGCTAGGTAGTCCGATAGTGTTACTAAAGAATAAACATTTTCTTTATTTTTAAGTCAAACACTATACCAACCGATCTAGCAAGCGTGGTATAAGTCCATTCAATTTCTAACTAAATATGAAGGAAATGCAAATAGTTTGTCAAGTCAAATATAATTTTCATATTAATTTGCATCATAATAATAATTTTGAAGTTCAGAACAGCGAATGATAGTAAAAAGGCTTAAAACGCAAATCATGTTAGTAGCGTACGTATAGTCTATTTAAACGGACTTGCTTTAAAACGTAAACATATTTATATGGCGTCGTGTCAACCACAGACTAAAGATTTTAGTCTTTGATCTTTGAGAAATGTATAGGAATCAAGGACAAAATTCTATAATCTACAAATGTCAATTGGTAAAATTAATTTTATCTGTGAAATTTTACGTTGGAAAAAATTATATTTATTTAAAATTTAAGAAAGATAGTGGATAAATCACAGTGATTTGCGTGTTTTCTATTGCATAAACGTTAAATGCTACTTTCCAGAAATTTTTATCCATATCAAAGTGTGCGATTGATGTAAAAACTAGTGAATTTGCAATATGTGGTTGTTTACTAAATAAATCAGGTAAGGATGAATACGGTATAGGTAATGTGCACCACATCAATACACATAATTTCGAATGTTTTCAATCGCATTGCACTTTAGTGCGAAAGTATTCCACATCGATTAATCGAATAGTAATAAAAATAAAGGATAGAATTGAGAAACAGAAGATCTTCATGTAGAAGCGATACTTACTCAGAAGAACATTTTCTTTGTGAATTCATTGGTAGAGGAGGGTATGATAAGCACGGCTTCTTCTCGAACTCGCAGTATTTGCCGTGGAAGTTGAATGGACACTGGCATGTATTTGTATCGACACATATGCCAGAGTTCTGGCAACCCGGCTCACATTTCGCTAGAAAAATAAGTGATTTTAGTACGTAAAATAAAAATCCATTAATGATAAGCAAGCATCGCCCTTTCGCTAATAATTTTTTTTGAGATTCAAAATATACAGGGTGTATAATAAGTTTATAAGTTTAAGTTTATTTATTGTCCAACAGAAAGTTACACTTTAAATCTTAAGATAACTTACATAACTATTACACGGTAAACTATATACTAAAGTGACTTATTTTAAATGTGGGCAGTGGTTTCCAAACTAAGCCGTAGCTTGTATCTTGGAAACCAGAGTTTTGACATAGGTAAATGGTGCTATAGATGCTTGATAACTATCATTGTTACAAAGGTTTTATATGACTTTATTTGTATTATACTTATTATTTAAAAAAATAATTAGAGACTATAAAACAAAATTAAAATATTATGTAATTGTGTGTATATGTGTGTGAGTGGATGTGTGAGTTCGTATTTAAGTGGATGTGAGTGAGTGTGTGTTTGTCAGTGGGTCTAAAAAGGTTTTCCTTATAAAATTGCCTCAGTTTCAAGGTATGACATTTCTAGAAGCCATTTTTTGACAAGTATTTTACACGAGAAGAGTGAGTGATTAACAATACTAAGCTGTTTGTTAACTACGTTGTAGATACGGGGAAGCAGAAAGAAAGAGCTATGTCTGGCTAACAAAGATGTGGTACGGGGAATAGGTATAGAGAAGACTCGCTTAGAAATAAGTTCCTGGTAGTCAGGTCTATTTTTTACTGATTTGTGAATTAATAGTGTAGCTTTAAGAATATATAGTTGTCTGACTCGAAGTATAGGAAGGTCTTTGTAAAGTAAATCTGTACAATAGCGATAAGGCTTTCTAAGCATTACCTTAAGGACCGCTCTTTGTGATCGCTCTATATTAATAAACGAAGATTTACAGGCACCTCCCCATACTAATATACCGTATTGTAGAATTGATTGACATAGTGCATGAAATACTAAATAAAGAACGTGAGGAGGGGTCCCGTCTCTAAGTTTTTTCATAACATGAACAAGTTTCCTCACACGAGATGATAATAGGCTAAGATGGGATTTGTATGTTAAATTTTCATCCAAAGAGATACCTAAGTAAATGAAGGTTTTAACTCGTTCTAAAAGTTGACATGTACAGTTACGAGTATATTGCATTGGGGAAGTTCTTGTGTTGCAGGTGTGAAATTTGAGTTTATAAGTGTTAGGTGGGTTGGAAGCTTGGGTTTTGAAAAATGTCATGTATTTAGTTTTTTTTACGTTAAGTGTCAACAGATTTTGTTTTAGAGTGTTTGCTATTACAATGAGACCACTTTCTGCGAGATGAAATACTTTTTCCCAATTGCAGGCTTGAAATATAATTACAGTATCATCAGCGTAGGATATTATATCTGCGTTTGGGAGAGAGAGCTCAACTATGTCATTAATGTAAAGCGTAAACAGGGTTGGGCCGAGAATGCTACCCTGCGGGACACCAAATGTAATAGGGAGGGATTCACTAGTAGTATCCTGGATCTTAACAAACTGGCGGCGGTTTGAAAGATAACTTTCAAACCACTGCAACGCATACATGACAATGGCTCATAAATCTTAACGGTATATCTATTATTAGTTAAGTCTACTCTTTCCAATAGATTTTATGGCGAAATGAGGTAAAAAACGTAAAAAATGAAATAGTCATTTCTACGAATACGCATTTTTCAATGATTTTTTTGTCTCTGCCCAGTAAAATATAACTCGTGTTAAAATTTATGCGCCATTCTTATGTACACCCCGTCACCCTGTATATTCCGAATCTCATAAAAAGTGTTATTTTAGATTCGGACTATAAATCCCGGGTCGCTTATTTATATAAGCGACCCGGGATTTATAGTCCGAATCTAAAATACCTATGATTATTTAACTGCATTTATCAATGACATTGACGTTTAATTAGGTCGTAGTTATTTGCAAATCGGATGGACGTCGAACTTAGATTTGATACGTTTCCGCTAAACCAGATAGCGCCCACCCACTCGTATTTTATAATCTAAATACCTAACCTACCTACTGTTTAATATTATTGCTACTATTTTCATCTTATCTGTAACCGTTTCAAAGGGCAATGAGCAGAAGTGGTCCAAATTTCCACCACTATTGGGGGCTATGTAAGCTTAAAGTCGACTAAATACCATACAATTTTGATTACTAGGTGACAAAAATATATTCACTCAGAAAAAAGTTATGACTGTTTTAAAAATACGTATTTTTAGTTATTTAACCGTTAATTTTTTCGCACATAGCCACATTTCAAGCAGTAAAAACATGGTAGACGTATTCCCCCTGTTCTGTCATGCGCTCAAATCGTCTGCAAAGTATACAATGATAACCTTAGCGCACCTACTAATATAAAAATGTAATCGAGACGGTTCGCAATCGTGCTAAAAGTATTTTTCGCACGTGCAAGACAACACTACACGTATGTAATGATCCATAATCGAAAAACCATCTCGAACTACTACTGTTCTTGTCTTTCTGGAATGCGAACTGTAGGGTGCTGTGCCCATGTCATGGTAATTATTTGTTATTTTGGATGGGCGAGACACCAACCCACAATTCTACTTCCAGCTGCGAATTTGGACAATGTTATTGTGGGTGAAGACATGAGATGTATTCTTATAAGGACAGACTTCACACCGTGAGACAGGAATAAATAAAACTTGTGTGATATTTTTGTGTTTACATTCTTCCCAGTATTACAAATATTTCAAAATAAACATAAGCATTGTAAAGAAAGCTATAAGTCCTTTCATTTAATTTGATACCCCACATGATAGGGTTTGATTTTTTTGACGTAGCGAGGTACCTACCGCGACCGCATCTTTGTTAGAATACCGTATGAATTACAAAGAAATGTCATACACCTAAATCAATCGAGTAGTTTAAAAGATATAGTGAAATAGTTAAGCGTAAAAAGGTTTTTAAATTGCAAGTTCTCTTGGGGTCATAACTTTATACTGAGTAAATATTTTGGGTTGCGGTCTTCTGATAATGATTCAGAATGCAGTGTACCATCATATGTCATAGTTCTTATTGATGGTGGAAATTTGGACCTAGCTCCATATATTTTTGCCCATTCTCCTTTCAAGTTCAGCTAAACTTGACATACTTAATTTAAAACAATGAATAACTTCATTAACTTTATAAAGGCGACGGCGGGGGATGTCTGAAAAGATACTTGAATAAAGACGACTATCCGTGTGGTAACGGATTTGATATTACCTTTACATAGAAGGAAAACTTGAAATTAAACCCTATACCAATCCGTCTGGCCAACGTGGTATTAGTAGGCCAAGTATCCCTCCGTCACGGGAGGAGGCCCGTCCCTGCAGTGGGACATTAATGGGCTGTTATGATGATATTATGCTGAAGACGAAGCCAATCAGGTTTATAAAGATCGCAGTAGGTACTTTGCGCGCAGTAGCGCTATTGAGCTCTTCTACTACTCTCTGCATAATTAACCCCATAGGAATTTATCTAATTAATTTTTTTCACGATTGTGTCGTAAAATCTAAATCAATATCTTAACAGCAGAAGGAAAAATGTTGTAAAAAAGTTACTTACACATGTAGGGCATGTTAGCATTGTTCTGGAACTGACTGTAGCTCGGCCTGCAGATTGAAGAAAAATATTAAATATAAATATTGAATAATAACAATATTAAAAAGACGAACTATGAAGCTTATCTCATTATTTACTGGTCTCTAGTAAGTACTTAATAAAAAATATAATCAAAGTATTTAACTACACTTAAAATGTTTGTATTCAAAATATAGTACAGACGTAAGAATTTCAACAAGTAGACACTATCTGTACCAGAGATGGAAAAGTTGACATAAAATCCTATACCAGCTGGTCCTGTAAACGTGCTATCTGTAAGCCAAACCTTCCATAACCGGATGGGGTCTGACTATAATGGGACATTCCTAAGTTACTAAAGAGAGTCTTAAAAACAAGTTTTTCAAACTAAATATTACTTACTGAGCACCATAATTAGAATACCAAGTCTTGGTTTCAGAATATTTCGACTTAGTTCCAGAAGGTATATTCTTAGTCCCTCCGTAGCTCGTTTTAGTCCCACCGTAAGCAGTTTTAGTGCCACCGTAAGCAGTTTTAGTACCAGAAGTTTTGGTCCCACCATAACTGCTTTTAGAAAACTGTTGGTTCTTCAAATATGTTGGTACGTATGAAGGTGCTTGCACGTCGGATTGTCTGGAAATTTAAAACTAGAGAGTAAATTTATATTTTGAGTCTAGGTAAGTTTGCAATTTTCGGCAGTTATATAAAGTAGATAAATTTGAAAAAAGCCGGGAAAATATTCCGTCCGTCAAGATTCAAGATCAAGACGCTTAAATAAAATCGTAGAGTATAAAGTTTGTAGAATCTCTCCTTTGTCTTATAAATGAAAGGAATAGAGCAGCTCGCTTCTGTAGGTTATTTCATTGCAACACTAACATAAAATTTACTATGGGTTTTTATTTAAATCCTATTGGAAAAACCTTTTAGTATAATAGAGTCAAGAACTGACTACAGTATCCCGGGGCAATTGAGACTTTATAGACGACAAATTAAGTTTATTGTCTTAACCCATTTAATAGGTTTGTGGAGACATGCTATACATATTAAATTAATGCCTTAATGAAATTAAGGGAAGACGATGAGAAGAAGATGGGGCGACAATGCGGACGATGAAATAATTTATTGTATCGCAAACTTTGATTTAACGCCATAAATAGCTTTACGTACCATAATGAGAAGTGTAAAAGATGTAAATTAATCACATTTACACACCAGTTTCGTTAACTTATCGTAAGCGTAACACTTTCCTTTATAAAACTAATTATTTTTGTCGTTGTATAAAAACAAATGAAATCCTCCACAGTTTTGTTTCAACAACAAACAAAAACATTTTTTTTTAATTTCCTCAACTTTGACTTTTAATGTAACAGCCAGAAGTTATATTTTTATGTAATAGTATTTTTAGAAATATCTATAAATACTTACCCATATTCACTAGCATATTGAGGTTGAGGTTGCGGTGCCGGAATTCCATACCCAGCTTCACTGATATATAATGCGCATAATAATATTAATATTCGTGATATAAAATACATTTTTATGTTATTTTCCCATTTATCTATTATTTTTTTAATGACTAGCTGTCGTATGAGAGGACACGATTAAACTGAATCCTGTCTGGATATGATTTATTATGTTATCATCAGTTTATATAACTCCGAATACTCGGAAATCATCCTTTTGATAACTCAAAATTATCTGCAAATGCAGGATTTAATTCAATTTGATACCTACAATAAACTGCAAATAAAATTAAGTGGGACGAAGTCTAGATTTATGCTGTAGCTGCTGTAACACATTACCTAATCGTTAATTAAGTAGGTACAAATTTATACAAAATTAAAACAATTTTAGACAAATGAAATTGTCTATAATGCTAACTTTTTAATCTGCTAAGAGCTTAACCATTATTGGGAAATTAAGAAAAAAAAAGAGCGCGAAATCGACAAGCTCGTTTTTGAAATGGCCAAAATTTTTACATAAAAAAAGTAAATATAAAGTAAGTATATAAAAATGCCAAGAAAAGGGAAAAACAAACCTTTCGTAAAACGGGTAAGTATCTACATACACTATATTATCTAAGTTAAAGTGCGTACGGGTACAAAATAAGTACTTACTCTATGAAATTTACGTAAGTGTCTAGGTCTTATCTCTCTAAGCATTTCTTTTTAGATTTTTATAAACTTTTTGAAAATTACGTTACGTGTCCTTGTTTTAGTGACTAAAGCTGACAAAAGCTTCTTAAGTTGGGTACCTAGGTACCTACTCATTGAGGCAATCAGGCTGACTTAAATAAAAAATAAAACTAAGCTGCTTGTATTTTATCGGCGCTAAGTTCTCTACTTCTTAAAATTAAATAATGTACAAAATGCCTTGCTCAAAAGTGAACCAATTTCAGATGCAAACAATAAGAACGCGCTTAATTGAACTAAGTATGAAAGTAGAGGATGTTATTTATCAGAAAATACCAATGCTGAGAAGTGAGGCTCAATCTTATATTGTAGAAGTGAATTCGTACAAAATTGAATGTAACAAGGATGAGAGATCTATGCAGGTATGTGTATCTACATCGTTAGTAGCAAACATTTTAATGCCGGAAGTCTTTGCAGTCTTCCGTGAACTATTACTTAATATAAATTTCATGCTTCATAATTGATACATTTCAAGGGATTATTCCGATCTGATACCCTAAAAAACTTCACCCTAGGGTAAAAGTAAGGTAATTTATCAGACAAAGGTAGAAACGTACGTACCTAAGCTATGTCTGATAAATTACCTTTTTAATTTATTTTACTCAGCATAAGGTAAATTTTAAGACATGATTCCCGAAATTTACCCTAGGGTGAATTCTTCAAGGTAACAGATCGGAATAACCGATTTCAAGATTATTATTGATTTCACTGGCGCTGTTTCTTTAATTTTTCATAGGTAGAGTACTTTACCCTAAGCTAATTTAGACTGAAGTATTCCTATTTAGAATCAACACTACACATTTCTAAACTAAATAAATTTTGTTTACTTACATACTTACACAAACTAGAACACATACCTTTACTCAAGCCGTGTTTCCATAGGGGTAGGCATAGGTTACTAAGCGTCATGTACCTACTCTACTATCCATCATAACAGCCCATTAATGTCCCACTGCAGGGACGGGCCTCCTCCTGTGACGGAGGGATACTTGGCCTACCACGCTGGCCAGACGGATTAGTATAGGGTTTAATTTCATGTTTTCCTTCTTTTTATTTCGTAAAGATAGTACCTATTCACGCATAGTTCCTTAGTGATGGTCCTGGGTGATGATTATGAGATGGGGTGGTGACTTATTGTATTCTTACTCCGTCACCCCACGGAGTAGGTACCTCTACTATACTTACAAACCTGCTTAACCTCCATTATCAATTTATTCTCACCTCATACAATAACCACGTGTTTTATAAGAATAACGATTACTGACTATCTTTTTCGGTGTCCAATTTTACTTTGTTGCGTGTCTCTGTAGGTAGAACTCAATAATCACATACGTGAGGCCTATGTCCGTTTACTATTCTAAACTTTATAAGTCATCGAATACTAATTGAAATTTGACCCTGTCTTTCAATGGATGGAGTGATGAGATTGAGGAAAAACTACAGTTACTAAATACTGTACAACCCAGGCAAGGTACCTTAGGGTTTTCATCTGGTCTATTTTCTCTTCCAATACTGTTATGCTTGAAAAAATATAAATTTGTCGACTTCTCCCTAGTCGAGGACCCCCATATTCCGTAAAAGGGTGGAGACATTTTGTATTATAAGTTCGCGCTACAAGAATTGCTACCTATTTAAATATAATAATAATAAATATTCACGGACCTCTCTACGTAACGTACGTCTCTACGTTCCCAAAGTAAGCTAGGCTTAACTTGCTTGTGTTATGGGTAACAAAAAAACAATCAATCATTTTATTCAATTTACAATGGTCTTAAATTATAGCTTAAATAAATCTTATAACATAATTATGTGCTATATACAGTTTAGTATGCCTGTACTAGGATTATTCCTGTGTTACAGGCGTTCTAGGGGCAAATTATTATACTTTAAAGGAGACGTATTAATACTTATATACTTTTTTTTTGTAAATACATACCTACATCATATCTCATGATGGATGAGGGAGGCGCAGGACCGCACAAGGTGGCCATATTTAGAGGAGGCCTATGTCCAGCAGTGGATGTCAATTGGCTGAGATGAATGAATGAATGAATGAAATGCACACAAATATTAGCATTGAACGGGAATCGAACCCGAGACCTCTGCGTAGCAGTCATGTTGTATAACCACTACGCCACAGAGGCCGTCAGTAATTTAAAGTAAAATTATAATTCTAGCCTTGTATTATTAATACGAATAGCCCTACGATCATAGGACATTATGTGACCTAGGATATCCAACCCACCAACGTCATTAGTGCTTCCGAACGGAAATATATGGGCGGCCATATCTAAGTGCTTATAGGTATCAATAATCTACGTTAGTAGATAGGTATTAACTAGATGTAATTCATTTTGAAATAAAGGTACTTTTCTTGAGGTGTACTTAATGAGTAAGTAACTCAGTGTCGTGATGATTGCACTGTGCGGATTCGTTAGAACACACAAAGCAAAAAATATCCTTCGAACTCCACCGTCCTCCGTCCTGTGCCTTTTTCATCACAACAGCCCATTAATGCCCCACTGCAGGGACGGGTCTCCTCCAGTGACGGAGTGATACTTGGCCTACTAATACCACGCTGGCCAAACGGATTGGTATAGGGTTTAATTTCAAGTTTTTCTTCTTTTTATTACGTAAAGATAATATTCACAGATAGTCCCTTAGTCGGCTTTTACGACACTCATGGGATGAGATGGGATGGTGACACACTGTATCCTTACTTCGTCACCACACGGAGAGCCTGCCTTTTTATCTATCAGTAATTGTCCGTAACCTTTACCAGGTCGTAGTTCCACCATGTCTTTGGGCTTGCTAGCAAACACTGTTTTATTAGCCCACCCTAAAACACTGATGCACAGCTTTTAAGGTAGGGTTTAATTTACGGTAGATTTATACATTACAGCCGATAGGTACATATTTCAATTTTAATATACTTACAAATTTTGTACTTATTACAGGTAATTGAAAAATTAAACAGATGTCTCAAAGCAATAATAGTAGAGCAGAATGAACAAAACTCAACAGATTGTGATAAAGATGATGACAAAAATAACTTGGAAGATACTCGGTCAAATTCAGTATCTCCAGTTTACTCATTATTTGAAGAAGATAGAACTCAATTAACTCAGATTGACCAAGAAACCGTAGATTACCATAACGATTCGAATAGAGATTCAAATTATAATAATAAGAACCATGATTTAATTCAAGTATCTTTGGACACGCATAATAATAACTGTCACACAACTGATAAAAATATACATAATGAAGAAAACGAAATAGATATTATTAATCTTTGCAATAACGATGATAACATTTCAAATTCGCAACATGTAGAGTCCAATACAGCAGAATTAAGTTTAAACAAGGCCCTTTCTAATTTATCCATCAAAGAAATAGATGTGCCCGAATGTTCACAAAGTATACTCATAGATTTTAAAGAAACAAATGAAAATAAGCTACTTAAACCTATTGAAAACCTAGGTAAGAAAGGTCAAGCAAATTGTGCTACAGATAAGGACATGAAAAGTAAAATATACCAAAAGAAATCAACAAATACAGTTCTAGATTGGTTAAAGAAAGCTAAGAACATACCTGGCAATAATTCAGGAAATATGACTAAGATCCTAATTAAAAAATCTAATATAAATGCTAAATCTAATATAATACAGAAAGAGGTAATGCCAGCTAAAGGAGTAACTGATAAAGAAATGAGTACCGGCATAGACTATACTAAGAGAACTATCAATAATTATCAAGAAATGAAAATAATTTCCAAAGACGTGGCAACAGAACGTACGCCGAAGTTGCTAAATATGCATCATTCTAATAACTTCACAGATACTACGACACTGAAATCCAATATAATTAATGAAAGCTGTAACGGACATAAAAATATAACTACTACTAAAAACCATAGGGAAGGTACACTTTTGACTGTAAGATCCAATACAAATGCAGCTTTTACCAAGGAAAAAGAACCTATAGGCACTGATGAAAAAATGTGTATTGATGTGGAATGTTCTCAAAGCACTCTCAAAAATTACCACGAAACGAATTATTATTTACCTGGTAATGCAAAAGCACCAGTTCAAAATAAAACAACTATTAATGAACCTATAAAAATTACAAGCAAAAGCTTCATAAAAAATGACGGAAACAAATCTAAAACTTTTAATATCAGTAAAGAATCTCCGTTTCAAAATATATCAAACGTTCAAACTGTTAACAAAAATACTTTTGTTAACATTGCCACCTCAAAAACTAGTTTAGAAAAATCTAAAAATAAATATTTTATCATTTATGATACACCACCTCCAAGCTGCACTCCTATTAACTATGGTTATCCAAACATAGCAAATTCAACAGTTGATAATTCAAAACAATTTACTAAAACACCAAATGTAGTAAAAGGAACTAAAGGACCAAAAACAAAGAGCGTATCTCGTCGAAATAGTGCTGAAAAGAATGCAGAAGTTATCGTTAAAAAAAGAAGAGGACGTAAAAAGAAAGAAAATAATATTCAAACCAAAGATAATATAACACACAGTAATAAAGATAACAATAAAGACGGACTACAACCAGTAATGTACAATAATACTGTAAATGATAGAAATACTGAACCATATATTATTCAAAAAGAAAAGCCAATACCTATATACAATAAGTATGTAGAAAATGATTTATCTTGGTTGGAAGGTATTAGATACGTTAGAGAGATCAGAGAAGATGAGTGTGACCGAAAGCTTAGTAATTTAGACGATAAGTTTTGGGATAATTATTACTTACCGCCTGATATTGACGACAGCGATTTTCTTTAATCTTTTTTAATCCAGATTCTAATTTAATTTTTTTATCATAAATTTAATTGCTAACTAGGTAAATTTAAGAAGCATTTATAAGTAAGGGGGTAACTGTTTTAGGGTAACAAACTTGGCAAATAAAGAAAATTTCTCTAATTAAAATCTTGGTTTTATTTTACACAATAGATGAATTATAGTTTGATGGTAGTCGAGAATATTATGGGATGGATTTTGTAAGCATTATACAGATGATTGGTAATCGTGTTTTTAAGATAATAAAACTACGTAATATGCGCTTCAAATGTTAATTTAATAGTTAAAGACAATAAGATAGATTTTATGATAAGACAAGTCAAAACTATACAATATGTACTTATGGCAACGCAAAGTAGGTATAAGTATATTATATTCTATATTGTTTTACAATAGTAGGTATAACAAGTAGGAGGCTCTAAGTATAACCTCTTTCAATTAATTTACAATTCAACATAATTGTAATAAAAACTTTATTTTATTAACAATATTACACTATGATTTTATAATCGTTACGGTATCTAAATATTGTGACTGTAATAGTAGTATAGTCTGTACTTATTCAATAGTTTATGATCAATATTTTTACATAAACGACTGTACTACATGTAACGATAGCAAAAAAAATACCACTTTTAGTAAAACTGACAATGTGTACTCTACAATTACTCTATAAATTTACTACCAAACGACTATAAAATCACCGTGTATTTATTTATAAATATTATCAAATATATATTTTATAACACCATAGTTTTAACTATGTTTTATATGTACTAAATAAATTTAGTATTAAGTAATAATAATTAATATTCTTCAAGAAGAATATTAACTTCACAGCAGTAATATGGCATATTATGTCTATGTATTTTCTATGTATAATAATATATGTAGGCATGTTCATGTAAAAAGTATATAAATATATTTATCAATTTGTGGTGACGTACCTTTAATAGTACAGTCAGCATCAAATACTTAGTGGCTATTAGGGTGTCCAAAAATTCAATAATATTGAGTGTCACTAACTATTTAATGCTGACTGTACAAGCTTTGCTTAGTTTGGGACTGGCGTTGTGTAGATGTGTGAGGAATATTATTATGGTTACTATTTAATATAAGATCATGAGAACGTACCATGTAACAATTAGTGAGCAATAGGAGTAAAACGTGATATTTCTTTACGATTAAATAACTTCTTAGGAATGCATATACATATAATACAGACTGTACCAAAGTATTTTAGGCCAAGATGTTTAGCATTTATATATATTGACTCTGTGTGAAATTAGAAAGCACACGCACAAATTGACATAATTATATAATTGAGTTGTTTTAAGTTACTTTTCATTTAGGTCATTGATAGATACAGATGCCAAATCAATTCCCAAAAAGCTATACACAGGGTGGAAAAAGAGCAAAAGTACATATCTTATTTTAACCCGGTGATGTCCGTTCTGCACGACAATAACCCTTAAATGCCCCGTTTCACATCATTTCAACTTAGTTAATTACTTACCACTAACTTATAAATGTCAATGATAAAGGTACAGTTATTTGGAAGCTTATGAAGTGAGGTATAAAATATATTATAAAGACATAAATAGACGGCAAACTGTAAGAGGACTGCTAGTATAAATATCCGCTTGGCAGATCGTTTGATAGTGCTTTGAGTACGAAGCAATAATAAAGCACCTTTAAGAAGCGGTAATGGCATCCTATAACCGTCCTAAATCTGGCCTAAAGATATCTTATTATCCAGACGGGTAAGATAATTGCTTGATATATAAGACCGATATTGAAAGAAATAAATTATAACGACCATAAAATATATTATATCACTTCTAAGATTAAGGCGTAAACCACTCACGAATCTTTCGAGAACATTCTATACAATTTCTTTACCGGGGATTGTGACTACCCTCCAATTAATTAAGTACATCTATTAAGAAATATACATTTATACTTTTTCAAATTACAATTATACGTTTATCGACTCATGCAAAAGCTACATTACACTAATAAATCTCAAGATTAACGACAATATTTCAACTATATTAAATAACTACAATTTTTAAATTATTTATATGTATACGTTATACATAACACTTTGGAAATTTAATATTGCTATCACAAAATTTAAAAATTAGACCTAAATATAGTAAACTGACTCAGGTTAAATAAAAAACACTTTTATTGATACTATCGCATTTATATTAAGTAGCTTAAAGTTTAAGCATACGAGCAAGAAAAACATGTGGCACTACCCAGTAATGTCCATTAAAAAGTGTTTTATTTACATAAACAAATAAAAATAAAACACTTTTTAATGGAAAAACGTACCTGTTTTTGTCGTTTTGAAAATTTTGAAGTGTCTAAATCGCTTCTATTGACCTGCACTTCTACGTATATGTGTCGTCAATAAAGCAACATAAGTATCATCAATATTCATTATCCTGTATTAAATTTTTAAACAAACTATATAAAACATTCTATACAGGGTGTCCCAAAACCCGACGTCAACCTGAAACCACCAACTGGTGATAAGGCAAGTCACGCTGTTTATAAGAAAAATAATAATAAATCTAAGTTGCATAGTTATTTTAAGAAATAAGTCCTATTGAAAACTAGACCAGCTGGTTTTAAATTATCTATTAGAGTTTCAAGAGGCATTATTCAGGGTAACAAAGCAAAAAAAAAAGTTGGAATAAGTTAACATTTGTGGTAACAGGAGTGAAAAGACTGTCACAGGGTGTGAATTATTGCGTTTTTTTTCAAATGCCTATAACTTTACAACCATGGAACTTAGATTGAAAACTGAAAACCTGCGTGACTTGCCTATCACCTGGTTTCGGATTGTCGTCGGGTTTTGGGACACCCTGTATAATAACAAATTTGACTTTTAAAATAAACTTATCTACATAGTTTAACTAAGCTAAAAATAATAAAATGCCACAAAATCTACAATACCCAACTATTGAATTCTATAACTACAATAAATAATTAAAGATTCATAATCACAAAATTGGTATACCCATCTCTTGGTGGCTACAATTACCAAATAATATTATTTTATATACATAATTAAATTATTACAAGTACTTACAAATATATATTTATAAACATTATATGGCTTCAATGACTCGCTTTAGGCCTTTTCTTATATTATTTCTTGAAAATGCACTATTAAATTTCTTTTAATTACAATTAACACTTTGAGAATTATCAGAACAAAATATATACAATGCTAAATGCGAATAGCAAATGTAAAAGACACTTGACGCGAAAAGTTAAAGAGAATTTTAGTGATACGGGAATTATTAATAGTTTATGTAAAGGATGAGTGGCCGACTTTTACTAAGTAATGTCTTTTTCCAGTGACTTTGAAAAAGCGCAGACGATGTTATTAACAAAAGGTAAATATTTAAATACCCGAATATAAATAAGACCTTGACATCCAAAGCTAATAAAAATAAAATCATCGAATACATGATTTTGGCAAAATAACACAGCCCAATTATTATAAATTCAAAAACTTTCTCCCTTTTTTAGTTTAAAAAGCTAGATTTCAACTATTCCATTAAATGTAATATACATTATTATATTATAATAAGGCTTAGAGAACAATTTTATTAATATTTAAATACTCGACAACTGGAACTTTGTTGTGTTCAATCATTTAAAAAAAAATTGTATTAAGCTATCTACAAAGGTAATATATCTAATAAAAATAAGTAAAACTACACTTCTCATCAAAAAAATCGAAACAGTTGCAAGTTTGTGTTTTATAAGGATTATCTGAAAAATGTGTATATTTAGGAATATGTGTTATATATCATTTAATAGGGAATTTAATGAGGTTTTCAAATAATCATGTTAATGTTCTAAATTCAAATTAAATTTTCATAGATTTCGTATTTTGTTTAACAAGTCGTTTTTACCCTGTACGTAGTTTGACGGAAATTGATAAAATTAGGCACGTAAATGAAAAAAAAAGCTAGGAAACGTTTATTTAATAACTCGGATACCATTCCCGACCTCTCATTACTGCTTCTGTACGGTTTTTCATCGATCGGATGAGAGTCACGATCAAAAATAGTGGCGCTCTATTCCATTCCTCTTGGATTGCATTTTAAAGCTGGCTAAGTGTTTTTCAGGCATAATCTTTAATACTAATTAGTCGTTTTTATTTATCCCATAGATGTTTAATCGGATTCATGTCCGGGCTTCTTGCTGGCCAATCAATAATAGAGATATCGACTTCAGTAACATAATCTCATACGACGCTCGCGGTGTTTGTCCTAGCATCATAAATGTTAACACATACATAAATGTTAAACCTCAAATAAATGTGCATAGGGCATCGCAAGAGGTTCAAGATACTGTTCGATGTATCTATGACTGTTAAAAAAGGGCAGACGGACCCAAACACAAAGACAAACTCGGTCTTGTCGTTGCCACTAATTTCTCCTCAAACAGTTCACGAAACGCCAACATGGATGGCCTATTCTTTTAATCCTGCATGGTGCAAAGCGTTCTCCATCACTTCTGTAGACCTTAGTCCATCCATCGTTGCCATACAATACAATTTTGCACTCATCAGAAAGGAGGAACTTGCTCCACTAGATGTATGACCAATTTAGGTAATTACGTAAAAAGTTAAGGCGCGCTTTTCGATGATCTGCAGGTAGTTCCTCCCTATTTGCTGGCTTGTACGGCACAAGTCCACGTTTCTTCAACCTTCTTCTAATTGTAGAGTCACTTACAGCCACCATAGGTTCATCATGAAGCTGCTGCTGCGGTTGAAAGACATTAAGGCGTAGACTTTGTAAGAAAGGTGTTACTATAAATCGATCTACTCGGTCAGAAGTTACCTGTTTTCTGCCAGATCTCTAACGGCGCGTGAACAAACCAGTCTCTTGATAGCGTTTGCAGATTCTATGAAGAGACGACAGGTTAAGATGCAATATTTCAGCCGTAATAACTGACTAAGTCCAGAATTCAGCAATGCGACCACTTGGCGGTTTTTGCGGGTAAACATCGCATGGACGCAGTAATAAGAGGAGCGAGGAACTCTGGGTGCGCGATACGGGTTATTAAATAAACGTTTTCTAGCTTTTTTTTTCATTTACGTGCCTAATTTTATCATTTTCCGTCAAACTACGTACAGGGCAATAAGACTTGTTAAACAAAATACGAAATCTATGAAAATTTAATTTGAATTTAGAACATTAACATGATTATTTGAAAACCTCATTAAATTGCCTATTAAATGATATATAACACATATTCCTAAATATACACATTTTTCAGATAATCCTTATAAAACACAAACTTGCAACTGTTTCGATTTTTTTGATGAGAAGTGTATTTTGATATTAACTGTACTATTAACCGTTACCTAAAGTTTCTACAATATGCTATAAGGCTAGCAAATAAATTTACAGCGCTCGTTAGAAAACGATCTGAAAAGACCTGCAGGAACAAAAAAAGGATTTGAGTTGATTTCTCTATCCTATTCGGTACGGTGTTTAATTACATTTAAACAATCTTTGTGACTTTTTAATCTTATTTATTATATTATTTATCTCCGTGTGGTGACGGAGTAAGAATACAGTGTGTCACCACCCCGTCTCATCCCAAGGGTGTCGTAAAAACCGACTAAGGGACTATCAGTGAATATTATCTTTACGTAATAAAAAGGAGGAAAACTTTAAATTAAACCATATACTAATTTGGCCAGCGTGGTATTAGTAGGCCATCCCTCCGTCACTTGTGTGAAAAGTCACGTAAAGATGACATGTCTAAGCGAACTGACTTTATTTAAATTACACTATAAATAACACACATATATTTTGAACACAACATCGTCCCAGCTTTTAAAACCTGTTTAACGCCGTGGTCATTTGTTTCATTCGGTTGAGTAACAACTAACTATATCTCTTTCTAACTACAATCACTAGACAGAGAGAGGAAACACTAAACTGAGGGATTGATAAATTAATTATATATTATTTCTGCATCACAATGACAAACAATCAAATTGTTTTGTTATTATTATTTGGAGTATTGTCATAAGGGCGGTTATTATTCTCCTGTGACTAATAAGGACCATAATTTGGTCCTTTTGATTACACATCTTAGGACATGATAGGGACTAAAATAGCAGTTTATGACTCATTAACATTTTTAAACAATACTCAGTACTAACCCAACTCGAAAGTTAGACAACAACGTATTGCATTTTGAACTTTATAGTTCTTCACTTACAGTTAAAAACTAAACTTTCCTCTGACTTTGAAGAATCCCATGGCTGTCTTGTTATGCACTAGTGATGTGACTCCTACGTAACTCTGTATGACTATGGGTGAATGGTGTATGCAGCAGGCTGATGACGTCATAGCTTCTATAGCTCTTTGTAGCTTTTGAGCGAAAATCTCCATGTCATATGTAGATTTATCTTCTATGGGTGATCCTTCTGATACTGGAAAAATAACAAATAAGTCAAAGTTAAAAACGAATCCAACATTTTTCTTTATTTAAATGCTTTATACTAAAATAATGTTTCGCGTAGCTGTGTCCTCTTTGTGTGTTGTCGGATTTTTTTTTATTACTTTAAACATCAATTATTAATTTAATTGTAAATGTCGTTAACTAATTTTATATTTATTAATATGTATATTAGAACAACTAACTGCAATATTAAAGGTGCTGTGAAATGTCGATGGTGTATATTAAATAAATTACCTTTATGCCAAAATATAGGGTGCGAGGCGAAAGTAATAAATGGTACGTCCTGGCTAAATGGGTTCCATACTGTCTTCAACGGCACCGGCTCTCCTTTGTTCCACATTAAACGAACACCGCGGAGATGTCGTTCTCTGCAATACAAACAAGTATTATTAATATACATTCTAAATGTGACATTTTCTCTACTCTTCCTTTCTAGCTTGCTACTTTCTGACTTCTGCCACACCCCTAAGATTTAATTTACACGGATAATCCATATTTTATTAGAGTAAAACCTTTATAAAGTTTAAATGAGACTAGCTTGGAACCTTTTTTTTTAATAGCGATTTTTAAACAAAATACGATTTTAAAACAAAAACTAAGATTTTTAAAATTAGTTTAGAAATTATCGAGTAACAAGTATTAAAAATATAACAATACAACCTAGTTTACTTTTTAATAAGTGCTGGTAATATTTAATGACGTGTTTGTCTGATACAATAATATGGAATTAAACAATAGGTGGAATTATAAGTGTATTGTGTATAGCATAACAAATTACTACAGATAGCGCGCGAGTTGAATGCAGTCGGGGTCTGAGGTAAAGGGCGGGAGCATCTCCCCCCGCTATCCGCACGCCCCACCTCACGCGCCTGCAGTGTAGTGCTGTGCCATCCTTGTCAACTATCGTACGTTTGCCGTGTTATTGTGTTAATAGTAATACTGAAGTTCCCGTGTTATTTTTTTATTTCGTTTTGTGAAATGATTATTAAAACATGTGATAATTATGATATTGTTTTTTTTTCACCATGTTAACCTAGTGTACTAAATAAAATTAAACTTAGAACATTGTTTAAATTTATCGATATGAATGTCAATCAATAATTTATAATTAGGTCACAGCACTACCGCATTCCTAAGCTCTGCATTCAACTCGCGCGCTATCTGTAATGAAGTTATTATAACTTTATCTACGTTTACAAACTGTAGGTAGGCATTTACGAAACCTTTTTCGAATTGTTAAGCTCGGACTACTTACAATACTACCTACTTAGTCTAAAATTTTTAACTAGAAATAAACAAAATTGATAAATACAACAAAACAATAATAGAACAAATGCATTTTTTCGGCAATGCCAATAAAATAAAAAAATAATTTTAAAATAATGGAAAAGTTAAGTAGGTAGCTTTGTAATAACTCTAACAAAAATACTTATAAATATTAAATTTAAATGGGGAATGCGAGGCATGCAATTTATCTGTTTATACTTGACGTTTCGGCACAATCTGCACAAGCTGTGGTCTCAAAAAGTAAGCTTGAACTATTGAAAGTCAAACCGTTTACATTTAATAGTTGAAGTACGTTATAAAAAAGTTACCAATATCACACTAAATAATAAGAAGGATGTATTTACGTAATAATTATGTTTTTAGAACGACAAAGCCACAGGCTGGCAGCTGCCATAGCATTGTCTTCACTAGCATTACTTATAATTTCTACCTTAACAAAAAAAACATGCTAAAATAATCTAAAAAATAATAACTAAGGGGCATGGACTTTGAAAGAGCAGTTGACAAGCAGCAGCAGGCAAGCGATCATGCTCCTATGATACATTATAGCTTACGGCAAACTTTAACTGCCACTGTGGTCTATGATCTAAATAAATGGTGAACTTTATATTAACAATAATAGTGAACTCTATTATTATTCTCTAGACTATGTGGGAAGATCCCTTATACGATGGACAGACGACCTAGTTTTAAGCCGATGAACGAGGGAGGCACAGGACCGCAGGTAGTGTTTGGAGGAGGCCTCTGTCCAGCAGTGATCAATTGGCTGACATTATAATGATGATAATAATCTGCCAAAGAATGCCTACCTACTGATTTTTGTCATATATAATATAAAGTAACTAATACATAACCAATTATGATCAAGTCAAAGTGTTTTTGTTAATTGAATAGAAAAAAGTTATAGTAAAGATTTAAACCAAAGTTTTGGGAAACAAGAAACCAGACATTTTAGCAACTAATATGTTTATGACATTTTCTTTTTGTAGTATCTCGTTACTGTCAATGCCAGAATAGAAAAAGAATAGTTAAATAATAGCAAGTTTAAATAGGTACTATTGTATCACCTGATAAAAATTATTCAACTATAAGTACATATAAAAATAGTGTATAAAAAAACATTCAACATTCTCTAAACGAAAGCAAATAACCAAAGATTAAAAAGCTAGCCATAAAGGGGTGGTGTATCCTACAGCAACTCAAAGTACCTAGGTTCAAAATACTTGGGATCGAACAGTCTACTGGTGTGGTGGTCCAACTCCTCGGGTCCTGGTCGCCGGCATAGTCGGTCTATCACGCAGTCCTTCACCACCGTGGTGACGCCGGATGCGATCCCGTTTAGACGACTGCACACCAACCAATTATTATCATAAAATTGTATATTGTACGTAGCTATTATACCCTTTCCACTATATTTAACAACATTTGACAGATTGACGTTAGTGACGTTCAGCAGTATCTCGAATGCAATGCCATTCGATTGCGATTGATTTTCGCGATTTTTCAAATTACTTTATTTTACGCATTTGGATCCTTACATCAACTTACATTATCATTTTATTATTGTTTCTTTCTTCTATGTTAAGAGAATAAGCCTATAGCTTAAAATGATAAAATTATAGTTAGCTTAGGTATTATTTAAAATACATAATTTATCATGACACATTCGCGGGTTATAGCTAATCTAAAATATCATATTACATTTTATAAACGTATTATAAAGTGTTCAGGTTTATTCATAGCATTTATTTCTACCGATTATTTGTAATTTGTTTCATAATGGTGGTAATCGTTATGAGGGACCATCACTGAGTAACCATGGCAACTGAAAAAAACATGGGTACGTCCATGAAATACAATATAATTTGTTCGAAAAATAAGCGGAAGTATTACGAAACTTCATGGACGTGAACTGTCAAAAAGCTAAACTTACGCTGGAAGGGGTATAGGCAGTGGTTTAGCTAGGCCATTTTTGTCCCAAGATTCTTTCGACCCCGAAACGAAATTATTCCGTATGACGTCGCCTGCGACATCATAGGGACGCGTTATTGGCGCACTTCCTTGGTGTTTGACAGTGAACAATATTTTTGGGGTTAAATTAGTGACTACTTTAGTGACTTTGGAATCATTTATAATTTACCGTATAATAGAGAACCTAAAATAAGGCCATATACAGGTCTCCCTCCCATTATATATATATCTTCAAAGGGTAACTAAGTTACCACTCATTAATTTATTTCTTTATCCAGAATTCAAAATTTTTCTAAATAACTTTATTGTAAAGATATTAAATGGAAACACAGGAACAATATTAGTTCAATCAGTCAAAAATATAACTCACGGTACTAGAGAAGATGGTGGATAAACTAATTCTCCAATAACAATAGTGTCAAGATCATCAAGGTAAGTCTTCTTGAAATCCAACTGCTTCATTGCTATGAAATCATATTTAATTGTCATCACAAGCCTAGATGTGAGCAACACAATCCTTTCTTTTTCATTGTCCCATAATGTGATTCTGAAAAATAATATAATATTTAATGTTAGATATTAGACTAGGTGGTATCCGCGGCTAAACCCGCGTGGTATAGGTAGCCTAAATGTTATTGTATACCCTAAACTATCTATATTCCTAATTTCATCAAAATCCATTCAGTAGTTTTTGCATGAAAGAGTAACAAACAAACAAACAGCTATCCATCCATCCGTCTTCACAAACTTTCGCATTTATAATATTAAGTAGGATATAATATTTAATGAATGCTGACCTGTCAATCTTATATATAAGGTTAGTTCAAGCTAAAGAGACACAGGCTATAATAATATAATATTCGGCATACTATATTTTACTATTACTACACTATATTTTTGATCCCAAAATAGCATGTCTATTTTTAGCAAAAAAACAGTAAACATAATCAAAATTGCGGAAATATCATAATAAGTTTCTAAGTGGAAATAATAAGTAAAATAAATTTCATAAAACGGTACTTACTCAGTCAACAACCAGGATCCCAGGTACTCTCCGTCCTCAGGGAACAATAAAACAGTGATACATTCTTGTATAGCAGTTTCAACAACACCTTTGCGGAATGTGAAGAAGTCTTTAATGTTGTCTTTGTCAAAGGGCACATCATATCGTGGGAACACTTGGTTCTCTTCTTCTGTTGCTGTAGCGGCTGTGTTGGCTGGCTGTCCTTCTGTTCTGGCATCTGAATATTTATAAATGTTATATTTTACATTCATCAGAGGTAAAAAAAAAAACTATTTATTTACAGCCAAAATGTAGACTAAATGTCTACATTTTGGCTGTAAATAAATAGTTTTTTTTTCTTTTACTCTTTATAGTAAAAGTTAAAAAAATATATTACTATTTCATTAAATAAATCAGACTTGGACATATTTTTTTGTTTTTTGTAGCATATTATTGAGAACTTATTGTAGATAATTAAGTATTGTAACCATTGTATTCTGTAGTCTCTACCTAGATCAGTGGGAACAATACCTATGTGTTAGTAAGTATGTATAATAGACTTTTTGTTAAATTTTCCTAATAAAACTTACCTGCCTACTGTTAATCTTTTTTTTGCCATTGCCTTAAAATGAGATAGATATTAACAATATTTAATATATTTATTTATTAATATCTGCCAACAGATATTGACGAAATTAAGCTAAAATGTAGCTATCACTGTGTATAAAATAGGTTTACAATTATAATAACAAACAGCAACAGATCTAACTTCAATGTAAAGAAATATTTATTTACATAATAATTAAAAAGCTTACCTTCCAACTAGTGAGGTATGAGGTTTATGTGCAAATAAGCAGCAATAATTGAGGACAATTTCAATATAAAGAGTTTTCATGCGTGTTAAAAGGCATAACATTACAAAAATAATAATGAAATTAACATCAAACTCTTGCAGGAAAACAAAACATGACAAAGGCGTAATATAGTAATAAGGTAGGTACCGGCAAAGGAAGACGTGGAAGAAGTCAGAGAATCAGCACCAGATAACACCGAGGGATTAGCATTAGTCGGAGTTCTTCTTCTACCTGAATTATCCGATGCAACAGTACGATTAGTTTCTGAGCTTTCCGCTATTACAGGATCGGTCGATAATTGCAAAGTGCCGCCACGAAACTCTAAATCTTCATCCAGTAAATCACTCATTTTTATTTAGTTGGTTTTGTATTTATCAGAAACCCTGATTAAATATTTTTAATAGCTCTGCGTAAATATTTTTTTAATCGACCGACTACTGATAAGTGTTGTCATGGACGTCAATGTCAATGTCAATTAAAATCACTTCTAGTTTTGAGGCACTGTCACTTATAAGCAAATGATTCTGCCAGCATCAATGTTGACACCAATAACAACTGCAATACGATAATTAAAAAGGTGTAAAGTTATTATGAATAGGGACAAAAGGTGTATGAAAAAACTTAGTAATAATATAGAAAAATTTTTACACATTTGACAGTTGTAGGTTATTTTGTATTAAATTAATGAGGTAAGCAAAGTCAAAAAGTTTGCCATAAGAAAATACTGTACAAAACTTTTCTTTAATTTATTATATTCATGATCAGAATATAATCTGCAAATCAGCCGCGGCAGTGCTCAAAGTCACCATATCACTCAATGATAATTATACCTCTTTTTAATATAATATCATTGATATTACTGCTTTGGTAGCATATTTTTCAGTACTGGGCTCCAAGAACAAATAAAAGACGCTATGGCTATTCGGTTGTATTGTACTGCTTGGACTAGCCTAGAGAGGGTACCAGACTCACTTGTGTCATTGTGTGTAATTAAAGGAGCAACACACAGAAACACGTTCTTACACTATTCTAAGTAATTTTGTTTCGTTATAAATTTTTAGTTATTTAAAAATGTGAGTGGGTTAAAGGTAAACAAATAAAACGCATGACAAATAATAAAAGGTACGAGTATTTAATTTACAAAAGAAATAAATTTATATTTTTACTAAATACAATTTTATTTAAAGAGATACCTATTTTAAGTACATATTAAACGCGTAACCTAATTACCTTTGCAATTACGGTGTATTATTAAGAAATGTATACAAAGAAGTATGGCAATTTTATTATTTAAAACATAACGTGTGTAAAGTAGGTAGTACTATAAGTAAACACTTTTATAGTCACTTTCTACTGTAGGTATCTTTTATTTATAATCTTAAATAATATTCTAAAACTGTACAAGTAAGATTATTACATACGATATATACATAAGAAGAAATTTATTTATAAACACACTACTATACACTTTAATCTACCTATATACCTAAAAGACGAGGTCTGGCACGAGATGTTGGAGGCACTTTAAAAAAATCTATAACGTAACTAATATGTAATTTAAAAAAAAATTGCTGAGTTAGTATAACTGGTGCACTGTAAGAATTATTTGAAAATCAGTAATGTAGAGACAATAACTGTTAGCAAAATATGAATAACTTTATAAAACTTTGAATGATATCAATCTATCTTATTACTACACATAAAATAACTTCCACATCACCTGACCTTCGAATAAGAAAGTATAGACACAGTATAGGTACTGTGGTATACCTAGATCACCATCCTAGATTGAGATGTAGGTAAAATTAATCACTCACCCGTCAAAATATTTCTGACAAATGAGGGATTAAGAACGCTTAACATAAGAGTACATTACATAAAATTACCACAAAATCTAATAAAAATCAATATGATGAACCACTTTCGAATATCGTTGCAAAACGTTATAGGTACATTTGTAATTTTATTTTAACCCATTATCTTACTTCGTTGAAGACGAGTGTAGGTGTGTCTAAATTAATGTTTTTTTTAAATCGTTTGCTATCAAAATAGATATTATTTAAACAAGGAACCAGTTTAGAAATGGACAATATTTTAAACGATTAAAATCTCATGGTTAACAAAAGTGCAACGACACTAAGCTTTGTAAAAGTTATGAGTGGTATGAAACTTTATTTTTATGACTTGTTCGCCTCGCCAGTTTAGTATTAATTACAACAAGGATATTTGAAAGCAGTAGATAGTAGTCACGTAAGGGTTTAGTAGCAGGCACACCGGTGTGAGGGACATCGGGGCGGGTACACGATGCATTGATCCATGCAGTATACGTCGGCTCCCTCGCGACCTTGCAACTCGCCCACGGCTTCGCAGACGTTCCTGTTTAAAAAAAAATAACAATTATTTTCAATATTAAGTATACCACAACTGACTTTACTTTTACGTAAAAATAAAACCTATGCCACTGAAAAATTGCACTACGGAGGCAAGGGGTACCCACAATAAGAGGTTTAATGGTAGGTAAAGGAAGATGGTAGATTGGCTTTCGGTACAAATCCAATACCTACAGCTAAATAGATAAAAAATCAAATTAAATCTAAGTATCTGGTATTCATTGTTCACACAAGTTCTCAGAAACTTATACTTACGGGCAAGTGCAAATATCTTCCGGACAGTTGGGTGGGTACCGCAAACAGTTAGTTTGACACCAACTCAGCATTCCCGGGAGCTGCCTGAACTTGGGACTAGGCACACATACTTGGTCCCTGGAAAATACAATCAGAGACCTTTTTAAACTTAGCATAATTATTTTATTATTAACCCTGTAATTATGTAGGTACCTACACTGCCGTCAATAGCATAGTTACAGTAAGTCGGGTTTTTGTCAAAATTGAGTTAGGTATACAGCCGTGATCACGATAACGAGATCTACAACTGTATCTAACTCATTTATTTGTATCGTTTTTTAATCCAAAGTTAACAATTAGAAATTTGCAGTAAGTCGACCAATTTTTTTACATCACAAAGCATGATTACAGTCTGTATACTTACGGCAAAAGTTTTATTTAGAGTCTCACTGCATAAGAGCAGTATGACATATATACTGCTAATATGTTTGGTCATTAACAGTTTAAAAATAGAATATAGGCCAATCATAAAAACTTTAAGAAGATATACTGTTTTGATCTTAAGCAGCTTCCCAATATTTACTAAGTGTGTATCTAGTCTTACAAACAGTATGCAGCGATACTGCATGTATGCTTAGTAATTGATCCTTAGCGTTGGTTCCTTAATACTTACCACAAGGACAGTATGATACTATATTGAATTTATGTTAAGCAACGTAATCAAATCTAACGTAATGGTTACTTATTATACAGAGAGTATGTAGCCATCCTGTGTTCATGTTTAGACAGCAGGATAGCGATAGCGGACAGATGCACAAATCACGTGGACAGTAAATTAGCTATACTGTACTCATACTAAGCAGAACATACATATAATATGATCTTACTACTAATTGTCCGTCTTTATGCTAAAAGGAACCACTCGACAAATTTATTTTTTTTTTTTTTAAATAAAAACAGAGGAACCACTCGACAAATTTTAGTTATTACTTATTAAAAAAAAAAAACTAAATTTGTCGAGTGGTTCCTTTTAGCATAAAGACGGCCAATTATAAGAAGTGTTTGTCTAGGTCTTGCATGTCTACATAGCTGCGATATAATGCCACGTCATGAATATACTGCAGTAAAGTTGCTTCACTGTGAACGTAATATGTTATTGTAACTAAAAGTCGTACAATTTCTCTTTTATTACAAACAGTGAAGTATAATAAATTATATAATAATCTGTTCCCCGAATACCTACATAATTTAATATTACATACACTACTACGATGGCGCGGGGAGGGTGCGGGGTTTTGAGAAAAAGGTGGTTAAAGTTTTGGATCGAAATTTTTACACAAATCTTTTGTTTGCAATCGGATCACAATGGTCACAAACTCCAAATACAATTTGTGCTTCATGTACTTAATAATTATGTTATACATCGCCAAAGCTATACAGACAGCAGAAAGGCTTACAAATTAGATAAGGAAAACGTAAAAGAACATAAATACACTTCTCATAAAAAAAATCGAAACAGTCTGCAAGTTTGTGTTTTGTATGGATTATGAGAAAAATGTGTACCTATATTTAGGAATATGTGTTATATGCCATTTAATAGGGAATTTAATGAGGTTTTCAAATAATAATGTTACTTAACGTTCTAAATTTAAATTTAATTTTCGTAGATTTCGTATTTTGTTTAACAAGTCGTTTTTACCCTGTACGTAGTTTGACGGACATTGATAAAATTACGCACGTTAATGAAAAAAAAGCTAGGAAGCGTTTATTTAATAACCCGTAACTCGCTTCCAGAGTTCCTCGCGCCTCTTATTAATGCATCCATGCGATTTTCACCCGCAAAAACCGCCAAGTGGTGGCATTGCTGAATTCTCGACTTAGTCAGCGTGTAACAGCTGAAAGATTGCATCTAAGCCAGTTATATTTTCATAGAATCTACAAACGCTTTCAAGAGACTCGACGACCTCGACGACTCGACGACCTCGGTGGCGCGCCGGTAGAGCCAGCGGCTGCCGCGCATGAGGTTGTGGGTTCGATCCCCACGCAGGACAATAATTTGTGAGATCCACAAATTATTGTCTTGAGTCTGGGTGTTCTTTGTGTCCGTTAATTGATGTTTGTAAAAGTCCCCGCGACACAGGGCATGATCCATAGTGCGGGAGTTGTCTTTAAAAAAAAAAAAAAAAAGACTTGTTTGTTCACGTGCCCTTAGTGATCTGGCAGAAAACAGGTGATTTCTGACTGAAAAGATCGATTTATAGTTACAACTTCAAAATCTACGCATTAATGTCTTTCAACCGCAGCAGCAGCTTCATGATGAACCTATGGTAGCTACATATAAGTGACTCTATAATTAGAAGAAGGTTGAAGGAACGTAAACTGTTACCATACAAGCCAGCAAATATGGAGAATTATCTGCAGATCATCGAAAAGCGTGTCTTAACTTTTCACGCAATTACCTAAAATGGTCATACATCTAGTGGAACAAATTTCTCCTTTCTAAAGAGTGTTAAATTATACTGTATGGTAAGGATGGAAGGACTAAGGTCTACAGAAGAGATAGAGAATACTTTGCACCATGCTGGATTGAAAGAAAAGGTCATCCATGGTGGTGGTTCGTGGACTATTTGGGGAGAAATTAGCGGCGACGACAAGACAGAGTTTGTCTTTGTTTTTGGGTCACGTCTGCCTTTATTTAAGTCATAGGGACATTGAACAGTGTCTTGAAGCTCATGTTATACCCTATGCACATTTTATTGACCGCGGTTTTACATTTACGCACAAGGATGCTAGGGCAAACACAGCGAGCGTCGTATGAGATTATGATTCCGTAGTAGATATCTCTATTATTGATTGGCCAGCAAGAAGCCCGAACATGAATCCGGTTTACCATCTATGCAATAAGTAAAAAAGACGAATTAGTGCAAGAGATCATGCCTTAAAAACACTTAGCCAGCTGTAAAATAAGTATAATCCAAGAGGAATAGAACAGAACGCCACTATATTTTATCGTGACTCTCATCCGATCGATGAAGAACCGTACAGAAGCAGTAATGAGACCTTGGGCAGGGACATATGAGTCATTAAATAAACGCTTCCTAGCTTTTTTTTTCATGTATGTGCGTAATTTTATCAATTTCCGTCAAACTACGTACAGGGTAAAAACGACTTGTTAAACAAAACACAAAATATACGAAAATTTAATTTGAATTTAGAACGTTACATTATTATTTGAAAACCTCATTAAATTCCCTATTAAATGTCATATAACACGTATTCCTAAATATACACATTTTTCTCATAATCCATACAAAACACAAACTTGCAGACCGTTTCGATTTTTTTGATGAGAAGTGTATAATGACACCTTTTAAGTGTGTTTAGATCTTCAAACGGTGGTAATGCTACCTCGCATGGACAGCTACAAAGAATCAATATTCTGTCCTCGAATTATTGCGTTACGTTATGAAACGTTTGCTCCTTTATGTAAATCTAATAAAGAAAATAATCCTTACGCTGTCTTATGGCATGAAGCGATTTCAGGCCGAAATGTTTATGACATTGTGTCAACATTCAGAGCTTTTTTTATACACCATCGGAATAAAAGTCACTTGGTGATTTGGCCAGATAATTGTTCGTCACAAAACAAGAACTAGACACTGTTTTCGTTTGTCAATATTGTAAACAGTGATTTAAGCTCAAGTTTCAAGTTGTACTTGGAGAGTATAATATGCTACATTCTTTATTTTAAATACAATGTTAAAACCATTAACTAGTTGTTTTATTATCACTGCAACCTAATAATATAAAAATTTTGAATCATTATAAGTTTGTATGGTTACTTAGCTTAAATACAGTAAAACACACACTTACTGTATTTAAGCTAAGTAACCCTACAAACTTATAATGAGGCAAAGGTTTGTACTGTACTTATGCTAAGTGTTCCCTATCAAAGAGCCTTTAGGAAATACTTAGCATAACAACAATAATGTGTTTATTTTTTCTTACAATTATTCAGTTTTAGTTTTTTAATAAGTTATAGATAGGTGCTGAAGTCTTCTATAATTTAAGGTATCAACCATCGTGATCCGATTTCAAACAAAGGATTTATTTAGAAAATTCAACCCAAAACTTTAACCGCGTTTTTCTCAAAACTATATAAAGCGTACTTACTGCAACTATGCTATTGACGGCAGTACACCAAACTTTACGAACTTAATTAAGTAAATCTTGCAAGTAAAAACGTGCTTTGTTTTAAAAGACTTATGACTATTCTACCAAAACTAAATCTGGTAAGCCAAATTCAACAGGCAGCGTAAACTCGCAACAGCACTAAATCATCAGTGAAAAGTAAATCATATGGGGAAAAGATAAATCGTCTAGAATCGGAATCCGCAACAATATTATTCAGAAGAAAAATGGAGAAGTGGGAGAAACCTTGGTCTTGGCAGTGCCAATCTGTGATCTTCCTACAATAAGGGAATTATTGATAATAATATTTGAAGGGTTTCTGTGGGGTGTATTTGATTCCAGTAATAGACATACCTATACAGGAATGCTGAACGAAGCATTACTTGCAATTTTACATATTGATTAAGTATATAGAAGTAAAAAGAAGGAGGTACAGGGCAAGGCAAGGTGGAAATATTTGGTATAGACCTAAGTGCAGCAGTGGACATCTTAGACTTTAAGTAAGTATAAAGTTAAAACCGTCATTGGTATAAAGAATAATACGATCGCAACTGCCAATAGTTGCTCACAATTAATTTCATAGATATTATAAAACAAAGAAAGTTGGTGGTTTGACCATGAAACTGTAAATTGTCTTTGATATTTTACGCACAATACCAACTAAATTCAAATAAAAATATTTAAGCATGACATAGGCAACTAATTCAGGAAATTGGTTGGTATAATACAAAGTAGGTACTACTGCACAGCAGGATCATGTTAGTCACAATAGGTAAAAACTTTATTTACACGGTATATTTCACACTCCAGACGATACAGACTTAAATTGTGTTAGTTACAAAACATTTTGTACATATTTACTGCCACTACATAAGTACATACTACAACCTGAAGATGCAAAAGAGTTTTATTCACATAGATACCATCACAGAGGCAACACGACGACAGCCAAAACCTTTAAAAACAACATAAATTATACCTAATAACATTTGGATTAATGTCCTCCAAAGTTTCAGTGTCAATATCGTTGCTGAAAGAAAACATTGAACATAATAAGTGCAGGTTATTAACGATAAACAAACATACAAGTGTATTTAAAAGATTTTTGTGTTACCTAGTAATGTACGATTCCTTTCGTAAATCCTTTGGTTCATCTCTGAAAATGTCAAGCCAGAATACATAGAGTATATACATAGATAAAAAGTACACAATATGGTTGATCTCCACTCTCGCTTTATCTAGACTAAGCTTACACATTTAGGCTCGCGTATTTAACTAGTTATACTTACATTATTTTCACGTAATATTTGTTACTAAAAATACACGCAAATTCCGCCTGAATGCTGCAACTTCTAAAGCGCAAGGACATCATGGCATTAGTAAGCTTAGATTCCCTGCAGCACTTAAGGAGAGCCAACCTAGCGACTTTTTTGATAGTGAACAGCAACATACCTTACATGTAAGAACATAAAAGCTGCCAAGGATTATCATCTCCGTATTTGGTCTGAGTTATGGTTCTTACTTTGCCTACAATTCTTATTAGAAAATAGCCTATACTTACATTAATAGAACTTTGGAATTTGTGGCAGATTTTACTTTTGATAATATATCGATACCTGATAATTATTTCGGCAGAAAATGTCGTTACGATTTGCACTCTTTGCGTAAATTAACTGACATCAATTTCCTGCGAAATTGCAAAGTCTCTACTCGTAGTAGAGAAATTAAAGCAACAAATCAGTGGTGAAAATGGAGATAAACATTCGTGAAAAAGACGGTGTATGATACAAACAAAAGTCTTTGTCAACTCTCACCTGACAACAAGAGGGTATACATTCTTGGGCATGTAAAAGTCCCTGTAGTACAAGAGGAAGGGATAGTCCCTCCTGAGGTCTCCGGCGAACGCGGGTGGTAGACCACCAGTGCTTGTAACTACACTCACGTCTGCACAGTTCCGGAATGTCTCCGAACGACCGCAGCCTACTGCTTCTGTACCGTTCGCACAAATGCCCCACATGTTGCCTGAAAGGAGAAATATTAAAGTAATTAGAAAGGAGATATAAAATTACACTATGGACCCTGACGGGCACAGCATTCTTATGGGACTAACTTAAACACATCATAGTATCTACCTATACCTACAACTATATTTTTGGTAAACGTTAAAAGTTTTTTGTTTAAACGTAATTACGGAAAAAACTATTCTCTTGTCAGTTTTCTTTTTTAAGCATAAAAACCATTATCATTATTGGTTAATAAGTTTAGTAAGAAATTTAATAAATGTGGTGAGAAGTTATAAACACAAAACATAGGTAAAAAAGGACGGACAATATTATATACTTACAATATTATATACCTACTAATATTGTTAATATTGTTACAATAAAGATTATTTCATTTCATATAAGCAAGAATCCCAAACTATAGAAAAACCTTCTTATTAACCGAATCCAAGAACTGATTAAATTAAAAAACCTTAGGGTCACATTCTACTTAACTCTAAAAGTTTTTAATTACTTTCCGGAATCTTCTGACTTTAACTTCATCTTTAACTTTCACCTTTTTAACAAAACTTGTCCTACGAATCCCTACAACGCTTTTTAAGTCCTAGTTTTTCTTTCTTCGCTAAAGATAGGTATTCATTGTGAAGTAGGTGTCCTTAACCCATCTTTAAGACATCATCAGCATATAAGTTGTGGTAACAACCTTACCTGTATAGTATGTCCATTGAAAGACGCACTGAGTACAAGTGACGTAAGGAGGCAGGCGCACCTTGTACCTAAAGATCTCCTTCTTCGCTGTATCAAGAGGAATAAGGAACCGGTCTTCACGGGTCTCGGAAATGTACAGCGGATACCTGCAAATATATTCAAGTAATCAAATCTCATTAATTCATTAACTGATTTACGGGGTGGTATTATTTTTTAACCCACCCCAAAATAAGTGAATGTTATTTCTGTACCAAATTAAAAAAGGTTCTATTCTCGTTACCTCTAGGCAATCTTTATTATAGTATTTCATCTTTACTATAAAATCTAAAAGCTGGATTGATTTTAATATTGCCTATTATTTTTTTTCTTTAAAATAACTTCTGCACAAGAAATCATGCATGTGTCGCGGGTACACGCAATATAGATTTCATCATCATCATCACAACACCCCATTAATGTCCCACTGCACGGACAGGCCTCCTCCCATGACTGAGGAATACTAATATACGTAGATTTAACGGGCACATAAGTTTTACTCGCAAAAAGAATTGTCTTCTATAAAATTCGGACCCTAAAACTTGAAAGTTTATTGTATACTTAATCAGTATTTCCTTTACTTTGAAAATAAAATTAAGCAAGTTACTATTTTACAATAATCACTCACCTATCAAAACATTCCTGTGTTGCTTCCTGGTTCGGGTTATTGTTTGGACACAACTTCATCACAAAAGTTCCTAGATGGTTAGCAGTGAGCTCCACTTCTACTTCGACTTCCTGTCAATTCAACACATTTGTTAGTAACTGCTGTATAATAAAGATATAGATGTTATTCCCGTAGAACAAAAAAACTAAACATTCATGGAAAAGAGTGAAAAATTAAAAGCTCTTAGAGATGACGTAAGCATAACACACAATACAGTTTTCAAAGTCACCACCCTTATCGAGGCCTGTATCACGGCAACTTTTGAAGAAATGAAATTAACGCACACAGAGAACATTTCAAGAAAGAAAGAAAGTGTAAAATAAATGAATTAGTTTTCTTAAAATTTTAAGAAAACTAATTCATTTATTTTATTTACTTTGAAAAGTGTATTGTGTTCTTAGTGGTTTTTAAGGTCAATAATATTACATAAGCCTTAAGTTAGTGAGCACTGACCTGTCCAACGCTGTAATGTCGTGTGACGATCCCTTTACCGTACATGCCTCCTGCTTCATGAGGTCGAGGGTCAGGCAGATGATGAGCATCACCACACACGCCACATCTACCGTCGTTTTGCTCCCATTGAACTGGAAACGTTTAACTGTCATGTAATGTTTCATAATATTTAAACTATCGCATTACATGATTATAAAATAATACTTAAATACTTATGTGTATATAAAAACGGGACATAACGCGGCATACTAGGTATTTACCTATAATGTACACGTATACTGTGTACTGTGCCCAAACGTCAAGCAAAAGAAATGTGAATGAATGAAAATATGTTTAGTACCATCAATTACAAAAAATTATAACATAAAAAAAATAGAATGCAACAAAAGCAAAAAATTGGGGTAAAAGGTGGTAATTCAGCAAGCCCTCCTAACATCACAGATGTCATGAGGCGCTGATTTTCAGTTACACCTGGTGATAAGCTAGGCGTGTAATCTCCAGTTTATAAGTAATGTTTTTGCTACTTTATACGACACAACATATAGGTATGGTATGTTGTGTAAACATAAAAGTATTAAAACATAATTAACGATTTTCCTGAAAGTGTGAGAACAGACTTTTACGTCTCTAGGATTTTGTTTTATATCTGTCTTAGTCGCCGTGATACAAACGGGACATGAAAGATGGAGTCACGGCCCTGGGAAAGGTCAAGAGTCAAAATAATTTATTCATTTAGGTCACAAAGTAAACACTAAAAATACAACTACCAGAAAAACATCTGCTACCATAGAAGATTAAACGGTAGATTTCATTCAGGGTGTGTCGATAAACTTGTTTTAATGGTTTACGAAATGATGAAATTAAAAAATACAGAATAATTCTTTAGATTAAAGATTCATAACATTAAAAGTTAGTTTGTACGGTCAGAATTCATTTCTGGTGGTAACTCCAGGTAAGTATTAAGTATTTCTTACCTCAAGGAAAATGGGTTGATACACGTAGAGGATACACAGACAATATATTTAAAATATATTTTTGCATAGTCTAAGTATTTATTTCGCATAGTCTCAATATTGTTAAAAAAGAGGACACAGCAAAATAAACCAACTCTAAGTATTAACTGCTAGGTACTTTTTGAGAACATCTCAATTACGTATCAAATGAACCTAACTGTTTTGATATAAATAAACATTTTACATTTTCATAATATATACGTATACCTAAACACTGTCTTTAAACTCGTAATAAAGATTATGTTAATTTATTAAAAGCTTCGTAACTCTTGACAGTATAATATAAATGTTAAGATGATAATCTTTTAAATAAAACACAAATTATATTGATATGCTTATTATTTAATGTGTTAAAATTAAAAAGAGCTTCAATAAATTATTATAACAGTTTTGATAATTTGAGAATATTATCAATTTTATTATGATGTGCAGTACTTAAGATTGTGTATGTATGCGTGTGTGTGTGTGTTAGTGTATGTTTGTGTTACATATACATAGTATGAATAGGTATGATTATTTATTCGATTAACAATATTCCTAATAGCTATAGGTACCCATTGATATTAGTGTTCTTAAATATTTTAAGCTGAAGAATACCTAAAGATTAGTTATGTGGAAAGACATATATCATAATGTTCGTTTGAAAGTTCTAGATAAAGTGATGGTAAGTTCTTTTGCTTTTAGTAAGTTATCGCGTACCATTGCTAGGATAGACATAAATATGTACTTAATTTAGACTGTGTTCGGGTTTTTGTTTCGTTCTTCTTAGCTATAGGTAAACATTAAACAATGTCACCTTTTACTCTTACTATTGTGTTTAGTAGAGGGACAGTGATGTCAAACATGCTAATAATCAATAATTTTAAGTTTCGGACAATTTTATTAAGTACTAGCGGTCCGTCCCGGCTTCGCACGGGCATTATTTTCCATTGAGTTAATATGTACTACGTACTAGAGAAGACATCCCAAAGAAAATGTGTGCTCCAATTTTCAATGTATGTGTGGACTGAGGGCCCATTTTTTTTTTTGCGGTTTTTTGCAGATTAATCAACAAAAGTGCATAGTTAAAGTTGTTAAAGAGTTTGTTAAACGATTATCAGAGTTTGTTAAGACTTCATTCAAAAGATATATCGCTTTAAGTGGGTCCCTCAGTTCAAACACAAAATCTCCCATAATTAGATAGGTAATGAATTAAACAACAATTTTTTGGTAAAAATCCTTAGTTAAACATGTATAAAAGTATAAAAAGCATTGAAAAGCCTAATATGAGTAGCTAATAAAAATTAACAAACGTTTTAAAAGGTCCCCGAGGGCCCACTTGAATTTATCTCATAATTAATCAATTATAGCATGAACATTAAATATTCCTAAGCCAAACATTTGTTAAAAGGGCAAGGATAAATTTAAAATTAAAGAAATATCACAAACAGTGATAATTATTGTTATTTTTAAGTTTTTAAGTGGTCCCTCAGTCCACACACTATGCAAATGCTAATTGTTAAATATATAATTAAATACAACAATTACGAAAATGGGGAGCCTTTCAGTGCATAGTTAATTTTGTATTTTATCGATCTGTATTTATCTTGTGTCTGGTTTATTTATATTTTTTGTCATTTTAACTGTTTTATAAATTTTCATACTAAGTCTGGTGTGGGTGTCCACGTTTTAAGAAAACGGTTGTATATTTGTTTTTAATGTCATTTATTATTAATTTAGATATTTATTTATTTATAATTAGGATAACCCACGAAACATACACAAAGTCAATCAGAAATAATACAATATTTAAGTAGCTCAAGCAACAGTGCTGATTCTATTACAAGTTGCCACGGCAAGCAAACATTACACAATATTAATATTAATCAATTAAATCTAAATTGCAATCATTTTTTAAATGTAAAAAATAAAACAATAAAATTTGCAATACAGTAAAATTAAAATGTAATAAAATTTTAAGTTTTAGACAAGTGACAGGTTATATTATTAATTAGCTACAATCGTAATACATATCTGTATGTCTATACATATAAATAAAATTGGAGTGTCTGTTTGTAACACGAAATCCACAGTTTTTAAGGTTCCGTACTCAAAGGATAAAAACGGAACCCCAATTACTAAAGCTCCGCTGTCCGTCCGTCCATCTGTATGTCACGAGGCTGTATCTCCTAAACCATGGCAGTTAGAAAGTTGAAACTTTCACAGATTATGTATTTTAGTTGCCGTTATAGCAACAAATACTAAAAACAAAATAAAATAAATATCTAAGGGTTATTTATTTTATATTGGAAAAATAATTTTTGACAGCTAAGTCACGTCGTAAAATTTTTAAAAGATGAGTCGTGAAGTCATCGCATTCTGGCGCGAAAATAAATAATAATATGGGTAGAATAATAATACAATTTTATTTTATTTTAATTTAAAATTAATACTCGTAACTGAACGAATTCACGATAGTCAACAAGCTGACAGTTTACCACAGATTTGAGAGTTCTACTTTCTTTTATATGGTTCTTGTTTTTATGGATTTGAGAGTTACTATATAAATAAATAATAATTTAGAATAAAACTGTCAATATCTACTGCTATTATAAGAGGTCAGAGTGAAAGTAAAATAAAAAAAAATATTTCAAAAGTTATGTAGACTAAATTATTATGTTTTTTAACATTTTTATCAATTTATTATTAACTGCAATACGGGACCATAAGAATTCTATGTCATAATTTTGGAAAATTTAAAGATTAGGTACTTCGTAATATATATTTTTTTAAATCATTAATTTAACAGGTACATGTATTTTTTTATTGTTTGTTTACGTTTGCATCAAATAGCACTCAATTCGGTCCGCATACGGCCCAACACAATTACAACTATTTACTTTTATCTCACACTTTATGACTATGCAGAAACTTTAAAACGTAATGTAACATCATTAATGTATGTAATGGTTCTTGATTATCTCTTGACTGCATGGACACTCTACTTGTACGAAAAACATATTTTGTAAATTTTTCGTAAAAGAATAATAAAACCAGTGATAAGATAAATACAGATCGATAAAATACAAAATTAACTATGCACTGAAAGGCTCCCCATTTTCGTAATTGTTGTATTTAATTATATATTTAACAATTAGCATTTGCATAGTGTGTGGACTGAGGGACCACTTAAAAACTTAAAAATAACAATAATTATCACTGTTTGTGATATTTCTTTAATTTTAAATTTATCCTTGCCCTTTTAACAAATGTTTGGCTTAGGAATATTTAATGTTCATGCTATAATTGATTAATTATGAGATAAATTCAAGTGGGCCCTCGGGGACCTTTTAAAACGTTTGTTAATTTTTATTAGCTACTCATATTAGGCTTTTCAATGCTTTTTATACTTTTATACATGTTTAACTAAGGATTTTTACCAAAAAATTGTTGTTTAATTCATTACCTATCTAATTATGGGAGATTTTGTGTTTGAACTGAGGGACCCACTTAAAGCGATATATCTTTTGAATGAAGTCTTAACAAACTCTGATAATCGTTTAACAAACTCTTTAACAACTTTAACTATGCACTTTTGTTGATTAATCTACAAAAAGCCGCAGAAAAAAAAATGGGCCCTCAGTCCACACATACATAATTTTCAAGCTACATTGCACAATACAGTTTGCACGACGTTTTAACCTTTAACTGGTATTGGGGTCTAAATTGACCCCAAGAGCTTTTGTTTTTATTCATAACTATGCAGTTTAAGTACCTACACTCTCGCGCATCAAGGTAATCCCATGTGGTCGCGGGGTGCGGCGGGTGACGGACGCTCGTTACTTACTTCCTACTAGGTACGTATAATGTTAGGGTCAAAATTGACCCCGATACCAAAAGTGTGTATTTTATTTTATGCGTTTTCTTGGTATATTTTATTATATTTACAGGACACAATCATTGCAATGGCGGATTATTTAAGTGATGATTAAAAGTCTCCCCTTCTAGCAGATGAAGACAATGAATGGGACTCCGAAACTTGTAACTGATGCCACAACAGCTGCGTGTGACCAAGAAATGATCAGTGATTGTAAAGAAGATGAAGTACGTAGCTGTTCTGTTATAGCCGAGGAAGCTGATTCTTCGAGTACAATCAGTGCAGGGAAAAACGATGTTAGAATGCTATAAAAATGTAGAAAGTGTATGCATTACTTAAGTAACAATCATTCTGCAATGTTGGTCAAATGTCAGATTATATGAAATTTTTAAATTTTTATTCTTAGGATTTATGTTTTAAGTTGTCAAATTTTTATTTAAATGTGATCTCAGAAGAAGTTCCTGAATTTATTTTTATATTATATAGAAAACGATTTTAATATAATGTAAAAAGTTATTTTTTAGTTTTTATATTAATATCAATACCTAAAGTAGAGCCAAAGAAAAAAAATAGATGTTAACAATTTTTTAAATAAAAATGTGATTTCTTGTTAAAATTAGTTATATATTTATGTTATGTTTATAATATAAGTGCTATTTTCCTAAATAAAGGTAAAGTTTAATCTATATAAATGTTTTTTAATATTTATACACACATATATCACCTCATCGGGGTCACTTTTGACCCGATACCACTTACGTTGCCCTTTTTAGCAATACCAGCTAAGGGTTAAACGTCGTGCATTCATTTCACATCATTTTGCACAATATAGACTAAGTAAATAGCTGTTAACAGAACGGACACAGATTTGTGCCTAATTCGATACGTATAAATTCATAGTTTTTCATTAAATTCACCAAGTAAAATAAAATGTGATTTTTGTTCAATTTCTTTAAATTATTCTATATGTATAATACAATAATAATACTTCTTATGGAACTTATATAGTTCTATTAGATTATATTGACTAACTTTCAAGATGAACGAAAAATGTATTCTGACAATATAATAGCATAATGAGTTATTAGAAATATTTTTAATACATAGGGAACATGGACAGATTTTTGGTTTTAATACATTAAAACTACGCTAAAAAACGTCGCTTCAGACTTGTGTGGCATATGTCGTAGGTATTTACTTATATTTTTGCATACTTTCTACTGACTTTACTAAGTAGTCATGGAATATTTATTTGTTTTTCTTTACTTCTTATCACCATCTATAACATCCATAAACTCAAAGTAGTATTGCATGTAGCAATATAAATTAGATACAATAGTAAAAAATCTGTCTGTGGATGTTTATTTTGTTGATCTATGGTAAATATGTCTTCTCGCTACTAGGTTCAAATGTCGACTGAGACAACTGAGGTGCATGCACCTCAGGTAATGGAGCAAACATTTTGTTCGGGATGTCTTCTCTAGTACGTAGTACATATTAACTCAATGTTATTTTCCCGCTTTTCTGTTCAATTTTTTCCTGAGTTTTCTTTGCTATAAACCTCACGGAGCCCGAGACCTTTCCAACGAATGCAAAACCGTGGAAATCGGTTCGTGCGTTCTGGAGTTATAGCGTCAGGAAGGAAAACCCGACTTATTTTTATATAGTAGATAAGTAAGTAAGTAATATTCTATTTCTAACAAATAACCGGGTTGTCTGGGTACTTTCTGTGTACGACAATAGTATGTATTTATAAACAAAGTCTAATCAGGTACGCATAGTACAAGCTCTGCTTAATATGGAAATAGATGGAGTTGTGTAAATGTGATAGGAATATTAATTATCTTAGTTACCTAATGACTACATCGGCATAGCAACTAAGTAAATTACTATTGTGATTTTGTTTCCGTCACCAAACGGTAAGTTCTATCACTTAATTCATGTAATTTTGACGATCTCTTAGGCCTAGTAGTTTTACCCTATTGCTGCTACGGAGTGGTCTCAGGTGCGATTCCGCTCACTGCAAACCTTTCTCTACATAAACATGAAAGTTTGGATGGTATGTTTCTATGTACATAATATTATGTGTAAAATAGTATGTATGTGTTTATCTATTGTCTAATCAGACAAATTATGGGTAAATAGGTACCTAAGCTTAGATTGAGATTAGATTACGTTGTGTGAATTTGTGAGGATCCCTATTGTCACTTAAACTTATAATCATTAAGTATAATGAATAAGCTTTTAAATAAATAGCAAAAAAACCTATTCATACATTGCAAGTATGTTAACAAAACACTACTTCTAATGACGTTAAGTACTCAAACATCATAATAGACTCCTAACATGTAGAATAATACCTAAGGTTGAATGAACTTTGCTTTCTAAAGTACCTAGGTGTGATGGCACTTGACATTAGATAAATTAATTCTCAGAAAAAATGCTTTTGCAGTTAGTCGTACTTGCAAGGATAATGCTCCGGAGTTATTTCTAACAGCGGATGTTTTTTCTTGTGTGGTTTTGGAATTATAAGTAAGTATTAGTTTGGGAATTATCTTTTAGATACAAGGCTACATTCAAGTTGTTATTTCTAAATTAAATCTAAGTACATGCTTAAGTCAAGTATCATCTTAGTTAAGTGCAAGATGAATAAGCAGGAGTGTCGTCTCATTTCGCTCAATATATTTTTTGTAATGACATGACCATATGTCTGTATATCGAACTAAATGGTATACGCGTAGTAATCTAATAAAAACTGAGGTAGTCTTAAAAGTCCTTTTTTCGTAAGTCTTGTATGACTTTTATGAACCGTACTTTTGCCTTGAGTTTATGGGCATTTCTAGTACGCGATGATTAAAAAACGGTATTCCTCCAGGACACATAAAAGATAAGGGCTAGAAGTAACGCGAGCCGCCCCGGCAGATGCTGTTTCTCAAGATCGAAACACGGTAACTATGGGGCAGGGCCCTGACCCTCTCTAATGAGAGAGAAAATGTCCTGCTATTACTCTCTGGCCTGCAATGCCTTTTGCAGCGTGAAATAAACACACAAACACATATTATTATATCTATAACTAACGTACCAGCGTACCCTCCACAAAACAGCTCGTTGTCATTGTAGTTGACAGGGTTGGGGAAGCCGAACCTCCACATAGAGTTCCTGGCTGGAGGATCCATCAGTCGTCCGTGACCTTCGGCGCCACGGCGAGCACTACCTAACATCTGGAAGTTAAGAAAACATATATTTTATTTTTAAGAAGTACGAATGCATTTTTTGAGATACAATAATTTCTTATATGAATATACGTCTCTAAGTTGAATAAACGTTTTTATTATTATTTATTATATTGAGGAGAATCTCCGTGTGGTGACGGAGTAAGAATACAATATGTCACCACCCCATCTCATCCCATGGGTGTCGTAAAAACCGAATAAGGACTATCCGTAAATATTATCTTTATGAAATAAAAAGAAGGAAAACTTGAAATTAAACCCTATACCAATCCGTCTGGCCAGCGTGGTTAGGTTAGGTAGTAGGCCAAGTCCGTCCCTGCAGTGGGACATTAATGGGCTGTTATGATGATTGAGGAGAATCATCCCTACAGATTATTAATAGCCCAGGACCGGCACGCTACAGCGATATAGGTAGAGAAACTGCGAAAGTATTAACACAACGAACCGATTGTTAAATTAATGAAAAGTTATTAAACCAATTTGTCTTCTTTTGTTTTTATTATGAGATATCAATGATAACTTTTTCTTAAAACAGACATGTGGTGAGGCTGGGTGGTACTTAACGATGTATTCTTGCTTCGTCATCACACGGAGGAGGAGAATACGAGGCGACTAGCGAGATGATAACGAAAAGTATACTTAAGATGTCAAAAAGTGGCATGGAAAACACTTTGTTTCGGGTAATGAATAAAGCACTTAAAACCTAATTGTTTGCTTTTAAAACAATGATTTAATGACGAAACACAAGTTCAAATAATAAGATTTTTAGCTAAGGGTCTAAATATTGTCAGTGTTTCGGTTCTGAAAACCTTAACTCTACCCCTAATGTATCTTCTTCTTGCAGCCAGTAACGGGCCAGGCTTTCTCCATAAATAAGTATATCTACAGAGGATAAAATATTGATTTATAACTTGAATAAACGTTAAATTTGAAGTGAAGTTTAGCAGGAACTGAAACTAGAATACTTTGTATTTGAAGTGAAGGACATTTGTCTCTCACTGATTTACTAAATTATAACTATACTTATATCAGGTTCCTTTATGTTCCCTTCCGCGTAATAATATCGTGCAATGGGTGTTATTAACAATTACCTAAAAAAACTTAAAGGAATGCGGTAAAAAATATAACAAAAAAAATATTAAGAGTACTTAGTGTGTAATTAATTCATATTCATGTTTAAAATTCACGAAGCAAAAACGTCTCATTTTCATAGTAGAGTAAATAAGTAGCTATTCAATATTGTCTATTTTCTGTGCAATTATATTTAAAAAGTAATTCTTACTCATTTAAAAATTACATCAAAATTTTAAACCTTACACTGTACCCCAGGATAGGTAAACAAAGTCATAAAATTAGTTTGATTGATTGAGTGGTACCTACTCACCTGTAGTAAAAATATCCAATATGTGAGGAATGATGTCCCACTACTCCTGTGCCTCGTCAACCCCATCTGTAATAAAAACAATCTTATTAATATAATTTGTAATCATACCAAATAGACATGAGAAATTAAGAAACCATATCCAATTTTTGAGACATAAAACTGCCTGGGACACTCAATAGCCCAAAGACGCGGTTACAAATCCTAATTGTGCGAGACATAAATATTTATCCAATTGTCTTCCTTAAAGTGTACAACTTCAAACAATATAGGAACAATAAAAACTACGAATTGTAGGGGCATTAAGTAGAGCAATGGTACCAACTAAGATAACCACTTGCTAAAGGGCCTATATTTACTTAAAAAATAATCAGCGAGATCATAGATGCATTGTCTCAAGCAAATTTCGAACAAACAAATAAGCTTCATATTATAGTCACGAAACTCAAAAAGAAGTAATCGAAGAAAATAAATCTCAGCATTAAAATAACTGACCTCTCTCCAAAAATTGCAAGTCTACCTAATTAAAAATTATTCCCTACCGCTTATCAATTTAGGTTGTATTACCGTTACAAGAACCTGCATCCAATATTTACCGTTCCCGTGCAACAAGCGCGAACGACGCAATTATGTGACCCACACATAAATTCAAAAACTTTATTTTATTGTAAAAAGAATCCTTTTAAAAAAACGGTATTTATCGAAATTTGATAGTGTACAATATGCAAGGTGTTTTGGTAATAAAATTTGGCTTTATAGTTTCTTCCAAACATTAGTGTCATCTAAACTGGTACGATGTCAGATTTAATGGTAATTTATTCTTTAACTCAGTTCAAGCATATCTCACATTAAAATTGGCGGTCGATTATAATAAATTTTGTATAACATGCCTGTTATTAGATGATTTAGTTGTAAGGAAAATAACAGGTGTTATTGGACGATATAATTGTAAGGAAAATAAAGTATAACTAATATGTTGTTGTTGTTTAAAAAAATATCATTATACTGTAAATATAATTAGCTTAGAGTACGCTGGCTAATCCGCGAAACGGATGGCCAGCGTGCTGTATGAAGTGTTTTTCTTTGCTATACATAGGTTTTAGTTGGCTCTATGCTACCTTCAAGAGGCGGTTAAATTTCTGACCATAACAGTACATAGAACTTATAATTCAGGTGTAGGTTTTAGGAGGATTATACCCTGCCCACCTTGTTCCCTGCCTAGTCAAATCTGTCCACCTTCATCATGATTGCGTATGGCTTCTGCTTTGAAGCGGCGGGAGTAAGGTTGTGGAGCTTACGCAGAGAAACAACGTTGGGGACATTCCTCGACGATGTGCATCATCGTTTGTTTTGGAGCTCCACAGTCACACCTCGGCGAGCCTTTGATGCCCCACCGGTGGAGGTGGTAGTTTCATCGCCCTTGTCCAGTTCTAAATCTATTTGCCCACCTTGTTCCCTGCCTATTCAAATCTTGTAAGACCCTATCAATCTCAGTTAAAAAAAAACACTATAATTGTACTCAAACAAATCAGTCATTAGTCATTTGGTTTTCACGTTAATTCATAAGTAGACCTACCAAGAAACATTAGCATAGAATGGATGACTGGACGGTGACCCCAACAAACGTATCTTGAACTAAGTTAATTTAGAATCAGTTCGCCAAAAATTAAGGTTGCCTTTTATTTGGCAATATCAGTAGAGAAATTGTGGTACAAACTATGAGTGAAGGATTCGTTTGAACTCATCTCAACAATTTTCCTTTTGTTTATAGCATTAGGTGCCAGATTAGCAGGTGTAACTGGTGTAAGTAAGTGCCAGAGCACAGCGATAGCTATCACAAACCTTCTCGAACGAAATAAATCTGTCACTTCGGTTTAGATGTTCGCGAGCATCTAGAGATAATCAGAATGGTCGGCAGAATGCTCGCTAATGTTCTCGTATTTGTCTGTAATGTAACATTTGCAAGAATGCTCAGACATGTCAATGCTCATATGTATCTTATCTTCACCTTATGATTAACAATAAACTTATCTGTAAAGTAAGACTACATTCTTTAACTTACACCACATGCTAACATCGAGGGCGTTGACAGTTGAGCATTGTTTGTAGGCGTGTAGGTCAAACTCCTCGCGGCCTTGACAGATGTATTAGAGGCGTAAGTAATTATGCGTGATTTACTCTTTAAGTCAGCAGGATACCCGTCATTTGATTACAATACTTGTACTCATTATTTTAATATAGATGTCATTTTGTGAAGATTTATGTAATTTTTTGGAATAGGTATAAATAAAAGTTTAAACGGACTATGAATAGGCTAGATTTTGTATAGTTCTTACGGTTCTTTATAAACGAGTTATTAAACTTCGAAGCAAATGAGTTAGGTTATTAATGCGATTTAATGGTCACCAGGGTCAAAAGGTCATCCAGGCTCACGAGAATCATTTGTAGATTGCACTGATCTAAGAATCTTATGGCATTTACTTACGTTGCTTTGCAACCGAGGTTGTTTCTAGGTATATTGACAAAATTACCTATTGACATAATAAATACTTAATAAAAAAAAATATTACTACCTAAGTAGGTATATGTTTTTTTGATAAATTAGAAATCTAGTTCTATAAAATAGTCAAAGATACAAAGTTTCCATGATTTTTGTAGACATCAATAATTTTGTACGTATAAATCCATAATTTACACTGATAATTTTAAATTTATTTTACTGCTAATTTAATAGAAAATAATGTTGATGCATCGACAAAAATAAGTTTAGATATGTTGACTATTTGTAAGAATTTACATAATAATGCTAATTTTATAACGTTTAATCAATAAAACCAATATGTTGTTTAGTGGCTACAAATTTTATCTTCGAAAGGGTCATTTAAATCTCTACGGTAATAAATTTTAATATTTCCTATTAATGTGATTAGCAATAATGGCTTTATAATATGTTGCTTATAGGTACCATACTGATCAAACTAATTGGTAAAAGTTTTCTTACACTTACGATGATAGGTAATTAATAAAAATACTTATTTATTGAATCTTAAATTGACTTTTACCTCAAGGCGGCGCGGCGCGCGCATTTTAAGTCGTCTTAATTTTGTCGGTACGCAGCCATTAAGATTACAGATTAAACAAACAAAAATCTTTCTGGTGACATAATTTTAAGAGTGCCTTAAAAGTAAGCAAAATATTTCATTAACACGAATTTTGATAATTAAGGGCATTTTTGCGAATGCGTTAATTTTTTTATTAAGCTGATTTAAGAAGGTCATAATTAATTTGCAATTTTACAATTACAATTGTATTTAAACTATTTCGTTGTCATTCTTAGCAGTATATTTTAAAATTAATTAGTAGTTACTTTATAAACGTAGTGTAGGATGCTCCCCAGTTAGGTGGACCAAGACCCAAGATCTCAAAAAGGTCTCTGGGTCGGACTGGATGCGGAAGGCGCAGGACCCTGTTCCATGGCGCGTGTTGGGAGAGGCATTATGTCCAGCAGTAGACTGCTATAGGTTAGTTGAATGATTCATTGTTTAAACTACCTACCTAGTTATTTTGAACTTTACTACTTAAGACGCTACTTTGAAAATTTTCGAGTTGAATTCGGCCGTGGCCAGAGGGGCGCGCCCCTCGGCGCGCGAATGAGACGGATATACTCGCTCACGCGCCGCCGCGCCGTGTGCGCCGTCGTCGTCCCGCCGGCCCTCAAGGACACGTTATCGCTCTGTGCCATAGTACAAATATATACAGTATTTCAACTTCATAGAAACGGACGAAACGTGAGTTTATACCTACACGCTCACGATCGCGGAGGGAACAGTCGCTACTGTGCCGCAGTAACGAGCGGACTGTGTTATAATTTGAAACTAATTATATTATTCATATGTCAATTTCAAACAAACATGGCTGATATAAATACCTACCTTACTAAATGACTTAGGTATTTAATATTATACATAATATAGTATTTTGTGTATATCACGAAAACGGTTTGTTGTACTTAGGTCAATAATAATGAATATTTAGCCCCCATTTATGTAATCCCCCATGCGTGTCTTTCACTTTGATCTAGGTAAATTTAAGCAATGACATCGATGTCTTTTTTTGAATGGATTGGTCACCCATCCATAAAGTGACCTCGATGCCTTTATTTTGACATTAAATAAATCTAATAGACCCTTTTTAAGTTTGGTTTTGGTTATCGATAAATTCAATTTCAAACAAACATGGCCAATATAATAAATACAGCACCCGGCCGTAAATATTACACATCGACTTTTTCTCTGACTCTCTACGAAGCCGAAATTGACCGATTGTATTTTTCTATAGGTTGATATGCAATATAAACGGCCCGGTACTGTACCTACTTTACTGAATGACTTGTTAAGTACCTTCTTAATATTATAATTTAGTATTTTATTTATATCACAAACATGGTGGATATAAATACAAACATATATATGTTTCTTTAAATTAAATGTATCAATCATAAAACAACACGTTTTTTACAGAACACTTCCTATTTATTTAAATATAAAATAGAAAAATAAAAAGTATAAATTTACAATTACAAAACTAAATGGAAACACAAAGTAGATCGCATGTTTACTATTGTTTACGTACCGCGCACCCGTAGGCATTTATAATAAATAATCGGCCCAGTTTGACTACTGGTTATACTGTGACGTCAGTCCGCGGTAGGTAACAGAAAATTCTGTTACAGAAAAACCTACTATCTACCGGTCTATTATGTTTATACATCGTTCCATTAGTAGAACAATGTTGTATCTACAAAATGTCTACTTTTCAGTAGAGCGATTTGAAGTTTTGCGCTAGCATTTTTTGCTTATAACTTTTTTACGGAAGACTTTAGCCATGTAATATTTTTACAATGTACATAGATATAAATACAGCTATTATTGATATAATTATTTAGTCTAAAAACTATTCCTGTGCGTAGATAGTGTGTCGCATGTGCATACATAACATTGTACTGCCAACGAAAACAGTTCAGGAGCTGTCTCTTGAACACATGCAACGTTATTTGACCAAATTAATCACGTTGTATGTGCAGGTGAAACAATATTTTACGAAATCCTAAAATTATCTCAATGTTTTTCGAGAAGATGTTTTATATAATACTAGTTTGTCGGCCGGCTCCGCCCGTCTTAAGAATTAACGTAAGTAATGATGTGAATTTCCAAGTATTGAATGCACTTGCACACACACTGCAGGGACGGGCCTCCTCCCGTGACGGAGGGTTACTTGGCCTACTAATACCACGCTGACCAGACGGTTTGCTATAGGGTTTAATTTCAAGTTTTCCTTCTTTTATTTCGTAAATATAATATTCACAGATAGTCCCTTCGATTTTTAGGACGCCCATGGGATGAGATGGGGTTGTGACATATTGTATTCCTACTCCGTTACCACACAGATAACTAAAAGTTAACTAAGCCGAATTTTTATGATTACGACTATAAAGAAGATACACGTAATTATAATAATTATTGATCACATGAATATGTGCTGGTTAAATTTGAGATCCGGCTTTTATAGACTAAATACACACATCAACTTTGTCTAGGGATATTTGGTATTTACTCAATTAACTCAAAAATTATTGAAGATAACATTCAATACGTTAATATTTTTATACACTAAAATTTTATTTAATTTTAGATTGTAGCCATATAAATGGCATATTATAACCTAGATTTAAACGTTTCCAAGTGTTGTTTTGTTATTTTTACCCGCAAAGTAAAAGTAGTAAAATTTAAATACACTCTTGAGGGGCAGGAGTTGCAACTGGTGGATGAGGTACGAGATCTTGGTATTTTTCATGATGCCAAGTTAACGTATGAGAAGCATATAGACCACGTTGCCAAAAAGGCCAACAAAGCGTTGGGCTTTGTTCTTAGATCCAGCTCCCAATTTACCAACTTAAAAGTAGTGAAAATTCTTTACTGTTCTCTAGTGCGTAGCATCCTCGAGTATTGCTCTAAAGTTTGGAATCCTCAATATAAAATCTATATCGACCGACTTGAGTCAATTCAGCGTAGGTTTATGAGGTACCTGCAATACAGGTCTCAAACCTATGACCCTTGTTACGAAGCAAGATGTCGAAGACACCATATCTTACCACTGTGCGAAAAAAGAAAGTTTTCGGATATTGGATGCCTAGTTAAAATCGCCCAAAATGAAATTGATTCTCCCGATCTATTATCTAAAGTCACACTTAGGGTACCTAACAGGATGACCAGACTTCAAACCTATGTAGATGTTCCCCAGAGCTCGTCAAACTACAGGCAGAATGCGTTTTTTGTTAGATCCGCCATAGAGATCAACAAGCTAGTGACCCAGTTTAACTGTGATTTCGATTTATTTAACACAAAACCACATGTTTTTCTTAACAGCCTAACAAATTCCTGGTTTGGTTCTCAAACTGTGTAGATATCTTATATCTTATATGTATGCTTTTTTGTTTACTACATTTTTATATGTAACTTTTACATGTAACTTATGTTTACCTAATAGTATAAGTTCTTATAACGTAACATAGATGTTTAACTGCGAAAACATCTAAATGGTGATTAGTCATTAATTAGTTTATAACATTAGTTAAGTAACACTGTATGTTTTCTTAATAAAAATAAAAAAATAAAAATATAGCTACAATCTAGATATTATTTTAGCGTAAATAATGTTTTATTCAAATAAATTAAAAACTTAACTGAACAAAAAGCGATTATTAATCTGTTTTTAACTTAGTACTAGTCAGTACATCCAAAAAACGTAAATAACGGTTTTTCATGCTTGGATTAAGTTATCCAGGTCTTGGTGCGGTATATTGTTCCATGTCCGACTAGGATGCAAAAAAGTTGCTCTTCAATCGCAATTTTTGCAGGAAAATTCATCAAAGCACTTCTTTGATACATTTCCTACGTGTGTTTTATGGTTTTTAGTCCAGGTGATTGAGTGATTCAGGATAAGACCGATATGTCGTGCTCCTGCAACTATCTGGATAACACTTTCGTTTTAAACGGATGGGTGTTATCGTCCATGAGCTTAAACATTTGGTCAAAATGTAGTTTAAGGGGGTAGATTATTGGAACTAGAAGCTCAAACAACCTCGTTAAGCTATTTTTCAGCCGTCATGGTGCTTCTGATCAAAACGTACTTAAGTCTGTTTTAAGACCCACACGAATTCCCGTCCAAACCATAATTTTTCCATCGTCGTATGAATAGATTTCCTGAGGATATTGTAGACAGCTATCACATCTAGGAACTGGCCAAACACGTCACGTACGCACAACATGACCTCTTAGTTGTGTACTTTAACACATACTCTCATTGCTTTTTTCAGTCACAAAACTCCCAAAACTATTTAAATATATCTAAGCTTTGTACGTAACTAATATCAAAGCACTTGATAGATTTGTTTTGTATTAAATACGTTCCCAGCTTTAGTAGAGTGCTCCTGTCCAAGGTTGTCGTTTCCTTCCTAGATCAGTCCAATTATCGCGACATATTGGCGTGGTATCGCAAGTTCAGAAACAGAGCTATTTGTACCATAAAATGATTGACTTTGAGCTGAGGAAGCGGGAGATGCCATCACAGTACTTTCAGTGTTTGACCGAGTTGGGCAAGATTGAGCAATTTGGGAGCTAGTGTTGCTTCATAGAATTAGACTAATTAGGACCTTCTGAAGAACGTTCTTCGATAGCTTGCACTTGTGATTAAAATGATATGACAGTATTAGAAACAGAGCGATCCATGAAGCGATTGACTTTGATCAGAAAGTGCACGTAATGCCATCACGCTACTCTCAGTGTTGAACTGACTTGGTTGCTTCACTGAATTGAATGGATCATGATGTTCTTCTGAAAAATATTCTTCAATACCTTGCAGTTTTATCCAGTACTTTTTACGAATACTATTTAAATACGTTTTTTGTCTTGAATGTTTGACTGGCAAGTAGCGCTTTTTTAGTCGACTGCTGGGAAATGTAATTTTATTATAACTCAAGTCAGATTCAATTGACTGATCTGAATAAATCAGATAAAAATCACTATAACACTTTGTCTGATACGGAGGTGGTGATAGCATAGGCGTAGGTATACAAAATTCGATACTATACTTAAAATCGTTGCTATACTAATAACAATGATGCTTCATAACTGGATGCAGATTGAATTTGGAACGGAGTTATAGGACGCAGTTCAGTAAGAGTCGATGGATCCGCTGGTCCATCACGACAAGTAGAACGACGTTTACAAATGTACACACGGCTACCGTTCAACCTATACAGAATCAGTGTAAGCTGATCTCGCATTTGGTTGTACATATTATGAAACGGCCAGCTTAGACTGTTTATGTGTAGTACACACGGATGTGTGTACTATGAAGTTAGACCTAGTTTTTTTTTTGAAACACCAATATAATTGTAAAATTTGTTGGTTTTTATGTAGAGTTAGTCGAAAATTAGATATTAAGAATAGCTGTGTACAATTAATACTGTATTTAATAATTTTATAACACTTTTAGATTTCGAATAATGTTTTACAAGAAACTAATTAACAGAAAAAAGTAGCATAAGTGCTTACGACGCACACTTTAAAATATAATTTGGTCGAATAATGTTTCATGTGTACGTACCGACGAAAAGAAAATACAATTATGCGTAGTAAAATATAATATGTGCATAAGAAACTACAAAATTAGAGAAACAAATAGGACAAGCTTCATTGTATATTAACATGTTAAGAAACTTATCAGTAAAGTATTTTAGTGGATTACACTTAATTTTAAAAAGATGCGGCAACTTGGTAGAAAAATGTTTTATGTGATTTTAAATACTGTATTTGTGGTAATGTCAATAATTTTGTGTAATAGACCCAAAACAATGTAATTAACATACTAAACTTGTTTATTTTCCATTAAATATAATTTAAATTTATGGATGTTGTATAAATTTTATAAAAATCCATGAAATATCTATTTTACGTATATTCTATTTTGTAAATAATTTTCTTATTACTAATTTAAACGTTTAATTCTCAATAGTAATGAACAACGTTGTGTATGTAAACAAAATAACAATAATTTAATTGATTTCTGACCATTTTGATCGCCACTGTCGGTTTCCATTGTTACAACACCTCACTCTTGCCGACTCCGTCGAACAATGTGCGTTGTAATGAAGAAACGCGACGCACGGAGCCGGGAGCGCGCGTTAAGTGGTCGTGAGACGTTATTCTACGTATGCCGCGCGGCAAAAACTTTATTCGAACTTCATAACTTTTAAAATATAGAACAAAAGTTATAAAAAAAATATATCATTAGATAGATTACGTCATTATGATAACGAATTTACAATAAAATCATTTTTGTTACTTGTGATGATACAACAATATTCTACTAATGGGACGACATGTAGCCCCTATTTTTTTTTAAATTTACACCCGCGCAAGTTGTTATGAAGGCACAAAGCACATCCAGATTTAGAACAATAATTTGGGGATCACAAAAATAATTTGACCGCCTCGGGGTATCGGTCGCAGTGCACGAGGTCGCGGGTTTGAATCTCACGCAAAATAATAGAACTTTAAAAAAAATACAATAGCCCCACTATGTATTGTCCTGTGTCGCGGGGTATTTACAAACATTTACTTAGCTGAAACAAAAAACATCCAGACTCAGGACAATCATTTGTGGATCGCACAAATAAAATTGTATTACGTGAGATTTGAACTCTAGGTGATTTTCCACCAGAGGGGCGAGACGAGGCAAAATTTGAAATCTTTATGTAAAAATGAACCGTATTGCTTAAGAAATAGAGTATATATTAACTTTGTAACAAAAACACTCGCTTCTCGCGATAGGCCTATTGTTGTTTGTTGCTACTTTTTGTTTGTGTAAAAATGAACCGTATTATTTCTTACATAGAGTTCAAAATACATTAACAAGAAACACGCATGTCGCGATGTCAATTTTTGGTGGAAAGAGTTCGGTGCGATTTCAATTCTCGTCTCGTCTCGCCCAAGGTTCTGGTGGACTCTTCATGCTGACTTACGATTACCGATTACTGCGCCCGCCACTGCCTAAGGCAGACAGTTTTTTTGTGTGATCCACAAACAACAGTCCTGAGTCTGAACGTTCTTTATGTTCGTTTGTTTCATGTTTGTAAACTTTCCCGCAGTGGAGTGCATGAGAGTTCAAATCTCACGTAAGAAATTTTTTTGTGTGATCCACAAACAACTGTCCTGAGTCTGGACGTTCTTTGTGTTCGTTTGTTTCATGTTTGTAAACGTTCCCGCGGTGGAGTGCATGAGAGTTCAAATCTCACGTAAGACAATTTTTTTGTGTGATCCACAAACAACTGTCCTGAGTCTGGACGTTCTTTGTGTTCGTTTGTTTCATGTTTGTAAAAGTTCCCGCGAAAGTAAAAAGTATTATTTAGATCTTATCAGTAAGTACCTACCTACCTAAGCTTGCAAATAAAATAGGTAAGTAATATTATTTCTTTGATTTTTTCAGTTTCACACAACTCCTAGGTATTGTCGCGGAGACTTTTATAAAGAACATCCGAACTCAGGACAGTAATTTGTGAATCACTCAAACAACTTTTTTGCTTGGATTCGAGCCCGCGACCTCGTGCACGCAAGCCACTACCGCGACCGCGCCGCACTGCCCGCGCCACTGAGGCCGTTTCAATTACGTGATCTTGACGAAAACGGTTATAAAACTTATTACACTTGAGCATATAGTCTAAAATCGCTTATATAAACAAACGCTTGCATTATGAAAAGGGTCAACAGTAACTAGGTACTTAGTTGAGTTATGGCGAACTTTACCTAAGTTTTATAAAAGACATAACTACAAAAATATTTTACGAACCAATGTTATCGAAATAACTATTATAAAATAATACTATTATTTACTTAAAAAAGAGAACAAAGTATTAATAAAAACTTAGGTATAAATATTTTAAACCTAACCTATATATTTTACCTACGATTAAAAATTACGCGATAAAATTTAGTACGAACGGTGAGTCGACATGCACAGGTCCGGCGTCGAAGAGGGCCATCGCCCGACTGAATCGTCGAACGTACTCATTCTGTATCGATCGTTAACTAATCGGTATAAGGTCTGAAATTGCGATGCGCCCGCAACGATCCGGAGCGCTTAGAAATTGCTAAAATCTTATTTGATTCATTAAAAATTATTGGTTGTAGTTATGTAATGATATTCTACAGTAATACTAATATTGATGTTACGAATGTATTTGAGTAATTCCTAAGCATAATGATAGTGTACTTTCCGTGTAATATGTAAAAAACTGTTTTTGTAGAGGTGTTTTCAAAAATAAATATGATCGAGCCAAAATCAAGCTATCGCGTTTTGGTAATTACAAAAACCTAGTTAAAGTTATCAATTTACCTATATTAAAATTCTAGATCAATAGGTCTTTTCATATTCCTGTAGTAGTTGATGAAAGATAGTGCATTTTATCAATGTATCATCTTAATACTGTAAACTGTATCGTTGCCTTGGCTTACTCTCTTTCTGAAGCAGCCAAAAAGAAATGTGTAGAATTGTTATTATTGGTTGGTAGGGTCGTCGTCTTTTATGAGTTTGATTTCAGCTTTAACATTTGTGTGTTGATCAATCAAAGTGACGTAGTCTGCTATGACTAAACATACCTACTTGTCGCCAGGTGGCTATCTGATCAGATTCAGACTTCTTCAAGTAGGTAAAGACACGAGGTCTTTTGAAAATAAATAGACAGAACTCTATAAGATATAAGTACCTACCTACCTATAGAATAAAAAAATTACTTAGCACAAATTGTGGACACAATGACTCTGCTCAGTCTACACGGTTTCTTGGTTTATACGTCCTAAACGCATAGAATGCGTAAAAATTTAATATATATTATATACTTATACCATTTCCTTGTAGATAGGTAGCTCTGAAACTTGTCGAAAAACATTTCCTTATAAAGACGCGCAGGTTGCAGGACGAACAAATTACCTAATGATTATCACGAACCAACGATTCATTACGATAAATGGTCGCGTGCAAATTAAATATAATTGTAATAAATTTATTATCTTTTAATAACGAAGACCTGAGAGACACATCTCTTAAAAGTATTTAAAAAAAGTCAGAAGCTTTCTTCAATAAATTTTCGCGCCATTCTTCATGTGAAACCAACCTTGAGATCCAGGGCAGCACAATGTTGTCTTAAACTTGAACTAATAAGTATCATACAGAGAGTTCTCAGTTTAACTTATAGGTACGTATGATTTCACAAGCTGGGTCGAATTAAGTAAGTTTAACTTCGACAAAATAATCACTCATGATCACATCATGTCATTCGAAGACAAAAATATTTGTGCCAAGATGTTCCATGTGACCTAAAATCAAACGTATGAAATAGTCGCTGTCAACTTAGTAAGCCTTAAACTCGAAATAAAGCTAAGCGAATAAGACGGTGGACCATAAATCTACAAGAAAGCAAAGAAAAATTATTTATGTATTTTAACGATAAATGCACCAATACATTACGTTTTCAGAGCCATAATGTCAGAGTGGCTAGGTTATTAATCATGAAACATAAACAATAAAGATCCCATAACGATACAAAAGGGAACGACCACGTACATAGTGAACTTTCAATAAACGCGAAGAACATACACATTAGTACGTTGAACGATGCCTTCAAGCGAGTCGGTAACGTGAACCTTTGCCTGGGAGGTAAAGTGATAAATATTAAGTGAAGCTAAATGACCGACCATAAAGTCTACGCCGATACCACCATCTTGTTTCGATCAGACTTTTATTGGCGCGAGAGAAAAACGAAATAAATTTATGTTACACTTAAAATCAATGGGTGAATTGTAAATAGAAATTACCGTAGATCTAACCAAATGTATTTTTGTAACTAGCTTATCGTAAATTATTATAAGTAAGTTACGATTAGATTTTAAAAGATTTACGAGAAATAACGACTAAGTAACTGTTCCTTCTATAACTTCTCAAATTGTTCAATAGGTCCCAATGCGCTTTAACTTTTACAAACATTCATTTATTAGACTCTACATTTAAGCTCATGTTGATCGTTCGGAGATCGTATTAACCATTTTTTCTTGTGGAATTAGAATTCTCTAAAGATCTCGGGTAAGTCAGCTGCAACCTCGACTAAGCCTTGACAAATTAATGGTTACCTAATGATTAAAAAATGTGACTTGATTTCAATCGTCTGTAAATAGGAAAATCTTTACAATCTTGTTAAAAACTATTTCAGAGTAAATAATTTCAAGATCATCTGTAGTTGTGCCAATAAATAACTCAATCCACACTAAGTGGATACTATTCCTTCACTTACCTACTTATTTCATCCAATTTAACGCACGAGTGATCGATACAGGATCCGCGTTTAACTTATGTCAAAACCGAAGCCTGTACCTATTAAGTATCAAAGCTAACATGTAATCGAAATGAACAGCTGTCAAGAGGTGAAATTAAGCGTAGATACTTTTTACTTTTAAAATAAAATTACATTTTTTTTATAATAAATAAACATGATTAATTAAATACAGAAGAAGGAAATAAGACAACAATCAAGCTCTATTATTAAAAGTTGTCATTATTTTCAAACGATAATTGTATGGGACCCTGTACCTATTTAGGTGACGGTTAGAAACAGTAGTTATTATTAACAAACTGGTTAAAGCTATGGTCACTAAATTAAACAAATTGCAACGTAGAGTTACAATTGTTGAATTGATAAACACATCATTTATACTGCTACGAGAGCAACGTTTTGGAAGTAAATGAAATATATTTTTTTTTAATCTTTATTAGCCAGAAAAGGGCTTGATCACTTTGTGAACATGTCGCCTCAGAGATATACTTGCGAACTTTTGTGGTCTACGACGATGTACCAAAACATGTGAGTTCCAGCAGGCATTTTAGTAATTCATTTTTGTTACGACTGAGATGTATTAATTCTGTAAGTACTCGTACTTAAAACAATAAATGAAATTTTTATTTGTACATGCCGCTTTGTTCACTGTGAACACAAACGTCAATATGTGTGAGCATGTAAATAATTAACAATGTTTATGTACCCGTTGTGGAAGTCGACAAACCTGCCGAAGCCCTTGGCATTCAAATTGTGACATTGGCTGGGGGCTCGGCTACTGCTTAATAACTATCTAGAATAACTCATTTGTTTGTTTGTATTGGATTTTTTGTGACACTTTTATCAATAATTTCTTTAAAATAAAAACTGACTCAACGAGATCATTGACGCTAATATTATAACACATGTTTTGTTTACTTGGAAGGTTCATATAAATTCCCTATATTTTGGGATTTAAACCAAATGTTTAAAACAATTTTAATGAAATATGCGACCAACTGGAACAGCTGTGGAAAAAGGGGCTAAGTTCCCAATTCACAAATTAAAAAAAAAGGCCAAGCCCTGTCCATCACTAGAGAAGATCTATCCCTTCAGAGAGACATCAATGGGCTAATATGATCAATATTTTAATATATTCGTCTGCACGTAACAATACCGTTGTCACGTCTTATGACGGTTACATTAATGAGTTCATTGACTAAAAGAATCGTAGTTTATGGTTGAATTAAAATTGTCGTCCTATTTACATTATAGGCAAGAAAGTAGCTCACTTTCTTTGGCCATATTTCATGACAAAAGGATGCGTCAATGTAAATTCTGGTAATGGAAGGTAAAGTTGAGGGTATAAGGGTGCGCGGAAGGTGGCCAATGTACTGGATCGACCAAGTAAAAGTCCACTTAACGAATGTACGAAGAAGGCTGCAGTGCGAGGAGAATAGCGTCGTATTCTTAAGCGCGCCCCTAATCCTGTACCGGCAGATCATTCTACCAAGTACAGCAACGAACATGGTTAAAATAAATGAAAAATGAAACCAAAAAACTGTAACTGCATAATATGATCTTTTTTGTATTGTTGTTCTACAGATCTCTATTTTTAGTTTAAAACTGTTATAGATCAACTTTTAAAATAAATACTGTACCAAGTCGATGAGCTATTAATACAGGAAGCAACACAAGTGGAGCAGAATTGCAGACACTGGAACTATTAAATTGTTCCATTTTACGCAAATAATTAGTTAATCTCACATTCACAGATGCCGTTCACACCCCACCACGCCTCCAACACGCGAGCTTCATCCATATAAGGCTGTTCATAATATATATTTAAAAATATTTTCGCGGCAATTAAAATATCGGTTCTGATTTTCTGAAACGAACGGCGGCCCTATAATACTATCGTGGTATTTTATCTGTTGTATTAACAGTTATTATTTAAATTGAGAAGAGCATGATAAATATATTGCTTTAGTTCACAAGATCATTGTTAGGCAAAGGTTTTGTAAAATACAGATCTATACGTTTTATAATACAGTTTAATTATTATTTTGTAATGAGTTGATACTTTTATCAATTTACCAATAAAAAGTTATTGACTAACATAATAGTCAAGTTTTTTGCCCGATAATATTTTCTTCACTCAGCGATCTTAGCGATATAATCGAATTGATGTCGTCAGTAGTCAGTGTACAGTACGTTAAATGTCCTAAAAAATGTTAGTGAGTGTAAAAATAGCCCTATGATCTATCAATTTCACTTGAATTAAAAACGCTAAAGACTAGACTTAGAAGTAAGTCAGCTGTGTGTGACACAATACAACATTAACTTTAAAACTGTAGTTATTTATTGTCTTTGATATTCTTCCCACGCACCAAATAACATAATATTATTCTGTTTGTGTGGGATCACAATGTAAAATCGATTTAGATGAGATTAGATATGATCGACTAATCGATTAGAATTAACACCTTATTGTCAATCTTTATTGTTTATAAATTCGATTATTATGAGACAAAAGAATTACCGTAAATACTGTTAGAAGCAAGCACATAACACAAGCACATACCTAATACTAAGAGCATTCATTACAAAAATATATTATAGTACAGATGTTAAATCAAATTAAATTTTAATGCAGACGGTACCCATTAAATCTAATAAAATATAAATCGAAACCCTCTCTTTTAGACGTAATAGGGCCCGTATTTATCAAAAAAACAATTGAGTACCTATTACGAGGAGACATAGGAACGGACCCACTATGCATACGTACAGGTCTAACACATAACCCTCCCTCTTGGGTTTCGCCGCAGTCGGGTAAAAATGGGCATTAATTCCTGGTGTCCTGAAATACAGGGTTTCCCTAGCTTAGGCTCCAGTCCACCCTTACATTGTCAACAACATAAACATTGTTAACTATATTGTGGAAAATAATCATTTTATTTTTATTAAATGCCGCTTTTAATCTTAAATAATTTATTTTATAGAAAGAAGAAGAGGAGTTTCAGATCAGCTCGTATAGTTCTTCAGAGCATAGGTTTTCTGTCGCTATAGTACAAGCGGTAGAAGACCTCCAAAGCAGCAATATCCTTACTTTATCTGTAATGCCACAAGTAAGGTACTTGCGGTAAATAAGGGCCACCTTAATCTAAACCTAAATAATTTCTATAAATAAAGGAATATAATAAAATATTTAATATCATGGTAAGGTTTATTTCAATATCTGCATCAGAAAGTACTATTACAAGTATTTCCATCTCAATTAGGCATAGTAATCATGATTTTAAAAAACCCTCTCTTTGGCCCTTAATAAACGTTTGTAGTTTTATAAGGGCCAAATTTTAATTCAAATATTAAAAGAGTAATCAATTGAAAAAGTATTGTTTTCGGTTTCATTTGACTTTAATTATCATTTGGCATTAAATCACGCTTTTAACATTACTTAATCAAAGGAAAAACTAGCAATGGCTCTTAATAAACTAACATAGCAAAAACATGTCATAAAAACCTTTATCTATAACATATCGTCAAAATAATCACAGACGTAAACAATGAGTTTGTAACTTTTTTTAAAATATCTATGGAAATTACAAAACTAAAACATTTTTTTTTATAAATAAGTAGTACGGTATAAGACAGGCCACGTACGTGGCCCGTCTTATCCTTACTATAAAATCTATTGTTATCGAGATCAACAACTTGGACACTTTTAAGTTAATTATAGATATTAGGGATGATTTATGATACAAAAATAATAACAAATACAATGCTTAATAATAACTATGGTAGGTATTAAAATAACGAAGTCTATTGAAATTTGTTAAAATTAATTTACATTCTATATGTATAATAAGGGCCGGCCTATGTACCCGCCTCGAGCGTGGCCCGTATTAGCCCCTGATAATAGCATAATTGAAAGCGGTAAAAAGTATTGTATTTATTAACAAAAATTTATAACTTATCTCAACTAGCCCACACTATTTGTAGAACATTCACAGTTAATTAACAAGATTTGAACAAACGGCTGTATTTTAGGTAAAAAAAAAATAGGTTTAGCAAGATAAAATTATAGTGGAGCTGCGTTGTCTATCACTCTCAACTGACTCATGGTTACTGGTAAGATTGATGATCGTGCGACGACGCGAGCTCGGATCTTAGCTTTCCTATTCTTCATTTTTAAGCATGTGTAAATGTAGGGTGCTGTGATCATTAAAAGTGTCATTTTCAAGCAACGGCTCTTGATACCCACCGGCTCTTGTTACCCGCAGGTACCTTAGTAGGTATTCCGTAAACTTTTTTCCAGACTATCCCGACATAGGGTCAATACACAATACTCAATTTAGAAGGTGTTACTTATAATATCACAGATACAATATGGACCCTGTTGGGTATGGCAGTTTAGAAGAGAGGAGGTCCTGTACCTGTCTACTATTTATATTAATAAAAAAACCACCAAAACAAGTTTTCGTGTATACGCGCACTTACGTACGTACCTACTGCTGCAAACTTTAAGTAAATATTTAAACTTCAGATACTTTTAGGTAAGTACTTACGTTAATGGACATACTTACTCATAAAGCTTTTAAGGCATAATCATCTTGTAAGTAAAAAATCGATTTCAATTTACTTACTCTCTCAACGAAATGTAAGCGAATAATCGAACAATGTTGGTTTTCTCGATGAATTATCGAGATAAATGATTGAAATGAGTTACAGAAGATGTCGTCTTTTGTTACACCATGTTGGTAAACAAACGAAGAAAGTATAGAATTACGTTTAAATTGTTACATTTTTCTTTGTACTACAGCCTGCTTGGTGCCATAAATTGATACGTGTCAAGCGTACCGAGTTGCGACTCTCTGGTCGGGTGGTTGAAATGGTTTTAGATTATCAATTGGTAAATCTGTTTAATGACATAGCATACTGTAATAACCTTATCGTTACAACTGCCTAGTTGGTTTTACTCAATGTTATTAAAGGAGAAAAAGTTACGCTTAGATGTAATCCATTCTTAAAATTAATTTTGGCTTGGCATTGCCGAAAGCTCGATAAGCCTTGAATAAAGTCATTGCGTTCCGATGAGTTTCAAGATGTCTTTCATGTTTGGTTTTTTGTCGTCAACCACTTCGTCTAGGTGGACGAAGGACGAAGAGTGAAGAATGGAGATTCATAGGATAGACTTTCTTTCCTCAATTTTTCCAAGACTGATCTGACGTGATAATCTTGGCACTGACGGAACATGTACCTACTTTGTTATTTTTGTTTGTGGTGCAGTGGTAAAAGTTTTTTTAAATTATGCCAGATGTTATTAATCCTTAATAACAGCTTTGTAAATTTTTTGGTTCAACAAAACAGAATGAATGGCCACATAATTCATCTAAAAACGAATAATTTGGACACAGGTGTCAATTTACATAATTTATCCGCTTTTGTACATAATGCGTGACAAATGTTCTTTAACAAGAAAAAAAGTATCTGGGGTCGATAACCGGAACGCCAAGGTAAATATTTGGACATCTGCGTCTTTCGTTTAAAAATGCATTATGTATTTTTTTTTATCTTTAAATGAATATTTAAAATCAGAGAATGCGAGTCAGCTCCATCCAGCCAGTTAAATAACAATAATGCATTATTTAAAATTCGAAGAAATATTTTATTTGCAAAATGAACATGGAATAATACTTTTAATAGCCGAGGTTGTTATGAAAATATAATGTGACCAACTTAATTTATCTCACCGAAAAGATTTTTAAGATGCCTTCACGTCGTATCTTAATTTTAATGGGTATTTATGTTTACTTATATTACCAAATTAAGATAATTATGAATCCTTTAACAACTTTATGTACAGAATTAAAATTATGCATACTGAATGGATCTTTAAACAAAAACGCTGTAGAATATGGTACATTCCGTCTATAAATAGAGTGTATTTAAGTATTTTTGTATTAAATATTGATACTTTAACCTTATTAAGAAAAACAATCTAATTATTTGGCTATCAGAAGCAAAATCGAACTTTACACTAAAAGCTTTCGTACTTGATATTTTATTTTAGAAGGTTACACGAGAACAAGGTTATATCGAAATATGAACTACAAAAGAAGCTTTAAAACAATGCCATACCTCATACATTTCGTGGTTTGTGTATGTGACCGCTCAATACTGAAGCAAGGACGTTCGATTTATTGTTTTTTTTCTGTTTATTGCTGTAGAACTCGTAGTAATACAAGTATTTTGGAGGTCCGTTGTCTTGAACCAGAACCCGCTATGAACAGTATAATTCCTGTATGGTCATCGTCCTTGCTACTTTATTTTCTCCGGTCGCTACCGCAAACAAAAAGGGTGACTAGGATACTACGAGACTAGTGGCCACCATGGTATCAGTAGGTTGTTTCTATAGAACGTAGAGTTCCGTGTTAGAGTAGAGAGTAGATCGTAAGCACTGCTTGTGACGGTGGCCAATACTTGTCGAAAAAGCTTTGTCCTTGTAGGTAGACAGTTAACGTTAATAGAAGATATTTATTTTGTTATACCTTATGTTACCTCTACCTGTTACATTTATTACGATTATTAGGAGTATTTTAAGTAAAGTCTTATATTATTGTAAGCTGAAACATAATTTCCTTTTTTTCTTAGTTATTTCTAAATGATTCATTCTCCAAAAAGATTTGGTAAAAAAGACCGGGTAGCAGCATCAAGTATTCTTCGGACAGAATCCGTAGAACAGCCACCCCTAGCATTATAATACGTATAAACATTGAGTAGGCAATAAATATAAATTGTAAGAGGTGTCAGTACTTGTAAGGAAGATCTCCATTATGATGTCAGAATGATATTATTAAAGTATCGCAGTAGGTACTCTTCGTAATCGAGAAACTTGGTGGTCTTTACATACGGTTTGTCAGAATTTCGAAGTAACTATACAATCATGATGTTTGACAATATCAAGGTTAATTTTATTATGCTGTCAGTAACTTTTATTTTCGTGAAATTGGGACGATTTATCAAAAGGCCAATTCCCGTACCTAATTATATTTGTAATTACTTTTTTGTAAAGCTTTTAACGACATCTTTAATGTTTATGGTATGCATTTGGCGTTCTTTGATTATTGTCTTCATTTCAGTTACTATGGCGCAAATATTTATCAGTTCTAATTAAAATTTGTAAGGAAAGTAGAATATACCTACCTACTTAAAACGTGGAACAAGGGTAGGTATACTTTATTGATACACATATAAATTATTTATAAAAAAACCTTTGTATAAAAAAAATAGCAAAAATATGCCTTGATGTTTTCATATTTTTGTGGAGTTCAGCAGTAGGTAATTATTGAGAATAAGTCCTCACATACTTAATGCTTATTAATCAAGTGATAGTGATGTTAGAATATTAGATTCTACAAAGTTCTTTTTAGGGTTCCGTACCAGTTTTGAAAAAACGGAACCCTTATAGGATCACTTTGTTGTCCGTCCGTCCGTCTGTCCGTCCGTCCGTCCGTCCGTCTGTCTGTCAAGACCATTTATCTCAGGAACGCGTGGAGGTATCAAGTTGAAATTTTCACCAAATACTAAGGCTTGTTGCCTCTTAGTGCCGTAAAAAAATCAAACTGCTAATCCAACGCAATCAAGAGATATAGCCGTTTTTGTCGCAAATTTAGAGGGGTAAAGGCAAAAACCTACAGGGTACTTCCAGTCTACCTACAAACTTGAAATTTGGCATGAAGCAAGGTCTTATTGTACATGTAATGGGAAAATTCCGAAAACCTTAAATTTTTACTTCAATCATATTATATTTTGATTTCATTGACTTTTGGCGGGAAAGCTGAGTCACGTGACCTGTGACGTCATAGAATTTTGGTCACGTGACCCGTGACGTCATAGAATTTTGACAGATGAGTCGTGACGTCACAGAATTTTGGCGGGAAAATTTTTTTGACAGTTGAGCCGTGACGTTTTTAAATTTTTGACAGATGTTTCGTGACGTCACAGAATTTTTGACAGACGATTCGTGACGTCACAGAATTTTGGCGGGAAAATATATTTTGACAGCTGAGCCGCGACGTTTTTGAATTTTTGACAGATGAGTCGTGACGTCACAGAATTTTTGACAGATGATTCGTGACGTCACAGAATTTTGGCGGGAAAATATATTTTGACAGCTAAGCCGTGACGTCACAGAATTTTTGAAAGATGATTCGTGACGTCACAGAATTTTGGCGGTTAATATATTTTGACTGCTGAGCCGTGACGTTTTTGAATTTTTGACAGTTGAGTCGTGACGTCATAGAATTTTTGACAGATGATTTGTGACGTCGTATTATTTTAGCGGGAAAATATTTGAGACCTCTTTCACTTTGACAGCTGTCACTTTTGACAGCTGTCAATTTTTACAGATAGGCGTGACGTCATAGAACTTTTGACAGATGAGTTGTGACGTCATATTATTTTAGCGGGAAAATATTTTAGACACCCGTGTCACTTTTGACAGATGTGCGTGACGTCACATAATTTTTGACAGATGAGTCGTGACGTCACAGAATTTTGGCAGGAAAATATATTATGACAGCTGAGTCGTGACGTCATTGAATTTTTGGCAGATGAGTCGTGACGTCACATAATATTTGACAGATCAGTTTTGACGTCATAAATTTTTGGCGGGAAAATATTTATTGACAGCTTTGAATTTTGGCAAGAAAAATAGAATTTAAACATCTGAATCCTGACGTTATCACAATTTGGCGGGAAAATAAATAGGTTTGTACGGAACCCTTGGTGCGCGAGTCAGAGTCGCACTTGACCGGTTTTATTTTTTTAAAATAGTTCTAGTATTTTTTTTTTAAATTTCGTGATTAGATATTCGCTACGGTACCGAATGTGACCTTTAGTTTTTGCATCAAATGCATAATACTCACATAAATATAAACTATTTTGACTTTGTTGTTGTGAGTTTATGTTGCAAACATAAAAACGAAACAACTTGCAGTGCATTAAGATATTTATGGAAGTTACTAATTGGATATTGGATCGCTCTCCGTGTGGTGACGGAGTAAGAATACAAGATGTCACCACCCCATCTCATCCCATGGATGTCGTAAAAACCTACTAAGGGTCTATCCGTGAATATTATCTTAACGAAATAAAAAGAAGGAAAACTTAAAATTAAACCCTATACCAATCCGTTTGGCCAGCGTAGTATTAGTAGGCCAAGTAACCCTCCGTCTCAGGGGGAGGCCCGTCCCTGCAGTAGGACATTAATGGGCTGTCATAATGATTTGTGGATCGCACAAGCAATCGTCCTGTATGAAATTTGAGCCCCTGTCCTGATAGCATAACGCCAACTCAACGCTATCGAGGACTTAATTAGTACGACAATATCGATTTAACTGATGATACGACTCCTCTCGATAAAAATAATAATTTTCGTACTCGCAACATTACTAGGTATATTATGTAATACAAAGATTATCGAATAGGTATGTGTAAGTGTACGAAATATCTCTTTGTATTAGTACTTCGCGGAACTGTTCCAGTGATGGTAATGTCAGGGCCGCACTAACTGGTCCAATTGACATTTTTACTTGCGCTCGTACAGTAGGTGTCACTCACATTCATGTATTAATCAAATCAGGAATGCTGATGTGATTAGACCAATTATATGACAACGTATGTTATTAGCTTTTTTGTCTCACACCTTTTTTTAGCCGACTGGGATACAAAAAGATATTGAATGTTTTAATTGGCTCAGTATCGTATAGCAGGTACTTACATACTCCGAAAGACACTTAAAAATGTCTAACTATGTTTTTATTTGATATTATTGTCACAAAGAGATTGTAGGCTAAGGTTGCGATCATTGGACTAGCGCTTTGTTTGGACCACTTCAATATTTCGCGATCTATTCATATTTGAACCCGATATTTGAATCAAAACGATAGTTTTACAACCCCCCACACCGCCCTCCAACCGCCAGTACCGCAGCAGGCAGCATCAGGGATGGACGTACTTCGCTTCGTTTCTCGGACCTCGAATATAATTTTTACGCGGCAAATAATAGCATGTAAGTACTGTTATATTATTAATTTTAATGTGATTTTTTGTACTAGTATAGTACAGTAATTAGGAATACTTACTATCGTATATTTTTGTTCAGTAACTTGCTACTTTTTTTTAAATAAACATTTCACTGGATGTTAGTGAGTTTCTATCAATGGACTGGCACGGTGCTCTTTTATTGAACCGGCCCAATCATGGCAACTTCTATAACGTGTGTTATTTAAAAAAACAAATCTTTTTATTTTAGCATGGCAAAAAGAGGAGGAGAGAGAGGCGTGTATGAAACTAGCTTAGGGAATAAACAAGTTGGATTAAATGAGGTAATCAGAATGTTTCGAGTGCCAAAAGCGACGTTAAAGAGAACATTTGACGAACCTGAAATATTATTGTGATTTTGCATGCCAAATACAGAACTATAATTATAGTCGACTAATTAATGTAAGTATCGATTTATTTTCGAAAATAAAAGAAATTTGATAAAAAAATATTTTACTTTATTATTATTTTTAAATGCACCTTGAATGGACCAGCCGCCTATAATGCCCTAAGTCCAATTATAGCAACTAAGTGGTCCGATGAAAGAGACGGTGGTTCAAACAAGGAAACCATCACAAAGGTTTATTTTCTTATTTTGTGACTATGTACATAATAAAATTAACTTAATTATGTTAGTTACCAATAATTTAATATACAGACTACTCGTTTACACAGATTTTGTTTTATTTTACGCTCTATTTTAGATACCAGGTCTGTTTAAAATTAAGTGGTCCAATAGTCGCAACCTTACCCTACCTACAATAATTACTTCATTAAAGTCCAAATTATCGTACAAAATGGCTGATAAATGTACTATAAAGATTAAAACCGATTCGGAGCGCATGCTATTCGATGCTTACAATAAAGAAAAATGTGATCGTGAAAAACTGGAGAAGCTGGTTCTAGAAATGCAACATCAGATCCAGAGTCTTCAAGAGCAAATATCCCAGAAAAAAGAAGATCAACCAAAGGTCACCCACAAAGGTACTATCATTGAATACTGTACTGATGAAGAGGACCTAGCTAAAGAAACGGGTTGGATTAGAGCGAAAAGTAGAAAAAAAAGGAAACTGAACACTTCTCCATTACCGCTTAATAAATCTAATTCTATACCCAAAGAAGAATTTCAACCTCCAAAAGTGAAAAAAATTCCTTCACCTCCTCCTGTTATAGTAGATGAAGTAGAAAATTATCAAAAATTTTATGACTTCTTGACCATTAAACTCTCGTCTGAGTTGTTTACTCTAAAAATGCTAAGTAACAATAGCATCAAAATAAACTGTATCGATGAAGAATCATACAAATGTATTATTAACTATCTATCTGACAACAGATTACTTTGGCATTCTTACGAGAATAAACAGATGAGACCTATTAGGGTCATTGTTAAAAAACTGCATTTTACGTGCGAGCCACAAAGAATTATTGAAGACCTGCAAAGCCAAGGTTTCAAAATCGAAGGAGCAGTAAACAAACTTAGGTGGAAAGATAAAACGCCACTCAATATGTTCATGCTCACCTTCAACAACCAAGAAGATATAGACAAAATTCATCAAATAAAATACATTATGGGATGTAATATCGAAATTCACCCATTAAGAACCTCGAAACTGATACCACAGTGCAAAAGATGTCAAGCCTATGGACATACTCAAAGTTACTGTTCCAAAGAACCAAGATGCGTCAAATGCACTGGTAAGCACTTGACTGCTGAGTGCAAAAAAACAGCGAACGAAAAACCTAAATGTGTGCACTGTGGTGAGCCACACCCAGCGAACTACAGGGGATGTATTGTAGCTAAGGAAATACAAAACCTTAGAAACAAAAAAGAAACACCTCTTGTTAAAAAACCTGAAACCTCTGAGAACTTTGCTAAACATTCTACGCGCACAATTAATGCAAACAACCAAAACAAATTGTCCTTTGCTCAAGTAGTATCACAAAATAAAAACAAAAATAAAAGTGAAAATTCACCTGCTGACGACAAAGTCTGCGATAAGTTGGACCAAATTATAAAATTTATGTCATCACTTGATGAAAGAATAAAAAAACTCGAAAGCTGCGCGATTGTTGCAGCTCCACAAAACCGGTAATAATGATTAAGTCTCTCAAAATTATTCAATGGAATTGTAATGGATTACTTCAACACCAAAAAGAACTTCAAGTAATCCTGGACACAGAAAACATTGATATTTGCCTTATATCAGAGTCACACTTCACAACACATTCCTTTGTCACTTTTAAAGGCTATAAGGTATACAACGCAACGCATCCGAATAACTGCGCAAGAGGAGGTAGTGCAATTATAATCAAGGAATCCATCCGCCATTATGAATTCATGAAAGTAGAAAGCCAGGCATTCCAAGCAGTTGGCGTATGCGTTACCACAAAACGCTACCCAGTAACAATAGCTGCAATATATTGCCCACCAAGATATCAGTCGAAGAAAGAGGACTATTTGAGACTCATAAACCAATTAGGAACTAGGTTCTTACTTGGCGGAGACTTCAATGCAAAGAATACCTTCTGGGGATCGAGACTAACAACTACTAAAGGAAGAGAACTATTGAATGCACTAACTGACACAAAATGTGACGTGATTTCTACAGGCACACCTACCTATTGGCCTACTGATCCTAGCAAAACTCCAGATCTCATAGATTTCTTTATTTATAAAAACATTTCAAGAAATTACTTAGAAATAAAAGAATGTCATAACATGAACTCCGATCATTCTCCAATAATATTAACGTTATCTAATACTATACTAAAAACAGAGAACTCTCCCAGTCTAACCAACAAGTTTACAGACTGGAGCAGTTTTAAACTAGATCTAGAAAATAGAATCAACCTTAAAGTGCCAATAAAAACTTCCCAACAACTAAACCTGGAAGTCGCTAAATTTGTCAATGATATTCAACATGCTGCTTGGACAAATACTCCCGCAATCACGAAAAAACATAAGGGACCATCATATCCTTCAGACATTATTGACTTATTGCGCACAAAGAGAAAGCAGAGAAAAATCTGGCATCAAACAAGATCCCCACTAGACAAAAGGTTACTCAACAACTTAACTAAGTTACTAACTCGAAAAATTAAACATTACACCGACACCCAAACAAATAACCATTTACAATCGCTAACTGCAGATAAAAGTACAAATTTCTCTTTATGGAAAGCAGTTAAGAAAGTAAATAAAAGAATTGATCAAATTCCTCCGATTAAAGATAAAAATGGCAAATGGGCAAGTAATAATGATCAAAAAGCAAAAATATTTGCAGAATACCTAGCAAATACATTTCAGCCATTAGAAGCTCAAGAAGATGATTTGTCACCCAGCTATATAGTAATCCAAGATGACGAAGATATAAAACTTGTTACTCCAAAAGAAGTCACAAAGGAAATACAAACAAATATTAATGCAAAAAAGTCACCTGGATATGAACTTATCACTGGTGAAGTGCTTAAAAATCTTCCACGGAAAGCAATAGTTAAGCTTACAACTATAATAAATGCTACATTTAGACTTAAGCATGTCCCGGATTTGTGGAAAGTTGCAGAAGTAATTATGATAGCAAAACCAGGGAAACCTCCTCATGAAGTTAACTCTTATAGACCTATATCACTGCTTCCAGTTATATCTAAGCTCTTTGAAAAACTTCTGTTAAAGCGTCTGATTCCTATAATAGAAAAGAAAAAAATAATTCCAGACCACCAATTTGGGTTTAGAGAAAAACACTCAACTATTGATCAAGTGCACCGAATAGTAACAGTCATAGAAAAAGCTCTTGAAGAAAAGAAAGTATGTACTGCTGTATTTCTTGACGTTGCACAAGCATTCGATAAAGTTTGGCATGACGGCCTTATACTGAAGCTAGAAAATTGTTTGCCAAAACAATACTCTGATTTACTTACGTCTTATCTTTCTAACAGAACCTTTCGAATAAGGCAGCAAGATGCTTACTCTGAAATTAAAGAAATAAAAGCAGGTGTTCCACAAGGAAGCGTCTTAGGTCCTGTGCTGTACTTACTATTTACTAGTGATATTCCAGAACTCAATACTATGGCTACTTTTGCCGATGATACTGCAATTCTGGCTGTTGCTGAAACCCATCAACAAGCTGCAAAAAAAATGCAAGTCTCTGTTAATAATGTTCTAAAATGGACAAAAAAATGGAGAATAAAACTAAATGAATCTAAATCTGTTCACGTTGATTTCACAAACAAAGATTCGAAAACCGCGCACCAGGTATATATAAACAACAATCAAGTACCATATGCTAATACGGCTAAGTATCTAGGAATGACCTTAGATGCAAAGCTACGCTGGAAAGCTCACATAAAGAAGAAGAAAGATTATTTGGACTTAAGATATAGAGAAATGTATCACCTTATAGGCAGGAATTCAACCCTGTCTATCCAAAACAAGCTTCTTATATACAACCAAATCTTGAAACCAATTTGGACCTATGGTATACAACTATGGGGATGCGCCAAAAAAAGTAACGTTCAAATAATCCAAAGATTTCAAAACAAGGTGCTGAGGAGCATAGTAAATGCGCCTTGGTATGTCAGAAACTGCGATATTCATAGGGATCTCAAGGTGGATACCGTCGATAAAGTCATTTCAAAGTTTGCTACAGCCCACGAGTGGAGGCTTCATCACCACGTGAATGTCGAGGCTATCCAGCTCCTCGATAACACGGGACTGGTGAGAAGGCTTAAAAGGACTAAACCGTTCGAGTTAGTGTAGTGATTTTAGTGTTAGTGAAATAAGTGTTTAGTATAAGTACTAAACTATCGGACACAAGAACAAAGTGCTTCCCCTTAATAATAAACTCTAAGATGACGTCAATGGATAATCACTTAGTTGTAACATATTGTAAACGTTTAAGTTAAATTAAAATTACTTATTAGTCTTAAGACTAGATTGTAATATTAGTATTGTATTTTATTCTTTTTAAATAAAATGACAATAAATATAAAAAAAAAAAAAAAAAAATTAAAGTCCAAATAGTTACGAAAAGACACTCAAGAAGTGGAGTTAAAAAAATTACATACTTTAATGATGGTAAATGAAAAAGAGGAATATCTTCTCCAAATTACCGCAGTACCTCCAGAAGTTGACCAGCGTTTTTTACCCAAAACCTATATGTACTATTTCACACAAGACTTAATTGTTTGACATGTGTCTTGTCAGAAACCTCAGATTTGAGGATTTTAACCCTTTCACAATGGCGCCACCAGACACAATAGTAAAACAATACAGGTGTACCATTTATGGTGCACTGCACAGTGAACGTGTTAAAATCACAAGTCGCTTGCTTCAGATTTAGCTTCATTTTTGTCAGATGCAGAACTCACTTTACAAATATAGGTAGGTATACCTTAGCAAGCCTGGGCGCTGCGCTTGTCAATGTCTCACACTAGATTTAAAATCCTGTAAACTGCAATTTCACTAGCTACTAGGTATACCAATAACTTATCACCTTTTCATGTACCTACTACCTACCTTTTAGTCCATATAACAATCGTTTTACTTTTTCGTGGAATCCTTCGCTTAACAGTAGCGTAAAAAAGTGGTATCGCCATAATTAACAAAAAAGTACTCAAACCTTTTCACGAAAAAACATATAAATTTATTTTTAGTGTTGCCGTATATCTGAATTATTTATTAAACATTTACTTTGTGTCGATACGATACATAATGAGCACGAGAAGGCTTGTTAATTTATATCTCGATCACAATGGAACAATCGATTCTCTCCATTAATAATCTTGACTACTCAACGCGGAATTTATTTAAATTACTTACTTATTTATACGTTCCGGTGTTTAATTGTGTCAGTTTTGATGCACATTATCTTTCTTTAATGAGGCAAAGATGATTTATTGATGTAAAAAGAAATTAAGACATTCATATAAACTAGTTATATAAATGTTTAATATAGTTCTTTACCATATTGCTCTAGGGTATTATACTCGTTCCTTTTTTTACATTTTAAATGACACAGCGATGTGACTACAAAGTGCAATATCAATAATTCATCATCAACCCTGAGTGCCACTATACAGAATGCTACTAAAAACTACTAAGAGGAAAATCCGTATACACCTCTAATTGGCACGATATAAAATGTTTCATTTCCCCATGTCCTATAAATCATGAAAGCACATTACTTAATGTCCTTCTGTGATAAGACCACGTCACCACCTTATCGCGTCCCTCGTGTGTCGTAAAAGCTGACTTAAGTAGGCCGATAACATCTTTACGAAAAACAAAAGCAGGAAAACTTGCCAAAAAACTATTCTTGATAATAGTAGGTAAGTCAAGTTTCTAAGTTTTTTAGGTACTCTTGTAGAGTTTTGCCCAAGTAGTGATACCTTTAAGAGTTGGTTTCATGGTTTTATAATTAAGAGACTAAAAATTTCTTTATACAATCCAATAAGTAAGATCACATATAAATAATATTAAAATTGTACATTACTTTATTAACGCCAGATATTATTTACTGGCACAAATTAATTAATATGCTATGGCACGCAAGCGTCCAATGGAACTGTTGACAGGAAAAATTATGACCATGATGGATGTTTTATATCTCATCCTTATGTCAAAGTGTTAAGGTACATTTTTCTACGGAGATAAATGTGAAAAGAGCTCCTGTGATTAAATACTTTTTTATGTGCACATCGATGCAACGGTAGGTACTTACAATTCGTATATCATCTTTGTGTATAGTCCTTCAGATTATTTATTTATTTGTTAGTGTTAAAAACTTTTAGTTTCGCTAAATATTTACCTAGATTTATATTATGTGTAAACCAAGTACAGTACCCGGCCGTAAATATTACTCGACTTTTATACAGAGACAATCGGCCAATTTCGGCTTTGTAGAGCTAAATTTTAAATATAGAATCAATTCATTTTAAATTAATTGAATTGATTCTATAAGTATTTATAATTTATAAAAGGTTACAAGTGCATTATAAGCTTTAATTAAACTGGACTGTTGAAATTAGTCGATAATATTTAATGAACCTTGAAACTATCACTTAAAATTATTATTATTTAATTTTATTATTCCCTATGTCTATGTATAGGGAATAATAAAACTAAATCACCCAAATGTTGGAAACTTTGGAAAGGCCGACTAAGTTCACATTGTATACCTACATAAGTAAGGTAAAAGCACCAGTGGCTGACAGGTACCCAATGAATGACTTTTTTGCAGTTAACATAAAATAATAAGGCAACAAATAATAATATTATTAAAAAAATTAGTTAAATAGACTACTAGTACTATCTAAGATATTTTTGCAAAATTTGGCATCGATGGGATCATTATTTTTGGAATAATGAATTAGTTTTAGCGTGCGAGTGCTTTAAGTAAGACGTGCATCGCGATACTTATCTGATTTGTTAAGGAACTGTTTAGTGAAAGTGCATATTATAGCCAGGATTGTGTGTTATATAGGTAAGTGATTATTGAAATTGTTACATAATTAAACAAATGACAAATATAAACGGTTTTAAATGGATTTTATTCAATAATTTAGCATTTTAGAGGGGTGTCATTCACTGGGTAATATTATACGTGTTTAGTAGTGGCTGACACCTATGTCATTCTCTGGTACAAATTAATATTTTTTAAAACATCATTATTATTGAATTATAATGAAGTAGAACATTATATTTTAATTGCCCTGTAAACAAAAAACTTTTATTTGATGTTTGAGTAGTGCCTGACAGGGGGTGTCATCGACTGGTTTTCTATGGAGTACCAATGTATGACAGGTGTCATTCATTGGGTCAAGACTGCAGTGTCATACATTGGATTCAGATATTTTGCTAAACAAATATGCCTCCAAGGACGTATAAATATAGTCTGGACGACGTGTTAGGGGCATTAGTCGAGGTATATATAGGGCATCTCTGTGGCTGCGGTAGCAAAGAAGTATGATATCCCACATATTACTTTGTTGTACAAAGTAAAAGGTAAACACCAACGGCGCATGTTACCTACAAGCTACTTGATGATGGATCAAAATTCCTCATACTTCTCACCCACATGACTATAGGTTGCCACCCAAGACAATCTCCAATAGTTGGCCTATTCATACATAGCTCTATAACTAGTTAGATACCTATGGAAATCCCTAAAACATCCTGTCATATACTGGGTCACCGATTTTGTTTTTTCATAGTCATACATTGGGGCATTCGGGATTTTGTCTGTCATCCACTAGTACAATTTCAGAGGTTGTGAAAAACTGAAATAGCTCAATAATAGAAATATTATTATACAATGTTTTATTCGTATATCATGGATGAAGAACCAGTTCACGCATTCGCGTTTGTTCGAAGTCGATAAAATTGATAATTAAGGAGATATGTGCAAAAATGTGTAAATTCCTTCCTTATAGAGTCATCCACTGGTGCATTTACCTTAGTACGAAGTTTACATGAATGACTGGTTACTAAGTTTCCGCTGTTTCAGAAATGACTTCCAGATCGATTTGTATGATGCTTATAATGATTTGTGTTCATATGAATTAATCTAACTCGAATTCTCTGCGTGGTCTATATTACTTACACCACTAATTGTGTAAGTATAATGGACCACGTAGATAATTCGAGTTTCGAGCCACAGTAGTCGTTTAGAATAAGAAATTACATTAACTATTATTATTAAAATTAAATAGTTAGTAGCAGCAACCGAGTCTTTCTAACAGAAAAAATAAAAATCATGATGAGCAACTAATACCTAGTTTTCATTCTATCTATGAGGTTAAGCTTTTTGCCAGAAGAAGATTTTTATTGCTTTAACTACAATGAGTGTAGTGCCAAGTTTTTCTTCTTTGCTAGACATACTGACTGTTATATAGAAGTTGCTTTAAATTCCAAGGTGGTGACACCACGTATTCTTTGTCAATTCTTACATGGACATACATAGTTAATCTACATCACTGACCTGTCATATTTAAGAAAATAACCTCGTTATTTTCTCTCAGTTTCTAGGTAAAGATCTTTTATAACTTCACATTTTGATATGAACCATGTTTAGCTAATAGCATAACTAATTGTCTTAAAAAGTACAGTAGAGATCATGTAGAGACTATAAACGTAAGTATAAACATTAACCACAATGATAATATTACCTACTTGTAGAGCGAGAATACACATCCCAAAACGGCATCTCTTTTTTTAACTCGATTGAAAAATATAATTATTCGTTCTGATCGAAAACTCCACAACAATCATTCAACATTTAATTTAAACCTGTAATAAATCGAGTGCAGAAAGCGAATCCATCTTTTAAATTATTATTTATGACACCCATGTTTTTATGAGAATGAAGTTTCTGGGTTTTTAATAACAAGGAAAACATTTTGGCAGCCATATTACCACATTAGTCACGCGTATATCAACTGACATAATACTCTGATATTAACAGAGAGCTCAGTTATTAAAGCTGAAATATTACTGTGAACTTTATTTAATTGTGTAAAACGATTGTAATTGTAACGATGTCATTGAAGAGTATTTTGTGAAAGAAAGGTTCGTAGTTATAATTGACGTGGGGGCAGAAGAGTTGGACAGGTTCAAGAAGGTCGTTGTGTTGGGCAGATTCTATAGTGACGAAATTTAACGCAAAACACGAAGTGGACAAACTATGGAGATAGACAGCTGATGGAGTAATGATAAAAGTAACGAGCATAACAAAATTGTTTCAAGAATCCTGTTTACTTGGCAAAAAAATGGGCACGGGTCAGCTAGTATATTATAAAAATTCTTATACTTATTTCCGTAATAAGTACTCGCCAATAAAATCATGTGGTGTTGATAAATATCTGCCTTTGGAGCGATAGTTGAATCAAACAATGCCTACCGCACATCAACACCGTACATTTTTTGTTCTTTAATTTAAAGATACCTCTGCCGGGTGGTAATAACAAACAACAACTAATGAAGAAGTAATTTAATTCCATAAGTAAGTTTATTTACTACTTTCGATCCAACTCTCTCAAGTAGAGATATCATAATAATTGGACTTCTGTTCTCTGTGATAAAATATGCAGTTCAATTATCTCCTTATGCGTTTTAAACCTGTCCTGGAGAATTAATATTTATTTTACAATATTTAACGATTATAGAAATACATTCTTAATTAAAACTAGATGCTGAATTATTTTTGCGATGCTGTTTTTGGTCATTGACTGTCGAGCGATTTGGTTACACGGTGCAGCTGCGTTCCATATTTTTAATTTCCAAGATAATTTCCTTCAATGATAATAATAATTGTTGATTAAATATTAATATTCTAAGATAAGGGATAAGGTTTTTTGTAATCGTAATTTGTACCTGCTAGATATTTTAATAACAGCGGCCGGCAGCCCGTTTTTTCTGTATCACTGGATGTGTTACAGAAAAAACGGGCTTCCTTCTTTTAAACCCTTTAAACCTTTTTTTAGTGTCTCCAGCTTGTACGACATAATTTAGTGACTTTATGACTCTGTACTCGTTTAGGAGGTATTTTGACTAGGTAATTATCGTTCTCATAAAGTTTAAACAGCACTAAATGAAAGTACCTATAAAACCTACAGCACGAGCCATAATACATCAGAAACCTGCTCTACCCTATGTAAACAAATAAAACGCCTTCAATTCACGGGAGAAAAAATTACTTTTCCATACAAAGTGAAGTCTTGATACGATGATTGATCATTTTAATGGCCGCCTTGTTTTTTCTCCAATTATGATGGCACGGGAGGTTGGTGTTATGATAAACTACGTAGTTAAGAATATTTTTCACATGTTATTGCAAAAAACCAATCAATTTGGATACACGATGCCATTTAACACTTTAAATTGATAATGCGGTGCATCCTAATAAATATCTTAGTGTTTTTACCTACAATATTATGTTTTATTGATTAATGTGAATTCAATCAATTAGCCTATTGCAGTCCACAGCAAGACATATCTCTCCTAAGCCCAACTCGCGCTACAGAACACGGTCCTATGCTTTATGCATCCAGTGAATAATCAATGTGAATTGTTATAGCCTAAGTAGGTTCTGGGAGTTTTCTCCAATGAAGTTACTACTTATGTTACTGAAGTTTCTCTGATTTCCCTGACGATAGCTGTTGTCGAGGTTTTGAACGGTAGAGCCCGTCTATTCTATGGTTGTCCGACATACATACCCTTCTCGCAGCAATCCAAGCCAGGCTACAGAGCAAGCTTAATAAAGCATTTACTCATTAAAAAAAAAGATTTTGGATGTTTAACAATTTTATTTAATGGCTCCATCGTTAAACGACGATTCTGCCAACGTTAAAATAGATGTTAATTCTCGTAACTTAATTAAGTATAGTTTCTTTTTATATGAGAAAACAAAGTAAAAATACGTTAAGTGGTGGTAATTAATCATCAGTATACGTACGTACTCACAATACCTATTGGCTAAACTATGTCTTATTATTATTATATGGAGTTAGGTATATCCTTCCGCATTATTTTTAACAGCCAGGGTAAACGAAAATAAAATAAACCTAATCTTATTAATTGTAAGAGCTTCTTTTATTAATAGAGGATATGTCGATGGGTGGATAGGTCATGCAGATGATCGATGCATTTCTTTAATTTTCTCAAAAGAAGATCTATTTTTTCCAACCTTCTTTAGTTTATCATCACTCACAAAGAAGGTTTTCATTTTAAATAGTTTATAATATTACAAAATTTTGAGGTTAATAAACCTATCCAATATATTCTACAGATTACGAGCGAGCGACATATTATTGTCTCTCATGTAGAATTGGTATTTAAAAAAAAATACAAACGAAAAAGAGTCACGAACTTTTCTGTTTGGATATGTCATTGACCCTCGTATTGCCAAATAAGCCATGACAACTTTGTAAGAAAATAACAATACTGGAAACATTTTTTGAACATTAAAAAAAAAAAAAACATTTTTTGACTTATAAATTATTTTTACGTCCTTTTCTCGTCTCCTAAATGTTTCACAGCAGTCGAAATCATTGTGATTGTAACCTCCTTTTAATGAAACTGCTTGGATCTGAGTATACGTATCTGTTACAGCCAAAGTAATAAATATGAATAGTTAATGTGATTAATTCTGCGACATTTATCACTTTATCTAAGTTGAGTAGCCATTATACATAATGGCTAGTTATTATGTACAATATTCATATTTATCACTTTGGCTGTAACATATCCATTTAGAACGACCAATTAGATCATTCTTAAGTAAATGTTTATTCCATACAAATACGCAAATATTCCATACAAATGTATTGTATAAATCCAAAAACTTAGGTAAATATTTGTTCTTTTATTAAACGTTACAATCTCTATATTTTAAATAAATATCTCATTTTATGTTTCAAAAGTAGGTAATATTTGGGTGTGACAGATTACAGTTATTAGCAGCCAACGATATAACATAACTTAATTAAATGTGACATGTGACATGTGACTAAATAATGATGTAAATGGTAACAGCCACGGAAGATTTGATTCCTAAATGTTTATCTTAATAAAGATTTAAAAAAAAATGTTTCTTGAAGGCTCAATTAAAATAGTTCTGATTTTAAAGTTCCCGCGTCACAGAATTCGATCGGGAGAATAAAAAAAATAAAATGTCTATGTGATATCTTTTAACGGGAGAGGTGCACGTGCACCGGTCAAAATAACTTGACTGTAAATATTGCCTTGACAGTAACGATAATACAAGATAAACACGAGCGTAAAACAAATTATATTTTGAGTGTTAATTTGTCAAGAGTATCGCTTACCGAAGTGATGTACAAAGTAAATGGATTACCCGTGAAACAGTTTCCGTTTCTTATCTCCTTCCATTAATCTTTAACAGCCTGACCAGGAAAATAACAATCCTGTTCGCGATATCACTCCTTTTACAGGGCACAGGCCACTTTTGGGACAGATGGGTACTTATTCTTTTTTTCAACAAAATATTTTAGCTACACTTCAGAGCCACGTCTTAGAATATGACCCACTGCAGAAACGAGCCTTACCATCAAGATTGAATGATTGAAACATGAAGATTGAGTCACCAAGACAAATACAGGTTTTTTCTCTTAGTACAAATGTTTATGATAATCAGGCGCTCATAGGCAATGGTATCTACTTACCTTTAGATGGACCGTATACCTACTGTTTGCCATCATCGTGGTATACAAAAAACTGGTGTATAAAGGTATGAAGTCGTTGCCGGTTTAAAGTTTTTGGAGTCAAGATTTTAAATGAGCAGCTGCATTACGAGACATCTATACTAATATTATAAACAGGTAAAGTTTGTGTGTTTGTGACGTTGTAGGGGGTAATCTCTGGATCTACTGAACCGATTTTAAAAATTCTTTTTGTGCTGAATACTTAGTCCATTTATCGGGGAGTGTCATAGGCTATATAGTATCACGCTATGACTAATAGGAGTGAAGTAGTAATGAAATATGTTTAAAACAGAAACGCGTTTTTTTCGTCGCCCAACAAAGTGGGCACGTAGTTTTGAATAGCAACATAATTTTTCCTTATTGAACTCGGGGCGGGGTTTACACATTGTTATGAATAATTACTGTCTTATGGGTGGTAGGATTATCAGCTCATTAATAATGTAATGGTTCTGTCCAAAACTTAAAAAACTAAAATAGCTGAAATTAAAGTTTATGGTGATGCCAAGCATTTAAACTTACTTTAGTACTTGTTTAACAAGATGAAGGCATACTGTTACAATAAATGACACAATGATGAAAGGAAATCAACAAATACAAAGTGCGTACCTATACCTACCTAGTAATTAAATAGAAGGAACTATTCTACTGAACGCTTTAACTGTCTACAACAAGCCGCAAAGCAGTTGAATGTGCATGATTGTTTTTTTTCCATGTAGCTTGATTTTTTCTATATCACATTCTGATGATAAATTATTTTATTAAATAGTTATTTGGTAAAAACCCCATAATAATAAAATAATACCTGTAGTTCCGGAAGTTTGTACTCCATCTTCATTAGAGTTAGGCCTCTCTACCTATATGCAACTTTTTTTTTTTTAAAAAGACAAATTCCGCACTAGGGATCATGCCCTGTGTCGCGGGGACCTTTTACAAACATTTATTTATTTATTTATTATTATCACACATACAACTATTATCACAGGTACTTATAACCTAATTCAATAGCCTATGTACAAAAACAAAAACAATTACTAAAAATATCAATAAATTACAACTTAAATAATAATTACTCTTTGTGCAAACATATAACACAATAAGCTACCCGTGTGAATTCGTTCAATGTACATGAGAAGAGATCTATCTCATGGGCCAACGTATTGAGCGCTCGGAGCGCGCGCGCGAGTGGTGTGCGCTGCAGCAGGCAAGTACGCGCGCGCGGCACGACCAGCAGTTCCGGCTGCCGGCGCCGCCCTACGTACTCGTCCGGGACGCTCAGCTGCATTACTTCCAATACGCGGGGATTATTAAGCCTTCCGCGCATCGTTTTAAATGGGTAGACGGCGAGCGCGACCTCCCTTCTTACTGTTAGTGTGTAATAACCTACCATACCCAGAACAAATAGAGTAGGATACAACAGCGGATAACCCGGGTAAACCCCGTATTGCTTCATATACACGAACCTAACAAATTTATTCTGGATACGTTCTATAGTGTGACCACAGGAGCTGTGCACCCCCTGCGGTATGCGCGGCGAGGTGGGGGACGAAGAAAAAATAGGTGTCCGTTATGGTAGCGTACACGTGATAGTTCTGATAGAAAGAGAACTTTTCTTTTGATAAATTCTTTATGTAAAAATAATGCGTGAAATTCTGACTGAATTAATGTAGGTAAATGCTTTATGCGAATTCACAGTGGAATATGACAAAAATCCATGTTAATTTATATTCATAGTACTGGTACAGATAATATGCTCACAAGTGATTTGAATATCTCGAGAACTACAAAACATAGGAACAGTAATTCTGTTAATACAGTAGAAATGTAACCCTGAAATAACGCCTGTGTAACACTTTATTTCAATACAAAATTTAATAATCAAGGTTGACTGGAAGAGAATGCCTTAGGCATTAAGTCCGCCTTTGTACATTATTGTATATAAAGTGTTAAATAAATAAATAAATATTATCGGAGATATTAACGGTTCTTAGGGGCCGGGCTGGAGTTATTTCATTACGCTATAATATTAAAACTACAACAACATTTTTTTTTAAATGTAGGTACTGTCTGTCTATAAAGTCCTGACAAAAAAATTAGGGTGCTACTGTGCTACACGTAGCAACCCTATTTAGTCTGACAAAATAGTTTTCAAAACAATTATGTTCAAATAAAACTACACTATTAGAGCACTTATAATACTAGGGCATTTCTTGTAGGTAAGCCTGTTGCATTTAAAGTTTTGCGTAGAACTTCAAGACTACAATTAAAATCCATCTCAGTTCTAGCTATCATCTGCAATTTTCTGAGGGTTGGAACTCGAAATTTTACAAAAGTTATGTAAATTGAACATTTGATTATACCTACAATAAATTTAGGCCTATCTAGAAACAAAATACAGGTAAAAGAAGAAAAATGTTATATACCTCTTTTTTACTGTAGAACATAATTGTATTTTGTGGGGGAGAGCAGAAATATAGAAACATACATTTCTTTCTTTGGCCGGCCTTGCCTGTGTTTACCAGGAGTTTCAAGCTTTTCATTATTTTTAAATCTGTTATTTTTAAATTTAATAATTCTAATGGATTGGAAAGAATAACTACAATACCTAACTAAAATTTATTCAGTGTTAAATATTAACCAACAAGATATAATTTAACATGGATTTACTAAGAGCTAAATGATATAAAATTTAATAAAATATTGCAATTAATTATTTTTTGTAGACAGACCAGTCGATCCGAAAGTGACATAGTTTAGTTATCAATATCAACCGTAATATAGACATAAAGCAATTCAAATTGGGATAAAACTTGACTGAATTATACTAATGCAACTGATAATGTATCAACAGAAATGGTCGTACTACGATTTTTCTTACATTTCATTTACTCTACTCATTGTTTACATTGTTCTTCGTAAGTCAGTATTAGTTTATTGTAGATTAATGAACTAATAAAAATCACAAATTTGACGACTTTATAGACATATCTGTAATATATTACACTTACTTAGTTGATCACAATGTAACCCAAATATACTCATATTTTATTAAAAATATGCAGGTGATAAATAAGAACTCACCCCTTACTCATAAATGCCTCTTAAATTTAATCACTGTTTAGCGAGATTATTATTTGTAAAATTATACCTAACAAAACCGTAAGAATTTAAAGTAATCAATTAACTAAAATTTAAGAGTCGTTTATGAGTAAGGGGGTAATCTGTATAAAGTAATTCCAAGGAATACTGTAGTGTTAACGATTTCTAATTCCTCATCATTAATCTTAACAATTAGATTTTTTTTAAATTTTATTTATGCAGAGTTTTTTGGCATAGTAACCAACTCGATATAGCTCTTGTGTATGCTACCATAACGGACACCTACCTGCCGTCACGAGTTTTGACGGCAGTGTCATAACAATTCGAACATTATATTTTTCTTTAAGAATTTCATGTTCTTAGAGTATTTGATACATTCCGCTAGATGTCATTTTTCTCAAAGTTACATTATAAAAACACAAATAATGTTCCTATTTACGCTTAAAACTATACAATAATGTAAATACTTTCTTGGAGTTTTTAAAAGAACTGTCTTTTAATAGAAAACTGGCACAGCCGCTCGTGCAGCGACCCGTACCAGCCAAATAACTTAAGTATATTGCGTCAGATGTCGCTAGAAGCTACATCATAGACTGTTTATTCTATACCAGTATATAACATGTACTCTATATGTCCACCCCCCTCTCGCCGCGCGCATACCTCAGGAGGTGCACAGCTCCTGTGGTCACACTATAGCATTAGCACGTACTTCTCCTCGTGTGGTGACCATATCACAGCATTGCACTCTAGTTGGCTCTTCACTAGTGCCTCGTATAGTGCTTTCAAAGCTCCTATATTTGTAAAGCTGTTGGCTTGGCGCAGTAAAAGTCCCAGGTTCCGGTAAGCTTTCTTACACACATTAGTAATATGCTGCCGGAACTGAAGGTCAGAAGTAAAATGCACACCTAAATCCTTAACTTCTTTGAGGCGCTGTAGCGGAGCCCCGTCCATAAGATACTGGTAATGACTCGGGGCGCGCGCACGGCTGAAGGATAATACGGAGCACTTAGCCACATTAAAGTGCAGTTTATTTTCTAAACTCCACCTTATAACACTATCCAGATCCTGTTGAAGCAGGCTGTGGTCGACACTGTGCTTCACCTCCGAAACCAGCTTCAGATCATCAGCAAATAGTAGAGGCGTTGACCTACTCACCACTTTAGGCAAATCATTGACCATCAGAATAAACAGTAAAGGTCCTAAATTACTGCCTTGACTTACACCAGATCTTGTGGGGTAAGGGTCCGAAAGATGACCGCCACAGTCGACATATTGAAATCTGTTCTGCAAATAACACGCAAAAAATGTAAGGGTGCGCGGAGTGCATCCCACACCAGCCAGTTTTAATAACAAGATGTCATTCGACTGTGTCGAACGCCTTTCGGAAGTCTAAGTAAGCAACGTCCACTTGTAGTCCAGCATCCACCGCAGGCACTAAATGTGTCATCAAATCTAATAATTTGCCAGTTGTCCCCCGCCCGGGACGGAACCCATGCTGTGCGTCAGACAACTGAGCACTTACCTGTGGGTAGAAAGCACTGTGGATGGCCGTTTCAAACACCTTAGCTGGACTACACAGCACCGCCACGGGTCTATAATCCGTGGGCGTCGACCCTCCCTTTCCTTTAGGTACCGGAACAACTCGGGTTAACTTCCAACGATAAGGATACAGACTAGCTGTCTCTATACATATATTAAATAAATAAAGTAACGGTTCCATAAAAATTGTAGCACAGTCCTTGAACACATACGCAGGAATACCATCAGGCCCCGCTGAACGTTTGGGCAGCAAGCGAGCGAGGGCGCTCATCAGTCATCAACATCAATTAACGGACACAAAGAACTGTTTAATATTATGACAATTCTTTGTCTGAACTACGTATAGAGAACTGAGCCATTGCTGTTATCAATCTATGAAAAGTGGTCGATGCATGAGACACATTACAGGATTTGAGTTGCGTAATGTGATACAATCGTTACGTAACTGATAATAATTTTCTTTCTTTTGTTTTTTTTTTAAGACAACTCCGGCTCTAGGGATCATGCCCTGTGTCGCGGGGACTTTTACAAACATCAATTTAACGGACATAAAGAACACCTAGACTCAGGACAATAATTTATGGATCTCACAAATAATTGTCCTGCGTGGAGATCGAAGCCACGACCTCGTGCACGGCAGCCGCTTGCGCTACCGCCGCGCCACCGAGGTCGTCAAATTGTATTCTTAAAATTTTTTTAAAGCAACTTTCAACCACTCTCCTGCTTTGCTAAGATTCTGGAATGCTAAAAAAGGTCTTACACTTAAGTAGGTACTTACTTAATTTTTTTTAAGACCACCTTCTTCCTACCACTTTACTAGGGATCATGCCTATTGTGGAGGGAACTTTCCAAACAACTGTCCAAAGTCAGGAGAATAATTTGTGGATAGCACTATATTTCTATATTTTTCCGGTATTGGATCCGAACCCGCGACCAGGTCCACGGCTAGCCATATGTGTGACTGATTGAGCTATCTCCTAATTAATTAGAGGATAGGAAGGCTGTTATGTATCCATTTTAATAACTGGATATTTTTTTCTGCAAAAAAAATATCATATGGAAGGCCATAGAGATCATAACATAAAATTTAACAATTAGGTAGCGTTTAATCCAAAATGCGCTAACAAGGAACAATAATTAAGTAAGTACATAATTATCTTAGCGGGTGGCTGTAACAAGGTAATAAAGAAATACCTACTTAAACTTAATAATAAAAATTCCATAAATTCAAAAGCAATGTAAAAGAAAAAAGCTAATATTCGCCCAAGAAACGAGATTTTCAATTTCGTATTTTTGTTTTCGTACAAAAAATACCTTGATATAAATGTTGCCAGACTGGATTCAATTTAACATACCTATAGGTATTTTAAACAGGCAACACGACTTGCTCCATATTCCAACTCTAGTCTGACCTTTTCGGATAATGACAACAGAAAAAACTTGGACCGACATCGTAAAGCAGTCAGTGATACATATTTTGTTCATATTCGAACCGAGTCTAAATTATATTAAATGCATAGAAAAATAGTAAAATAGTAGATAATAATATGTATTGAACACTGACCTTCAGGCTAAAGAAAATCTAAGGATTAGAAAAAAATATAGGAATCACTTTGCACTTCGGATAATTTTCAATAACTGAATAACACTTTTTTAAATCCGTTTTATTACATCATTACCATTACCTTGCAAAAGTGCTGTTTCTACCTCATCTGTCGTCTCGAAATTGGACATAGTCCCTGTGTTTCCGTCATCTATCAACCTCTCACCCCTTTTATCTGCCTTTTACCTATAGGTACGTCTTCCGGTACGCGGTCCCCTTATTATCTACTTATCTTCTCTTTGCCACTTTAATCAAATGATAGCGCTATGTAAGTTTTTGTTTCCTTTTTGATTCTTTTATGGATCACATCATTTCTAAAGAAAGATTTATAATTTAAACAAGGAAATGTTAAACTTTTAAAAACGTTTATTTTATAATTTATTAATCGACTAAATTTATAGTTTATCGTTAAAACGGGATCTAAAACGATTAAAAAAACAATCACCGTTTTCTTTTTAATGTGTGCCGAGAATAGTTTAAGATAAATGTTATTTCTTTGCATAAATATGTTTTTTATTTAAATATATATTTCGGAAGTATGTCATGTGTAAATTAGTGTGACAATTAGAACACGACACGCGCCGCGTTGTTAAATGTTAATAACTTGTTTGTCGTATTATAAGTTAGTAAGTTTAAATGTTTTAAACTTAATAATATTTTAATAGTTAGGTACATTGTAATTGCGATTTTATGATATCGATTATATTAAGTAAGTAGTCTTTAGTGAAGTTTATCAGCAGTAAAGAGCTTCCTTATTTACTTTGGTAAACTTGCGGATTCAACTTTTGAAAACTACCAACGATTCAACCTTTTTTTCAACCGATTCAAGCTTTAAAAGCTCGTCGATTACGAATTCGAATATTGAACATTAATAGACTTAAATTTTGAAAACATGCGAATTCGAATGTAGGAAACTAAGTAGTAAATGCGAATCCAAATTTTGGAGATTAGTGTATTCAAATCATTCAGAGAACTTCTAGGTATTTCATGTTTTCATTATCAAATTTCCTGGTGTATAAAATATCTGTGACTCAGGCGCGTCTATTGAGGTTCTAGGCAAATATTTTCTTCTCGTGTATCATGGCGCACTGGTATGACACAAAACCCTGAGCCGAGTGGACGTGTGGCTATCAGATCATAATAACGTTGCATGATTGTATTGGCAGTGTTTATGTTGTGTAGCTAATTGTGCAGTGTGTTATCTATTCTTAAGTTCCTAATTAGTTATTCTCTAGATATTCTATAGATAGGTATATCTGATTATATTCATTGTTTTCCTTCGTTTTTGATTTGTTTGGGATAAGATGGCGTACTTAAATGTTTGACTATGACACTTAACTCAATAAGCTATTAACTTTTTGTGCGTCTTAGTCATTTTATTAAAAAATAAACAAAATTTTATCTTTGCTAGATTTGTCTTAACTAAAGACCACATTACTGGCCAACTCAACATACCTCGTTAATTTGATAATTCCTCTCGATTTGGGCAAACCAATTATTCGTATTTTAAGTTTTTTGACATTCGAACGGTAGGTACCTACTTTAGGTCCATATGCAAATATATTATTCGGCATACAGAAATGGCGGATTATATTTGCATTACAAAGCATGAAATTAACATCTGCAGTTATTTCTGATCTCTCATAAATTAGGGTTGACTGTCTTTTGAATATTAAAAGTTTATAAAAGATTTTGAAGTAATCTATGAGATAAAAAGTACAGATACTAAATTCTATTTTAAATAAATAAAAAAGTGCGTTTATCTTTTTCCGGTCATAATTTGAAGCAGAGAATATCTCTTTAATGTTTTTCAATCTATTGACCAAGAGTCAATTTTATTTAAAATAGTAAGAATTATATAAGTATTCCACTATCGTACAAACGAAATGACAAAATCAAAGACCCTGAGCTTACGTGACAACCCTACGTGATAGGTATCACATCACACGGTATACAATCATCTTTTTTTTACGGAATGGAAATGTCAGCCACTATGTGCAGTTGATATAATATATTATTATTACTCGCCAGTACGAGTTTATTTGTCAATTCTGTTCTGCACTCTTTTGTTTATTAGTTGTTCTACACCCGGCTTTATACGTTCGATTATGTACTTTTTAACATACTGATACACTTAACCTTGCCTTATTTAATATAAAAAGAAGTACTACCTACTATGTAGTTCGAAATAAATTGATCAATAAAATTTAAAGCGTCTGTAGTTCTGTACTGTACCTACCTTCTATTTCCTTTTCATTTTTTTTTTATATTAAAAGCTGAATAAAGCTTTCAATTTATAAATCGATTATGATACAAGGAGGTAACATACCTTTTAATATAAACTTACAAGTCACAAGATATAGCCGATGCACCTTCACAGTCATGTAGCTCATCGCTTAGCGCAGTGCATTTAAATTAATCCATATAACAATACATAGTCGCATATACTTGAGGTTCTTGGCAAACAAAAACATTTTTATTATTATCGATGAAGCATGAGTGCTAAATAACTTACCTTGATAATAGAGAGGTCCAAAAGAATAAAACACTCAGCTTTTGTAAATCACTATAATCCCGATAGTGTTGCACGTGGTACTGGCACAAGTATTATCAAAAACACAGAATCGAAAAAAAAAACAAATGCAAAGCTATTCTAAATTCAAACGGCGCGCGAAACCGTAGAAATGTGTCAGTGGCGCGACGCGGCGGACGGCCTAGGCACTAACCGTGGCTGGAATAGTAATGCTACAGCCAAAATTAACTTTTTTTTAATTTTGAGAACGGTAGTGTCGCACTGGTGGCAGCCTTTTGAATGGCGCACCGTGCCGCTGTACATCCGAGACTGACAAACAAGGCGGCAGGACATCGACTTTATAAATTGATTTTGTCGAAGTCTACGTAACTGTATTTTATCTCGGTAAAATTCGGTAAGATGTCATCTGCTTTGGTCTTCTTAATTGGTTACATCATTTTGTAATAGGTAATACAAATTGATTACTATTTAGATAGCAAAGTAATCTATTTATTACGTGATTATTATGTATGTATAGTCAAAAACTAAATGGCCTTATCACCTCTAGAGTTAATGTTAGTTGCATGTCATAAAACTAGTAGGTTCAATATCGCACAACAAAACATCATCAGCTAAATCATGACACTACTTTGACATATCAGTTCTTTTGTATTAGCAAATAGTCGTTACTTATTTATAAAAACAAATAAAAAAGTCAACGTTATTGACTGTTACTAGAGTAGGTATATTTTCGGTAAAATGTTTTATTCTAATGAATTTCTCTCTTTTTTCCTTCTATGTCCATCCCTATCATTTCTTTCATGACGTCATTGGTGCATATTTCAATTTAAAGTTTTCGTAATTTTATAATATAAAACAAATTAGGGTAAACCACCTAATCGTTAGAAGTCCTACAATTATTGGCACTTAAGAGTTAAAAGTGAGTAAAAAGAAAGAAAACACTATAGATTATCCTAGTTCAGTATGATTATTCAAGTTCAAATATTATTTATTTAATATTTTTATCATATTTTATTTATTTCATGTGACAACATAGCAACAATAAATTTATCAGAATCCTTTTATTGGCATTAGTGCCAATAATATTTATTTAATACTATATAATGTAATAATCACATAATAATGATTAAGTATAAGCAAAGATGAAAGTATGTATTTTATCATTTTATGATATTTTATATTTTAGTCTGACACGAAGTCCACTCTTAAGGTGCCAACAATTGGGTGGCTTACCAGCCAATATTTAAATTCTACATTTTCAGTTTTTCTGAAATGACAAGCTTGTAATGTCACAAGTAACAAGTTGACTTTAGTTTTAAATTATTTAATGGTTTTTCATGGTTTTTCACATACAAACTCTACAGTTTAAGATAGTGACATTTGTATTGTTTTAGTAGATATTATTATTTATTGCGTTGAAGTGAAAGTTTAAAATAGATTGCACTTTTAATCTAAGCATAGTTTTGATTACGGTCAACCAATGACGTCAAGCGCACGCATAAACATTAAATAACGATCTTAATGAATTTGAATTATGATAGAATTTTTTGTCAAAACTGATAAAGCCATTTCGTTTTCGTGTATATATACCTACCCACACATAAGTAGGTATGTAATAGAATTCACATAATAATTTAAAATTCAAGAGGAGCAAATAACTCGTACTAAGAAAAAGTTTTTCGCGAAAACATACGAACAAGGGATAACAATTTAGGTATAATACGAGTAGAATGCACATTTTATTACCCACAGAATCTACGAACTTGATCGACATCTTGGGATAAGACGGGGTGGTAAGACCATGACTGTACACTACACAGATAGACCGCTGATCGTAAGTACCTACCTATCTAGGCTATGCTAAAAGAAATGTCATTGCCTTAGTACAAATAAATATATTTATATTATCATTGCTGTGGTTCCCAAGAACGCTGAGGCGCGATGCGCGAGAAATAGTTATGAGAGTTTTAGGAAAGCTTTTTTAAATATTTTTTTGACCGATACCCAACTAAGTTTAATATAGCTTTGCGACTTTGGCCAGTGCAACCTGTGCTGAAACGTCAAGTAAAATAAAAGGAAATAAAATGCGCGTTATACCGTATATTTTATATTTATAATAATGAAACGCGATAGTTTAAAAGTTATAATTTAATATAGCTTTTAATTCATTCAATTTAATCCATGACCAAAAGATGGGGTATAATGGACCATGTACTTATTTTAACTTCTTCGCCACAGCAAAAACACAGTGACATCATATCTCACAGCTTCGCATATTACTTGCAGATTTTTTTCCTTACGTCTTTGTTGTGCTTATAAAGAACGCCGTTGGTATTGATTAAATCAGAAAAGCGTACATAAAGCAATTAGCTCTACTGGGAGCCAGAATCAGTGCCATAATCTGAGCGTACTAATTATAAGTAACTCAATAAACAAAATATCACTGCGTCGAATCTACCTATAGCACCCTACAGCAATAATTTTTTTTATCATTTTAGGATCTTTCGACAAGTCGAAGAAATTAATTGTTAAAATTAGGCTCAGTGAACTTTAAATTTATTTAATGCTCTGCATGCATGCCTACAATGACTATACTGAAAAGCCTTAGGTAGATTGACGAAATGCTCGTAATCGTGTATGCGTTTCGACTGCTCGGCCACGGCACGCAAACAGAAAAAAAATTAGTCAGGGATTCCGTCGAATTTTGTCGAAAACGAATGGCACAAACTAAAAATTTGTCGAAGTAGAAATAAAGAAGTTATAGGGGTCTAAACGTGGCCGCGCGAACGAAACGCGGAGGATTGCGCGGCCACGGAGATCTCAGCAACTACTTGAGCTAGAGATCTAAATCTTTTTGTAAATGAATGGCTGAATTTGTCAACAATTGTCGAAAAAAGAATCACAAGCCCTAGATCAATACTTTACTAGATATTCACCTCTGAAGTCATGGCCGCGCAATCCTCCACTTGTGATTTCTTTAATGTTGATTATTTCTTTCAAACTAAGACTTTAGACAGTAAAATTGGTGTTGACAGCAAGGTTTTAATTTGTCGAAACTAATGAAAGCAATAGACTCTACTAAAGTTTAGCCATATAGACGAAATCAGTGGAAAACAAAAAGTTCATGGCCGCGCAATCGAAACGCTACTTTGGACGCTGATATCTCAGTAACTATTTTTGCAAGGATATTCGTGTTTACATTTATTTATTCTACATTTTAACCTCATTACATATCGTTTGATCCTCAGAACAGTTCACAAGCCGTGTAATCTCAAAAATAATGATACCCTGTACAATGTTCGAGCAGAGTAACCATAATTTCGATTTCATTAGGAAATTCCTTTTTATTAATCATAGTAAATTATTATATGCTACAAATATTTGTAGATCTTAAACTATCAAGGAACTATTGACTCCATTATACTTTAATTATTTTTAAAGACGATAGATTTTTAATAAGTATGTATTTGTACTTTTTTGTTATCGCCTTAGTTATTTTTCGTACGTCGATCGCATGATTCTTTACGAACTTACTGTGTGTGTAGTGATATTTAAAAGATGTTCTGTTTCGTGTAGCATTACAAGATTAACTTACATCCTGGTTTTATAACACCACACAAACATTTTTATTTACACCCATTGTTATACCTATTATTTTAAAATAAAAATTGGAATGTAATAATTACTTTACAACAATTGGATAACCCAAAAGCTTCAAGGTCTAATTTAAAGCAATTTTGCCAACGATTTTGAGTATCACGATGTTACAGCGTTCTTAAAAGTCTTATGGCTAACGCAGACCTGGACGGCATGGCAAAGTATTTTAATTTTTACTAATGGAAATTCAACCTTACTGTTACAGAAATATGACATAAATTGCTATGCTTTAAAATGATGCCGCGGCATTGAAAAATCCCTTTCAATGCCGCGGCATCATTTTTACTTTACGGTTGAATTTCCATTAGTAAAAATTAAAATACTTTGCCATGCCATCCAGGTCTGCGTTAGCCATTATGTGATTCTAATAATAATGTTGAGGCAAACAGACTAAGAATAAAAATTGCTTCGGAGTATTTCAAAAATAATCACTATAGTTGTGACTGTAATGCTGCTTTTATTTATGAACATATCTTAAATTACATTATTTTTAGCGCTAGGTCCATAAGTAATTGTTCTAATAATACCCTCAGACCCAACGGAGAGAAAACACGTAGGTATTCATACCGTTAAATTTAAAAATTATAGACATTTTCACAATTAACGCCTTGGAAGATGCTATTCTTATAAATGATTGGGTAAATAAACGTTGCAGAAAATGCAATGATTAGTCGAATTTACTTATACGTTATCAAAAATTCTAACATTTGATTTAAATGGCACTCCAATGATGTTGTTAGGTGATATACCTGAAAATATAAGAGTAAAACAAAATAGGTACTTATAAATTGTTAGGTGCTATTGAAAATATTCCTCCAATCCTTGGATCAATGGGTCATTACAGATGCCATTTCAGAAGAAATGCCGGGATGCTTTTTTTTTTTTTTTTTTTTTTTTATTTTAAAAGACAACTCCCGCACTAGGGATCATGCCCTGTGTCGCGGGGACTTTTACAAACATCAATTAACGGACACATATAACACCCAGACTCAGGACAATAATTTGTGGATCTCACAAATTATTGTCCTGCGTGGGGATCGAACCCACAACCTCATGCGCGGCAGCCGCTGGCTTTACCGGCGCGCCACCGAGGCTTTGCTACGACGACAATAATAGTAAATTATGTGAAAGTAAGAAAGACCCTGTTTTCATTCATTTTCTAACATATATGGTTTTGTAGAAGTGTAACCTGTAACTTACCTACTTTATTTGATTATCTACTTAAACTAACTACTTTTTTATTGTGATTGTTGATTTTTAATATATTGTTTCATATTTTTCTTGATTTTTTATTGTTATTGTTGATTTTTTTACATTTTAGTTGATTTATATTGTTATTGTTGATTTTTTGTAATTTTTTAAAGCTGCGTTAAATAAACATTTCTTTTAGTCATTGAAATATAACAAGTTTTTTATTTGATAATACCTAGTAAATTTTACAGATTACATTAGTTGTTTATTTATTTATTTATCAATAGACATGTCAACATAATATTTATACATATAGACATTCAATTCAATAAAAACACATTATTACATAGTCTTCATATTATATAAACCTAAAAGAGGCATGTACAACATTAACAAGAGTAGCAGATATCAATAAAGAGAGGTGAGCAATATTTATTTTTTATTCTAAATAAACCAAAGAAAATAAAAGGCAGAGCAAAATTAAAACAAATTAACTAAAAAAGAAAAGTTAAATTTTTTTTAATTTTTTGTTCAAAACTGGAAAAAGAGTCATGGACGACTTTACCATTCAACCTATTATATTCATTACATGCACGCACTAAAGGAGTATTTTATTGTTTTTTAAAATAAAAATGATAGTCTCCCATTAGAGGAATATCCTAATGAAATCGAAATTATGGTTACTCTGCTCAAACATTGTACAGGGTATCATTATTTTTGAGATTACACGGCTTGAGAACTGTTCTGAGGATCAAACGATATGTCATTGTAATGAGGTTAAAATGTAGAATAAATAAATGAAAACACGAATATCCTTGCAATAATAGTTACTGAGATATCAGCGTCCAAAGTAGCGTTTCGATTGCGCGGCCATGAACTTTTTGTTTTCCTCTGATTTCGTCTATATGGCTAAACTTTAGTAGAGTATATAGCTTTCATTAGTTTCGACAAATTAAAACCTTGCTGTCAACACCAATTTTACTGTCTAAAGTCTTACTTTGAAAGAAATAATCAACATTAAAGAAATCACAAGTGGAGGATTGCGCGGCCATGACTTCAGAGGTGAATATATAGTAAAGTATTGATCTAGGGCTTGTGATTCTTTTTTCGACAATTGTTGACAAATTCAGCCATTTATTTACAAAAAGATTTAGATCTCTAGCTCAAGTAGTTGCTGAGATCTCCGTGGCCGCGCAATCCTCCGCGTTTCGTTCGCGCGGCCACGTTTAGACCCCTATAACTTCTTTATTTCTACTTTGACAAATTTTTAGTTTGTGCCATTCGTTTTCGACAAATTTCGACAGAATCCCTGACTAATTTTTTTTCTGTTTGCGTGCCGTGGCCGAGCAGTCGAAACGCATACGTAATCGTAAGGTTCGCGAAGTGGCTAAGTTGTTTAACAAACATGAAATTAACGGGCACCAGGCTCAAGATAATAATTTGTTGATAACACAAATATGTACCTAATTATCTAGTGTTGGAATCGTCCCCGCGACCTCGTGTACCTATGCCAGCGGCTGGCGCTCCGCCGCCACCGATGCTATTATCAACAAATTGGATCAACGCTCGATTGAAAAGTTACAATTTACCTTGCCAGACTACTAAACTCACTCTACGGTGTTCTTTCCTTGCTTCATTAATTTGTACTCGTCATCAACATTTTTTTTCGTAGAAACATATGAGATTAAGGTTTCGTAGAAACATTTGAGATTTTGTTATGAGATTGGTCCTAGCCAGCCACCTCGTTTTTAAAGCAAAGAAACACTTTACTAAACTGTCTGGCCAACTTTCCGGGTTCCACTGTCTGTGGATGGTCAATAAAGATTATAAGAAAGAAGGTACATCACTTATTTAACATGAATCATCAAAGTTACACATATTTCGTAATTTACAGTTGGCACAAGTGCGGTATGCTATTGCGGAAAAATCTGAGTATAATACGTGCCTTCGAGCTTTGCTTATTATTATTCTATCCCTCTGTAGGGACACAACATGTAACTTGAGCGACTGCTGACAAATCACCTTTACAAGCGCGCCATTGTATTAGCGTCGCCCAGCAGTCGTCTCCCCGGAATCATGTAGCTAGGTCGTCGTAAATACACTCGAGAGCAAAAGTTCCGGGTCACTAGCATTTACTTCAATATCTTGAAAACGAATAAAGCTATCGTATTGAAATAAATTGAACTTTATAGACAATTTAATAATCTTTCATTAAACATATAAAAACTTATTGATTGGCGGTAAGTAATGGCATTAAAAAAGTTATAAAAAAAAAGATCCATTTATTTTAAATCAGAATTTCTAATTTTCACTACTGTTTTTGCTTTTGTTTTTGTTCTGTCATAAAATGTATTTATAAGGAGTCATCCAGGTATCCAATAGTCATTATTAAAGTGGTAATTATGTCACTCACACCTGAGGAATGTACGAGAATCCTCACGATCCTGGAAAATGGGAGCAGTCAGCGAGAAACAGCAAGAATAGTCGGTGTATCGTTGTCTACAGTTCAGCGTGTTCGCCAGCGGTTTCTAGAAACTGGTTTGAACCTACGCAGACCAACAACAGGCAGACCCAGGTGTACGACGGCACGGGAAGATCGATATTTAGTGAACTCTATGCTACGAAATCGGTTTCTTACGGGAACAGCACTGACTCATCATTTTTTAGGACTTGGTGGAAGCAGCCCTTCTGCTTGGACTGTAAGACGGCGACTTGCTGAAGGTAATTTGAAACCATTTAGTCAAATGGTCCGAAACTCGAGAGACACCATCGTATAGCAAGACGTATTTATGCACGCGAACACTCGAATTGGACGATTGAAAATTGGTCAAATGTCATATTCTCGGACGAATCAAAATTTATGCTGTATACACACGACGGAAGGGCAAAGGTGTACAGAAGACCAGGAGAAAGATTTATGCAAGCCTGTATTGAAGAAAAGGTGTCATATGGCGGTGGTTCGGTACTCGTGTGGGCTGGAATTTCTGCGGAAAGCCGAACAGAGCTTGTACTGATCGAAAACGGTACTCTTAATGGCGTAAGATACGTGGATGAAATCCTCAACGAGCACGTCGGTCCATTTATGGCAAGACTTGGTGAGAATGCCATCTTTATGCAGGATAACGCCCGTCCCCACACTGCTCGTGTAGTGCAAGACTACCTTGATGAGGTGAATATTCGTCCCATGGTGTGGTCAGCACGTAGCCCCGACCTCAACCCAATCGAGGACGCCTGGGACGAGCTCGGACGACGGGTAAGACAACAAGATCCTCCTTTAATTACGCTTAGTGACTTGAAACATGCATTGGTAGAGGAATGGGAGAACATTCCCCAACAGTGTTTCAGAAACTTGGTGTACAGCATGCCAAATCGCATTGCAGCAGTCCAGACAGCACGTGGGGGTAATACCAAGTACTAAACCGTGTTAAAACTACTTGTAAATATAAAAAATTTAATATTTTCAGTTTTGGTTTTACAAGCAAAATGACGCCATTTTTAATTTGTCCTTTTAAACATAATAAAATAAATGGTCAGTAGTAAATGTAATGCATTTTATTTTAGTAACATTAAATTGTCTATAAAGTTCAATTTATTTCAATACGATAGCTTTATTCGTTTTCAAGATATTGAAGTAAATGCTAGTGACCCGGAACTTTTGCTCTCGAGTGTATATTGTTATTGTATTTAAGTATAATCTGGTACCAGGAAATATATAGTATATTATTCATCTGCATTTTATTATGGAACCTACAACACAGAGAACTTCTTCCCCTAAATTGGTGACCCGCGACAACGAACACGCCACCTTCGGAAGACTCGGGAAACGGAGCACGCGCATGACAACGTGGCGGGAAAGCAGCGCGCATCGGTAGCGTGGCGTCAAGCACGCACATGTGACGCTGCACAGCCAAGATTATGGAGGTAAGCGCACACCGGATACGAGTCATGGGGGACGACTCGCCCTTTTCACAAGACCGAAAGGGCTGACGACCTTACATCTTTTCGCACATCGGCTGCACAAGCACGAAGACCACCTAGTTCGGCGATCATCGTAACTCTGGACAGCGCATATCTGGAGAAATATGTAACGCAGTACTTTGCGGCATGATTCACGCAAGGCATGGGACACGACGGCGACACTCTTGGGTACAGTGTGCGCGTCGTAAGCAAGGCATACACTTTGGTGGTGCTGCTAGAAATACGCACCAGGTGCTGATGGCCCAACCTGCCTTATCTGAGGACACGGAGCTGACAGAGCATGGAGATGGATACCGCCGCGAGACCTAGGACGACTCACGACATCATTGCTTCTTCGTACGAAAAGCCAGATCATATTCAGCGTCATACGAAGAGCAAGGTTTTGAATTAAAGTTTTTATGTGAGTGTCGTAAGTGATATGTGATAGTGCCGTATGTGATACCTATATAAAAACATAACCGTAAATTTGTTAGTAATTATTTTATTTATGTACTCGTGTTATTTCTTATTAAATTAGATTACGTACCTACGAGATTAATTGTATAAAATATTGTTTTTTGTAATGTAACTTCCTAACATATTTTGGTGAATATACCTGTAGTAGTTTTTACCTATTTTTTGTAATTAATTGTAATGTTTTAAAAGCTACAGTGTCATTAAAATTTGTTGTCATAAAAATTTTATCATGCATACTTGCACGGTGTTGAGTTTCGAAGCTTGTTATTGTTAGCCATTTAATCACTTCGACGCATTGATTTATAAAAAACCCTCTATGCACATTTTCAAACAAAACTAACAGCCAAAAGTGTCACCAAATTAAACATACGCAATAAATACGTATAGTAATATCGTAAACATATTTCTTTTTTCAAATTCAATCTTACACGTAATAGTTATGTAAATAAAAACCACTTTTAAAAAATATAATCTTTTATATTTCACTTAATTATCCATTACGTTGGGAAACAAAAAATAAAACATTATAACCTCAAGAAAATTATATCTATTCTTTCTATATTTAATAATATTTTCTACATTTTTAAAGGCATAAATAATCAAACAAATTAACATAAATAAATCAATTCTATAAACATTTTACAAGGAAATCATTTAATAGCATTTTTACATAGTAATTATACTTATCTTACTATTTCAATGGTGATTCACACACTTAATAGTTGCTAGGTATACTTTACAGAGCTCTGCACCGACCAACGTCTGAATTGAGAATGTCTCGAGTTGGCCGGAGCGACCGCTTTTATAGGCGGTAACAAACAAGTATGACTCATCGTCGATCGTACGATTCATAATTGTTTGTGCATTTTAAAATGTTACAATTTTAATATAAATCGATTTTATTTATCTAATTAAATTATAAATCAATTATTATTGTACATAATAACATGAAATACATGATTTAATAACAATTATATTAATTATAATCTAACACGGCCATACTGACAGTACTTCGTCCTCGAAGTAACATCATTGTAAAATAATTGATATAAGTACTAAAAAAAAAACAGAATACAACAATGTTTTCATGAGCCAGTTGAATCAATGCAACTTCCCGAAGGTCGTCACACCGTCCCGCGCTGGGTCCCTTTGAGAGAATGAGGCCCAGGGGGCGTGTGGATCAAGGTCGGGGCATAGCCCCATGCATGAGGTGTCTTGTACGCGTAGCCCACGAGAGGAGCTACGGTCGTCGGGTTTGCTTGTAGCGTGTGGCGTCTTTTTCGTGTTTCTTGGCCGCCGGCGAGTCAGCCCGCCGAGTGGGACCCCGTTGGGGGAGGCCCAGCGAGCGACTACAAGCACGGCGGCCGTGGTCTTGTCCGGTGGTGCGGGTCGCCAGCGAGGTCAGCCCTTGCGGGCCTCCGTCGAGCTGGCGGCCGGGTCTGGTCCTTGTAGGTCTGCGGCGAGGGTGCAGATGTTAGCGATCCCTCGCCGCACGGTCTCGACGACGTCCGCGCCGCTATCCATCGCCTGGAGTACCTCGTTGAGGGTCTCCAGGCAACGTTTGACGACGCGGAGTGTTGTGGTGGCAGCAGAGTCACTCTCCCCCCGCTTCGCCTTCTTCCCCTGTGAGGGGGCGGCGACCGCTAGGGCTGACGAGGCAGCGGTGGTGGTGGTGGCGGCCTGTGTTGGCTGCGGCTTCTTCGCCCTCCTACGGCGGCGTCGGCGTTTGCTCGCCCCGGGCGCGTTAGCGTCCGCCATGAGCGATCCGGGTGCATCCACTTCGCTTGAGGGAGCGGGTGTCTTCTTGGCGGGGCGCGCGGAGTACGTGTGCGCCACCGTGCTGGCCTTCTTGTTCCGCACCTCCCTGCGGAACACGGAGCAGCTGGTGTGGTTCGAGGGGTGCCCCCCCCCGCAGTTCACGCAGGTCGGTGGGTCCTCTAGGGGTCGAGGGCAGTCCGAGGCGCGATGTTCCTCGCCACACCTCACGCACGCAAGCTTGCGGCGGCATTGGTGTGACGAGTGCCTGAACTGCTGGCAGCGGTGGCATTGCGCGGGTCCGCGCTTGCCCCGCCAGGCTTCGATGGTGATGCCGGGCATGCACAGCAGGTCCGTGATGCCGTACACGCCCGGCAGCAGGGTCGGCGTTCGTTGTAGCTGAGCGAAGTATATACACCCGGGTCGTCCTGAGCGGGCGCGGATGGGGCGCACGAAATCCGCTACTATGCCGCGCTCCCTAAGGGCGTCGGCGATGTCGATGGGTGGGGTGTTCACAGGTAGCCCTCTGATGGCCACCTTGAAAGCTTGCTCTTGGGGAAGGGAGTAGCTAAACCACTCGACCTTCTCGGGCCCCTCCAGCTCGGCGAGGTAGCGTTGTATAACGCGGTACTCGTCTTCGTTGGTGGGGAGGAAGCGCACGCCCTTACCGAAGGGGCGGGCCGGTGGTAGGTGGCCTAGGGCGCGGTTTAAAACTTCGAAATGCTTACCCCAGTTTGGGAACCGCTCCACTACGATGGGAGGGTAGCGGGGTTCCTTCCGCTGGGTGGCAGCTGCTGTGGCGGTCCCCTTGGATGTTGTAGGGGAGGCGGCGGTGGTGACGGCGGCGGCGGCGGCCGCGTACGACGGCGGCGTCGTACGCATCGGCGACGCGGGCACACTTGCACTCTCATAGTCACTTTCATCACTATCACTCGTGGGGGTGATGGAGGCGGCGGCGCGTGCGGCCCGCTTCGATGGTGGTGAAGCGGGTGCAGCGGTATCACGCGGTGGTGGCACGGCACGCGGTGGTGGCACGGCGCGGGAGGCGGCGGCGCGAGGCTCGGCACGTGGCTCGACACGCGGTGCACTCGGGCCGGGAGCGGGCGGCGCTCGAACCGGCGGAGGCGCGACGCGGAGCGAGGGCGCGAGTGGCGGTGGTGGTGACGGCGGCGGTACCGGGGCGCTGGGTGGCGCCGGGTTCGCGGCGGAGCGACGGCGTGGGTCCGTCGGTGGGGACGCGCGCGGCCTCGGTATCTTAGACCGAGGCGACGGGGGCGGCGGTGGTGGTGGTGGCGTCGTGGTGGTGGACCGCGGAGCGACGGGGAATTGCCATTCCCCTCCCCCGGTGGGGGTGCTCGACGCGGACGACCCGGTCAAGGCGGACTGAACCGCGGCGGCGCGGAGCGCTGCGAATTCAGCGGGCGTGAGAGGCTTCCGGCGGCGAAATGTCCTCGTCGGAGGCTTCAGGCGTAGCTGTGGTGGTGGCGGTGGTGGCATCGTGCGGCGCGGCAGGCGGCACGCGGCCGCACGATGTTATTTATGCAAAAGAAGTCTTCGGATATGTCGGCGCGCACTGCCCTAACCTACATGTGCGCGGCACGTGGCGCCGCGCACACAAAATGGTGGACGTCCGTACACTGCGCGACGGTTCCTACGACTGAGGAGCGCGGCGAGTATTTTGAGGCACGAGTGCTCTGAGCGGCGACAGGCGACTCCTCAATGCAACTTGTTTTCATTTCTTTGTATTTATATGGCGCCCCTCTCATTTTTGCTGTCATTGAGAGAGACCAGCGCCAAGCAAACAAACGTAACAGCGATAATTTGCCAACTACATAGACATGCCAATCACATTCACCCGCTGCTAGTGAGATAAATGGCACCAAATAGAAGGCCGACCAGCGGTATCGCAAGATTACCTGCCAACTACATAGACATGGCAGTCACATTCACTCGCTGCTAGTGAGATAACTGACACCAAATAGAAGGCCGACCAGCGATAGGTACTTCTTACTAATGAAAACATTGTAAAATCTTAATAAAATAAATTATACTAAATAATAACCTAAATGGCGTTTTCAACAGCGATGTTCTCATCTAACCACTCTCCTGGCCAAAATCGTAATTTTTCTTTAGCTACAATAATATTTCTCATTTGACCGTGACCTTTCAGAGAGTAGCGATCATTGGGAAGAATAGACAGTACTTCGTAAGGACCTTTAAATCTTGGTTTCAATTTATCATTACGTCTATGATCTTGGCTAACATAAACTAAATCACCTATATTGTAATTTTTATTATTTCGCCTAACTAAATCAAATCGTTGTTTAAACTTTTGTGCAACTGTTTGTAACCTTAGTTTGGCTGTTTCTCGATCAGCCTGTACATCAATATTAGGCTGCAAGTCTTCGTTATCAAGAACTTCGTTTAAATGTGATTGTACTATGGGTATATTTGCCTCGACGCCTATCAGTAATCGCAAAGGGGAGAAACCAGTTGACTTCTGTATTGTGGTATTTATCGACTGCTGCACTTTTGGCAGTACGTTCGGCCACTCTGACGGCTCATCACACATAGTGCTTAACATATCGACTACAGTTGAGACGTAACGTTCGACCTGACCATTGGCTCTAGGCGTACCAGTTGCTATCATGTGGTGTTCGATATTTAGTTCTCTAAAAAGAGATTGGATTTGATGTGAGCTGAAATTAGTACCTCGGTCAGTTATTACTAATGATGGTGTACCAAATAATGTAACAGTCTCTCGAATGATTGGTATTAATTCTTGCGCAGTTAATGTCTTTAAGGGTTTTAATAAACAAAATTTAGTGAACCCATCAACTAACAATAAGATATGTTTAAATCCTTCCGTGGTTGCCGTGAAAGGCCCTGTACAGTCCAAATGTATAGTGTGGAAAGGTATAGAAATTTTACTGATCGGGTGTAACAATCCCTGTTTAGGACCAGAACATCCCTTTTTCTTTACGCAAGTTAAGCAATGTGAAATATACTTCTTAATAAAAGCTGTCATTGCAGGAAACCAAAAATATTGTCGAATTTTATGTGAAACTTTATCGAACCCCACATGACAGTTTTCATCGTGAAACAACTTTAAAATATTTAACCTGTATCCTTTTGGTACATACAATCTCGGCTCAGCATTAGGACTTATTTTATAATGCAACAAATTATTTTTGATTGAATATTGGTTAACATCTAAGTCACCAGCTAGCAATTTCGATAATAGGGTCTGTGTTTCAAGATCATTTGCTTGAGCGATTCCTAGCCAAGATTCAGGATTATTAGTATCGACTTCAATTAAATTAATTTGAAAACGTGAACGATGCGATTCTGGAGTAACGGAAACAGGATTGCGACTTAAAAAATCAACATGTCCGATAAATTTACCCTTTCTATATTGGATTTCAAATTGAAAATCTTGCATAAAAGTCCACCAACGTGCTACTCTAGGTGATAAATCTTTTTTCGTCATAGTTGATTTTATTGCGTTACAATCAGTAATTATTGTAAATTTAATACCAAGAAGATATACTCGAAAATGTTTTAGGGCATTAAAGATGGCTAGTGTTTCTAGGTCATAAGAGCAATACTTGGATTCTGCAGGGCTTGTTCGTTTACTATAATAAGCAACTACTTTATTAACGTTATCTACTCTTTGTAATAATATTGCACCGTAACCTATAGCACTAGCATCGGTATGTAACTCCGTTGGACGTTGGGGATCAAAGACAGTCAAAAGGGGTTTTGAAGTAAGGTGATCAATAATATAATTTCGTGCCTCATTTTGCTCGGGACCCCATTGCCAAATTTGGTTGTTTATAGTTAATTTTGTAATACAGGCAGTACGCGAGGCAAAATTTGGGATAAACTTCCTAAAATAACTGCATAGACCCATAAATTGTCGAACCTGCTTGATGTTAGTAGGTACCGGTGAATTAGCTAACGCATTTATTTTAGATTCGCCTGGCCTAATACCTTCACAAGATATTTGCCTACCCAAATATTCAATATGATCTACGAAAAATTTGCATTTCTTAAGGTTTATTGTAAAACCAGAGGAATTTAGTGCCGAAACTGTTTGCTCCAAATAATCTAAGCCTTGTTCGATTGTATTAAATGCAATTAAAATGTCATCAACGTATACTAATAAAAAAGGTAAATGACCTACTGCTTTAATGATGGCTCTTTGAAACACCGACGGGCCATTACAAATGCCAAAAGGCATTTTGATAAACTCGTAGTGTCCGTCTGGTGTTACAAAGGCCGTGTACTTAGAGGAGTTGCTCGAGACAGGGATTTGATAAAAGCCATTTTTCATATCAATTGCTATATACAATTTCGAATTCCCCAATTTATCAATATGATCCTCAATAAGAGGAAGAGGGTATCTATCTTTCTCCACTAATCTATTTAAAGCTCTATAATCTATACACATTCTGTCGCTTCCGTCTTTCTTTTTGACTAAAATCATTGGACTGGCAAAAGGTGAATTACTCTCTCTGATTATATTTTTGTTTAATAACTCTTGCACCATTTCTTTGACTTTTTGCCTCTCTATTGGGGCCAGCCGATAGGGCCTGTAGTAAATAACCTCATCTTTTTTTAATTTTATTTCTAATTTACCAGTTTTTACATAGCCAATATTGTCTAAGACAGACGGATACTTTTTAAAAATAGCTTTTATCTCATCCTGCAGTTTGTGATCTAAATGTTCTATTGTAGTGGAAAGTTCTATAAAATCAGAAGTATTATTTTGAATAAAATTAATACTATAATTTGATTTTGTGACATCGTTTTTTCGCACTAATCGGGAACCTAAATAGTCAGTGACAATTTCAATATCAGGGTATTGGATAGCATTTCTGCCAATCAATAGATCATAGTCAAAACTATCATTAGGTACAACAAAAATATCTAGTTCGATACACAGTTCCTCAAATTTAACTGGAACTGTGAGTTTAGCAAATGCTTGTAAGTTACCTTTACCTATTCCGCAAAGAGTAGACTGACATGGACTAAAATGTACACCAAGACCCTTTGCTATAGACTTTTTTATTATGCTGCAATTTGACCCAGTATCAATAAGGGAATTAATTGGAATATTGTTAATATAAACTATCGTTAATGTTAATTCGAGTTGCCTAAAAAATTAGTTTGATTTTCTGGTTTAGATTGGTCATTTTTAGGTTTGTGCCAACAAAAGGAATCTAAATGCCCGGGTTTTTTGCAGTACGTACAAAATTTCCTTTTCGTCAAATCTTTACTGTTTGATGCTTGCTCTTGTAAATCAGAATTTTTTACAGGTTCACTAGTATGCGAATTATTCTTTGAGCATTGACGCTTAGTATGACCGAACTGCCCACAAGAGAAGCATTTTATGTCATTGGTTTTAGAATCTATCTTAAAACGTTTATTAGGATGCGAGTTAGACTGGTCCTTACTGTTACTGTCTATTGGTCTTTTCTTTATTTTCGTATATGAAGTGAATAGGGATATTAACTCAGAGGTACTTTTAACATTGCTGTTGAATGAAGCCATTCTTACATTTATATCAGTTATACTACCACAAACTAACTCTATCATTTGACACTCTGTTAACGTAATTTTTGTATTTTTCAACAACCTAATCTTCTCTCGAGCATATTCACAATAAGAATCCGCAGTTTCCGATGTATACAACACTGCTTTTTGTAGTTTCTCTGCCAGATTCTTTTTCTCGGGGTAAAGGGATGTTAACTCTAAGCGTAAATTATTCCATGAACGACCTTCAGAGGGGTCCCATGTTTCGAACCATAATAAAGCTGACCCTTTAAGGGCCTTACCAGCTTTTGCGACGGTTGCTATGCCACTCCATCCGAATTCCTCAGCAAGTGCCTCGATGTTGTTGCACCATGATTCAACACCAAGGTCACTCGTAGCTGGGTCGAACACTGGAAGAGCGACGTCACTGTCTTTCTGGCGGGAGCCGGATACAGCATCCTTGATGGCCTTCAAAAGTTCTTTTAAAACAGGAAGATCCATCTGGAATTTAAAAAATCAATATTAAACAAACTGCTAAACTGAGGTATTTATCCCACTTCTGATAATAGTTATGTAAATAAAAACCACTTTTAAAAAATATAATCTTTTATATTTCACTTAATTATCCATTACGTTGGGAAACAAAAAATAAAACATTATAACCTCAAGAAAATTATATCTATTCTTTCTATATTTAATAATATTTTCTACATTTTTAAAGGCATAAATAATCAAACAAATTAACATAAATAAATCAATTCTATAAACATTTTACAAGGAAATCATTTAATAGCATTTTTACATAGTAATTATACTTATCTTACTATTTCAATGGTGATTCACACACTTAATAGTTGCTAGGTATACTTTACAGAGCTCTGCACCGACCAACGTCTGAATTGAGAATGTCTCGAGTTGGCCGGAGCGACCGCTTTTATAGGCGGTAACAAACAAGTATGACTCATCGTCGATCGTACGATTCATAATTGTTTGTGCATTTTAAAATGTTACAATTTTAATATAAATCGATTTTATTTATCTAATTAAATTATAAATCAATTACTATTGTACATAATAACATGAAATACATGATTTAATAACAATTATATTAATTATAATCTAACACACGCATGACATAAAGTTGTATTTAAAAAGTAATGCACATAAAGCAATAAAATTTAATGATTGACGTTTGCCGGTAGAACAACGCGATACTAATTTGAAAAGAGTGCACAATGCGCCCATTTGTTGCGGACGTTTTTGGGAAGTGGAGTGTGTATCTTTTTGTAAATCAATGCTTCGACGAGTAAACAAATTGTTATCGCTGCTCGCTCACACATAGCACTTGGATTGTAATTGTTGAATGACAGTTTTGATTTTTAATTTGTATATTGTAATGTAACTTTTTGTAATGTATTTTTTTTATAAAGGGGGGAGTATTGTAGGGACACAACATGTAACTTGAGCGACTGCTGACAAATCACCTTTACAGGCGCGCCATTGTATTAGCGTCGCCCAGCAGTCGTCTCCCCGCAATCATGTAGCTAGGTCGTCGTAAATATATTGTTATTGTATTTAAGTATAATCTGGTACCAGGAAATATATAGTATACTAGCTGATGCCCGCGGTATTACCCGCTTAATTGTTATTTTACACCATAAACTACCTATAGGTATTCCAAATTTCATCAAAATCCACATTTAGTAGTTTTTGCATGAAAGGGTAACAAACATCCATCCATCCTCACAAACTTGCATTTATAATATTAGTAGGATAGGATAAGCAAAGGTGTGTCACTTTAGTGCCTAACAAATAAGGTGAATATTATCTTCACTAAATAAAAAGAAGGAAAACTTGAAATTAAACCCTATACCAATCCGTCTGCAAGCGTGGTATTAGTAGGCCAAGTATCCCTCCGTCAAGGAAGGAGGCCCGTCCCTGTAGTGGGACATTAATGGGCTGTTATGATGAAATAAGTTGACAATTACGAATTTAAGCTCTCTAGATATATCAGACCCACAGCTAAAAAACCGGTCAAGTGCGAGTCTGACTCGCGCACCGAGGGTCCTGTACAAACCTATTTATTTTCCCGCCAAATTGTGATAACGTCAGGATTCAGCTGTTTAAATACTATTTTTCCCGCCAAAATTCAATGACATCACGACTTAGCTGTCAAAAATTCTATGACGTCACGCCTATCTGTCAAAATTGACAGCTGTCAAAAGTGACAGAGGTATAAAATATTTTCCCGCCAAAATAATATGACGTCACAAATCATCTGTCAAAAATTCTGTGACGTCACGACTCATCTGTCAAAATTCTATGACGTCACGGGTCACGTGACCTATGACGTCACAGGTCACGTGACACAGCTTTCCCGCCAAAATTCTATGAAATCAAAATATAATATGATTGCTAATAAAAAGTAGCCTATGTTCTTTCTCAGGGTCTAAAGATTGTCTGTACCAAATTTCATCGAAATCCGTTCAGCCGTTTAGGCGTGAAAGAGTAACAGACAGACAGACAGACAGACAGACAGACAGAGTTACTTTCGCATTTATAATATTCTCTTATCTCATCCTGCAGTTTGTGATCTAAATGTTCTATTGTAGTGGAAAGTTCTATAAAATCAGAAGTATTATTTTGAATAAAATTAATACTATAATTTGATTTTGTGACATCGTTTTTTCGCACTAATCGGGAACCTAAATAGTCAGTGACAATTTCAATATCAGGGTATTGGATAGCATTTCTGCCAATCAATAGATCATAGTCAAAACTATCATTAGGTACAACAAAAATATCTAGTTCGATACACAGTTCCTCAAATTTAACTGGAACTGTGAGTTTAGCAAATGCTTGTAAGTTACCTTTACCTATTCCGCAAAGAGTAGACTGACATGGACTAAAATGTACACCAAGACCCTTTGCTATAGACTTTTTTATTATGCTGCAATTTGACCCAGTATCAATAAGGGAATTAATTGGAATATTGTTAATATAAACTATCGTTAATGTTAATTCGAGTTGCCTAAAAAATTAGTTTGATTTTCTGGTTTAGATTGGTCATTTTTAGGTTTGTGCCAACAAAAGGAATCTAAATGCCCGGGTTTTTTGCAGTACGTACAAAATTTCCTTTTCGTCAAATCTTTACTGTTTGATGCTTGCTCTTGTAAATCAGAATTTTTTACAGGTTCACTAGTATGCGAATTATTCTTTGAGCATTGACGCTTAGTATGACCGAACTGCCCACAAGAGAAGCATTTTATGTCATTGGTTTTAGAATCTATCTTAAAACGTTTATTAGGATGCGAGTTAGACTGGTCCTTACTGTTACTGTCTATTGGTCTTTTCTTTATTTTCGTATATGAAGTGAATAGGGATATTAACTCAGAGGTACTTTTAACATTGCTGTTGAATGAAGCCATTCTTACATTTATATCAGTTATACTACCACAAACTAACTCTATCATTTGACACTCTGTTAACGTAATTTTTGTATTTTTCAACAACCTAATCTTCTCTCGAGCATATTCACAATAAGAATCCGCAGTTTCCGATGTATACAACACTGCTTTTTGTAGTTTCTCTGCCAGATTCTTTTTCTCGGGGTAAAGGGATGTTAACTCTAAGCGTAAATTATTCCATGAACGACCTTCAGAGGGGTCCCATGTTTCGAACCATAATAAAGCTGACCCTTTAAGGGCCTTACCAGCTTTTGCGACGGTTGCTATGCCACTCCATCCGAATTCCTCAGCAAGTGCCTCGATGTTGTTGCACCATGATTCAACACCAAGGTCACTCGTAGCTGGGTCGAACACTGGAAGAGCGACGTCACTGTCTTTCTGGCGGGAGCCGGATACAGCATCCTTGATGGCCTTCAAAAGTTCTTTTAAAACAGGAAGATCCATCTGGAATTTAAAAAATCAATATTAAACAAACTGCTAAACTGAGGTATTTATCCCACTTCTGATAATAGTTATGTAAATAAAAACCACTTTTAAAAAATATAATCTTTTATATTTCACTTAATTATCCATTACGTTGGGAAACAAAAAATAAAACATTATAACCTCAAGAAAATTATATCTATTCTTTCTATATTTAATAATATTTTCTACATTTTTAAAGGCATAAATAATCAAACAAATTAACATAAATAAATCAATTCTATAAACATTTTACAAGGAAATCATTTAATAGCATTTTTACATAGTAATTATACTTATCTTACTATTTCAATGGTGATTCACACACTTAATAGTTGCTAGGTATACTTTACAGAGCTCTGCACCGACCAACGTCTGAATTGAGAATGTCTCGAGTTGGCCGGAGCGACCGCTTTTATAGGCGGTAACAAACAAGTATGACTCATCGTCGATCGTACGATTCATAATTGTTTGTGCATTTTAAAATGTTACAATTTTAATATAAATCGATTTTATTTATCTAATTAAATTATAAATCAATTATTATTGTACATAATAACATGAAATACATGATTTAATAACAATTATATTAATTATAATCTAACACACGCATGACATAAAGTTGTATTTAAAAAGTAATGCACATAAAGCAATAAAATTTAATGATTGACGTTTGCCGGTAGAACAACGCGATACTAATTTGAAAAGAGTGCACAATGCGCCCATTTATGTCCAGTTCGACCGCGCGGCCATAGCGTTTTTTTTTAAAAAAAACCATGTCAATTTTTTGTAAAAATTTGTAGAAGTTGATTCCCAAAACCATAAATTTGTCAAAGATACGGTTAAAAAGTTATAAGGGTTTAAACATGGCCGCGCCATTGAAACGCGGCGAACCGCGCGGCCACTGAGATCTTTAAAACTAAGCCTTGTAGAGACCTGAAATTTACGCAAATGCAAGATTTAATTTGTAAAAAATTTGTAAAAATATAAAAAAAATACTCAGGTTTATAGTTTAAGAGCTATAACACTAAAACCGAATGGCCGCGCCATTGAAACGGTGGAGAAAACGCTATCGCCTGTATCTCGCTGAAAAAAAATCGCAGAGGTGTGTAGTTTATTGTAATTACCCAGATTTGAATTTGTCGAAACTAGGAAAAATACAACAAAAATTCCTAGGTTTATATTTCAGGAGCTATAAGACTAAAACGATATGGCCACGCCATCGAAACGGTGAATAAAACGTTATTTCGCCTGTATCTCGCTGAAAAAGCATCGCAGAGGTCTGGAGTTTTTTGTAATACCTAGATTTTAATTTGTCAAAACTAGTAAAAATACAATAAAAATTCTTAAGGTTATATTTCAGAAGCTGTAGAACATTATCAGTATGTGGTGCGATAGGGTGACCATGTCTTATTGTTTACAGAATACTTTCTACTTAGTGTTACAGAAATTATAATTCAAGGATTCTAAATAAAATTAAAATGAAACCATAAATATAAAAACAATTATGTTTATTGCTTGAAAAGTCAATAATACAGTTACAGTCCGCGTGGACTTACGAAAAACTAGCCCTAAGATTGGTTTAAATGACGCAACTCCGCCCCTAAGCTATGTGATTAGTAATGAACACTATTGCATCTCACACGCGCCACCCCCGCGCGCCTCCGCAGGTCAGTGCGACGCGTACAGCCGTTAGTACTTATTATTCTGTGGTACAGCGACGTAAGCGTAAGAGTTTCGTTATCAGTGTGTCGTTGTGATGTTAACACGATAAAAAAGTGATCTACTGATTATTAAAATGTTCAGTTCGTGTGTAATTACGATTAAGTGTTGTACTGTGGTGTAACGTCAGTTCGGTAAATTATGTAAACAATTCAGCAGAAGTGATTAAGGTATGTTGCATTTAAATATTTTATGATTATGTTAGAGCTCTCTCTTTATTTGTATGGATGACCGTGTAGTTAAGATATTTTACTATGAAATATTTACAATCTTATGTATATGAACTTATATGAAATACTAAAAACTATCTAATAACTAACAAAAATAATAATAATATATAATGTTTGCCCTGCAGTGGGACAATAATAGGCTGGATTATTATTATTTAATGTTTTATTAAATCATATAGGTAATTAGAACTTAACTTAGAACATTTGAAATGATTGTAAATCATTTTGATTCCACATTTTTAAATAAGTAAGTACAATCATAACTAGCAGGGATGTAGATATATGTTTTTACATTAAGCGTAATATTATATGAATGGAAAAATTACTAAAAAAACTAAAGTCAATCATTTGAAAGATATACACTTCCAAAGTCGTAAAATGAGCCCCCCCCCCCCCGCCTCTAACTTTTGAAATAATAAAGTTGGAAAAAAAATTGATGTAAATGTCAATAAAAACTTTCAATGAAAACTGGTTTGAACAAGATACAATCATAAGTTTTTGAGATATAGCACAATTTCAAAAACCGCACACGTTACTTTGTAATTCATACAAACACTATGAAAAACAAAGTTAAGAGCAAAACTTTGCTTGTTACTACGGAACACTTCATGGGCGAGTCCGACTCGTACTTCCCCAGTTTTTTTTTGTAACTCCACTGGTAAAATCTCTCTTCCTTTTCCTCTCACTCATTATTTTTTACAAAACCAGAAGTACAATATTATTATTATTTGTTGTATTACAATTTAAAAATACACCATTAAAATAAATAAAATAATTTCTGTAACAATAAGTAGAAAGTATTCTGTAAACAATAAGACATGGTCACCCTATCGCACCACATACTGATAATGTTCTACAGCTTCTGAAATATAACCTTAAGAATTTTTATTGTATTTTTACTAGTTTTGACAAATTAAAATCTAGGTATTACAAAAAACTCCAGACCTCTGCGATGCTTTTTCAGCGAGATACAGGCGAAATAACGTTTTATTCACCGTTTCGATGGCGTGGCCATATCGTTTTAGTCTTATAGCTCCTGAAATATAAACCTAGGAATTTTTGTTGTATTTTTCCTAGTTTCGACAAATTCAAATCTGGGTAATTACAATAAACTACACACCTCTGCGATTTTTTTTCAGCGAGATACAGGCGATAGCGTTTTCTCCACCGTTTCAATGGCGCGGCCATTCGGTTTTAGTGTTATAGCTCTTAAACTATAAACCTGAGTATTTTTTTTATATTTTTACAAATTTTTTACAAATTAAATCTTGCATTTGCGTAAATTTCAGGTCTCTACAAGGCTTAGTTTTAAAGATCTCAGTGGCCGCGCGGTTCGCCGCGTTTCAATGGCGCGGCCATGTTTAAACCCTTATAACTTTTTAACCGTATCTTTGACAAATTTATGGTTTTGGGAATCAACTTCTACAAATTTTTACAAAAAATTGACATGGTTTTTTTTAAAAAAAAACGCTATGGCCGCGCGGTCGAACTGGACACGCCCATTTGTTGCGGACGTTTTTGGGAAGTGGAGTGTGTATCTTTTTGTAAATCAATGCTTCGACGAGTAAACAAATTGTTATCGCTGCTCGCTCACACATAGCACTTGGATTGTAATTGTTGAATGACAGTTTTGATTTTTAATTTGTATATTGTAATGTAACTTTTTGTAATGTATTTTTTTTATAAAGGGGGGAGTATTGTAGGGACACAACATGTAACTTGAGCGACTGCTGACAAATCACCTTTACAGGCGCGCCATTGTATTAGCGTCGCCCAGCAGTCGTCTCCCCGCAATCATGTAGCTAGGTCGTCGTAAATATATTGTTATTGTATTTAAGTATAATCTGGTACCAGGAAATATATAGTATACTAGCTGATGCCCGCGGTATTACCCGCTTAATTGTTATTTTACACCATAAACTACCTATAGGTATTCCAAATTTCATCAAAATCCACATTTAGTAGTTTTTGCATGAAAGGGTAACAAACATCCATCCATCCTCACAAACTTGCATTTATAATATTAGTAGGATAGGATAAGCAAAGGTGTGTCACTTTAGTGCCTAACAATTAAGGTGAATATTATCTTCACTAAATAAAAAGAAGGAAAACTTGAAATTAAACCCTATACCAATCCGTCTGCAAGCGTGGTATTAGTAGGCCAAGTATCCCTCCGTCAAGGAAGGAGGCCCGTCCCTGTAGTGGGACATTAATGGGCTGTTATGATGAAATAAGTTGACAATTACGAATTTAAGCTCTCTAGATATATCAGACCCACAGCTAAAAAACCGGTCAAGTGCGAGTCTGACTCGCGCACCGAGGGTCCTGTACAAACCTATTTATTTTCCCGCCAAATTGTGATAACGTCAGGATTCAGCTGTTTAAATACTATTTTTCCCGCCAAAATTCAATGACATCACGACTTAGCTGTCAAAAATTCTATGACGTCACGCCTATCTGTCAAAATTGACAGCTGTCAAAAGTGACAGAGGTATAAAATATTTTCCCGCCAAAATAATATGACGTCACAAATCATCTGTCAAAAATTCTGTGACGTCACGACTCATCTGTCAAAATTCTATGACGTCACGGGTCACGTGACCTATGACGTCACAGGTCACGTGACACAGCTTTCCCGCCAAAATTCTATGAAATCAAAATATAATATGATTGCTAATAAAAAGTAGCCTATGTTCTTTCTCAGGGTCTAAAGATTGTCTGTACCAAATTTCATCGAAATCCGTTCAGCCGTTTAGGCGTGAAAGAGTAACAGACAGACAGACAGACAGACAGACAGACAGAGTTACTTTCGCATTTATAATATTAGTATGGATTATTCATCTGCATTTTATTATGGGCCCTACAACATCAAGAACTTCTTCCCCTAAACCCTCTTTCACTCGAAGCGTGCCGATGCTGTAGTTCCAAATCAATATAAATATGAACTAAATGATGGCCGACTACTATAACTTTTGTATGTATGTTGCATATTTCATCTGCTTGCTCATCAGGCTTATACATAGGTACGTCCTGGTATACAAATGTCCACCGAGAGAGAAAAGACCAGTTTTCACTCTTGTATAATTATGTCATACTAGCCTATTCCCGCGACTTCACCCGCGTGGTATAGATAGCCTAAATGTTATTCTACACCCTAAACTACCTATATTCCAAATTTCATCAAAATCCGTTTAGTAGTTTTTGCGTGAAAGAGTAACAACCATCCACCCTCACAAACTTTCGCATTTATAGTATTAGTAGGACTTAGTCTACCCACTTTACCACAGGGATTGTCTGTGTGAAAACAAAAATAATGACGTCACCAAAACACGAAATAATACGCATTTTTTTAAACGCGGTAATATATAGGTACGACTGAATGGATCTTGGTGGAAAGAGCGAATGTCGTTCAGCATTCATGGCAATAATATAATTGTGTTTGCTTTGTCACCATTACTTTGCGGGTCTGGCCTACTTCTTCCTCTACACGCACTACGTTTAAATGACCCAGGTCCCGGTATACAACGATAAGACAACAAAAACATTGGAACGCCTACTTGTTTTTTTTTTTAATCTCATTTATTTAAAAATAGCCATACATCGTATAGATTAAGTCGGCTTGGAACGCCTACTTGTTTTATACTGGCAAACAGGACAAACTGTACAAAGGAAAAATTCAACCATGTATACAAGTGGAATTACTCCACCAACCCTATTGAAACTGAATTTATTTATATAAAAACAAAATGTACTTTGCAGTAAAAGACATACGTAGTAATAGTAACTAACAATATGTGGTAAAGAAGAAAAATTTTTCCATACAATCTAATACCGATAGATCTGATCTTATAGGCTTATCATCTATACTTGTCATCCGCAATGATGCCTTGCAAACGGACATTGATAGACTGCTAATTATCATCATACTCATGATATGCAAGTTTTAATTGAGAATACGATTGAATAAGATAGTTTTTCGTTTTTAGTTTAAACGGATGAACCCGCGGGTAAGAGCTATAGTCATAACATAACATACGAGCAATAAAATTCAAGACAAACGTTTAACCTATTTATTCGCCTGGATAGATGCAAAATAAGCCAGTGATGCTGCTAGATCAAGTGGAAAAATTGGTCCACGGCAGGAAACCCATAATAATAACTAGGTGGTTACAGTAATTCGAATACATCAGTGGAATGTGTTGCGCGGTCACCGAACCCCTTTGTCGGCTAAGGCAAATGGTTCGTACCATATTATCCTCGAAGCAATGTGTGGTTTGCATTCTTTGCTCGTCTTGGCATTGACAGATCACACCCAGATATACAAAATATGTAACGGTTGATAACATTCTACGAACATAATGCGTGCCAGGTAAATATTGAACTGCCCACAGACTCTACAAAAACAAAACATCAAATTAAAGATAAAATAAATAAGACAAAACTGTCAACTCTTCGCCTTACGTTGCCTGTTGGATTAAAATAAAACAAAGAAAGACTTATAATACATAATATAATTAAAAGATCTTGGCTCAATATCATTTACATAAGTAAAAACATCTCGTACTATTTACATTGTCCTTTTCACAACTCATTTACAATCACAAAAAAAAGTGTTTAAAAAATCTGAAATACATACTGGACTATTATAATCTCCATTTACACACATTTGATCATATAGTACATTTATTATTTACAAATATTTACAATAAGTGGATCTTGTATTAAATAAAATATTATATAGTACATTTTGAGTCTAAGATTTAATGTAAATAAATAATTATGCATCGAAATATACATTTAGAAAGATTCTTGCTAAAATTTACAAACAAACCAATCTGAATTTATTGACTACTACTAGCTGACCCGTGCCCACTTCGTCGGGCGGCAAAAAAGACGCGACCCTTTTTAAACATATTTCACTCCTATTAGTCATAGCGTGATACTATATAGCCTATGACACCCCCCGGTAAAGGGACTATTCAACACAGAAACAATTTTAAAATTCGGTTAAGTAGATTCACAGATTACCCCCTACAACTTCACAAACACACAAACTTTACCTCTTTATAATATTAGTATAGACTAGTTGGTGCCTGCGAAATTCGTCTGTGCAGGATTACGCTATCGACTAAGAATGCTCAAAGAAGGTACTGACGGACGGTAAAGACAGAGGCAATGAATGCAATGTGAACTGGACGGACAACGTAATGAACAGGGGGGAACTCAGGAATGTGCAAAATACAGCAATTAGTGAAAAATTTATAGTATTGCTAATTTTATAAGCTGAAACCAATATACAAAAACCTGTATTCATTTTACATATGTATCAAAATCTTAGACTCAATTGTATAGAATCAACATATTATTATAGTCTATATTATAATTTGTTGTAATATATAATATTATTTACAACATTACATACTCAAGCACAAATGAAAGGCTTACTACTTTCATTATATTGAGATCTTTAACTTGTAGATATGTTTGTAAAATCATGATGGCTTCCCGTTACTTACTTGTTACAAATTTGTTATTTGGTATTCCAAAATCAGTTTTAATTTTTTAGTGCTAAAACTGATTTTGTAATAACAAATTTCATAAACAGTGGTTTTATGACGTGTTAAATCATGTTTTATAGTTAGACCGTATTTTGTAATAAGGCCGTTAATAATTAACTTTCTGCAGGTCAATTCTCGAAACATACTATTTAACTTAACTTAATTTTTAATTAATCCAAAGTGGTATTCTTGTCCGTTATAGTAAAAGTTAAAATTAAGTTAAATGTCAAAAAAGAGTTAACTAACAGAGTTGCCAGTTTACGGTATACAAAGATTGGAAATTTTAATAGATTTTCTAACACTCCATATACAGAAATAAAACATTAATATATAAATCAACTACAGGAAATTTTCTTCGGTAAATTAAAATATTATAAGTTCCGTAAAATTCTATTCTAAAAAAAAAAAAAAAATGAAAATCAGGGCTTTGAATGTAATAATACGATATCCCTAACTTGTTTTTCCCGCTCGTTTCGCCATACGCATTTTAGCGCGAAAATTACATGAACTGTCACTTTAAAAATGACAGAATGCCGTTTTAAGCTTAGTTACAGTACGATTACATTATTTAAAAAAGATTTTAAATTTAAATACAAGAATACCAATTGTGTGACAATTTGACAACTAAAAGTTAAGTTAACTTAATTTTTAACGATTTTAAGGAACGAGAATTGACATGCTGTTCAAAATTAACCAAGACTGTCTAGGTAACGCAGCTACGTGTAAAACTAAATTACAATAAAAGCAAATTACGTACTGTAAAATAAGTTTTGAATTTAGCAACATAACCTGTTTTAACTTTTTAATCAAGGATTCCTAAACTTCTCAGTAGATTAAACAAGACAACGAGAAGACTAGCATGCTTTTAAGTAGCTTTGAATTGATTATAAACTGAATGCATATTGACGTGGTACAATTATCTCTGTCGATAGGTACAAAACTGAGATAGATACAGAAGCCAATACAAACAGAGTGTGGCAAGATAATTCGGATCAGTTCAGAACAGTGATTGTTACTATTTTATATGACAAATTTGTCGTATAAAATTAAAAATTAAATATAATTATTTTATTTTTATTTCTCTTCTGTCTATTACATTAATAACAACTAAAAACAAATGTCTTTACCGCCATATTTTTTTGACCATAAGTTAAAGTCAGTCAGCCAACTTCAGAGCAACCTACAATCATAGATATGAAAATAAATACAATAGATTACTGGTTTCTGTACCTAACAGTTTTGAAAATTAGGTAAAGAAAACTGATAATAAAATCACAGTTTTAACGTGTCAGTACATTGAATCAATAAATATTGCAATCAACAAAATATGATTTTTATAAACATTCTTATAAAAAAAATGTTTGACATATGAATGTAAGTTTATTTCTATACATATAATTGTCATCTATGACTTAATTTTAACTGTACAGTACATTAGTGTAAACAAAACAAGGGGCCACACAAGCGATATTGTATAAAATGGCATGAACCGAATCCCATGCAAGAAAATTATTTTTGCAATCTAGTAATTATTGTCATGGGCCAGTATGTTTGTTTGTTAATTTTACCTAAAAGTTCTTGAGACACAAGCTAATGCGGTGCTAGGTCTTTTAGGGAATGATATGATGTTTGACTTTACACCCACTCAACACACAAGGGTGACATTTTGCATTCTAAATCCATCACCCGAACTCGGATATCCAAAATTATACAATATCGCTGGATAAACCATACCCGGCAAAACGCCCACTGTAACGATAAATAAACAAAAAGTCTACAAATAATTTCATATTACTTTCGTCAAAATACAACAGTTTTGTTCACAGACCAACACGGTGCACACAGAGAGAGGCACCGTTTTCCAACTGTCGACACATTTGAGCACTGTACACACATACACACACTAGCGCCATCTAGTATTGACACACACCGACACAGTATTTTATGTTCTGAATAGTTTATGAGGCTCGTCGTTTTAAAGTCACTTTGCCCCGCGCTAACTGAGATATGTATATCCTTACACGCTCTAAGTTCGTCTTCTTTACCCATATCTGAAAAAAATTCAATAAAATTAAAATAAAAAATTAAAATTAATTGAATTATCTCCCAAGCACATAGCTAGAAGCTATGGGCTAAGATGATGGAATGGAGCGTCTATGATGAAGGTCGGAGATAATGACGTGGAGTATCTCTAAGCCAGTTCGTGTAAGCACTTTAGAATGTTGACGAGATTTCAAAGTAAAGGTCCTACTAAAGAACCCTGGGGAACTCCTCAGATCATTTCTTTTACCATTTTGATCCGAAATTTAAGAAACGTGAACTCAATTACACTGCAAATATGGAGGTAACATAATATTTATATATTATGTTAACTCCGTATATTTTCTAAATTATTATTAACTAGCTTCCGCCCGCGGCTTCGCCCGCGTGAAATTAGTTTTGTCAATCAGAATCAGAATCAGAATTTGTTGTGAGTGAGAGTGAAGTGAATGTGAGTTTGTCTTTGTAGTTCCCGTTTCGAATCCGTACAGTTCGAATTTCGGGAATTCCGTTTGTAGAAAAAGCCTACGTACCAAGATTTATTGTCTTATCTTCAATTCAACCCCTATTTCACCCCCACACTGGTAAAAATGTCAAAATGATAGAACATACGATTTTTATGTAAAAAAAAAAATATATTGTTAATAAAAAGTAGCCTATGTTCTTTCTCAGGATCTAAAGATTGTCTGTACCAAATTTCATCAAAATCCGTTCAGCCGTTTAGGCGTGAAAGAGTAACAGACAGACAGACAGACAGAGTTACTTTCGCATTTATAATATTAGTATGGATTTATTGCATAAACAGTACTTTAGAGAGACTGTCTGCAATAAGCTACTGCTTTCTGATCCTATAGCTATTACCAATACCTACATAGCCATTGTCAAAAATCCGTTTACTCACCGCCTCATCAGTGATGGCATGTATCTGTCCGCACAGCTTGGGCAGATCTCGTCCCTCCAGCGCCACGCTCTGTCCGCGGTGGTACCAGCGTCTCTCGTACAACAGCTTGCCGTCCTCCACGCGCGCCTCCGTAGTGTCCGCGCTCTCACGTGCGGGGGACTCGCCTGTGAATGCGTTGTATATTTTCTAAATGCGTACAGTAAGTAAAAATGTAGTAGCATTTTTGGTAATATAAATTTTAGTTTCTCTACTTATGTTTAAGATGACAAAAGCTACATCTGAACTAACAGCTGTCGTGGGTGTGATAGAAAGCAGCTGTTTTAGCAACTTAAAAAATAACTAGAAATTGATTACCTACTTCACTGCAGGAGCTTAAAAATGTGGCATGGCGACAAAAAGTTTAAGAAGTAAAACTGGCAATGCTCTATTTGTCATTTAATAAGTCAAGCTTTTGTTTTTTTAATCGAAATAATACGTCCCGTAAATTCGGATTAGGAGACTGACCAATCTTCAGAGCGTTGGTCTCTAAATCCTACTTTGAAATTTTCTTGAAGACCTAAATCACTAAAGTTTTAAATAATAAATCACAACTCACAAGTACTAGTAGAGTTAAGATGTTTCCTGTGCCCGTGCTGGTGAGTGTGCGTGTTGGCGTGCGTGTGCGTGTGCGTGTGCGCGTGCCTGGCGGCGTGCTGCAGCGCGCGCAGGTCGTGCTCGATGTCGCGCTCGTCGAGCTGGAACGTGAGCGTGTTGCTCATGGGCTTGCGACGCTTCTCCGGAGCCGGCGCCGGCTCGTTCGCCCGCCGTCGTAGTATACGCTTCATTACTGGCTTCACCTGGAATTATGGAGTTGTTTTTGTTCAATTGTAATGTCATGTTACAGGAAAGTCTGGTAATTGCTTTTATAGTAATTTTCCTAGTCACCACTATGCAAAGGTCCCTACATGCTAAAATGTATGCAATTGACATCCACCAGATCACAGTATTGGATTCTGCACATGATAATTATTTGTGAGATTCTTGAATTTTTGTCTTCAACTTAGGTGTTCTCTGTATCTGATACAGTCCCCGCACCACAGGGCTCAATCCCTAATGCGGGAGCAGTCGTTTAAAAAAAAGTTTTGTTTCAAAAAAGTAATTGCCTACTTTTTCATGCAGTATTTGGATATAAACTTATTCAAAGGATAAAGGCTATGTATGTATTATCAACACCGACGACCTGGTTAGGACGGCGGGAAGGCGATGGATGAGGGAGGCACAAGACTGCGCAGAGTGGAAACTTTTAGAGGAGGCCTACGTCCAGCAGTAGACGTCCATAGGCTGATATGGATGGATTATCAACACCTATAAACATCACAACTAAGAGAAGACATCTACAAACCTCCATAGAATCTCCATTTAATTCCATATTTTGCCTCTCATTCTCTATTAACTTCCTTTTATCTTCAAAATCATTAAGCAAATTCTCCCTTAACTCTATCTTCTTTTCCTCAAACTCCTTAGCTGCAGCTTTCTTCTCAGCTATATACTCTCTTTCTACTACATCATACATATGTTCCCTGGAAACAAAATAACAATATCTATAAGTAAACTTTTTACAATTGTATTGCATAATGTCTAAAGCCACTAAATCAATTTTGATCATTCTTTAAGAAGTTTTTTTTTTGCAATGTATTTGACCAATCATACACTCAAATTCACCTGTTTTAATAAGATAATTTAATATTTTTTTATAGCATACTCAAATCAAGCTGATGCTGATCATACTAAACTTAACATACTATGAGGTATATATTTTCTGCTGTATGTAGTATACACCTATTTTTATATTGTATTTCCATTTACATTCATCATTATGACAACATAAATGAGAAAACAGTTTAGAAAGAAGATTTAGAGAAAAGATATTGCACTACTAAATAAATAAATATTGATAACTGCTTGATTGTCATTAACAGTAAACATTATTTATGTACGAAATAAAAAGAAGGAAAACTTGAAATTAAACCCTATACCAATAGGTCTGGCCAGTATAGTATTAGTAGGCCAAGTATCCCTCCGTCACGGGAAGAGGCCGGTCCCTTCATTGGGACATTAATGGGCTGTTATGATGAAACATTATTTATGTTAAACCTTACATACCTATATATTTTGTTTAATCTGAGCCTCTCGTTCAACTGATGTTCTAGCCTCTTGACTCTCCTAAGAAACTCAGGATGTATACCGTCTTCTAACTGCTGTAACTGCTTCTTTAAGCTTGCTAGTTTGTCTTGGTATATTCTGAAATAAAACACATACATTTAGCATACTATAACAAGTAATACTTTAATATTTTTAATAGTAAAACCTTTATGATTTTGCTGCATAGTACAGTTGTAATTATCTGTTATACATATTATCTTGGGTTAGGTTTATTATCTTTGAGTTTCAATGCAGATTTCAGCTACACACATTTAGTATAATGTTTTTTTATATAACAATATATAAAACAAAAGCAAGAAGCTAGAAATATAACTTGTGTAATATCTAAGATGAAAAAAAATATGAAAAATTAATTGAAAAAATTTGACTTAAAATAAAGAAATTACATCAATGTGTAAACTTACTGTTCCTTAACTTCTAGTGGTTCATCATTGTTAGGTATATCAGTCTCACTGGCTTCTTCAGTATCTGTAAGCAATAGCAAGCACATAATACATCACTCTCTGTGTGGTGACGGAGTAAGAATACAATATGTCACCACCCTATCTCATCCCATGGGTGCCGTAAAAACCGACTAAAAAAAATTAAACCCTATACCAATCCTCCTGGCCAGCGTGGTATTAGTAGGCCAAGTAACCCTCCGTCACGGGAGGAAGCCCGTCCCTGCAGTGGGCTGTTATGATTATTATGATGAATACATCACTTTAAAAAGATTAAAACATAGGTATTTTATCTGCTACTGTGGACTTATAAAGAGGAACTTGATTTCTTATTGGATCTTTTGCACAATTACATTGTACAGGAGGCAAAAGACTTTTCACAAGGTGGCAATATTTAGAGAAGGCATATGTCTGGCAGTGGATGTCAATAGGCTGTTATGATAATGATCACATTAACTAAATTTATCTTTTATATTTAACATAATATTTCACATGCTGGATTTATGAAGTTAAACATTGTGTAAGTCCTCTAATCTCTAATAATTTATGTATGTAAGTTTGGTAAAGGATATTATCCTTTACCAGTAACTGTACTGCAGAAAAATCAAGAGCTTTACATTAGTATCATCAATATTGGACATTTATCACATTAAAAATCTCACTCCTCTACTACTATGAATGATTGCACACTTAAATATTCAGGTTTTTTTTATTCAATTTCAGTGACAATTAAGTATTGGTAAATTACTACCCACAAAATGTGGCAGAATACATTATGCTGATAAAGATTTTCTTTTTTATAGTATAGCTCCTTTAGCCAGGGAAGTTATGAAAATAAACAAAAGTAATAAAAAAATGTGATACACATCTTCGGCATTATATCAATTCTAATTAAAGTATGAGTAAAGTATTGAGTTATTAAGCTAAAACCATTATGGTTGGACTACTCGATTAATATGGAACTTAATATAAGAAGTTTTAGAAATGCTTATTGATTTAAAATATTTTATTTAGAAGTCAAGCTTCTAAATAAAACATTTTAAATCAATGTTAATGGTTATAAACAATAACCTTGATTAAGTACCATGAGTAGATGCCACTGATAACACAAAATACTGCTTTTGATTAGCTAATTGAAAACTGTTCAAATTCTAATAGAAATACAGTTGCTTATAATAGGTATGAGTATATTAGGATCAGGTGATGGCAGATAATACCAATGATGGATCATAATAAGACTGAATTGATTTCAAAGAAGTGGTTTATTCATGTAGCTACCTGCTCACAACAAAGATAGGTTATTCAACTGAGTAGTTTTGAAAGTAAGGCACATGAATAGGAAATTTTACAGATTTTACTTCAAAGAGAAAGCATTACTAAAAAATGTTAATTACGTCATCAAACAGGTTGGTCAAAAATAGGCGGGAATGAAACGTTGTGGTCATCTTCACACGTAATACGGATTATTGTAATGACATAACATATGTTTACATATCATCATATATGGTCTAACGATATGTATACAAGCTCAAATGGAAATTTTATGAGATAAAACATTAAAACAGGGTTAGACAAAACCGTAAACAAAACATACCTTCGTCACTATCTTCAACTGGAGGTGCTGCTGGTAAAACATCTTCTCTGTCCCTGTATTCGTCTAAATCGTCGTACCCATCGTCCTCGAAGTCATACTCGTCACCCGGGCCCGAATATGGTGATCCTTGGTAAGACATAGTAGATGCGACGCGTAATAGTTGCATACAGATTGGATCCGATCACCACCTCAGAAACGAACTCTCACGACGAGTGACACAGATAATAACACGAGCAATAAACGGCGAATGCCAGTTAGGTTACTCATATAAAGAAATTAATATTAATTCAACTTCGACGAAAAAATGAAATTAGATCAAATTGAAGCTGTTTTATGTCAAAGTGGACAAAAAGCATCATGATACTCTGTAAAATTAAAACGATCAACACTTTGCATAAAACGGCGCTAGTTGTGCCTGCATTCTTAAAGAGTGAAAGAGAGACCCGATTACTTCTTACGAACCCACAATGTATTTTAATTATAATACTATAACAGCATAGACTATCTACTTTTCAAAAGCAGGGTAGATATAATAGTAATCGACTAAAAACAATATAACTTAAATGTTTTTTTACATATTTTTAATAGAGAGTAACTACAGATAGCGCGCGAGTTGAATGCAGTGCTTAGGAATGCGGTAGTGCTGTGACCTAATTATAATTATTGATTGACATTCATGTCGATAAATTTAAACAATGTTATAAGTTAAATTTTATTTAGTACACTAGGTTAACATGATGAAAAAAAAAAACAATATCATAATTATCTCATGTTTTTAATAATCATAGTCCAGTCAAAATAGATATCCAGTTTGAATTAATTCCCAACAAGCTGGATTATTGTGCAGGGCTTGAATACGTCATTACAAATGATATGTCAAAAGTCCCCATCGATCCCGCTTGTGCGTTGTTTTTTATTCGAGGTCACAAATTTTTGTTTTTTGAGTATATCTCTAAAACAACAAGAGCTATCGAAAAATAGTTCAGACAAAGTTTGTAGACCATAAAATTATCTACAAATAATATCTCAACACTTTTCTCCTACAAGTCATCGCTTTCGAGATATCGTGACTTTAGAGCGCAGGAAAGTCGTATTTTCGACTATATGCACACACTTGCTTTTTCCCGCGATTTCGCTCGCGTTTATAAGTATTATTAAAAATAAGGCTTATTTCAATATATAGTAGCAATATGCATGCTTGGTCTCAGCCTAATCGGTTTGAAATGGACAAAGTTACATACAAACTTTCATCCCTTATCTTATCCCTTTAGGGGTAAAATTTATCAAAATCCTTTCTTAGCGGATGCCTACGTTATATCATCTACCTGCATGCCAAAATTCAGCCAGATCTGTCCAGTGGTTTGGGCTGTGCGTTGATAGATAACTATGTCAGTCACCTTTGAGCTTTATAAATATAGAAGATTTCCGCACCACCTCTGAGGTAAGTAAGGTCAATCTTGCACCAACATTGAATCAAATACAACAGTACATTGAATCAAATACAACAGTACATTGAATCAAGTACACGGCGCTTTTTTTAACGTGTTTTCTCCAGTAGGAATACTCCTACCACATAGAACATGATCTATGAACGCACAGCCCAAACCACTGGACAGATCTGGGTGAATTTTGGCATGCAGTTAGATGATATAACGTAGGCATCCGCTAAGAAAGGATTTTGATTAATTTTACCCCTAAAGGGATAAGATAAGGGATGAAAGTTTGTATGTAACTTTGTCCATTTCAAACCGATTAGGCTGAGACCAAGCATGCATATTGTTACTATATATTGAAATAAGCCTTATTTTTAATAATACTTATAAACGCGAGCGAAATCGCGGGAAAAAGCAAGTGTGTGCATATAGTCGAAAATACGACTTTCCTGCGCTCTAAAGTCACGATATCTCAAAAGCGATAACTTGTAGGAGAAAAGTGTTGAGATATTATTTGTAGATAATTTTATGGTCTACAAACTTTGTCTGAACCATTTTTCGATAGCTCAAGTTGTTTCAGAGATATACGCAAAAAACGCAAATTTGTGACCTTTGACCTCGAATAAAAAACAACGCACAAGCGGGATCGATGGGGACTTTTGACATATCATTTGTAATGACGTATTCAAGGCCTGCACAAAAATCCAGCTTGTTGGGAATTAATGCAAACTTTAATCATAATTTAGTTTATTTTGACTGGGCTATCATTTCACAAAACGGAATAAAAAAATAACACGGGAACTTCAGTATTACTATTAACACAATAACACGACAAACGTACGATAGTCGACAAGGATGGCACAGCACTACACTGATAGCGGGGGGAGATGCTCCCGCTCTTTACCTCAGACCCCGACTGCATTCAACTCGCGCACTATCTGTAGTTCCTTATCCAAATTATTCTATAACACAAAGCTAGTAGGTCTTTAAAGAAAGTTATATGTTGGTAATTATCTAAATAATATAATATTAGAACCAAGGAACGTCTTAGTAAGAATGATAAACTGATTTAATAAGTTTGAATTTCTTTGTCTACAAAGATTATCAGCGTTTGAATAATTCAAAACTATATTAGCTTATGTTACAATTTGACATAATACCTATGCATAATACCTTGGGTCAAAACAAGAAAATAAAATAATAAAAGGAATACATTTATTAGTAGTCCATTTAAATCTATTAAAATTTGTCAGTGATAGCTACAATAGGCATAGCCCTGTGTCCTGTATAAATACAATCACTATACTTTAGAAACCTCGAAGTATCCTCAGTAGTCAAAGTTTCAAAGTATAAAAGAGACATATAGGGGTCTGTACAATCACTACTCAAATGAATTTAGTGTAACAGATAGAGACGGTACAAGTTCATCATATTGGTATTAGTCATAGTCATTAATATACGTAGATGTAAATTTAAATAATTTTAAGAGAATCAACGATCTCACGTTAATGAGGCAATGTATTAACTATATGAACTTTTTAATAAAATAAACGATCCATCTATTAATTAATTTATATAAATCTCACAAAAAGACTAAGATCCGAGTTGAAGGATGCTCCAACTTAACAAGTCTACTTTATTGTGATAAATCCATAATACCATAGTTGGTAGACCTTTTTTAAAATCTGATTTTCAATGCAACTTTGTAACCCTACCTCATAACAACAAACTAACAGGTCATTAACATTGCAAGACCATGTTATGCCTTTGCTATATGAATTAGATTATTTGGGTACTGAATAAAATTGATCACTGTGAAACTGATTTGAGTAAACTGAAAATTGAATTAACTTGACAATAACGTTTACATTATATAGCAATGAACATCCATGTTTAACACAATAATTTAAATAAAAAATCACAGAAGTAATTATTGTATCCTATTGACCTCATGCACGGCCCACGGCATGCGGCAGTCACTTACACGACTGCTTTGCAACAGAGATGGTTTGGTTTAACTAATTATGTCTAGTCAATTATATTTTTACGTCTATATGTTTTCAGTTATCTTATGTGAACTACGTCAGCTTCACTCTCACTTCGTCAAGAAGCTGTATATAATAATTCATTTCAACCTTTGGAAGTAATTAGTCGAGTTATCTATAATAAACTAATGTATGTAGGGACCTCACTTGAAAATAACGTACTAACAAAATAAAGTTGTCATTGTCTATTGTTATTATGTGACGTCACGTACGTGGACGTCATCTTGAATGAAAAATTCTTGATTTATTATTTTTAATCATAAATTAAACACGTAAAGCGAGTTACCAGTCAGTGTTAAGTTCTTTAAAATAATAACCTCGCTTGCGATGTATACAATTATTACTAGTTTTGTGAGTTCGTAGTTAGTGAAGGTGACGCTATTAGCTATTGTGTCGGTGATGTAATTTAAGTGATTGGGTGGCTTCTTAATCCTAGGTACTACAATGGAAGAGTCCTCATTTACGATCCCGGCCGACGACAATGGTGAAACTGAACTCGACCCTAGAATACAGGTCAGTGAGTGAAAAATAATGTACTGAGTAAACTGTTAGGGTAGGCCCTTTTAGTTGCAAAGATGAGTGTCAACTTTGTAGATTATTTCGCCAACGAGCATAATGGATACGATATATTATATCAAAACATGAAATACGGACTTATAGCCAGCAAAGAGCTCTCAGAGTATCTTAGGGAGAGGTCAAATATAGAGGAAACTAATTCTAAATCCTTGACAAAATTAGCTAAGCAAGCAAATAATAACTGCGCTCAGGGAACATTTGCCCCCTTTTGGGGCGTATTGAAATGCTCAGCAGAAAAATTATCTAACTTACATCAGCATATGTTTCAAAAACTAAGTGAACTTGTGAAAGATGTAGCCAGATATGCAGAAGAGCTTCATAAAAAACATAAGGCTGTTAAAGACTCTGAATCAAATACTCTAGAAGTTGTTTTGTTGATTCAAAACACTAAGCAAGCTTTACAAAAGTCTAAGGATGTGTATACATCTAAGTCAGCCGAGTTAGAGAAGTTACGTAAAGATAATGCATCAGCTAAGGATATTGAAAAGGCTGAGATTAAATTGAAGAAGCTTCATGAAGACTATAGACAATTAGCTGAAAAGTACAACCTGGTTAAACAGGACTTTGAGAAAAAAATGACCCAAACATGTAAACATTTTCAAGATGTAGAAGAAGCACACTTAAAACAAATGAAGCAGTTTGTAAATTCATATGCTGACATAATACAGAACAACCATGATCTAATGGGACAAGTACATAGAGATTTTAAACATCAATGTATGGAGTTGACAGCTGAAAAACTGCTGGAACAGTTCTTAATAGAAAAATATAATGCTATTGAAAAAGCAATAATTGACTTACCAACATCTTTACCTAAGCCAGGTTCAGCTAATAATTCAATATCAGAAGCAGATCAAATATCAACTGTGTCTAATGGGTCACACAAACCAGCTCAACAAGCTAAGGCAAGTAAGAAAGAGCCATCTTTTGCTACCAAGACCTCCAGAAGAACTACCTCACTTTTGAATTTGTTTACTCCTAATTTTCAAAGCAAAGAGGAACCCAGTGGAAGTGTTGAAGGTGCTGCTCCATGCTCCGCACCTTCTAGCCCAAGTGGAACTCCAGCTACACCAGTAGCACCTGATAAGGATGACAACATAGGACGCACAACACTCAGAGAATCCAAGTGGTTCCTGCGCAGCAGAAGAACTAAACCTAAACTCAAAAAGGCAAAGAAGAAAAAGGATGAAATTTCTGAAAACTCAAATGCTGGAGAGAAATCTGATTTAGAAGAAAAAGAGGAAGAGGTTCCTGTAAAGGAGGATTTCATGAATTCACCTGAAATTGATGAAGAAGGCTATTGCATTCGACCTAAAGATGAAAAAGGTAGTGTGTATTCTTCAACAGATTCAGATTCTGAAGAAGAACGAGAACAAAAAATCCATGTTGAAATAAAACCTATAAGTAATGGTAATCCTATCTCAGCAAGTGTTGATGAGCTTAGAGCTACTGTAGAAAATATATCATTGTACAAGATTGGGACAACTAGACGTGGATCTAATGCAAACACAAGTAAAGCCAGCAGTGACCTATTGGATTTAAATTTCTTTCAAAGTCCAACAGCTAGCAACCCTGCATCTCCACATGGCAATGTCTCAAATCCTTATGCTCCTTTACAAGGGAATCCATCTCATTTATTAGAGAGTCCTACTCCTATTTCTAATGCTGATGTAGGTGATTTATTCTCTGAGGTTGGTGAAATGAATCAGTCAAATATAAGAACGTCAACTCCTACAATATCCTCATCAATTTCTTTACCACGGCCACCGTCGCGTCGATCTGAAGGTGATTTCCGCACTGCTGGTTCGTCAGGGTCACGAGGTCCTTCACCTCTTACTATAGGCATGGCTGATACAATACCATTAGCAGTTGCTTTCCATGAGATAATTCACTCTTATTTCCGAGGTACAGAAGAATCTAAGTGTCAAGTAAAAATGTCAGGAGATATGATGTTGTCTTTCCCGACAGGGATTGTTGGTGTTTTGGCTAACAATCCAAATCCAGCCAAACTATGTTTTAGGCTGAAAAACATACATAGATTGGATAATGTTTTACCAAATAAACAACTGATTACTATAAATGCTATGATGTCTACTCGCGATAATACTGTAGTAGAGTTTAACATGCCTGCTTTAACATCTCTTTTAAAAAGACAATCTGAAAAGAATCCAACAGCACAATATTTCAATGTAGATATACTTAAATACCAAATTCGACCTAAGACTGGTGCTGGATCATGTCCATTCCAAATGGTTTCTTATTGGAAGTGTGAAAAAGATCATACTGATTTGAAGGTTGATTACAAATATAATTTGCATGCTATGAGTCCACCATCACCACTGCTAAATGTGTCAGTGTGTGTTCCGATGAATGGTGCAGTAAATAATGTGATTGCAATGCCCAAAAATACATGGAGTGGTGAAAATGAGCAGGCTCTATGGCGCTTTACAGAATTATCACAGCATTCTGAAGATAGGGGGGTGGGTTCAATGAAAGCACGCTTTGAGCTCACAAAAGGTCCTTCTAGTAAAGCAACTATTTCAGCACAGTTTAATTGTGAAGGTGCAACTCTGTCTGGTATTGAGTTTGAACTTATAGGCAGCGGTTACAGGCTGTCCCTAGTGAAGAGAAGGTTTGTTTCAGGCAAATACATTTGTGATAGTGACATGAATTGATTGGTCCAAAACACTTATGAAAACACAATCTTTGTGTATAGATGTTGTTGTCATAATTATATTCAAAGTGTGAATTGAAGGAGTATGTTTCTATACTACATGTTTTGATGTGTATATGTTTTGGTACCTTATAGGACTGTTTCCTGTCCACAAATATATAGATATATATAAAAGTTACAATAATGTATCACAGTATAGTTTATAAATTTGCAAGTTAATTTTTTAGTTATTAATTTGAAAATTGTATTACTTTTAGGGGTATTTTTCACATTACTAACTTATTTTTCAGTATAGTTTAAAGTGCCATTTTATACTATATTTTGTAAATTTACACATGAGTACTTGTTTGTTGCACTAATACATTTATGATATTTTAACATATTATGTTCACATTATTAATAAGTAAGTACTCTTTTGTTGTAATTATTAAATTACATTTAGTGACATTTATCACAATATGAATTCAAAACTTTTTCTTTATCTTGAGCTCATTAGTCTTTATGTCAAATGCTAATCTTTCAGAAAGAATCTATTACTACTGAATTAAAAATATATATGCTCAGTATCACTAAAATTTCAGATTATAAAAGATATATTGAAATGAGCTATTTACCTGTATGTAAACATTTAAAATACTAACATTAAAATAGTATTTTATTATTACTTCTTAACAAATGTCATAAATAATGTATATGAAGCTAAAATATAATAATAATATTGTAATTTCTTTTGATATTGCAGTTTGATTTACTTGCAAGAATCCACAAATTAAGATTAATATTAACCATCTCATTAAATTAAAATGACTGCAATGTTTGTATATTTTTATTATTATTTAATATTATAATAGCCTTTGTTATATTGCTTATCAATTAAACAATACATACTTTGCAATAATGATAATTATTACAATCATTGTGTAAGTGCAAGATCTTTCACATAAATATTAAATAAGTAATGCTTGAAACACAATAAATAGAATGCAATACTTTATTACCATAAAACTACAATTACATTTTCTTTATAGTTTTTTTACATGCCTTTGCCAAGATGTGTAAAGTATTTATTTTTTGTCCATTGTAAAATCTCATTATATGACATTTTTAAAAAGATATGATTGTGTTTGTAATGTAATATTTCATTATTATGCATACTATTATTATAATAATTAATTTCAAATAAGGATTCATTGAATCTCCAAAGTAGTATAGCTATTACTTTTTTTATTAAAATTATTTTATCAGCATATAATTTATGTTGAATTTGAATGTTGTATTTTTGTAGTCAGCATTTAGTTTTCGACCACCGGCCATGTTTTTTTTTTACATTAAATGTTTCATAACTACTTTACAGATTATTGTATTATATAATGTTTATTGTAATCTCATTATGTTAAAATACGAAATTTATTATATCCCAGCGGCCTAAACTCAGTTACGAAAATAGTTATAATTTTAAATTGACTTTGCTGAAAGCCAGTGTACACACATATTAAATAGGTTGAACCCTATACCTAGTACCTACAACAGAACCATTCCATTAATATATTTTATTATCACTATCTAATTAAGTATTATCGTATATCGAAAAATGTTTATTTTTCATATGATGCATAGTTTTGGCTGTATTATTAAAAAAAACTCATTACAAATCTCTTTTCGTTATAAATATTAAAAAAAAAATGCAAAATGTGTAATAAATTATTTTTGTAACTTTAAAATTTATCGCATGTATAATTCTGATAAATAATGTAACTATTATAGTAATTTAAATAAAATGTAATTTAGCATTTATATAGTTATTTTATTATAGTGTTAGAATACCGCAAACAAAATTAATTTGGGAGTGAAATATGTAAGTAATAATTTTGAGTTTGCTTTGTTGTAGGGACAGGAAACGTTCGTTATAAGGTACAGTTAGATAAAACGATGTTATAGTCTTTTATCTTGACACTTTATGATAAATATTAGTATAGTGATAAATTGTGATGAAAGTATAGTTATGTCTCGGATGTTTCCCGTCTCTACATGTTGCTTGCTGTTGCCATTTGTGTGGGAATACCAAGTGCGCGTGCCGTGCGATTGTCTCAAGTTCTTCAAAACATTCCAGGTCGAGTTGGAGAAGCTGAACGCGGCGACTGATGAGATCAACAAATTGGAACTAGAGCTTGATGTAAGTGCTCACTTACTTATTTACTACTTACATCGAAATATTTGGTAGTTAGGTAACCTTAACCTAAAAAGAGTTAAGTACCCATTTGTAATCTTGCTTTATTCAGAGTTTATATAACATGAAGCTATACTGTTATAAGTAACATAATGCAATGGAGGATTTTGTACTTATATTTTATGATAATGTCCAATTAACCAAAAAGTCCAGTGATGTTAATTAGTAATTCTTTAAAAAATCCCTCGTATACTGCGCTCATTCGGTGTACTCAACGAAAGCCAAGTGTTTGTTAAAAACTCTAGAAACTCGACAATACTAATTGCTAATACGAAATCGTAAAACATGTTGAAACATTCTGTAATTACCAATCACACAGTCAAACGCAGCTCAATAGTTTTTTTGTGTCAATACGTATTCCTCAATATTTATTGTAAATTTTAGACTCGAATAAACATATAAATAATAATCCAAGTATAGTTTAGGAAACTCCACAAAAGTATTGTACTTGCGTATCGTGTTCTGCGATCAACCGATGTTAGTTTTGGCGTGGTCACTTTTAAAGTGAAACCTTAAAAGTGTCCATGCCTGTCCCTAAAACAAATCATAAGATTATGTAATAAAAAAATAACCCTATCTTTTTGCTGAGACCGAAAACAACTTTTTGGTATAAAAGTAGTAGGTTCAACCTGGCCATGTCTTAACCTGTTTCCTCGGGAACCTATGCCCGATCTTTATGGACCTCTTCATGCAATTTTTATTTTCATCATCCTAAAAGAGCCAACTTTCTATGTGTGCTACATAGTAATTGCAAATAATAAAACTCATCACAAAGGTCGTCAATTCGATGCTATTTATCGTTAGCAATTGATCGTTAGGGCACATGCCTTTTAGGGATTTTGATGCATAGACGTTTCAAGCTATAAAGCCCACGATTCTCAGATTCGATAGGTCTCATGAATAATAGAGTATACGTGTTCGAGCAATTGATATTTTATCAAACGTCTTTATATTATTATCTCAAGTAGGGAACCCCTCTGGATCGCCTCTGCTATATAAAACAGCATACTATACTTAACACTTGTTTGAACGTTCGATTCCCACAATTATTTCTGTGGTCCATCAGTGATCCGTGTAATTATGCGAACAATCCGTCTCTTCCTTATTTGTATTCAAGTTATGTTCCCTCGATACACTATCAATACAAGTGCATAAAACACCTTTATTAAACACTAGCTGACCCGTCCCCACTTCGTTAGACGGCGAAAAAATCGCGTCCGTTTTTTAAACATATTTCATTACTACTACACTCCTATTAGTTATAGCGTGATTCTATATAGCCTATGACACTCCCCGATAAATGGACTATTCAACTCAGAAAGAATTTTTAAAATCGGTTCAGTAGATCCAGAGATTACCCCCTATAACGTCACACACAAACTTTACCTTTTTATAATATTAGTATAGATCACATTCAGCTCAATTAAATGGCTGTAGCCATCAAGAAAGTATACAGTAATGTTTTGTTTCTTAGAAGCATTATTACGCCGTCATGCTTGTCTGTAAATGTGTTGGACATTGTGTGCTCGGAATTAGCGCTAACATGATAACTTGATTTACTCATTCTAGTATAAGTTAAGTGTAAACGACTGTACTTCTGAATTTCTAAGATCAAAATATCAATGAACGGTAGCCCTAAAGTACTGAAACGCGACTCACGTTATTTAGTGCGATGGTGTGCCACATCGATACAAATAATTTTGAATGTTTTCCACCGCGATGCACGTTAGAGCAAAAGTATGTATTTCACAACGATTCGAGTCCTGTAACCAGATAACCCTGTAGCTGTGCGCTGTATAGTAGAAACAATGCCATGTTCAGAATATAGTAAAAAAATAAACAAAATTTCTTTTAGAATAAAAAGTCCGTAAACAATGATAAACAACGGTATTGTAAGTTTATCTAAACTTTTTTGGGTAGAGCGTATTTGGATGCAATATACGAGTACCCCTAAAACTTAACCCATATATGCCCAGAACTATTTTTTTCTTAGAAATCTTTCATTTTTGGATACGTGAGTACCTAAAAGGGTATTATAAAGATATTAAGTGAAATTTTCAGGTAGCAGTGCCAGAAGGCTGTTTTTTTTTAATGGGTCGAAAACGACCCTCTGGTCCAATGTGATACTTAAAAGATATAATGTAAACAAATGCCAGTATATTCTCAAATATTTATTTAGACAAGGAAATGTAACAATTAAACAAAAAAATATGAATGAAATTTAGAAAAGCATTTTGCATGTTAATTAACACCAAATTTACTTCATGCAATTATAGTTTTATTTTTGCACATAGCACAGCAAAACCTTGCTGAGCCTTTCATATCATATGCTCCACATAGTGATTTCGCACCGCATGAGGCACACTAGTTTGGATCTTTCTTGTGGATCCAGGTTTACGGCTATCAGCTTCGTAATTTTGGAGTAAAGTGCAGGCAATAGATCCGCGAAATACTAACGTGTCAATGTCGCCTCAATATTGGCAACAGTGTGGCATAAAACTAATAGTTAGTAAACTCGGCTTGAACCTTGGTTGAACCTGTCAAAGGATCAGCACATAAGAAGTAGCCCTTGGTAAAGGATCAGCACATAAGCAGTAGCCTAACCTCGTCGCAGCAATGCACATTTCAAAACCAACCAAGTTTTCTTTTATATGCCGTGTGCAACCATATCTACCGTAATACGGCACCAAGGATTCATCGCTGTTCTCAGCGGTCACTATTATCACACAAGGTAGTAACAGACCTAGGCAGAGGTGTGATCTACTCAAGATTGTTACTGGAAATATCTCTTTTTGCCCAAGTATGATCTCCACCCACTTGATGTTGAGTAACTGTTCCTCTCCCTCTACCACGTCCTATTCTACGTGCTCTTCCATGTACTCTTCCACGACTTATTTGATCTAATAGCAAGGGTGTCTCTGGTTTGTCATTGTCCCTGGACACAGTTTCGTTAGCAACTGAACATCTCAATGTTGAACTCTCAGGTGCAAGTAGCTTTCTACGTGATATATGATAAATATTACATCATCTTCATCTCCAGAATCACCGACAGATACTCTACCGTCCCTCGCAGGATCAATAAACATATCAGCACCCAATATTTTCTCATGACAGTCCAAATTTTCTAACACTTTGATGATCTCATTCGTGTTAACCGCACGCACACATATGCCCAAAGGGTCGTTATCGACCCACTAATGTTTGGACAACTGTATCTGTGTAACAAAATATCTCTTTTATGACACTTGCACTATTAGGGAACGGAAAAATTATCTAATTTCATAAAAAAACCAACGAAATTAGTTTTTCAATGCAGAAAAAGGATATACCTACTTACATTTTTATCAGCAGAGTCAGAAAATTTTGTCACAGAAAATCAAGTCACGACATCAAATGTCACCTGTGACATATAATTACTCGCCTTAACAAAATAATTATTTGCCTATGGTAGATATTATATTAATTAATCCATACACTGCATTACGTGCAAAAAATAAATATTTTGTTGCACAAAAACGCTCCTTTCCCAGAACCATATTTAACGGGTCGAGAACGACCCACTGGGTATATATGGGTTAAGGGAAGTTAAAACTTAAATATTTACTATTATTACTATTTAAATCATGGAATTGCGCAAAGTAAAGTCTGATTCTATATTGAAGAGATAATATACCCGCATTAGCGATCATGGCCTGTGTCGCATGAATTTTTACAATCACGGACACAATAATGTCTTTCTGCAGTAAGGCATTTTTGCTCTAAAATCTAACGTCAAAGCTGTTAAAATTTTAGGATATACCTTATTGTTAAATTTTGTAAGGTTTCGTTACGTAAGTATATTACAGAAGCAAGTTATTAAAGCCTTAAGAATTCATTAAGGCCCTTGAGTTCTAATTTTAACACGTGACCTTGCGATACAATTTGTTTTAATGCCTACCTTGGATAATTTTGTTGAAGAATACATATTATGTTTGAAAAGGTTCTCGAAAGTTGTACACGTGCAGGAATATGTAGATATGGCAAGTCGTCAGACCGTCATGACTAAATTTAATCATTCGACTGGTTCTTAGGTTGGCATCCCTAAATATGGCAACTTGTGTACTTAAATCAGTTTAAATGCGCGTATATCTTATTCCGTTGTATTAGGACTCTTTTTCGAGTAAAAATTTAATAAAATTTGAGTTTATTTTTGTAGGTAAGTGTAGTTTTTTTTTTTTTTTTTTTTTTTTTATTTATTTATTTAAGGTCGCTCAAACATCTAAGGTCATTAGCGACCTCTGTAGGTTTACAATATTAAATTAAATTATAATAATTAATTTCTTTAAGGAATTTGACAGTAATTTCTACATTGTTTAAAAGTTAGCTTAAAATAAATAGCACTAGGAAATAAAAGTAAATATGTCTGTTGCTTTGCCGAAATTAAGCGGTGAATAATTAATTGTTCATCTCAGCAGTGCTTAAAATCTACCCGTAATTATACGTATAATTATTTTAGTCGGATAATAACAAACCTTGACTTTTATAATTAATTGTTACATAAGTGACTAGAAAAAAAAGTAAGAGTAGCGATACTTTTTGTGAGGGACGTTATCGAAATTTTAGAACACTATCATTATTCCAGTAAACAATTTCATTACAGATTGCACGGCAAGCAAAGTACAGGGTTCGGCAAAAAAACTTCCTGGACATGTGATCTCGTTGCGTGGTGACATTAGCTGGCTCCCACGATCGCCGGACTTAACGCCCTGTGATTTTTTTCATTGGGGCTATTTAAAATTAAAAGTGTATGAACAACGTTCACAATCTTTACGAGCCCTGAAAGAAGCAATTACACAAGAGGTTGAAGCTATTCCACCTGAAATGACTCAAAGAGTAATCTCAGAATAACTTCAGAAAAAGACTCAACCAGTGTATCGACAGTGAAGGAAGCCATTTAAGGGATGTTTTATTTAAAAAGTAACATTTTCTAAAATGGCATAATATGTACTTTTAGTTGGTTCAAATAAAAATTCTTCTAAAAATCTTACCTTATTTGGTTTTGTTTTTATTAGCTTCCCTTATAGGGGAGGTTTTTCTGCCGGACCCCGTATAACTTACTAGCTGACCCGTGCCCACTTCGTTGGGCGGCGAAAAAAACGCGACCCTTTTGTAAACATATTTCATTACTGCTCTACTCCTATTAGTCATAGCGTGATGCTAGCCTATGACAATTCTCGAAAAATGGACTATTCAACACAGAAAGAATTTTAAAATCGGTTCATTACATCCAGAGATTACCCCCTACAACGGCACAAACACACAAACTTTACCTCTTTATAATATTAGTATAGATTTATCGAGTTATCAGCGCTACTGTACAGTCCTGAACAAAATAAAGTAAAATAAAATAACGCTAAAAGCACTGTCATACCATATTTACGTTAGTACATTTAACAAATAGTGTTTGTTTACTCCGTGTCTAGAGCAAGTGGCACTGGCACGTCGAGTACATAGTGTAACAAGATCAAATAAATCCTGTTATACTTGCCCTACTTAGTTGAATGCTGTGACTTGTCCGTTACTACCATTGTCTTACAAGGTCTTATGATTTTGTACTACAATCGTGCGTGAAACTTAGTTTTTTTCTTGACTCCTAAAAGAAACGTAATTATGTTATCTCAGAACTTAGTCATTTATTGACCAATTTAATAAACTTTTTACGTTTGAAAGGGTATATGTACTTTCAAGTGCATCTTTGCATAGTGCACAGTTTTTCAGTAAAATTGCAGCTAATTAAACTTTACACGCTAGTTCCAAAACCTTCATACTACTATCATTGACCTACCTTCTTTTTTACCAATGGTGTACATTTTAGCACCAATGCATATCTATTTCTTCCTTACAGGCAAATTCGGCATACAAAAAACTAAACGCCCTCATTTCCTTTTAGTCATTAAGGTCATATCTGATAATGGCTACCTAATCAATCACTTGTTAGGCCCAAGTCTTCCTTTGAATCAATGGTAAATCAATCAAGTTCGTTCACCATCTAGGACAGTGTTCCCTTAATTAATGACCCATTCAAATAATTCGTTGTGAGGCATAAAAAATATTGTAAGTACGGCTAATACATATCGATATTTCGTATTCCGTAATACAGTCGTATTATAAAGCTTAATGTTCTATTAAAAAAAAATACGGACAGTACTATTTAAAAACGTTGGTCTATGAAGCTGCCATTGTCAATCCTATCATCATCTTTTTAGCCAAAAGACAAAATAGCCATAAAGAGCTCTGAGAAGCGTTGGAGTCAAGACCTATTCGAGTGTTATGTCATTCGGTTCGAAAGTCATAGTTAATTTACCGTTTATTTTAATATTAAAAAAAACGGAAATGACGAAACAATTGAATATCAATGTGAATGAAAAGTGAGCGTTCAAGATTACGCACAATTATTATAGCGATGCTATTGTCTAGGTATACCTATTGAATCGTTATCTTATCAGATAATTATCTGTGTAAGTAACGATTAATACTTATGCTAATTTACATTCTTTTGAAAGGAAAACCAAGTGTCGAGATAGTAACCTCGTGATTTTTTTTATTTTATGTAATGCAATAGTTACAACAGTTACTAATTATTTACCTATACCACCTATTCCACAAACAATGGACATCTGCTATCTTGTCCTCTGGGACCAAACACATGCACAATGGAAGATCTCATGCATGCCACTGAGAATGCAATACTCGTGGCAAAATTTTGGGCTGACACAGTTTGATTGTCATCGACACGCAAAGAAGAAGATTTACCTATATTTACAAAATAAATAAATATTCTATTCAAATAGACACCAAAGAAGTCAGTTTGATGAAAATATAAAGTTTTACGAGACTCGGTAAAAGCGTAGCCTCGCCTACCCATATATTATACTTGACAACGTCATTCATTCGTTAGTATGATTGTGTAGGTACAATATATTCTTAGTAGTACTTGAACTAGATGCTCTCCAATTCTGAGTATATTGGTAGTAATGACGGTCAAACAGCGTGCCCTCTATGTAATAAAGGTTATTACTCACTATCTATCGTAAATATATATAAATATACAGGTATACGTAAATTTTCAGTTCTCCGTGGGGTGACGGAGTAAGAATACAATATGTCACCATCCCATCTCATCCCATGGGTGTCGTAAAAACCGACTAAGGGACTATCCGTGAATATTATCTTTACGTAATAAAAAGAAGGAAAACTTGAAATTAAACCCTATGCCAATCCGTCTGGCCAGCGTGGTATTAGTAGGCCAAGTTTCCCTCCGTCACGGGAGGAGGCCCGTCCTTGCAGTGGGACATTAATGGGTTGTTATGATGATAAAGTATACGTAAAGTATCTCTTTCTCTACGACTATCAATATTTCACGATGGTGACGAATTTGGCTGTTAAGCGTTGACTAGTTAAATTTTAGCTTTGTGTACCATATGGACCCAGAACATTTCTATTGACTTAGTTTAGTTCGTCGTCGTTGTGGAATTTAAAACGTAAATTTATCTTCTGACTCATGCACCTGTATGAATATAATTTCTCAATAATCATTAGGAGATGTAAACCTCGAATAGATTCTCTAATGATATTAGTTGGCGCCTGATATTTGAAATGTATGTAGGAGATATGAGTAGGCTATAATATATTCTCAAATATTTTTGTCCTTCGAAATTACAATGCGAATTTTTTTGTAACACAATCACATATGCTTATAAATAAAAATGTAAACAAAATTATAGCAATGTTTACTAAAATATAAAGTAGATAACACTAGAGAACAGAATAGTGAAGGTACGTTAACAGGCGATAGAGGCAAGGTTGCCGCGAGCGCAAGTGGCGTATAGATTAGGTCAATTACAGCGGCCCCGCGCATCGCATACGTGCTAACTATATGACGTAATGAACGTACATTAATGTTAATGTTATTGCGAACTATATTTCTGTACAAACAACGTGATATTTAAGTATTTCCATAAGGATAAGTATGTATATACTCCACATGCAACCTTGTCTAATTTCTCCATATTTATGGCGTTAGCAATGAATCGATAAAAGGCGCATGTAGGCACGTTATACTGCAGGAGTCCGTAAAAGGAAAGGTAACTTAAACTTACATTTTATAAAAGTGATTGCACTTCTATCTAGAAGCATTTCTATTACGATAAGCAAGACTTTTTCCGACTTCTCCCTACCCCTCTAATTTCTTCTGATAAATTTTATTTCTGTTTAATTTCTATGAACGGGTAACAAAATGTTGCAATGTTCTCTACTAGCCCAGTGGCATTCTTGGTGTTTCTTATCAGGTCACGTCGTCGTCGAAACTGGCTTACTGGAATAAGTCACATAAAAATCGAATGAATGCCTTTTCAATCATTTTTTATTCTACTCAAATTGAACTCTTTTTGTGTTACATGCATGCACATCAATTCATTTTTAAGCTCCCGAAAATTGACAAACATAGGAAGGCCAAGTTTAAGGCGTTGTTGGCTAATTGTATATTAATCGACTCTACTCTTTCCAGGAGTCTATGAAAACATTCCATCTTCTGTTGAACGAGACATCTCGCCGGCTGCAATCGTGGACCAAACGCCTGGGCACGTGTGTGGACAAGTCTAGGCCGTATTATGACGCTGTTGGGGTAGCCGCGGCCGCTAGGCAGGAGTGTCAGAAAGCTGCTGTGCAGTTTCAAAGAGCTAGTGGTAAGTAAGACTTTGATATATTGTATGACTTTTAGAAGAGATTTTTGGAGCCCGTGCACGTGTTTTGGCAGTCATGATAACCACGATGATGATTTTGTAGATCAGAAGCAAATAATCTGCAGTGGATTTTAGAAAAATAGTTGTGCACGCAACAAATGCATTATAATTTTAAAAAAAGCAAATATTTTTTTAATTTTATAAATCTTCGTTGATTTTTAATATTTTTGAAAAAAATATATTTATAGTCCATTTTCGAAGGCTAACTATACTATTCTTTTAGAGGTAAAAGAAGGAAATAATTTTATATGGTAGATGTATGTTTGTTATGCCTTTACGCTCAAATGACTTCAGATAGTTTGCCGAAAATCAGAACATTATTTTCCGAACTTCTTGTTTTTGTTTGTTTTGCAGCAAAGTTAGTCATTGTTGTTATTATGAGTTTGCTTTCTTTTTTGTTCTAATAGATAGGGTTTCTTTCTTAGTTAAAAAACTTTACATTATCTTCATTACGTTGTTGATTAGTCATGATGTCGGATAAAACTTAAATATAGCAACGATATCAACGCTCACAGAACGTTAGTACACAGGTGTATGTAAATTCCCAGGTATTTACTTAACATCTATCTACGTATTATTTTGATAAATCAATATCAAGCATTGAAGCTATAATTATCTATTCCTATAAATTTTCGTCTCTAGTGTCTATAAAAATATCTTTTAAACTATTGCGTTTCATTATTATTTTGTAATGGCTACTGCAACCTGCGCTGAACATCAAGCAATATATAGGCATGTCGCGTTAAACTCCCATTTATATACATACCAAATATTTTATGAAATATTTTTTATTTCATTTAACCATGTTTTCATTTCCGCCTTGAGCTTGTGTTATTTATTTTCATGTTGGCACTGGGCACGGTCATTCTATTGGATAAGGTTTGTGGGTACGGAAAATACAACCGTAATGAGCAAACGGCAGTCGTTTACACAGTTAAAGCCCTATTAGCGACTTGAACACAATGTGTAATAATGTAACGTTATATTCAACAAAGTATTGCGTTGCAATGTTACAATTTGTAACAAAATACACTTCTCATCAAAAAAATCGAAACAGTTGCAAGTTTGTGTTTTATAAGGATTATCTGAAAAATGTGTATATTTAGGAATATGTGTTATATATCATTTAATAGGGAATTTAATGAGGTTTTCAAATAATGATGTTAATGTTCTAAATTCAAATTAAATTTTCATAGATTTCGTATTTTGTTTAACAAGTCGTATTTGCCCTGTACGTAGTTTGACGGAAAATGATAAAATTAGGCACGTAAATGAAAAAAAAAGCTAGGAAACGTTTATTTAATAACCAGTATCGCGCACCCAGAGTTACTCGCTCCTCTTATTACTGCGTCCGTGGGATGTTTACCCGCAAAAACCGCCAAGTGGTGGCATTGCTGAATTCTGGACTTAGTCAGGTTATTACGGCTGAAATATTGCATCTTAGCCTCTTGTCTTTTCATAGAATCTGCAAACGCTATCAAGAGACTGGTTTGTTCACGCACCGTTAGAGATCTGGCAGAAAACAAGTAACTTCCGACCAAATAGATCGATTTATAGTAATACCTTTCTTACAAAGCCTAGGCCTTAATGGCTTTCAACCGCAGCAGCAGCTTCATGATGAACCTATGGTGACTGTAAGTGACTCTACAATTAGAAGAAGGTTGAAGAAACGTGGACTTGTACCGTACAAGCCAGAAAATAGGGAGGATATACCTGCAGATCATCGAAAAGCGCGCCTTAACTTTTTACGTAATTACCTAAATTGGTCATACATCTAGTGGAGCAAGTTCCTCCTTTCTGATGAGTGCAAAATTGTACTGTATGGTAACGATGGAAGGACTAAGGTCTACAGAAGTGATGGAGAATGCTGTGCACTATGAAGGATTAAAAGAAAAGGCCATCCATGGTGGTGGTTCATGGACTATTTGAGGAGAAATTAGTGGCAACGACAAGACCGAGTTTGTCTTTGTGTTTGGGTCTCGTCTGCCCTTTTTTAACAGTCATAGGTACATCGAACAGTATCTTGAACCTCTTGTGATGCCCTATGCACATTTATTTGACTCCGGTTTAACATTTATGTACGAGGATGCTAGGACAAACACCGCGAACGTTTCATGAGATTATGTTACTGAAGTCGATGTCTCTATTATTGATTGGCCAGCAAGAAGCCCGGACATGAATCCGATTAAACATCTATGGGATGAATAAAAAAGACGAATTAGTGTAAAAGATCATGCCTCAAAAACACTTAGCCAGCTTTAAAATGCAATCCAAGAGGAATGGAATAGAGCACTACTATTTTTGATCGTGACTCTCATCCGATCGATGAAAAACCGTACAGGAGCAGTAATGAGAGGTCGGGAATGGTATCCGAGTTATTAAATAAACGTTTCCTAGTTTTTTTTTCATTTACGTGCCTAATTTTATCATTTTCCGTCAAACTACGTACAGGGCAAATACGACTTGTTAAACAAAATACGAAATCTATGAAAATTTAATTTGAATTTAGAACATTAACATCATTATTTGAAAACCTCATTAAATTCCCTATTAAATAATATATAAAACATATTCCTAAATATACACATTTTTCAGATAATCCTTATAAAACACAAACTTGCAACTGTTTCGATTTTTTTGATGAGAAGTGTATTACTATTCTGCTAACGTATTGCCATAATGTAGATGTTTAAAACTTTTGTGTTATATGTATCTATAAAGTAGAAGAACTGTAAATACCTATATTGCCATACTAAGCGCAAAAGCGTTATTTAAAATAAAATCGTAAATTTAAATTTTTATGGCATAGGATTACTTAAAAAAATACGCATCTATTGAACTAAGTCTAATAGCGGTATATTATTTAAAAGATATAAAATAACATATCTCCATTTCACTTTATCCCGACATTACTAAGGATGCTCTTTTTACAAATTATTTGATTATCTCGTAACTAGCTTTCACTGAGATACCGCTTTTGTGCTTAGTAGGGCACTATATGGCTTCAAGTATCACGCATAATAAGGATGAAAGTTTTACCAACCCCTACGTTTTCTTGTAATTAATATCGTTGATGGGTTTAAGATGTATAGGTTTTTGCCCCAGTGCGAACGCCTTGCTTGATTGCTTTAGCGAGGTCACGCACTGTGAGAAAGTAACTAAGATAATAGCAACGATTCTGTAAGCCTTTTTTCTAAACTATATTGTTTATTGCTCCTACGAAAGCAGTATCGATTTTACTTCTCGGCATAATCGAAATACTGTCTGGTGCTACGTCGAAATTTTATGACACCCAAAGGATGTAACTGGGTTAAGATAATTTACCGAGCCAGACAAATAATTGTGCTATTGTGTTTTGGACTATAAATATTATATGCTATAATAAATAATTGATTGTCTCAATTCATTGTGCTCTAGAAAATATAATTTGATATGGGTACAGTGACCCTTACAGATACTTGCGATATTGTATTTAAGAAGGTCGATCATAATTATCAAATGGCATTACTAATTCTATTATATTATTTTACAATACAAATCAGGCTATTTGTCGCTGTTTTTTTTATTCAAACAAAGAAAATCCGGACTAAGGACGGAAGAGGATCATATCCAGATTGATCAAACTATTATCTCATGTAAGATTTTATCCCGGTTGATTACATTTTGGTCACTGCAAAAGGGTTTCTTAGCCACCAGTCTTGTTAATCCTCTACTAAACAGTAGTCTCTCCGTGTGGTGACGGAGTAAGAATACAGTGTGTCACCACCCCATCTCATCCCATGGGTGTCGTAAAAACCGACTAAGGGACTTTCCGTGAATATTATCTTTACGTAACAAAAAGAAGGAAAACTTGAAATTAAACCCTATACCAATCCGTTTGGCCAGCGTGGTATTAGTAGGCCAAGTATCCCTCCGTCACTGGAGGAGGCCCGTCCCAGCAGTGGGACATAAATGGGCTGTTATGATTAAACAGTAGTCGTCTGAGATATTAAGGGGATACATTGACAAAATGCACTATCTTTCATCAACTACTACAGGAATATGAAAAGACCAATTAAGCTAGAATTTTGATATAGGTAAATTGATACCTTTAACTAGGCTATTGTAATTACGAAAACGCGATAGCTTGATTTTGGCTCGATCATATTTAATTTTGAAAACACCTCTAAAAAAACAGGTTTTTACATATAACACGGAAAGTACACTATCATTATGCTTATAATTACTCAAATACATTCGTAACATCAATATTAGTCTTACTGTAGAATATCATTAACATAACTACAACCAATATCTTTTAATTAAGAAAATAAGATTTTAGCAATATCACAGCCTGTGAATTCACAGCTCTCTGGATCGTTGCGGGCGCATCGCAATTTCAGATCTTATACCTACTCGTTAACGATTAATACAGAATGAGTACGGGCGCTAAATCAGTCTGGCGAAAGCCCGCTTTGAGGTCGGACCTATGCATGTCTACACACCGTTCCAACCAAATTTTAACTCGTAATTATTATTTATAGTCGTAACTAAATAGTTATTAAGTATATGGGATTAGATTAAAATATTCGTAAGTTCACACTAATAATATAATAAAAAGTACTTATAATAATAATAGGTTAGGTTTTAAAATATTTGTAAGTTCTTATTAATAATGGGTAACACTAAAAAGCGTGTTTCAAAAAGAAAATTAAAACAGAAATTCAATGATAGTTTCGCAAGAATGGCGGCGGCAAAAATAGCAAGGTAAATAAATCATTGTTATTATAATAGTTATTTTAGTAACATTGTATCGTAACAAATTTCTGTAGTTATGTTATTCACAACAGCGAAACCTAGGTAAGGTTCGGTATATAATTCAACTAAGTACCTAGTTGCTGTTGGTACTTTTGGTATTTCAAGCGTTTGTTATGAACGATTTTAGTCTTTGTGCTGAGGTGTAATTAGTTTTATAACCGCTTTTGTCAAGTTTTGGCTACATAATTGAAACCACGTAAGTAGTACATGAAACACAAAGAACGTCCAGTCCAGACTCAGGACAGTTATTTGTGGATCACACAAAAAAATTGTCTTACGTAAGATTTGATCTCTCATGCACTCCACCGCGGGAACGTTTACAGACATGAGACAAACGTACACAAAGAACGTCCAGACTCAGGACAGTTATTTGTGGATCACACAAAAAAATTGTCTTACGTAAGATTTGATCTCTCATGCACTCCACCGCGGGAACGTTTGCAGACATGAGACAAACGTATACAAAGAACGTCCAGTCTCAGGACAGTTATTTGTGGATCACACAAAAAAAAATGTTTGCCTTAGGCCGTGGCGGGCGCTGTTATCAGTAATCGTAAGTCAGCATGAAGTTGATTTTCCACCAGAGGGGCGAGACGAGACGAGAATTGAAATCGCACCGACCCTTTTCCATTGTTAATGTATTTTGAACTCTATTTCACAAGCACAACAACAATAGGCTTATCGCGAAAAGCGTTCATTTTTATTTGTGCGATCCACAAATTATTGTCCTGAGTCTGGAGGTTCTTTGTTTTAGCTAAGTAAATGTTTGTAAAAGTCCCCGCGACGTAGGACTACATAGTGGGGCTGTTGTATTTTTTTTAAAAGTTATATTATCTTGCGTGAGATTCATAAACCCGCGACCTCGTGCACTGCGACCGCTACCGCGCCCCTGAGGCAGTCAAATTATTTGTGTGATTCCCAAGTTATTGTCCTGAATCTGGATGTGCTTTGTGACTGCATAATATACCTTGTGCGCGAGTACATTTTAAAAAAATATGGGGGCTACGTGTATGGACATAATAGCCCGGTATATAGTAGGTTTTTCTGTAACAGAATTTTCTGTTACCTACCGTGGGCTGATGTTGAGCCGGAATTGTCTGGAGTAGTTTATACCTCCAAATAAAAATTAGATTTTTTCCCTTATAAACAAATATTCAAAGTACTTTTTATAAGATGTAATCATATAAGCCCTATAATATGTAAATAAACTAAACTAAATATACTACAATCTAAACTATGAAAACATTATAATTTTCTGTAATTTTCTAAGTTATATTTTTTTTAATGTCTTTAGGAGAAATGTACAAAATGAACAGATTCCTCCACTAGAAACAATAATATGTGACTTATCTACTGTGTCAGCAACGAGTATCCAGTAAGAGTAAGGGATTTTTATATCGATATAATATTAGATAAATGCTTATAATAAAGTGTGTGTATATTTTAAGGTGATGTAATTGCAGGAATCATTTAGCATTTGAATCCGGGTACAATATTAATAGTAGCAATAATAATAGTAGCCGAAAACAGGGACATGACGAAATATCTAAATCTGAGAACAGTTCACTAAGTAGTGACGTAATTATGCAGCTAAATAAAATAAAAAGAAATGTTTCAAAAAGGTAAGTTTCTTTTGGTAAATATTTTGTAACTTTCGTTATTATTTGGGTAGAAAATAAAGAGTTAGTCACTCGTATTGGTATTGCTTTTATTTTGTTTCAGAAACACACAAAAAAGGAAATTGACGGAAGATGTGATTAATAAACATAAGGATAAAAAAAAACCAAAGCTTTCTGTCAACGAACAAATGGATTTGCCTTATGAAGTAACTTCACAAGAAGAAGAAGAAGTATGTGTCTGCTGAATCAACTTTTATTGCAAACTATTATATGAAAGCTTTTTATGATAAGTTGCTTTTATTTTTACAGATAGAGAAGATCAAAGGCGGAAACCACAGAATAGTAGATTTACAATATTTTACCCAAGAACTTATGCGAATATCTAGCCATAAATCATTATTCCAATGTTCATTTAACACCATGGAGTTACTTTCCGAAACAAAACACGGCTTAGTTTCTAAATTTTTATATGCATGCTCCTTGTGCAAAATACAGTTTACTATCAAAAACACGACTGAAGACTTGAATATAAAACTGATTGAAGGAACAATGACGGCAGGCTGTGGCAACGCTCTATTGGGCCAATTAACGGCCTGTTTAGATTTACCATCTATATCAGAATACACTTACGGTGTTTGCCAAAATAAAATATGTCAAGCCTGGGAGACAACAGCTTGGGACGAGATGAAAAAGGCAGGTGATAGAGAAAGAGAGGCTGCTATAAAGGAAGGCAAAGTTAACAAAGACGGCATTGCTTTAATTGACGTCATTGCCGATGGTTGCTGGTCAAAGCGCTCATATAAAACTAATTATGCTGCACTCTCTGGAGCTGCTGCCATAATAGGTAGACGTTTTGGCCAAGTTTTGTTTATGAGTGTAAAAAACAAATATTGTTGCATTTGTGCCAGGTCAGAGAAGAAAAACATGACGCCTAAATCACACGAATGTTTGTGAATGAATGTGAAAATTACAGTGGTACTTCTACCGCAATGGAATCCGCCATATTAGTAGAGGGTTTTAAACAATCAATTCAAATGCATAATGTGATATACGAACGATTTATAGCAGATGGAGACAGTAGCACTTATGCCAAAATTTTAGAATCTCGACCTTATGTTAACACAACAGTAGAAAAAATCAATTGCCGTAATCACATTTTAAGAAATTTCTGCAATAAAATGCAACAAACAAAAATAGACACAAAATACAATGTAAATGACAGAAAAAAAATTACAACAGAAAAAATACTAGGTGCAAGGAAATACATTACTGATGCTATAAAATACCACAGTGAAAATAGACAACTAGATAGTGTTAAACAGTTACACGCGGACATAAATAAGTCCATAATTCATGCCTATGGAAAACATGACGAGTGTAACAAAAATATTTGCTCAAAACATAACCTCTCACAGGAATGCTTTGGCTTTTTTAATAGTTTCATATTTCAAAAGATAAAATTTCTAACCAGTAATGTTGCTTCACACGCCAGAAGCCTCATAGAAAACGTGGACAGTAACGTTGTTGAGCGTTTT